>JAKTRU010000003.1:0-600000 GCA_030579875.1 Sugiyamaella paludigena | reverse complement strand
ATTAATAGTACATAACAAAATAAATAATAGAAATTTAAGAATTGTTAGCTATATTGTATTTGTTTTGCTAGGTATTACAACTGTGGAGATTATAATCTCCAGGCAGCTGCCTTTTTTCCGGTTAGATACTTGCTGCATGCATTGCATGCATTAAGTTAGATAAGGTTCTCTTGCATGCATAAAGCTTAAAACTCTCCCCACAAATAATGCGGATCTACAAATAAGTTTGAAACGAAAGGCCAACAATGGAACAGCTACTAAACTTAACTACGTAGAGCTGATTCCATGAAACATTCGAACCCGTGGGGACGCATCATCACTAAACATCTATTAGATCTGTATATCCGTGGGTCGCCTCTAGGACCCGTGGCTCGACCCTAACTTGAAATATCTTTTATTTTGCATCTGAGCTCTCCTATTGGATATTTTCTGGAAAGCTTTTAAAAAAGGAAATAAAGAGACCGTTTATCGCTCTATAACGTTATCTTATTTAAATACAAGATATCTTCCATTCTGTCCTCGTAGAAACGAAATGCAAAAAGACAGGAAAGCCAGCTGCAACTGATAATCCACAACAATTAAAATAATATTAAATATTAAACTTATAAAATAATTAATTTACTCTTTCGATGGACTCTGATACCACCAACACATATAAAGCAATCATTGTACCGAGGCGGGGAGGTGAATTCGAAATTGTAACAAGAAAATTTCCTGATACGCTCGATCCCCACCAGGTTTTGGTAAAAGTGCTTGCATGCGGTATATGTCGACATGATCAAGATGTGATAAATGATACAGCCAGAGAACTTGACCATCCTCGCGTTGGTGGTCAGAATAGAAACATTCATTATCCTCGGGTTCCTGGCCACGAGATCGTAGGTGAAATATCTAAAACCGGCTCAAAAGTCGAAAAAAAATTTATAACCGGAAAAAGGGTAGGAGCAGGTTGGATAGGAGGTTATTGTGGCCAATGCCATCAATGTATGATCGGCGACTATGCTTTATGTGATAGAGTGAGAGTGAATGGTGTCGATCACGATGGCGGGTATGCTGAATATGTCGTACTTAACCACAATGTTCTTGAATTAATACCAGACTCCTTACAGGATATGGAGTCTGCTAAAATTGCGCCACTTCTCTGTCCAGGTTTGGCAGTTTACCAAGCTCTGAAGAACATTCGCAACCGTTATGTACTGGAGCCTGTAGCTGTAGAAGGAGTTGGTGCTTTTGGTCATCTTGCTATTCAGTTTGCAAGTAGATTGGGGCATCCTATCGTTGCTGCTCTATCCACTAGTGCTGATAAAGAGATTCCTGCCATGCAACTCGGTGCGACTCATTTCTTCGCATCTCACAACAATGATCCCGAATTCCAATCTCAACAATTAGGAGCTCTTAACGGTGGCGGTGCAAAGATCTTTATTTCTACCACGGTCGGTCCTGAACCTCTCTCTAATCATGCTAGACAGATGCGCCCCGGTGGGACCATCTTACTGCTCGGACTGAGTCCAGGTAATCTAGAACTGGACTCGAATATAATTATCAGGAAGAAATTGACAGTAAAAGGGTGGAATAGTGCTGATGCAGATCAGATGGCAATTACTCTCGAATTTGCCGGAGAAAATAACATAATCAGTGTGGTCGAGAAATATGATGGGCTTAATATAGACGACGTGAATTTGGCTTTCGGCCGCATGGCTAGTGGGGAAGCTCGCTTTTGTAGTGTGTTGATCTTCAATGACGAAAAGTTCCGACATGAAAGAAAACGTGAGTTAGAAAAAAAAAAAAGAGAGAAAGATCGGAAAATAGTATGTGAAGTAGATTTAATTCTGTAGAACATAACCACTTGGCAAATGTAGATTCCTCGCTTCACCTGTTCATCAGGGTATATCTTCTCTTAGTTAGGTCCTACTTGAGTCTCTGCCTCAGACGTCACCCGGAGATTGTGATCTAAGTCAATTACATTCCAATTCCAATTCCAAAATGATCTCAAATAACTGTTAACATGCATGACATTCTAAATATTTATTGCCTATCAGTTTACACTATCAGCAGGAAGCACCCAATTGTTCAAATCCTTATACAAGTTCAAGCTGTCCCTTAAAAGCATTTTACAGTACGTGTTCACGTGATTATGATCAGGGAGCGCGAGCGCGCGCACGAGCCTGCGCCAGGCGCACAGCCGGCAACCGGCCATAATATTTCCTGTCTCTTGATCAGCCAGCAATTGTATTGATGATCTCTCTTTCTCTTTATCTTTCTCTTTCTTTTCTTTCTTAGACATATTATAAGAAATCCAAAAGAGAGTCAGCTCAGTTAACATTATTTAACTAATATATACTTGGAGAGAAGAAATGTCAGATCATAAAGAAGAATATTTACCAGGTATGAGTGAGCATCGGATCTTGGAGGACGAAGTGGCGAGATTCGTTAATGGATAGGATCAGTTGAGTATCTGAAGTAATTTCATACTAATTATACTAACATTAATAGCACTTGAAGAGGTATCAATGTACGTGAATGTATTTCCAAATTATTCTATGAGGTGTGGTCTGTGCCACCAAGCGAAATCTGTGAGAGATGATATCAGATCACTAGTAACAATTCACTAACAAATTCAAGCCCCCTTCCAAAGGAAGAATTAAAGATTCTGAAACAACAATATGAAAGTGAAGGTCAATATGTTAGTTTACAGACCAGATTCAATTATGCATGGGGCCTTATTAAAAGTGATGTTGTTCGTGAACAACAGTTAGGCGTGCAGTTGTTGACAAAGGTTTTTGCGGATGCACCCCAGCGACGCCGTGAATGTCTGTACTACCTTGCAGTAGGAAGTTTCAAATTAGGCGATTATACCAATGCTCGGAAATATTGTGATATTCTACTTGATCTTGAACCAGACAATCGTCAAGCGGCAAATCTACGTCAAGCAGTCGAGGATAGGTTGAATAGAGGTTAGTATGATGTGTCAAGTCAGTCACTGGAGTCAGTCGGTTTAAATGGTGCGCGGGTCACATTTATACCGGGAATACCCCGTCTGTGTCTGGCAGTGAGGTGTAGCATTAGCTCTCATTGCACTTGTATTGCTCTCGAGTTTTGGCCCTTATAGCGATCCTGAGCTCAAGGAGAGGCACGAGTTTAGAGATATACGAGATATACAACACTTACCGGTCGCAGATCGGAGAGAACTGAAACTGAAAGTTTGAACTCACTGGCCCAGCTAAGAGAGGATTGCAATTGAAGTTTTTGTTTTTAGTAAATTTCTAACTCATAAAGAGGGTCTCATTGGAATAGCTATTGTGGGAAGTGTTCTTGTAGCTGGTGTAGCATTAGTTGGTTCGTTATTACGCCACAAGAGATAATTTTTGAACATGTATTATTTCTGGGTAGTTAGGTGATGGAGTAGTACGAGAGTGTTCAGTACGACTGTAATAGTAATTATAATAATAAATAAAACGACATTAGGATATTTGGCCAAGATCTTGAGCCCTCTTATGCACTTGTCCTATTTTTGGACTATTCTCATAGAGAGTACGACCCGGCAATAATTGGATAACCACAAGAAGTGAGTTATTGGTCTCTGATTTTGCTGGTGTCACAAAGCTAATCGACGGGTTTGTTAACCAGTTAGATAACCAGTTCATAGATGTTGGATTTCCCGAACAGGCTCGGAACACGGTTATCTCCGATTATCATGTGACTCAAGTGCATAACTAGTCAATATTGACAGATCTCTCGATTTTTTTTGCCCGACTCAGTTCGGTTCATGATATATCTGCCTTTGGTATATATATTCGCATTCTTCTTCGTCTTCATGAACTTGTGGGTTGTGAATCTCAGATTCTTTTAGAACGGCCAAATCACTTCATGCCTTGGCTTTCGTCAAATGCTATCGCTAAACTCGTATTTGATAAATTCAATAATCTTCCTAAGAAAGGTAAACCAGAAGTAAGACCCAATGGGATCAAGGAATGGACTGTGTTAGCTGGAATAGTATTAGAAGTACCAGGATGTCTTGCACAATGTGTTTCTTTAGCTACGGGAGTTAAAGCCATGCCGAATGAATCCCTCAGCAAAAGCAATGGAACTGTGATTCATGATATGCATGCTGAGATCCTCGCCATACGAGGGTTCAACCGTTTTGTATTAGAAGAATGTCTTAAGATTGTTAAGGAGAATTGCCAAAGTGATTATGTCATAGTTACCTCCGACAAGAGGAGCAAGAGAAAAGATTATATATTTGGTGCTCGGCCAGGACTAAAGATAAGCCTCTATGTTTCTGAGGCTCCTTGTGGTGATGCTAGTATGTCTCTAGTTTCTAATGGTGTTGAAGATGGATGGAGTGATCCATTAACTTTTATTAAGAAGGATGAAACGAAGACAGAAGGTGATATTGATTTTGTGAGCGATGGTGGTGATTTTGGCACTATAAGAGGTAGAGATCACTTTTTACATGTTGGTCTTACTAGAACAAAACCCGGTCGTCGTGATTCACCTATCACATATTCAAAATCTTGCTCGGATAAATTATGTCTAAGTCAAGTGAGTTCTTTATTATTAGGACCGGTGTCTTCGATTGTTTCTCCAGAAGGGTTTTATTTGTCGGCTTTAATTGTACCAGAAGCAGCTTTTAGAGAAGATGATTTTATACGGGCATTTGATGGAAGATTAACAAGTAGATCACGGAAGAGGATATGGGATGAGATATCACCAAATGACAAGGTAGAGGAAGATGAACAGCAGAAGGATATTGATTTATTTTCTAGAGTGCACGATTATGGCTATAAGTTAAAACTATTTAAATATAGTACTACTTCAGAAGAGTGGGAATATAAGAGAGATCGAGAAGAAGACGCACCGAGTTCCGATAACAATACAAACAACACCATTGACATCAACAGGCAAAAACCTTGTGCAACATCTGTTTTATATATAGAAGGGCAAAGTAGTGAAGCAATATCGAATGGTGTGAAAATGGGTGCTCGTCCCTTCCTCGGAAAGGGTCAGAGTATTGTGTGTAGGAAACAGATATCGCAAGTTGTATGGCAACTACACGAGATAGCAAAGAATAATGATAATGGAATTACTACTGATAATACATTAACATATATATCATGGAAGAAAAGGAACAAAGTTCGTTATGAGGTCAAGGAGAAAGTATATCAATTGCTTAAAGGATGGGTGAATACTATGGAAGATGATTTTTCGTTGATTCAATAAAAATTACAGTTTGGGCGGAGCCCTAGACTTTTTCGTTCTCTTGCATGACTCGAGCTGCACTCAGATGTACATGACTCTTGATATTCACTTTTCTCAATAATTCATGATCTCTTGTTTCTCATTTCTATAGACATGCTTACATATCAGTGTTCTGATTCAGAACTTGAGCCACTGCCTTCTCCCTCTTCCTCTGCCTCTTCTTTTGCCTCTAGAGCTTCTTGTTGCTCACTCGCTCTACGTCCAAACATCAATGCAAATTCAGCTCCTCTTAATATTTCCTCCAATTTCTCATTATCCGAAACCAAATCTATTGGTTTCTGACCATGTTTATTCCGAATTCGTGGATCAGTACCAGCATCTATCAATTCTTCCACAATGAATGTACCATGTTCAGGTTCATCAGTCAAAGCATATCGAACAGCACAATGTAATGGAGTATCGCCAGCAAGTAAATTCACAGGATCCACTTCAACACCTTCTTGATCAAGTATATGATCCATTACTTCATATGAGCCCGTCTGAGCCGTTATGTGTAATACTGAGTTACCCAATGGATCTCGCGATCCATTGATAAGCTTAGCAATGGCTTCAATTCTTTTTTTTTCATCAGATTCATCAATATCCTTCACTGCATCGACCAATACATGTTCCAGTAATTCGAGATTATTTCTTCTAGCTGCTTCTATAATTTGTTCTGCCAGTGTAGCACCTTCTTCACTAGTATTCGATGGAGTAGTCATTTTAGAAGTAGGAATTAATTATATATATATATTTCAAATATAGACCAATACCACCGAGGAGGTTCAAGATCTAGAAAGATTGCTTGTTTGTTATTTGAAAGTTATAATTAGCAGGTGTCGGACATATAAGGAGAACCGGTGAAGAGATAAAGTGATGGTGAAGCGGCGCTATACCGACATCCTTATAAAAGGCCGAAAATCCTTATACAGAACCCTGCCTCCGGCGGTTGAGGCGAAGTCCTAGATTCTCCTTTCGAGAGTCCTCATCTTCAATCGGACACGAACAGCTCCCGAGAGAAACGGCAGTTGGGGGTCTGGGGTTACAGCCGCTGGACTCGGCCGGAGGCCACCCCCGCCCCCGAGCTTTAAAGAACATCTTCCAACATATATTTATATATGATAATAATAATAATAATAATACTTCATATTCACAAAGTTAAATCTCAATCTCTAATCGAATATCCAGATTAGCTATCTTCTCATCAAGATCAATAACTTTATTCTTGCCACGTAAAGCAATTGCAGCAGCTTCTGCTTCTTCTGCTTCCTTTTGTTTTGCCTCTGTTTCTTCCAAAGTAGGTGTTTTGGGGCCTGGTGATTGGGATTTAGATTGATAGAAAATCCTTGAAACAGTTCTTAGACGATTGAATGGATTTGATTTGTTTGCATCTTTCAATAAAGCAGTTTTACGGCGCGCCTCATTAGCGGTAATTTCCGCTTTACGGATTTCATCTACATTGACCCTACGATTTCTTTCATTCACTTTAGCTAATTTATCCATTTCGACACGACGCTTTGTTTTATTTAAAATTCGATCGATATTTTCAATTTGAATATCAATATTCTCCAATTCTTCAAAATTATTTTGTTCAAGAGCTATGGCTCTTTTTTGTTGTAAAACAGATTTTTCAATAACTGTATTCGCACCAAGAGAATTGCCAGAGAGTTGCTGACGTCTTTTAATCATTTCATTAACTTCTTCCGAGGTTAAAATCCTTGATTGGAATGCCTTTAATTCTTCAAATTTACGATCAATTCGACGTTTAGAAGGGATTGAAAGTCCTGCTTTAGTCATAACAGCCTTCCATTGATTGAATTCTTCTTCAGTTACGGGTTTATCACTACAAATGCCCATTTCAAATGTCTTTTCACTGGTACCATATGCTACTACTATACTTTCATCAACAGTTCTATTTAGAAATGTATAAGGTTTAGATTTTATCAAATGCTTAATTTGACATAATCGATAAATATAACTTTGCTTTTCTCGATTAAACCCTATATTGACTCTTACAAAAGTACCAGTAACAGCATCCTCAAATCCTGGATTGTGACAAAACCTTGAAAATAAAGTCTTTCCGAATTTAATTAGATTGATATCTTCATAATTTGTTTCTTTATTAGGTTTTGATTCTGCCCATTCAACTTGTTCGGTACTAATAGTCTTGCCAGTACCACGACGACCAGTACTGACATCACCACCACGTCTTTTACTTCCACGTCGTCGACGACCGTCAGCTTCCTCATCAGTTTCATATTCATCAAGATTTTCATCTTCTTCATCAAGTTCTTCATCTTCATCCACTTCATCTTCTGATGATTCCTCTCTTCGCCTATAAGGGACTTCCAACTCACCACCAGCTGCTTTTCTGGTATGTTTTTCTTGACGTTTCTGTTTCAGTTCAGAAAGTTTCGATTTTTTGGTGGTAGGTGCCGATGAAGTCTTGTCTCTAGCAGAACTTCTTCTCGTTGTAGCCGTTTCCACATCTAACGTACTAGTCTTCTTCTTATTTTTCTTCTTTTCAAGTGATTTTTCCGCTTGTTTTTGTTCTCTTGCTCTCTGTGCTAAATATTTCCTTTCATTATAAAGCTGCATTTCTTGGGAACGATCGAAAAGAATTGTTTCTCTTTCAACTTCAGCTAATCCTTCAAGATAATCTCGATCTTTTTCATCTTTATATTTACCTTCAAGAGGATAAGGATTTACAAAAAGATCTTCTTCTTCTGTTGCTTCTTCATCATCATCAGTTCCATCACTGATATCTTCATCCTCTTCCCCATCATCATCCTCTTCCTCCTCATCATCATCTTCTTCATATTCAGCAACACCTCGTTTCCTTCCTCTACTACTAGTGGCAGATTTTCTAGATGGTTTCCTCACAGTAGTATTATTCTCCTCATCAGATCTTCCATCATCATCTGAAACTGCTCCAGCCAAAGCCAACAAATCATCATCAGCATCAGACATAATGAACTATGAAACAAAAAAAGTCTTCTCGAAGTAGCTAACCAGCTGTTAAGTTATGAAATAAAACTCCGACTAAAAGAAGAGAAGGAAGGTATCAAATGAGGTTCACGATTCAAACGAATGAATTCAATGGGTTAGGGTTTTAACATATAAGCAAATAATATCCTTATAAAGTAATTGAGAATTTGCACAATGAGGGGCTGCCTCAGTCTGCCTCCGGCGGCTGGGGCGTAGCCCCAGAACCCCAGCTCTCGCTACGCTCGAGAATCACAATGCTGGCGTGGGGTGAAATCACTTTCCAGAGATCAAATATCTGAGGACGGCCCGACTTCACCCCACGCCAGCATTGTGATTCTCGAGCGTAGCGAGAGCTGGGGGTCTGGGGCTACGCCCCAGCCGCCGGAGGCAGACCGATAAAAGAGAGGGGCGGCATGGAGACCGAAGTGATCCGTAAAAGAATTAAATACTAGGTAGATAGGTGGTGTGCTGCTGGATCGTCAGATAATGCTATGGCTGGATGACCCATTAGGAGATGTAGATAAGATTGAGCTGTATGCAAGATAAGGGCAAGGGGGTAGAAAAAAGGACAGGAAGAGAGGAAGGAGCAAAGGTGAAGACAGCCAGAAAACCTTTGGAAAATGATAGATAATTTCGACAGCAATCAAATGAATAAGTATAGATCAAGGATGGGCAATAATTCGGAAGGTAAAAGCTAAAGGAAGGGGTTTGGTGCCAAACTTTCAGCGTCATACATTAACTTCAATTAATTAAACTGTCCCAAAATCCAGTATTGAAAACAATATACAATCTGAAATCAATAGGAGAATACCAACAGTATCATTATTCGAGTGAAATATATACGGAGATAGCAACTAACTTGGTGGATTATAGGTACCGCCAGCCAACTGTTAACGTTAAGTTAGCGCTCGCGCGCGTGTGTGAAGAACCCACGTGATACGCGGCTGTTGACATATGCAGGTATGTTTACTCGATATGAGCCAGCCTCACCCACTTCTCAGAAATTCGATCGACATCAAAAGGAGAGTAAGACAAACATCTTCATTTCTTCAATTTCATTCAGAAAGGAGGAGCAAACAAATTGATATAAACAAGAAAAGATTTATAAGGATAGTAGCATTATTGAGGTGGAGATTATTTGTGGTTTTGTTTGTCGATTCACTATAAGTCATCATTATAATTGTTGTTAGTTGTTCTATCTAGCTATATATAAGTCAGTCCATTGTTATTGTTTTGGGATTTGTTTATAATGTCCAAATCAACTGCAAAAAGGACACCTTCAATATTGGTCACAGATGTGAGAACGGCTCCTAGTACTGGTAGATCAGCTCCTTTTGTATCAAGAGCAGGTCCTAGTAGTATACCTAACAGTGGTAATAATGCTCGAGGTAGAACACAATTTGAATCTATTTCAATTGATAACATTTTATCAGATGTCGGTGATATTCCTTCAGCTCATAAACGATCAGTACCGAAATTCATGAGAGTTGGTGGACGCCGAGGCGCATCGACATCAGCGAGAGTAGCTGGCGGTCCAAATGCTAGTGGTAGTGGTTTAACGGGTACACCACAATATAACCATCCTGTAGGAGGTGTTGGAGGAGGAATCAATGATAGTGGTCGGCATCGTAGTGTTAGTACAGGCAGTAATGTCGGTGTTGGTAGTAGCTCTGGGCCCGGTATAAATGCAAATACTACAAGAAATGGTGTGGGTAATGGTAATACATATATATCTAGCGGTGGTAAAAAATCTGGACCTCCTCCAAGATTATCTCAGAATATCCCAAGTAGAACAACCAAATTATCACAGAAATTGGTACTTATACCTGAAGATCAGGAAAGAGGATTTCATTTTGAAGATACTGAAACTGATGAAATTGAACCACCCCCAACTCCATATCGTGAGAATATAAATGCTGATGAATTTGAATCAGATAGACCAAGACGATCTTATGCTGAAAGATTACCAAAAGATCGTAGAACTGAAAAATTCCCAAGAGTCACTGCATATTGTATTGCTGATGGAATGAGATTACAAACAACCATGGAATTTCTAAGAGAAAATCACAAGATTCGACCAAGAATATATGATGAAGCATTATTTGCACCTTATTTCCTTCCTTTATTGCCTGGTGATGGCGAAGGATCGAGAGTGAAGAGTAGTCCAGGAGGAATAATGATGTTAGAACAATTAATTGACCTTTCTGAACAAGGAGACCATCATTTCGAATATTTTTCAGGTGGAGAAGGTGGTGGTGATAATCCCGATAGTACTGAGGACCACGATGATAATACAAATGGTAGCAATGGTATAAATATTGATCATAGCAATAACGACGGTCTGATTGGTGGTAGTGGTATTATTGGCAGTAGTGATAGCCCAGGTATTAGTGGTGGAATAAATATATCAGATATTTCTTCTCCTAATAACCGGTTTCATCAAATTCATCAAGAAGAAGATTTATGGCAGGAGAATAGTCCTAATTTTGATCCTTCTGAACCACAGGACTTTTCTCCACGTGACCATGTTTCTTATATGCCTACCTCAGCAACTAGGGTAATTGATAGAACTATTGAGGAGGAAGAGGAGGAGGGAGAGGAGAGTCGTAATAAAACGGCTGAGTTAGATCAATCAGTCAATCCAAATCATAACATCTCATCAGTCAATCAACCTAACCTCATTGATATTGAAATTGAAAATGATTCATTACTACCTGTGGTAAATCCTATACAATCATCACTATCAGAAGAGCTTAACATAGAAGCTCTACCACCACCACAACAACCAGAAGCGTTTACTGGTACAAATACTGGGGAAGGAGTTGGTGGTATCATACCATTGCGAAAACGACATTCAACTGCCGATGACCTAAAACATGCAGAAATATTCATATTCTCTTATGGTGTAGTTGTGTTTTGGAATTTTACTGAAAATCAAGAAAAGGCAATACTGGCCGATCTTATGTTTGGTAAAAATGGTACCAAATCATTAGCAGTAAGACCAATCAATGATCATGATATTGAAACTGAGGAAATGCATTTCACTTATTCTCCTCATACAAGAAAACCTCGAATATATAATGATATGATTACATTAAGATCCGGAGATCATATGATCAAATTGGCCATGTCTCATGCTATTGCTCAATCAACGAAACTAAGTCGATTTGAGGCTCGGATGGATATTAATATGCATGATGTTAAACATGTTCCCAGGATGCTCGCGCTGACTGGTAAATTGGGAATGAAGCGTGAAGAAGTTCTGAAGATATCTGGGAAATTATTTAAATTAAGAGTGGATGTTAATTTAAGTTCCAATGTATTGGATACTCCTGAATTTTTCTGGGAATCCGAGCCATCTCTTAATCCTTTATATACGGCCATCCGTGAATATCTTGAAATAGAGCAAAGGATTTTAGTTCTTAATGAGCGTTGTAAAGTATTTTTGGAATTGGCAGAAATAATAGCTGATTCAATAGCGGAGGCCAATATGTCTCGAATTACATGGATAATTATTATTCTTATTGTATTATCATTAGGAGTTTCATCGGTAAGTATAAAGGGTGATTATCAATTATTTGATTTATTGTCTAACATAATAATAGCTTGAAATTGTTTTACGAATGGCACTTTTCCGCAGAGGCGGAAGATAAAACATTAATTAGGAATCGACAGAGCTATCGCTTGAAATTGCACGAATGGCACTTTTCCAGATAAAACATTAATTAGGAATCGACAGAGCTATCGCAACGCTTGAAATTTTTTGGATGTTCATATTTAATAATTAATTATACAAGATATATGTTAATAATAATAATAATAATAATAATGCAATATATATAAATAATTTTTTCTTATTGTCAATTGTCGTCCTTTTGAAAAACATCCATGCGTAATATCATTATGCCACGTAACAATCCCAACATGGTGAGAAATGAAGCAATTCCTACTGGAACTACTGCAAAGACCGCTATATTCAATAGATCAACTGATCGAGTCTTCTTCTCTAATGCAAGATTACTAGTGACGAAATTTTGAATAGTATATGCCACAGTAAGAATACATGAAATTAATATCCACGTATGAAGTAAATATTCTTTATCAGTCAATGAATGCAAAGTTTGAATCATAGCAATATTCAGAGTACTACAAGAGAGCATTCTTACTATTGCTGCTGGTGCAGAATATGTTACTATCCATCTTACCATTAATCCATCCAATACTGAATATGATAAATAACCTGAGACTATACACCATATTCCTGCCATTAATTGCTCCGAGGATTTGACTGACATTATTGGTCTTGGTCCGTCATCAGAGTAATATATTCTCCAAGCTTGATAAAAACATCTCCACATTCCTAAAAATGAGGGTAATACTGATAATGCTCTTGAAAACCCCAATAAGAATCTTAAACGGGTATTAACGAACTTCAATCCCAATATTTTCAATGGAGGATGATGATGTTGCATATCAGAAGCCAATTGTACACTACTATTACTTCTTGAAACAGGAGTTGAATTAGACCGGCCATTATGACCGGTACTATTTTTTCTTAAAAACATTATAAATACACGTTCATCAAGGGGAGGGATCGTACGATATGATGGTAATGTGAGAAAAATATGATGGTGGAATATGATCGTATGATATGATGCTGAAATATAATGCTGGAATATGAGGATGGTGTGATGGTGATGTGATGGTGATGCGACGCGATACTATGATGTTGAATATCTTGAATATGATATGATCTGGTTACCGGTCACGATGATAATGAAGATGAACGACACTAACTTTTCAACTGCCGGTTTTTCTTCACCTTGCATCAAAATATGCTGTCAAAAATAAATGCAAGAAAATGAAAGCGAGATCACCAGAAAATAAATCAATTGCATATATATAACCAGTCAATTACGACTGATTTATTAAAATTTTTTAAATTTTTTTTTAATTTATTCACATTAAGAACAGAGAGAATCTAAAAGGAAAAAAAATGGGAAAAAAATAAAAAATTAAAAAAATTATGACAGGGCCACGAGACTATATATATTTTATTTTTATATTATATGTTAACCTGGTTAAGCACTAAAACCCTTTCCAAATGTCCCGAATATGGAAATATAACATGAGGAACCCCGCATTTCAAGCCGCTCCCGCCGCTTTTCTACGAAAGGGGATTCCTTTTCCAACGATTAGGGAGAAGCCCCATTGCTTAGTTCACTCGAGGTTAAAACCATATAGGAAAGATATCTCCACCGTCGTGACTATACTCGACTTCTTGATATTGTTTTAATCTCGGACGAAGCGAGCTAGAAGTCTGAGGCAGTGAGCGCCCAGAGGCATGAGGCACTTTTAGTATTTAGTCATTTAATAGGATATAAAATGACCTTTATTAGCATATTTATTTTCTCAGAACAACCAACCATTCATATATTTAATTAAAGATTTGTTCTTAAAAGGCCTTCTCTTCTAACTAGTCAAAACCCTTTATTTGTTTTTAAATATTATCTATTAACTATTAACTAACCGCTGAGTCGGCGCTGACCGCCTTTTCAGTTCCTTTCTCCGGTCCGTACGTCTCCCCCTGATATTTCATGGGTTGGGGTAATTACCTGTTATTATTAGGCAGGAGGAGGACCCTGATCGTCCTCGTCAGATCTTTCCAAAGGAGACTTGTGAAGCGTGGATTCAATTCATTCGATATATCTATATATGTTTCATTACTCTTTGATAACTTTCTTTGCTCCATACTTGGAAACAACCTTACCATCAGGTACAGTGAAAAAAATCACTTTATCACCATCAGATTTATAAGGAACATCAACAACATAGAACCCTTTACGTTCAAATTGAATAACATCACCCTTTTTAAGATCCTTAATATTTAAATCTCCTAATGCTTCAGTATGGAATTCTGTCTCAACAGTAAGAAAATCCTCAAAATTCTCACCTTCCTCAATTTTCTCCTTGGTAATCAAATGATCGAAATCAACAAGATCACAAGGAACAACATCTTTAGTATCAGCTAACCAAGTAATCTTTTTATCGGTTTTCTTGAAATCACCAGCCAAATTCAGTTTAGCATCAATTTTAGTGATTATATTGTTGTTATCTTTATAAATCTGTTCAACAATTGCGTTACCCCAATCCATAAGAGTAAACTCTTCATTATCAGCTAAAGTCTCAGCATCTTCCTGATCAATTAAAATCTTAGATGAGAATATAACTTCTTTATCACCCAAAGCAGCATTCTTCTTATGTTTTGGTCGCAACTCTTTAATTGGTTCAGTAGGAACTCCTTCACCACCAATCAAATTAATTTGAACAACTTCCTTTTTAGCTACTGCAGAATGACGTGGTGCAATAGGATCGATAACTTTTTTATTGGTAGCCCAAATTAAACTCCAATCCAAATTAAGAATATTCTTTGAAGGACCTTGTGAAATAATAAAACTTTTAAGTCCTTCAACCGACATACCTCTACGACGAACTCCACGTACAGTTGGGAAACGAGGATCATCCCATCCAGCAACCAGACCTTTATCAACAAACCATTGTAATTTACGTTTACTCAATAATGTACGAACAAAATTAATCCGACTGAAATCCCAGACATGAACTTTACGAAGATTAAGAGCTTTAAGCATCCATTCATATTGAGCATTTCTATCTCTATATTCAATTGTTCTTAATGCATGAGTAACTCCTTCAAGAGCATCTACAATTGGAACACAAAAATCATAAGTAGGATATATTTTCCATAATGTACCAGTTCGATGATGGGGAGTGACATTACATCTATAGATAACTGGATCTCTTAAAGTCTTATTACCAGCATCAACTGAAATTTTCGCTCTCAAACAATTTTTTAAACCTTCTTCGGTTCCCTCTTTCATTTCTTTCTCGAAGATTTGTAAATTTTCTTCAACTGTTCGATTACGTCTAGCACTTGCAATACCTTCACCCCGCTCCTCTCTCATTCTTTCCTGAGGGGTATCATCACAATAAGCTTTACCATCTTTTATCATTTGTACAGCATAATCATACATTTCCTGGAAATAATCCGAAGAATGAGTGATTCTATCACCTTTAATACCTAATAATTCAAGATCTTCAAGAATTGATTGAGTGAATTCGATTTTCTCTTTACTAGGATTAGTATCGTCAAATCTAATAATTAATTTACCATGATACATTTGAGCAAAATATTGATTTAAGATAGCTGCTTTAGCATGTCCAATATGTAAATATCCACTAGGTTCAGGAGGGAATCGGGTTACAACTTTACCATCTTCAGCATCAATTAAATCGATATCATAAGATGCCTTTGATTCTTTCTTCTGGCCAACTTTACTTTGTTTACGAATTTCAGTCAAATCTTTATTCATAGTTTCAACTGCTCCACCAAACAATCTATTGTTATCGAAATGTTTAAACCAACGAGCGATATTAATAAAAGTGGCATTTTTCCATACTGAAGCAACCACAGTATTAGCTCTTAAAACACCCCAAATTGCAACATCAGCTAATGATGGCTTATAACCACCCAAGATATATGATCGGAAATTCAACTGGCTTTCGAGTTTCTCTAGGGATGGCGTCAAAACTTTGAAATCTTTACCTGAAAGGTCTTCAAACGCAAATTTGATCCATTCAGCTGATGAACTATTGTTCTCCAATACAGTGGGATATTCTTTTGCCAATGCCTCAAGAACGGCTACTGTACCATAAACAGGTGACAATGATGAATCAGTTGAAGTTAAAGCTGTCGATGATTCTGGAACATCTTTTTCAACCAATGGAAGGTCAACAAAGGTCAAATCAATAGGAGAAGTTGGCACTTCAGTATTAACTATGAAAGCAGCAACTAAAGCAGCGTAACCAACCAATGGTGCCTTGGCAGCCAATGTAAGCGTATATTGAGACATTATCAAAAAATCTTATCACTGAAAAACCAGCTAATCAAATAAGGATAATATCCAATATGAAAAGAAGAGCAAGAACAGGAGAAGAAAGAGAAGAGAAGGAGAAGAGAAGAAGAGACTCGATGATGACGGACGGGCAGCGTATATTTTTCAGTCATAAGCCGCGTCCTCTCCGAAATGATCTGCGATGCAAACAGGGTAATTATTAAAAAATCACGTGTATATCTTATAGCTCGCGAGTGCTAATGTTAGCTAGTTAGCTGGCTAGCTGGTTAGCAGTTAAAAGGGATTATTATTCTCGAGCGCAGTGAGAGCTTGGACTCTGAGGTAGTTCCAGCCGCCGGAAGCTGACACTGCCTGACAGAGGTAGAGAGGGTGTGAGTGGCCGCGGTCAAAATCAGATTGTTATTCTGAAACTTACTCCTTTGAAATCAATCAATCACTTCATATCATAGATCGGTGAAGAGCAGTCAAATTCTTTTCTCTAATTAAATTTCTTCAAAATTGAATATTGCTATTCTTCAATTAAAATAGTAAATCATCTTCAATTTCAAACCACTATACGGATGGACTCAAAACCTCTTAGTATTCTCTATCTTATCTCAAGAGTACTTCCATCTTGGGTAAGGGTAAATTTGCAATATATCGACGATTTCAGGTTTAGAGGGAGCTAGTCCTTGATTCTGGTCTATATACGGGTCTCTTGGACATAATATTAATGATACTACTACTCAGGCCTCTTTCAGATAAGGCTAGATAAGATTGGTGTTTTTTTTTGGATCAATGGAACCTGCTACTACTGCCAAAGTCATTCTTCACACATCCAAAGGCCCAATAGAAATCGAATTGTGGGCCAAGGAAACTCCATTAACAAGTAGAAATTTCATTCAATTGTGTTTAGATGGATATTATGATGGTTGTAAATTTCATCGAGTTATTAAAGATTTCATAATCCAATCTGGTGACCCTAGTGGTTCTGGCTACGGTGGTTCATCTGTTTATGAAAATGGAACCTTTAAAGATGAATTCCATAGTAGATTACGGTTTACTCGACGGGGATTATTAGCAAGTGCCAATGCTGGCTCTCGAGATAGTAATGGATCTCAATTCATTATTACATTGGCACCAGCACCTGAATTAAATAATAAGAATACTGTGTTTGGTCGAGTGGTTGGTGATACATATTTTAATGTCCTAAAAATCGCTGAAACAGAGGTTGATGATAATGATAGACCATTATATCCGGCCGTTATAACGAAGGCTGAGGTCGCACTACCATATTTCACAGATTTGAACGCATCAGGAACGCCTTCACCAAACTTAAAATCAGCATCAGAGTCAGGATTAACGTCAACGACAGCAGCAGAATCCACGTCAAAGACAGCAAAAAAATCCTTGAAAAGGAAATCTAAGGTTAAAATTTCGTATGGAGCTGATGAAGATGATGAAACCGAAGTTGATAACTCTAGTTTCAAAATGAAGCCAGCACATGATCTACTTAAGGATAAACGATTGAAAGTTTCCAATACACTTACAGAAACTCCTGATAAGACTGTAACGCCTGAAACTGTAACTACTAAAACGACTGAAACGACGGAACCAGCTAGTGAAAAGAATGATACGAAGCCATCTTCTATTAAGAAGCTTACAAAAAAAGAACGAGAACGAGCCACTTTTGCTATGCTTCAGAAATTTCAGGCCAAATTATCATCCATTGGAAACGCTCCTAACAATCCACCAGATGGTACCCTAGAACAAAACAAAGAACTCGGCTCAGATGATGAATTACCCAGCGATTATGAAGAAGATGTAGATGAATCAGGAGCAGACCTTTGGAAGCATAAATTCACGGTGAATTAAGATCTGAGAACTTAGGCCTAAGACCTCGACCATAATAAAGTGCATAAAAAAGTTCATTAGAACGTTACATATATATATGATAATAATAATAATAATAATAACAATAAATTTATTGTACACAAGTTTTCATGTTTCATTTCATTAACTATGAATGTTTCCTGGCTTCAGTAGCCCATCCAGGAATATCTTCGCCCACCGTACCAGGCTTACGACCTAGCGAAACCCCTTCAAGATTTGGTACATCAGCAATCCATGGATGATCAACCATTCCACCAGCATCAGCACGCTTCTTAGGATTCAATGCTAACATAGGTTGTAAGAAACTCGCTAAAAGTTCTGCATCTTCAGGAGAATAATGATACTTTTCCTTCAAAACATCTGCTAAGTTCCAAGGACGTAATTTCGGTATATTACGTAACTGCCCCTTACGATTGAAAAATTCACTAGTCCATTTACCAGTCAGAAGAATTTCCAGAGGCATTTTACCCATTAATTCTATTATTTGGGCAATATGATCATCATCTTTACTGTATTTAGATCCACTGTGAGGATCAAATAAATAATCACCAGTCAATAATTCGAAAACCATACAAGCCATACTCCAAGCATCAGCACTAGCACCCCAATAAGAGCCCAGAAGAACTTCTGGAGCGCGGTATTGTCTGGTTTGAATGTCATTAGTGAAGTGATGGTCTACCCAACAAGCGTTGCCAAGATCGACAATTTTGACAGAAACTAGGCCCGCTAATGGGTCAACTGGTTCATCGTCTTTGATCTTACTATGATTGTGGTTGTGATTATGGTGGTAATTATGGTTATGACTGTGTTTGTGACTGAAATAGCTGATCTCATTATTGTTATCATTATTACCATTAGTGTGGCGATGAATTTTCCCATTATTAATTTCATTGTTTTCATTACTGTTTCCATTACTATGCCCATTCTCATCTCCATTATTGTCGATGACCTCAGTTTCACAATTACAATCATCATTTTTGCATCCACTACCTTCCAGGGAAATAGAAAGCATCTTACCCTCTATTGGCTCAGTGACGGGATTACAAGGAGTACAAGCTAATGATATTAAAGAATGATGAGGGCTTGGCAATGGTTGTGAACCAGTGACTACAGACTTCCGTCGAGTCACTCTACGACCAGTTCTATCATTAGACTTATGCTTTGAGAAATCGAGATTACCAAATATCCCATTAGATTTTGCTAATGCGTCTTCCCTTTCTTTCTTTTTCTTCTCTTCTTGTTCCTGTAATTGCTGAACTATAGCTTCAACATCACCAATCTCAATCAGTACATTCTCAGGTTTAAGATCAGTATGTATAATTCCACATTCTCGATGTAAGTAATCTAATCCTAGTAATACTTGCTTAGTGATTTGTTTAACTAATGGTATTGGAATCCCCTTATGTTCATAACGTTTGATTAATCCTAAAAGATTCTCACCCAATACCTCGAAAACCATGCAAACATGAGTTCCATTAGGACCTTTATGTTTAAAACTATCTAGTAATCGAACAACATATTGTCGACCAGGATGATTAACATTAGCATTCACTACTTGTTGAAGTAAACTTATTTCATCCAAGGCCGTTTCCGTATAATGAGCCGCCGAACGTACTACTTTTAATGCCACATGTTTTGAAGGAGAATTAAGATCTTTTGCAAGCCATACAGTTGAAAAATGACCCCAACCAAGTTTACGAATTATCTCATATCGACCATTTTTATATAGCTCTCCTATAGTGACAGGATGATAACCACCCTTACAATAATCAGCTAGATCTTCTTCATCTTGAGTGTCTTTATCGTCGTCGTCATCATCATCTTCATCATCATCATGCTCTTCTGCATCTTCGTCTATGTCTTTCTTCGTGCTCGTAGTCTTAATACCAATACTTGGAGTGCTTGTAGTCATTCTTGCAGTATCAACCATACTTTGATCTAAATTTTCATTTAAGTCGTCAGTTAGACTTTCACTCATTCTGTCATTAATAGCATCTCCTTCTCTTTTCTTTCCATTATTATTATCAGCATTATTGGCGGATGTAGTTCCATCTATTTCTACAATCTTATTTGTGTTACGATCAAATACAAAATACTTCCCGGTATTAGTAGTGGATTTCACGTCTCTTAATGCTGACACCATTGGATCCAGCACTTCATCATTATCCAAGTCGTAATGTGGAGGTTTTGGTTGAAGATCATTTTCTTTATATTTTGGTGGAGGTGTTGTTACAGCCGAGAGTTCGCCACTACTATGAAGTTGATGTTGGTCATGTCCGTCATGTTGATGATTCTTTGATTGTAAATGATGATTGTCCTTCTTACTGTGGTGAACATGTACATGAGTATGATGCTGTCGATGAACATGGTGTATAGATTTTGATTGTTTATTTCCTTTATGATGAGTAATCGAATTTGATCTAGTCATTTGTTAGTACAGGCCAGCTACCGGAGACACACCTGGTGGTGGCAGTTGTAATACTTACGGAGAAATGGATTTGCTTGAATCAGGGTTACCAACTTGAGGTTGATTTACTCTATGATCAGGAGGTGGAGCAACAGTCGCCATGATCAGAACACATAAGCCAAAGCGAAAGGGAAAATCAAAAATTCGGATAAACGCGTATGAGTTGGAAATAGATAGATAACTGTTGAGAGCTGGATGGTGTTATAAGTTGATGTCGTAAGTTGGTTGTTATTGACAGATGTTGAATAACGGATACACTCTCGTTGAGTAAGAGATCAAGCCAAAATTGTTTTAAACCAAAGTTAATCAAAACTAAACTACTTTGTCAACAAAATATCTTCCTTAATAATCTAAATAAATAGAGGTAATGATTTGTTGATTCAGTTGAGTTATTGTATATGACATGTATATAATAGGAAATACCAGAGAAATATTCAGAACAACTCTCTTCCAAAGAAAATTTCAGAAGTTTGATAAGAATTTTGTTGGTTTAGAAGAGTGGAATTATCGTTTTCAAGAAAAAGGGGGCGTTCTGGTTGGTCGGCGGTAATACAATGAACGGAAATGATGTATGTTCTTCGAAGTTTAACTTACAACCCAACACAAATTTAAGCTACCTTTGAGATTTATAAAAATACTCCAAAAAAGAATATTTAATCTTTAGATATTCTTCTTATTATTATATTATTTCTTATCGGATTATTCACTGAAAAGAAAAAAATAGTTGACCAGAAATAAAAAAATACAATAAAAACTATACCGGTTGAAGGCAGAAGAAGCGTTGAAAAAAAAGACACCAGAACTGACGATGGAGGAAACAGAAAGGTGGGTTGGAAATGTAAGTCAGTAGGTAGATCAAGTAAGCTAGAGAACACGGCGGCAGTAGTACGTAGTAGGTGAGTAGCAATAGAAGTACTCCTGTAATTGAACGCTAACGGCAATAACGTAAAGTGTAAGCGCTTTAAATGTTAGCCAAACGGTTTTCCTGCTAGAGCTGTCACATTCTCTAGGCGCAGGCAGGAACGTCTTTTGTACTAGCGCATTTAATCTGCACACATGTTCTATTGGCTGGCCCAGCTATCAACGGAGTTAACTGGTTAACTAAGTGGTGGTGGGTTACGGTACTGCCGGCCGGATCATAACACACTAGTTAAATCGTATATGCACTACTCCGAATCAGACATTATGAGGTTAGGGTATATGCGGTGTTTATTATTGGCGGAGGCGCATATACAGGCATTCCGTACCCTGAACGATTTTGGGCGGATTTGGTAGCTGCTTGCTTGTGCAGTGCAGAATCGTCCAACTTTCTCCGCCCGGGCATGCACGACAAGGTGGGCCGGGTTGGTCTGGGCTGGTCTGAATTAGGGGTTCGGGAGTCTAAGTATCTCGAGAGAAATATCTAGCAGAAATCTGAGCGGTATAGCGCCGGAGACAAGTGCTAGCTGGATTTCTCTGCCTCAATTTCACTGCCTTTGATGAGAGAGTTTAATTGAAAAAATTACTAAATCAGATTTAGATTCAGATCCTCCGCCACAAATAACTGTTTTATTTTTATTAACGTTATTTTAATACAGACTTGGGTAAGTAATGTAACGTTAATAAAACGGGTTTAACTGTTTAAAGTCAATTAGTTAGAACAAGAAAGAAGTTAGGCTATCGGGATATATCAAGCGCCGGCCTAAATCAGCCTGCCTCCGGCGGCTGAGGCCACATCCCAACGCTGGAGACAGCTCAACTAATGATGACTAAACTGTCAACCGAATATTACTAATTTTCAGTGAAGATTGTGGGCGGCATTGCTACTATCGGTAATAATAACAGCAATGTTGTATTAGCGACGTAGCATTAATATTTCCAGTTATAATATATGACAGCAAGCAACATACGTAGAGATAATGATGATGATGAGTACTTATTCAAGTCATTGGATAAACTGAATTATTTAATTCACAGATAACCCATACTAATCATCATTTTGCAATGACGACATTCTGTCTGCGTTGGAAGCAATCTAGAAGCAGACATACATGCAGCACTCGGTCGGGATAAGTCGTCGATCAGTCAACCCACTCCTTGTACATAGTATTCCTCCTCCTCCTCCTGCCTATCAATCCTGTCGCTCTAATGGCTAGTTGCATATATGACCACTTAGCTACCGCTACATCTTTCTGTACGTATCAGGGGCTCGTTTCGCAACATTTCCCATAAAGAAAGAGTCCTGTGAGAAGTTTGATCAGCGGCGCCAACATTCACTGTCTCAATATCAGTTGTTTTTCCCGACGTCAACCGTTGTGCTCCAGTTGCTATGGCGGCGTCAGGAAATGGCCCCAGACTGGAGGAACATGGAGAACAACTGTGCAGTTTGTTTATGCAGGTATTGTATCTATCGCAACACCGTTTATTCCTGTTAGGGAAAACGGTTTTCATTTCTTAGCAGTTGCAGAGATGGCGTTATCTTACGCGAGATCACCCTTTTAACGATCGACACCACGTTAAATACGGCGGTTTGACCGGGAGGTCCGGCTGGCTGCCAAGATTCTGCACATATGTATGCATTTGGATCTTTCAATTTCATGCAATGTGGAGAGTGAATATGTAATTAAATGCCAACCGACCCATTTTCGAGATATCTAATCTCTAAGCTATGGTAAGTGGATTTCTGGCTTCCCTGTGTAAGATACTCCTTGTTGTCCGGTCCGGTGAACCTATTCGGATGATGATGATTGATTGGAAATTCAGTTCGAGTTTTTATTGCCGGCAGCTCTGTGATTTGCAAGTACTTATTCGGTCAGGTCGGATCGACGCCACGACCCTTTCCTATCTCCTTACCCTATCATAAGTACTGATAACGACCGCTGCTATCCCCGCGGTACTTTTCTTTAACAGCGATATCGGGGCAGAATACGTCGGAAGTTCAAGAATCTGAACCGCGCCGACCGAAAATAACATCAGCGGCTAGGGCACTGCTAGAGGTAGTACCCAGTCTCTGAATCTTCCGTTGTCGATCGTGATTAGCTTGCGAAGATTAGCTATCGACAGACATGTAGTTTGCTAAAATTGTCTTGATCATCTGTGTTCCAAGTTACATTGATCGGTGAATATCGCCTTGACCACACGTTCTATGTGTATCAACCGTCATCACTTTTAATAATTGATAAGATGTTCAATTCCCCAACACTGCCTTCAATTGATTTCTTGACTTTGATTCCGTCCATAATAAGTTGGCACATGCTACAGTACAGTAACCGTTCACGCTATGTACTCAGATTAGACATAAGATCTATAAAATAATAATTTAGTTACGCCGATCCTTTACCTCTTCACTGGACCCTAGTCTCTCTGATATAACAAATAATATAAACAATTAACTATGATTGGCGGATCCTTGAGATATGCATATCACTTACTTAAACTACACCAGGGAACAAAGACAGTAAGACAGTAGAATTGAATTTTCCGTCCCAATTGCCGGGACCAAAGACTAAAGATTGCGCCTATGAGAATTGAAGGGTGAATTGTATCACAAAGCTTTGAGGTGGCGGTATGGCGATTTATTGGATGACAAAGTTTCACAGATTCCGACCGCCAGAGGCACCCAATGCTAAGGTCCATAGCACTTATACATGTCAACTTTCTTCAGGGTGCATATATGCAGCTCCTCTCCACTATGTGAAGTTCCTTCAGAGTCAGAGATAAGCACATTAACTGATAAAGAGTGTCTTTATCGTTAATTCTGTTTGATTTTGATTGCAGTGAGTTAGTCACTGCATTAGTTCAGTTCAGATACAGCACTTGAACATGAATATTATCATTCCATACCTTGATATATACGTATAGTACTAGTGTGGAGTTACCCCAACAAAATGGCACATGACCACAACGCTTCAACGCTTAAACTAGCTTATGACAACCTTAGATTGATCTGACTTAAATGACAAGCACGAGTCATCATTTCGAAAAGGATAGAATACTACTTTAGTGTCTTTTACTGACAACTCCACCCATTCTAAGAAAGTTATGGCGGGTAGCTCATGGGACGCGAGCGGGGCGGAGGGGCGGGGTTCAATAGAGCGGAGATGTACCTGCATATCGTTAGCTTTTTGCCCATCTAACTCTACTACTTTCCCTTATTCTCCAAGAGGTTCGTGACAATAATGCTAGCTACTAACACGTTGTAATATTCATATCGTATAGCCACAATCACGACCGACTAGGGATATTACTTCCATCATAGCCGTTAATTCCGGCCGGCCTTATCCCCGAACTGGGCGGCTCTGGGCCAGCTGGTGAAGCTCTGCCGCAGACCTAGTGATTCTGCTCTCTCTGGTGAAGCTCTGCCGCAGACCTAGTGATTGTGCTCTCTCCGGTCTGCATATAGTCGCTGTCTCTTTCATCCTTTAGATGGAGATGGAGTAATCCATGTTTCACAGCTTAACCGACGGTTCGTGACCTGACAATACATGAGTGAAGCTAATTGTTGCTGAAATGGGTATAGACGACGATTGCAGCCAAGCGAAGCGAATAATGGGGTCTGGACTGGATCTGCCCGAGGTTAGCGAAGCAGGACATCAAGCGAAGCGAATAGACGCAGTCTAGAGCGGCAGACGTTACACATGTTAGTCCAGAGTTAGTAACTGTAATTCTAATCTCCGCGATTTCTTGTTGAATCGTATATAAAGAAATATACGATTCTATTTACGAGTAAATGTTGTTACTCTTCTTTACACTGCCCGTGCATCCATATTTAGCATATGTGGCAAGATAATATAATAATCTAAAATTACTGATACTAAATATAAAATAATAATACTGGATCTTTGTGCACAAGTTCGTGATTGATTGTTAGATAGGAACATCTTGATTCTAAAGTTCTCCTAACCTGTGAGGTATTATTACTCATTGTCAATTGTGCAGAATGTAGTTGTCGGCCGTCACTCTAGAAGCACGTTTGGTTAATAGTTATAATATCGAATTAATATAGATTAATGACTCAGAAATCAATAAGTAGAATTGACTGAGTATTAAGTTCAAATATATTGAATCTATTGTATCTGTCCTGGTTGTATTGAGGAGCCTGAGTTCGAGCGTGAAAATATGTAGATCGTTTCTAACGGTTGTCACGGTTTACATCTCCTTCCTCCCACTTCCCCCACACCACCCCTGAATCAGACCGATTTTGATCATTTATTTATAAGAATATTGTTTTGATTACGACTATGGGAATACTTAACATATGTTTCAGCAATCAGAAGGGAGTGATATAGACAGAGATCGGGCATGGCCACCACAATAGCATTGAATTAGAAATGGGGAAGAAGTGAGAGATTGGAGGCAAGAGAGAGGAAGTGTAACGGGGTTGTCCTTCACATTTCTCCTTCCGTTGACTCTCTTCACTCAAGCTGATCGTTGGAGGAGATCGTGTGACTCGATTAAGAGGTATATATTTCGACCCTTTCAGATGAGCTGCGGGGAACAGAACAAGATCCCAACAAAAATAACACTGCCATTCTCCCCAGCTACTAAATTACTAATACCGCTTACAAGTACAAGCACTGTCAAGCAGAACAAGTGACAACTTAACATTCGGTTTCAATAGGCTGGAGCAGTTCATCTGGCATTTACCGCAGTGCGGTGTACGATTTATCAGTCCTTTACAAGCACTTTCATTTGAATTTATTAGCATATAACAAAAATTGATTGAGAGCAGTCATTTTTATCGCCTTCGGTTACTGGGCCTCGTAATTCGTTTCACCAAGGACCAGAAGTCAGTTACAGAGCGGAGAACTTCGGCCGTCGGAAGCAGACCAACGACGGAACTCGCTGAAGTCTACCCGCAATTTGTTACTAATGATCAGATATGCCCATAATATCTAGATCTTATCAGCCACTTTTCACGTGATATAGTCATAATCTCGATCGATCCATGGCACGGATCGTAGGGTAAGCCCTTGAGCCGCGCGCGCGCGAGCTCTTCTAGATCTCTCTATTCATATCGACATCGTCTTTGATTTGGTAATTTATCAACATCGATTTTTGCCTCTGTCTTTTATCTGTGTTTTCTCAGTTCAATCAACATGTCTTCTCTTCAAGTATTGGGCGGTGAATTTTTACAAGCTTTTCAACAAGGTCAATATGGTAAAACTTCATTGATTTTACTTAAAATCAAAGTCGAATTAGCAAAGGCTGGTTTGATGGTTCCTACAAAGGGAGCTTCTCAACAAGATTTATTAGCCGCTAGACAAGTTCTTGAGTTAGGAGTCTTAGCAGCTATTCATTCGAGATCTGAAGAAGAGATCAATAGATTGGTAGCTCAGATTCGACCTTTCTATTCAAAAGAATTGGGATTACCTCGTAGTGAGAATGAAAACAAATTAATGGCTCTTTATTTACTTTTATTAGTATCAAAAAATGAAATTGCTGAATTTCATACTGAATTGGAAACTTTAGAAAATACTGAAACTGATGAATTCTTAGCTTATCCTGTTCGTTTAGAAAGATGGCTGATGGAAGGTTCTTATGATAAAGTATGGAAAGCTATTACTCAAAAATCAGAATTTCCATCTCCTGAATTTGCTATTTTGGCAGAATCTCTTGTTTATACAGTTCGTAGAGAAATTGCTGCTTGTGCTGAATCTGCTTATGAATCTCTACCTTTATCTAATGCTCGTCACTTATTATTTTTTTCTACTGATCAGGAGATTATTGATTTTGTCACTGAGCAGCCAGGTTGGGAATTAAGAGATGGTCGCATTTCATTTACTAAATTGGTTGATAAAGAGGAAACTATTGATGGTAGTATTATTGGCATTAGTAGTAGTAATGAGATAGCTGCTACTGAAAAGGTCATTGCTCACACATTAGGATATGCTCAACAGATTGAGACTATTATATAAAACTGATATAGATTAATGAACTACTTTAATATTAACAACTCATACCCTCCTTTGCGTCCGGCGATGCCCAGACCCCGGTTTCTGGAGCTCATCATGGAATCAAATTTCTATAATTCATTTACATATG
This sequence comes from Sugiyamaella paludigena, assembly GCA_030579875.1. Classification (NCBI taxonomy): domain Eukaryota; kingdom Fungi; phylum Ascomycota; class Dipodascomycetes; order Dipodascales; family Trichomonascaceae; genus Sugiyamaella; species Sugiyamaella paludigena. The sequence goes on along the minus strand of JAKTRU010000003.1, from coordinate 572,478 downwards.
CTATAATCATTTCTAGATGCTCTAATTGATATACTGAACTTGACGCAACACCTGACCACACTTATCAGATAGTTCCGTAATATTTTGAAGAGCGGCTGCAATAAAGCCAAGATTATTAATGGTTCCCTTAACAATGGGATCCGTCGTTATGAGATCAGAAGATATTATAGTGTTGAGGAGTTTTTCTGTAAATGCAAAATTTTCCTCGCTTGAAAATATAGTAGGGAATTTACTAGACGCAACCCCTAAGGCTCTTGTCATTTTTAACAAAAGAGGATTTGGAGCTAGCTTTTTAGAATTATCATTAGGAGTTTCAATAGTACCTATTAATTCACCACCTGGCGGCTGTGGGGAGGAGGATATCTCTCTCACAGCATCACGCAGTAATTGACCAACGATGTTCTTCACTGATTCATTTATATAATGCGAGGTCAATTCAGCATGTTTATCTAACAATGAAATCAAAGTGGTGTCAATCTGCTGCTTAACGTTTGGGTCATCTTCCATTTTTGCCAAGTTGAGTATAATATTTTCAAGTCGTAGTAGTAATTGCGATGAAGAAGATGAATAACTTGCTATTAGCAGGCTTCTAGCTATTTGGACACCTATTACTCGCAACACGGCGAATATTTTAATGTCAATGAGTTTTTCGACAAGATCAAGGCCACCATATTCAATAATACTAGGAACATTGTCACTATTAAGAGCTAAATTTTTAATCAGATGAGCACTCTGTAATTCAAAGGGACTCGCCATTTCTGAATAGGCTTTCATGACTTTTTCAATTAAATTTGGACATATCTCTAGAATGCTTCTAACTGTCTCGGAAGAAACAGCCAAATTTCCTAGTAAACATGATGCAAGGGCCACCTTTGTACGATTAGTCGAATTAACGCCTTCTTTTATTATTGTGTCAAATATTTTATCGTCATTGGAAATTTCCACAATCGAATCTGCGAACTCCTTATGAGATGAAATATCGCTCATAACCGCCAGGGCCGGTTTGAAATCATTTGCCTCATCTGTCAGATATTCTAAGGAACGATAGAGCAATGTTAGAAAATACTCTTTATTTCGAACAAATATTGTTTGCTGAGCAGAAATAGTTTGAACCAACGAGAAAAGAGTTGGTAACACGCTATCATCGTTAATATTTAGAAGAATCAGTGCTGCATCTTCAGGAAATTTTTCAAATTCTAATGTTAGTATATTCTCCAGACACCTCACTACGCCCGAGAAATCGTCCCTCTAGAAATTCCGGGGCAATAAGCGGAAGCCAGGAGTTCCCGAGGTGCCATACTCACTCTTCTCTATCAACAAATCCACGGTTAGGAGAGCCACATGAAGTAAGAATTCTTCATTGGATGAAAACTTTTCAATTGTCTCAAACAATCTCAATCCATATGTGGAGTTCTCAGATATGAATTCGATAGCTGGATCGAAATCATTACAAATATTGAATAATACTGAAATAACCACATTTGCCAAAGAGATTTCATCAAATGAAGTAGAGGCGATTTCTATTAGAAATGGTTTCATATCCAAAATAATTTTACGATTCGTTTCTGAAAGTTAGTATACTCTACATTAGCGGCACCATACCACACACATATAACTACCAGTAGCTAGCATACACATACCATTATCAGCTACAGAATTCCCGATAATCCTTAGACATTGCACTTTAATATTATTATCATCCATCGCACTGAATAGTAGACACAGTTCGCCAAGATATCTACCTGCTATTTCTCTTAGAACTTCAATAGCGTCATGATCCCCTGAGATGGCAGTCTCTCGGAGAATATTGGAAGCCTTTTCGAGATCAGCTGTAATAACAGTAGAGTCATTAGATCCATCAATGGCTCTCTTGATAGCCAAATTAAATTGATCGGATAGCATTAAAAGAATGATATGACCTCAAGTGACTTTGATTTCAAGGACCAGATCAAAGAATCTCGGATTTTTATTAAATATCAATCGTTGGCACGTGATAATCACGTGCCGACCTCTAGATTTCGATCCAAATCAACCATTAACTATCGACCTTTTCCAAAAGCTGAATATTTGAATATAGAATGAATATTCGGAATTCCATAATTAACTGATTAAGACTCTACTATATTTGGTGGGAAATGACCATCTCCTTACCTTCACTAATATTGAACCAACCCATTGACATCTCAGGCTCACCCTGAGGCCTGATCCAAAACCCCGACATAAGAATACACTATAATTATATAAATTAAATACTGCCATTTTTTCTCAGTGCGTAAATATCAGCACCAAAATTTGAAGGTTCGTGAAAATTTCACCCAATCACCATATCACTCTTACCATCACGACAAGAGTAGACTATTTTGGTTATATAACGTATGGGATGATGTTGTCTTCGGGAAAGAGATTAACGACGATTGTCTCACCGATATCATCGGTGAGCACAGTAACTGTTAGTATTCGTTCGGCTTCTTCGTCTTCTTCAGGTGGTGCTGAAAGAAAGAATAGTAATAAGAAAAAAGCTACTGATCCTCGAATGGAACTCCATCGATTTTTAGGAAGAAAAAATTTCAAAGGATTATATCATAAAAATCCTCTAGCATATACTCCTGATTATGCCAAATATTCAAGGGAAAGTAATTATATAACTGCCTATCCTATAATGCAGGCAGATAGAGTTGGTCAATCAGTTAAATGGGAACAGGTTTTCAATTCAGGCTTAAATCGTCGAAATCATGGAAGACCAATTGATCCATTAAAGCCATTTCCCGATAATGCTCAATGTAGGAGTGCTTTATTGATTTCTGATTCACTTAAGGAGAGCATTTTGAATGATCATAAAAATGGTTTATCAACCCAAAGAATAAGTTTTAAATATCAAATAGCACTTCCACGGATTGAAGCAGTAATCAAATTAAATGATGTAGAGAAAAATTTATTAAGTGAGGTAAGTTATAGAAAAGAAAGATTGCAAAACAAGAGTTCAGATATTTATGATGAGACTAGTGAAAAATTCGATTAGTCTTGAAGACACTATTATGGTTAGAACTTTCCTAATTCCTGAAAATGAAAAATCTTGTTGTTGGCAATAGGACGGGGCGGTATGCCTCCGGCGGCTGGGGCGTAGCCCCAGACCCCTAGCTCTCGCTACGCTCGAGATGATTGACTCTAACATTCAGAATAAAATTACTCCTGAAATGAAAAAACTTAATAAAATTATGAGTGCAATGTTCACTACTATTAAAACAGATAATGTCACCGGGTTACCAACCAAACCAGTTGATAATATGACCGAAATTCCAATTCCTGAAGAAACTCGTCATCAGAGATTCATGAGTATTGCCGAAAGTGAACCATTTGGACCAGTGGATGCCGCCAAAGCTTTAGGCATTGAGCCCGCAGCAGTTACTTTAGAAAAATTGACCCGTCATGAAACTGAAGATGCAACAGAAACAAACCACCACAAAACTGAAACCAAATCGGAATTATCATTTTTTGCCCCAGTTCTAGAAGGTGAAAGAACTGCGTTTCGATTTACCGACGCAAAAGTTGGTGAGGTTGGTTATAGGTATGGTGCCTCAAAAGATGATCGTAGACATGCCCGTAAAGTTAGATATCAACCATCAGGAAAAATGGTCTGGGCTTAATTTGTAGCATTAACTGCAAAATCTGTAAATATTTCTATAGCATAATAATAATAAACGACAAAGCTTAAGGCTACACCCCCAGACCCTGCTGCTCACTTCGTCGATCCAGTTATTTTCCTCTGACCAAAATTATAATGTTCGTCACCAAAATAATCAGGGCAGTTAAAATCAGGAGAATCTGGACAATGGGTGCGTTTGTAACTCGAGCCTTTTGCATTGTAAATGCAGCCACTAAATGAACATAGTTGAAAAAGGAACCAATAATAGTTAATATCGATAATGCAAAGAATAAATAACTAAGACCAATAGTCCAGCTTTTCTCCGATTCAGAATCGTTATTGTCGTTATCATGACCTTTAGTAGGCAATCTGAAATCAAACAGCAGTACTGCGCCTGCTACACCAAGGAAAATACCCATCCTTAAACCAGATAAAAAGGTTCGTTCTGTAGCACATAGATCTCTTGCTTCAGAAACATGATTATCAAATATTATTGGGGAATAGATAGGTGGTGTGAAAAATAATATCGATTCCTTTTTTGATCTTAGTTCAAGTATATGACGTCGAAGTAATAAAGGATCAGTTTCAGTAAGAATGCGGGAAGAAGTTGATTCTTGATTGATATTATTAGATGACAATGGATGTCCTGAATCATCGTGTTGGTTAATAACATAAGGATGAATTGCAAGGTCTTCAAGAAGTAAGTTTTCTGGAGGAATAGATTGAATTCTGTTATCTCTTATGAATTCATCCAATTGTGAACTATTAACTGACTCGGATGAAACTGGAGGAAGGGGACTTAGATCATCATTCAGACTCGATTGATCATTTGAGTCTGATACTTGTATCTCCTGAGAATCTGTAATAGGATCCATTTCAGGGGACTTGGAGATCACACTCGGCGATTCTTGGACATGTATGCTACTATTTTCATTTTCTTCTAGATCTTTAGTGCTGATAGTACTAGTACTCTGATTCATAATGGAATTAGTTCCAATGAACTATCATCATCCTAATTCATTTCAACTAGTTGTTACGAATAGACAAGCCAGACGTCATAATCTAGCAGATGGCTGCTGCGTATTAACCTCAGTAACAAACTTGACAACTTATACAGTAAACAAAAAATCGTTAATAAAATAATTTTGATAACCTTCTTGTGCGATTAACGTGTCAATTACAAATTTACCAGCTTATATGTTATTGTTATAGCGGCATATACTGTAATATGTCTTGTCTCGGAAACCATATACCCGTCTCTTCGGTGGACCGACGGGGTGGAAAGTGGCTTCCCTAGCTACGTAAGACGTCAATCTTAACTAAAATATTAGAATCATTCAAAGTCAGGTTATAATTATATGAGAAACCAGTTAGGTTAATTGCCTTAATATATATATATATCTTTCGCACTTTCTTGGAATTTCCCCTGAAACTTGACTTAACAGTGTCAAGTGTACTGTACTACTGTAAACACGCAGCTGTTCTCAGCAAGTTACAATGCTGAACTCCCAACGTTCTAATTCCCAATTGCTTCATGTTTGAGGGTATTTGCTGCAGCTCCCACAGTGACGTTATGTGTGTGCAGCAGTATGCGCCTGTACGGTAAGAGTTACATCAGGACAGCATGTACGGGACACATTCATTAGAACAAGAGCAAATGTTCGTCGCAACGTACCGTAGCATACACAATAGAACATTATCACAGAAACAAAAAATACCTATCCAATAGTACTACTCACGAAATGAACTGCCACGTTACAACTCATAAAATGAGCCTTGACTGACTCGCATTATTCTAATAGTAGTAATAGAGGAGTACGGTATTCTACTGGTATAATACCACAGCCCACCACTAATAATACAACGCCGCATACAGCCGCACCACAACACTACACCTCCTCCCCCTCCATCTTCGCCAACTTTCATTTTCCAAATACTGACACTGACACAACATAACACACATACATATTCGCCTGCTCTCACTTCCTTCCCTTCTTCCCTTCTTCCCCCACTTCAACCCTCACAAAGGAGGAATAGTTTATTAAATTTTAAACGACGGAAAAATAAAATTATTAAAATTATTTAAGAATCTGTTCTTTCTCAATTGACTGATTAAAACGTGTTATATAAAGTTTGTTCCGTAGTGCCGTTTATAACCAATCAATCGTCATGGCGGACTTACCTATCAAATTCCAGGAACACCTGGTACTTTCATCAGTAGATGTACCAGATGATTCTATTGGATTTACTACTTGTACTTTGGAAAGTGATAAATATGTTTGGTAAGTCAATTGTGTTGTTCCGAAGGTCCCATGTCTAGTTCTCGAAGGCGGGAGAAAGACTTTGGTTCTTAATCTTCGTTTAACTTGTGAATTGTTCGTTCTTTGTTTGGTCTTACTAACAACCGATAGTGTTCGAGAAACTTCGCCATCCGGAAATACAGTTGCAATTATCAATCTTCAAGATAATAACTCTGTTGTTCGTAAGAATATGACAGCAGATTCCGCAATTATGCATCCATCGGATTTTATCATAGCACTGCGTGCCAATGGTCGTACTCTTCAGGTAAGAAATTGGACGTTCTAGGTATTACATTAGGCAGAACTAATACTAACTTTTCAGATTGTAAATCTTGGTAATAGACAAAGACTTAAATCGGCTAATTTGAATGAAGATGTCGTTTATTGGAAATGGGTATCAGAATCAACTTTGGGTCTGATTTCTGAAACTTCTATTTATCATTGGGATATTAATGATGCTTCACAGGAATCTCCCGTAAAAATTACCGACCGTCATGCGTCATTGGCTGGCGCCCAAATCATTGGATACACTGTTAATTCCGATAATAAATGGTCTGCTTTGACAGGAATAAGTCAACAGCAAGGTAGAATTGTTGGCAATATCCAGCTTTATTCAAGGGATCGTAATGTTTCTCAAGGAATTGAAGGCCACGCTGCTGCGTTCGGTACTTTAAGACTTGAAGGAGCCACTGTGGACACTAGATTGTTCACTTTTGCTAATAGAACTGCTACTGGTGGTGCAAAATTACATATTGTTGAAATCGATCATCAAGAAGGTGCACCTGTATATCAAAAAAAGGCTGTTGATGTATTTTTCCCTCCAGAGGCAACCAATGATTTCCCTGTTTCGGTTCAAGTTTCAAACAAATATGGTATTGTCTATATTATTACTAAATATGGGTTTATTCATTTATATGATTTGGAGTCGGCTGTATGTATTTATATGAACCGAATTTCTTCAGAAACTGTTTTCACTGCTGCTAGTTTTGGACCAGATCAAAGCGGTGTATTGGCAATTAATCGTAAAGGTCAAGTTTTGTCCGTCGCAGTTAATGAAGCAACTATTGTAGAATATGTTTTGAAGAATTTGGGTAATACTTCTCTGGCTTTAGGATTGGCCTCAAGAGGTGGTTTGCCAGGTGCTGATTCTTTGTATAGTCAACAATTCAATCAGTTACTTAATTCTGGTAGTTACCTTGAAGCAGCTAAAGTGGCCGCTGCTTCTCCAAGAGGCTTGCTACGTACTCCTGAAACCATTCAACGTTTGAAGAATATTCAAGCTGCTCCTGGTCAAATTTCTCCAATTCTGCAATACTTCTCTACTTTATTAGATAAGGGATCCCTTAATAAAATTGAATCCATCGAATTGGCCTTACCCGTCTTGCAACAAGATCGTAAACCGTTATTCGAAAAATGGCTCAAGGAGAATAAATTGGAATCTTCTGAAGAATTGGGTGATATTGTTCGTAATTTTGATTTGACTTTAGCCCTTAGTGTATATTTGCGTGCTAATATTCCATTGAAGGTTGTAGCTGCATTTGCTGAGTTAGGTGAATTTGATAAGATTCTACCTTATTGTCAAAAGGTTAATTATACCCCCGATTATGCTGTTCTATTGCAGAATATCGTTCGGGTCAATCCTGATAAAGCTACGGAATTTGCTTCTCAGCTTGTTAATTCGGGTACAGCGGGACCAAATTTGAATTTAGATAGAATAGTAGACGTGTTTTTGTCGCAGAATTTGATTCAACAGGCTACTGCTTTCTTATTGGACGCCTTGAAGGATAATCAACCTGATCAGGGTCATTTACAAACTCGATTATTAGAGGTGAATTTGATCAATGCCCCTCAAGTTGCTGATGCTATTTTGGGTAATGATATGTTTAGTCATTATGATCGTGCCAGAATTGCTCAATTGTGTGAGAAGGCTGGATTATATCAACGTGCTCTTGAACATTACGATGATCTAAAGGATATTAAACGTGTGGTTGTTCATACAAATGTATTAAACCCCGATTGGTTGGTTGGATATTTCGGTAAACTCACTGTGGAGCAGACTTTGGAATCTCTCAGAGAAATGTTAAATGTCAATATCCGTCAGAATTTGCAAGTTGTTATCCAGGTAGCAACGAAATATTCCGATTTGGTTGGACCATTAAATCTGATTAAACTTTTTGAGGACTTCAAGACACCCGAGGGTTTATATTACTATCTGCAAAGTATTGTTAATCTCTCTCAGGATGCTGACGTGGTCTTGAAATATGTCCAAGCTGCTGCTTCAATTGGTCAATTCACTGAAATCGAGCGTATTGCGAGAGATAATAATTATTATAATCCTGAGAAGCTTAAGAATTTCCTCAAAGATGCCAAACTCGCTGATCAATTGCCATTGATTATTGTTTGTAATAGATTTAATTTTGTTCATGATTTGGTCTTGTATCTGTACCAGAATCAGCAGTTCAAATTTATTGAAGTTTACGTTCAGAGAGTGAACCCTTCACGTACCCCAGAGGTTATTGGAGGTTTACTGGATGTAGATTGTGATGAATCAATTATTAAAAGTTTGTTACAGACTGTTGTTGGTCAAGTACCTATTGAGCCACTTGTTGCTGAGGTCGAAAAACGTAATCGTTTGAAATTGTTGTTACCGTTCCTTGAATCTGTGTTGAATGGTGGATCTCAAGAACCAGCACTTTTTGATGCTTTGGCTAAAATCTATATTGATAGTAATAATAACCCTGAGAAGTTCCTTAAAGAGAACCAATTTTACAATTCGTTGGTAGTTGGTAAATACTGTGAGAGCCGTGATCCTTACCTCGCTTTCACTGCTTATGAACGTGGTAAGAATGACTACGAACTTATTCATATCACTAATGAAAACTCAATGTATAAACATCAGGCTCGTTACTTGGTTGGTCGTGCTGATGCTGATTTGTGGACATATGTACTTTCTGATGAAAATATCCATCGTCGATCATTGATTGATCAAGTTGTTGGAACGGCTGTTCCTGAGAGTACTAATCCAGAAGATGTATCGATTGCTGTCAAATCTTTTATGGCTGCTGATTTGCCTGGTGAATTGATCGAATTGTTGGATAAAATTATTCTTGAACCATCTCCATTCAACGATAATCAGAACTTGCAGAATCTATTGATCTTAACAGCTATTAAAGCTGATAAGTCTCGAGTCTCCGACTATATTGAGAGGTTGGATAACTATGATGTTGATGATATTGCTCAGATTTGTATAGAAAATGGCTTGTATGAGGAGGCCTTCCAAGTTCATAAGAAACATAACCGACATAGTGAGGCTCTAGATGTACTTGTAGATCATATTATGTCTCTTGATCGGGCAGAAGATTACGCTGAGAAGGTTGATGAAGCCAGTGTTTGGAGTCAATTGGGTAAGGCCCAATTGAATGGTTTAAGAATCAATGACGCACTCGAATCATATAAACGTGCTAAAGATCCTAGCAATTTTGCTGAGACTATTGAAATTGCTACTCGTGCTGGTAAAGATGAGGAATTGATTAGTTATTTGGAAATGGCTCGTACCAGTGGTCTTAGAGAACCTCTTGTTGATGGTCAATTATTGATTAGTTATGCCAATGCTGAAAAGCTTCATGATTTAGAATCTCTTTTGTCGTCTCCTAATGTTGCTGATTTAGATTCGGTTGGTGATAGATTATACACTCAGAAGCAATATCAAGCTGCTAAAATTGTATTCACATCAATTTCCAATTGGGCTAAATTAGCTAGTACATTAGTTTTCTTGAATGACTATCAAGCGGCTGTTGATTGTGCTCGTAAAGCCAGCAATATTAAAGTGTGGAAGCAAGTCAATGAGGCTTGTATTGAACACCGAGAATTCCGTTTAGCACAAATCTGTGGTTTGAACCTTATTGTTCATGCTGAAGAATTGCGTGATTTGGTTGATAGATATGAATATATTGGCTGTTTCGACGAGCTTATCTCATTATTTGAGCAAGGTCTTGGTCTTGAACGTGCACATATGGGAATGTTCACTGAATTGGCAGTTCTTTATTCCAAATATCATCCTGATCAACTTATGGAACACTTGAAACTTTTCTGGTCTCGAATTAATATTCCAAAGGTAATCCGAGCCTGTGAACAAGCACATCTTTGGCCTGAATTGGTTTTCCTATATTGTCACTATGATGAATGGGATAATGCTTCATTGGCAATGATTGAACGTGCCGCTGATGCCTTTGATCACAATTCATTCAAGGAAATTGTTGTTAAAGTAGCCAATTTGGAGATTTATTACAAGGCGATCAATTTTTATATGGCTGAACAACCGCATTTGATTACTGATTTGTTGGCAGCTTTGACGGCCCGAATCGATATTTCTCGTGTGGTACGCATGTTCCAGAAGAGTGATAATCTTCCTATGATTAAGCCTTTCTTAGTTAATGTTCAATCTCAGAATCTGCTTGCTGTTAACAATGCTTATCATGATCTATTGATTGAAGAGGAAGATTATAAATCATTACGTGACTCAGTAGATAATTTCGATCGATATGATCCCATCGATCTTGCTGAGCGTCTTGAGAAACATGATCTTATTTTTTTCCGCCAGATCGCTGCTCATTTATACAAGAAGAATAAGAAATGGAACAAGAGTATTGCATTATCGAAGGAAGACAAATTATGGAAGGATGTTATTACAACTGCTGCAGCATCCGAGAAGGTTGAAGTAGCAGAGGATGTTCTAAGATATTTTGTCGATATTGGTAATAAGGAATGTTATGTGGCCACCTTGTACACTTGTTATCATCTTATTCGTCGCGATGTCGTTAGTGAAGTTTCATGGCGTCATGGTCTTAAAGATTATACTATGCCTTACCATATTAATGTTGAGCGTGAACAGGGAGAGTTGTTAATTCAACTTCAAAAGGACAATGAAGAACGTAAAGAGAAAGAGAAGGCTCGTGCTACGCAAGAAGAACAAACGCCAATTCTTGGTGGAGCCGGTCGATTGTTGATTACTCAAGGAACTGGCTATTCCAATGGCGTAGGAGCTGCTTTTTAGAACAAAGAGTAAGAGGAAAATCTGAAAGAACGTGATATATATATGTAGATATGTATATGTTTGTAGTCTTTATTTACAAGAAGAACAGGAATTGTTATCATATATTAAATCCTACAATTTTCTATTGTGCTAGGGCCGCAAAGCGACGTCGAGAAGCATTCAAGTGAATCAAGTCATTGAATACTACGAAGCGCCAAGCGCCCCAGATGCTGGAGAAGCCCAAGCCTGAACGTCAGGAGTCTGGGTTCACCTGACGTTCACTCAACTGGCAGATCCGCCGCACATCTAATGCGGCTCACTTCCTGATCTCGACCCCTACCCATTTCATATCTTTTCACATGAGGAGGAGAAGAATCTCAAGGGAATAGTATCTATTCTTGTTATCTCGTTCATATCAGTGTTTAGGTCTGGTTGATTTTCTATTAAAAAGATAAAATGTTTAAGAAGTATGTGAGAAACATGAAATAGAATTGGACTGTTATTCTTCAGTAGTTTTTACGTCGTCCCCTACTAACTTAAAGGTTTACTAAACAAGATATTCATTCTCGATCAGCTACTAAATCATCAGTACAAAGATCAGTTAGATCTAAACTAACTAGTCAATTTCCTGGATTGGAACCATTAATAGATGACATGATCCCTAAAAAGAGCCAGTTAGTCCAGATTAAATGCACTGACAAGATCTCATTATACGCAATTGGGAAGGAGCTGTTATTTTCACAGAGTTTCGATGATGATTTAGTGCCATCATTAAGACTGGTCCACAAATTACCTAAAGATGCCTTTCCTAATGTTCAGGTTGATCGAGGTGCAATCAAATTTGTTTTAGGAGGTGCTAATATCATGTGTCCTGGGTTATCATCAAAAGGTGCTTGGTTACCCGATTCACCAGGATATGAAGCTGGACAAGTAGTTGCCATCTATGCAGAGGGTAAAGAACATGCTCTGGCTGTAGGAGTATTGACTATGTCAACTGAGGAAATAAAATCAATTAATAAGGGTATTGGTGTAGAAGTAGTAGCGTATTTAGGGGATGGTTTAGTAAGTGATTAAGTGATTGAGTGATAGTTTAATCTATAGGGCATGGGTGGAATCTGCTATTTCAGAACCTTCGTTTTCGCTCGACTATTCCAGATGTTGCATTAACTCATCCGAATTCGCTGTGTCTACTTACCTGTCATACTTTCGTTTTCTCTATTTGGAGAATTTACTAACATTTTAGTGGAACATTGGTGATCTCTCATAGATCAAGGCATATAAACGGTCATAATATAGTGTAATATATATCTCTAATAAACATGATTATCCGCAATTACAGATATATTTAGGAGACGTCTTTTGACCAAGTGAAGTACATAGAACCTACAAACCAGCTTCAATTTATTAACGAAAGAAAGCGGATCGTTGTAACTCATCTGCCGGAAAGCGACAATACCACTTAAATAATCCGGGCTTCTCGGGATTTCAAGATTTCAAATTTCGACTCAAGTCTCGAGCGTAGCAAGAGCTATGAGGCGAATAGATCGAACTTCATGTATACATTCTGCCTATATTTTATCTTCAACTATAACTGGTTCTTCTGGAATAATACTTCTGTAAACAGTAGCCAAACTATCATCCAAAATCTGATTTCCTTGTTTAAGAACAATATTAAACGGTGACAACCCGAATTTCTTTGCTATTGAAACCTGTAATTTTTGGATTGAACTCGTTCGAAGGAATTTTAGACTGGCAGAATCAGATTTGTAATGCAAGTCTAATGTGATTAATCTGCTTTTAATTGTGTCTTTGAGAGGTGCAGAAGATGAGGTCACGGGCTCGCCATATTTAGCAACCAACGATTTCCATAGATCACTATTATCTCTAATAAAATCATGATGACCATAGGAAACTTTAGCCATAAAATACAATTCAGCTTCTGTCCTTTCCTTGGAGTCAATAGTTATTCCATTGAGTTTAGTAATAGTGGGACATCGAGCAATGATGAAAGGATCTTTTTCATCACCACCGTCATTAAAAAGAGGATTTCCATTAATTCGAAGGGAAGCTAATTGGTAATCGCCATCATGATTATGACTACCGATAATATCTAGCATGGACCATTGAGGGATATCATTATAACTCAAATCCAAAATCTGACAGTTAATTGGTTTGGTTATTATGGAAATGTTGTTGTGTGATAAATTCAGTTGAGACAAATCGTTATAGGTCCACCAAGATTCTAAGATTGTTAAATCAGAAATCTTGTTCCATGATAAATCTAAAATCCGTAAAGATGAAGTTGGCACTGCAATTCGAGAAGGAAGTTCTGAAAGTAGATTGTTTGATAGATTCAAAATCTGAACATTAGGAAAACTTTGCAGAGCCTTAGTAATCTGCTCTGAGGTTATCAGTGTAGATGCAAGAGATAATTCTATAATATGATCACACACAACACCATCTGATAGTTCAAAATCACTTAATCTATTCCCATTCAGAAATAAACTCTGCAAATTCTCCAGAGGCCGGACAATTTCGATTATGTCTTTAATACTAGTAAATAGATTATAACCTAAATCTAATCGATTTAAGCTTGCCAAGGATAATGATGATGGGAAAACCGCCTGGAGGTGATTTCCATTTCCATTTCCATTTCCATTTCCTTCCCTTCTTCCTCTTCCAACTATCCCCTGCCGTGACAATGAAATCACTTCTAAATTTGATAAATGAGAATGATATCTAGCAATCTTATCAACTCCAACTGTTTCGATGATTTTTGACCTCCCGACTTTTATAGGTGAATATTCATCTGTATCTGAATACAAATATTTCCTTTGAATCGCTTCATGAAAATCGATTTCTTCATCATGAGCTCGATTGATTTTAACAAATGATCCGCCATTCTTCACTCGACATGAGAAGTATTTCACTCCATTCAATTCACCACTATTCTTTCCTCTAATTGGATTATCCCATTCTACACCAATAGCAGTTGTTTTTGGCCATTGTGGGATATTCCCAACAAATCGGACTGTACATAATTCTCCATCAAAAGAAAGTCTCTGATCAATGAAATAGTCTCTATTCATCTAAATAATAAATATGGATCCCAAATGTTGGTAAAAGGAAACTTTATCAACCAACTGAGGGAGCCGACGACCTTGCAAGCTCATAAGATCTGACGCGGGCCCTAAATTACACACGAAGTTCGAACAGTTCAGCCGTACCAGCCGCACGAACTTAGTGTAATTACCCCTGAATATCGAACAGACTAAGAAGTGATCCAGAGTTACAAGCTTGGGTTAGCTAAGTGACGAACAGGGATTTGGTATGGGCCTGCTCAAACTGGTGCGTTTTAGGTTCTGTCCTACACCCCACCTCTACTCCGTCTAGCTTCGGCAAATCCGTTAATGTTAGAAATGATCGATAGGCTTGAGTGATGTTCTCCCCCGACTGCCATGCCTAACAACATCATCAAAGTTACCGTTACCTTCTGGAGCTGGGTCTTTGATTTTGTTTTCAAATTCACTAACCTACTTAATTAATTTGATTGTTGCATACTTTTCAGTTAACGGTAAGTATACTGAAATGGTACCAACAGCAGCAAATCAAAGCTCATTTTTAATGTAACTGGAAAATGTTGTAAGGTTCGCTTTCGGTAGCTGGTCGAACGAAAGGTTATCAGATCTGTAGCCAGTGCCGCGACACTAAGCCAACAGCATGAAAGTACAACTTGACGTACATTCGCATTTGCAAGGTAACATGATCTGTGTTCCCCGCATATGTATAGACTGCGGCGTACATCACGACAGCGATCAAAAGGCGCCTACGTCATGAACCCAGAAGAGAGCCAAGGAGAAGAAAAACAGGGAGACACTCAAAGAACCAGGCTGGAACGGGAGAAAGATATGAAGGCAGAAATGCCTCCGGCTTCTGGGGCGTGGCGACAGACCATTCGCTCCCTTTGCGCTCGAGAGACTAGATAACTGCCCAATGATCCAGTGCACAGGTGCACGAGATCGAGTGCCAGGGCCTGCAGAAGATATAATAATAGTTAACTGTTTAAATTAGTATTGAAGAATTAACATAATAATCAGGTCTAACTTTACATCTCTAGCTATCGCCTTATCATTTGTAAAGAACACTATTACTCTCTTGCAAGAATGGAAAAAGGCACTTGCAGATCTAAAAATATCGCCTTACTGTATTATATGTATTATATTACTTGAAATACAGGTTAACTGATTATTTAATTTGTTCAACAAATCGCAGCCAAGACCCCTTCGTTATGGGCCCGGTTCTATCCTGGCTCTTGGCTACGCAAGAAAGAATGACAGTTATAAACGATTAAATTCTCAACCGTAGCGAGAGCTAGGGCACCTAAGGAAGGAGTCTTACAGCTCAGCCGCCAAAGGCAAAATATTACTATATATGTTTTCTTGAAACAATTTTAAATCCTCGCTTATCTTATCTCATAACTATAAATGTCAAAAGTTGGCTAAAGCTATTCTAGCTTTAACGGCTACTACTGTATATGAGTGATCTACATACATCTTTTCTATAAATAACTTTCTTTCATTGTTTAAAACACTTTGCATGACGCGTACAGGCGGCTTACTGAACAAACGCGTATCAATTACCAGTTTAAGGATTATGCAGTTATTTATTTCTTACATTCTAGCATGATGCACTTCTTAAAGTGGAGAAAGATATGCCAGCCATGCGGCGTTAGTTAACCACTAAAATGCGGTCCAGAAAGCATAAAGCAGGCTTATTCTGTAGTATAAATTGGTGCACGTAATAAATTCCAATGCGTGAAGAATACACAGAAAGAGACAGGCTACCTTTCCTTCTTCTCCTCTTTTCTTCCTTCGTTTATATAACCAACAGACCAAGCCAATTTCTTTTTCTTTTCTTTTAATAGATTATAATTTTTTTCCTTCTTCTCATTCGTTTTACGATTAAGCAAAGCTTTTGATTGTGTTATTTTCTGCGTTTTTTTTGCCAACATTCGCTTCAAACAGGTGATTATATATATATCTACATCGCGCACAAAGGCCGAGTCAACCAGCCATCCATAAGCCAATCGTGTTAAAAAAAGTTTTCTGGTGAAAAATTATCATTGGCTATTACTGGTGCCTTTGAAGAATTAACTTTCGCTTATTTTGGAGATTTTAGTTTTTTTTTTTTGAGTCACTTTCAGTTTCACTTCTCATCGGTTTGCTTAAATTCTCTCTCGTTTATTCATTCATTATGGTCCAATTCTCTTTTCTAACTACTTCAATTCTAATTGCTGCTGCTTCTACAGCATCGGCTTTAATTCCTCTTGAAATAAGAGGTAGTCGTTTTGTTAGACCTTCTACTCAATCAGGAGATCCCGGTCAAGAATTTATTATATTAGGTGTAGATTATCAGCCAGGTGGTTCATCAGCTTTTAATCCTTCAGGAAATTCGGATGTTTTAACAAATCAAGACGATTGTCTTCGCGATGCTTTCGTTCTTCAGCAATTAGGTGTTAATACTATCAGAGTGTACTCTGTTAATCCTTGGTTAAATCACGATGCTTGTATGTCAGTTTTTAATGCTGCAGGAATTTATGTTGTATTAGATGTAAATAATCCTTATGAATCATTATCAAGAACTGAGCCTAATAGCACCTACAATTCTGGCTATTTAAATAATATTTTTGGCGTTATTGATGCTTTTAAAGGATATCCTAATGTTTTAGGTTTCTTTTCTGGTAATGAAGTTGTTAATGATGCTACTTCTGCTGCAGTATGTCCTCAATATGTTAGGGCAGTTCAAAGAGATATGAAAGAATATATTGCTTTACATTCTCCAAGAGCTATCCCTGTTGGTTATTCTTCTGCTGATGTTATTTCTTTAAGATTGGCTATGTGGGAATATTTGCAATGTGGCAATGATACTTCTAAATCTGATTTTTATGGATTAAACTCTTATGAATGGTGTTCCGGTGTTAATGATTGGCAGACTAGTGGCTATGGCACTTTAGAATCTTCTTTTAATGGCACCAGTATCCCAGTATTCTTATCTGAGTATGGTTGTAATACTGATAGTCCACGTACTTTTACTGAGGTTTACCAGGGTATTTATGCTGACTTGGAACAAGTATTTTCTGGAGGTCTTGTTTATGAATATTCTCAGGAAACTTCTAATTATGGATTAGTAAATCTTTCAAGTAATGGTGATGTTCAATTAAGACAAGATTTTGATAATTTACAATCTGCTTATAATAAGATTACATTACCTACTACGTCTGAGAATGATTTACCTGGAAATATCTCCGCTCCTAGTTGTAGTGCTGATCTTATTACTGTTAGTGGATTTCAAACAAATTTCACTTTACCTCCGTGTCCCGATCCTGAAATGTTAAAAAAAGGTGGTGGTAATACCAATTTGGGTAAAATCATTCCTTTAAATACTACTCAAACTTCCTATAGTATTTATGATAGTAATGGAAATTTGATTTCCAACACTGCTATTTCTGTTAGCCAGGACAATGAAATCAATTCGCCTAATGGAACCACTACTGTTGGAAAGAATGACACTTCTGGAACTAAAGCCAGTACTACTAGTAAGTCTAAAGGTGGTGCTGCTATTCATGATGCTTCTTCTACTACTGGACTTTTGGCTGGTTTATTTGCCTTGGCCTTTATGTTTGTTTGAATACACAAACAATATGTATACCCTCACTCTCCCTTGCGCTTTTAAAAGAATGACAGGAATCTATATATCATCTTTGACATACCAATTATTTTTTTGGAAAATGTTTTATGATTTGTTTTTTATTTAGTAATGTATTTGAATTACGTTAATCGTTTCTACACTGGTGAAAGCACTATTGATGAAAAACTTAACCTCAAGCGTAGCGAGCAGTGGATGTCCTCCGGAGGCGGACAGTGTTTAAAGCTAGATATGGAATCTTTCACCACCATATTAGCGTGAAGCCAACCTGACTCGCTCAAGCTGGAAAAGACAATTACAGCGTTCAGATTGACTGGTGATAGTCAATAACAGATACTTATGCCGTTGATTTTCAGTTTCAAAAACAGACCTTTATACGAAACGGCTTGCTTCCACTTCACAACCGACCTACTACTACTTACTTCACCTTGAATCCAAATAGTTCGTTTACATCTTGAATGACATTGGTGTCTTGTCTAGTCTCATACTAACTCTTATCAATAATGAATATTCCTCCTCCATATGCGCCTGCAAATAACACATACGGCCGAGTAATTAATGCTAATCTTAATGAAGAAATAAGACTTTATAGTACTGCCAAACAACGTGAATTATGGGAATCACTAGCCGAGATATTTTCAATTATTGTAACTCTAGATAAATTAGAGAAAGGCTATCTCAGAGATTCTATTACCCAAGCGGAATATACACCAGCATGCTTACGTCTATTAGCTCAGTATAATACTATTTTGAAAAATGAAGATGTGGCTGCCCAGTTCGGCGATCTGGAATCATTCAAATCTAAATATCATATGGATCATGCTAATGCCACAGCACGGTTAAAGATTGGTGTGCCAGCAACCGTTGAGCAGGCGGTGTTGGACTCTCCTGCTTCAGCAGTTAGTGCAGCTATGGTTGCAACTGGAGGAAATAATAGTGGTAGTGCTGGTCTTTCTATTGGTAATGGCCATGGAGGCGTCTCTGCTAAAGCTGTAGCTGAAGCAACTGGAAATTTTATTACGACAATGGATGGGTTGAAACTTAATTTCAAGGCCAAGGACCAACTACATCCTTTACTTAGTGAATTAATGACTAGTCTTAACAAGGTTACTAATAGCGATTTCGAAGGTCGCGGAAAGATTGTTCAATGGCTTATCACATTGAATGGTATGAAGATTAATGAAGAGCTATCTGATGAACAGGCTAGACAATTGATGTTTGATCTTGACAATGCATATAAGGCATTTTATACTACATTGCAGTGAGGGATTTTTCACGAACTATTGTATACTCTTGCGGTGGCAGGGGGCAAAGCTCTAAAGGTTGACTCATGGGGTTATGAAACTAAGGATGACATAGGGATGTTGCATACAACCATGGTTCAGGTTGTGTCTGGAGAATCTGGGATTCAACGAATGGCACTAGGGAATGAGTGTCCGAGTTAGGTCCTCCCATTATTCCTAGCTCCGTGCCCAAAATATTGCTCTTAAGAACTCCTCTAAGAGGTAAACATTCTAATAACTTGATTACACCAGGCTCTTGTTAAGCTTTATTTATTTAATTTCTCATTATATTTGTATTTTTACTTTTGGTCATTACTTTCGTTATTCATTGAAGTCCGGGAAAATGATATCATAATTTGACATCACTACGAAGATGCTGAATATCTTCGATAGTCACCGAACTAGAAAACTGATTGGCTTGGCGAATGAGAGTTTCTGCATTAACTGGATAGTTAACCAGAGATTTCATAAATGTATATACTTCAGCTCCGGAATTGAAGTTTAATAATCGGGATTCATGGATCTTGAACAAGGCGAGTGCCAATTGAAATAAATATACTTCACCCTCGACACATAAAAGTACATCCCAAATGCGGAATAGAACATCTACCGGTAGAGCTTCCGTGAAGCAGGATAAAAACCAATCAAATGTAATAGGTTGAATCTCAACCTCCAATTTCTCTAAATGTTCATAAAGTTGTGGGAGTAATCGCTGGAAATATATCGTCAAAACCTGTTGACTGGCTCTTGATGTCAATAAAGGGGGGCTGAAAAAGCCTGGGGGTAGAATATTTTCCACAAGACTCACCAAGGACCAAAATGCGTCCTCTTCTGTAGCATAAGTTAATAATAAAATGGCCGTAATCATATTCATTCCCTGACAATAGCCAATTTCCGGATTATAATAACTGAATGCGATTAACACTCTACGAAGTTTATCTATTCCAGGTCCTGAGCCTCCAAAGAAGATATTGTGAGGCATTGTACGATGAAGATCCAAGTCTATTTGAGTTATCGCCTCAGTTGTGCCAGATTTGGATATTAATGAATCGTATGTTCCTGGCTCTTTAAGTAACCAAGCTCCAGAGCATTCACCCCAAACCTTGGCTCGATATGCAATTGGTATACCTCCATAAACAAGGTCCTTAAACTCTTTATACAGTCGACTTTTATGCAATAGTGATCCTTTAACACCAATCAATTGACCCACTTCTATTATATTGTCGTTATGAGCATTGCTGCTACTATGATTATTATGATTACTACTATTATTGTTACTACCACCAATAGAATGATGAGAGCTGATTTTATGGGCAAATTCATCCCATTTCTGAATTTGAGATTTCTGAACCTCGTCATGAAGATCACTTAATTTTGCAAGAAGAATTTCAATTGATTGAGGTTGTTGTGGTGCGGCCACTTCCAGATTTTCAGTTCCGGCCCAAGAAGGAATGGAAGGTGACGAATCATGTACCAGGGTTGTTGAATCATTAACAGTACCAGCAGCAGTCACAGTGGAAATGGTAGAAACAGCAGTTTTAACCGCAGTTATATTAGCTCCGGTTGTGGTTGTAGTCGGCGGGGTATTCGTAGCTCCAGTTATTGCTGGTTCAGCCGTTGCAATAGTAGATGAATCAGTTGTAACAATATTACTATTATCACAAATATTATTGATGCTATTCACAGTGAGAGTAGTGGGTTTCGGAATGTTCTTCATATTCAGACTGAATCCACTACTACTCGATTTTAATGAACTATTATCATCAGCGGCAGAAGAATCCTTGCGGTTACGAGACAGAGATCTCTGAGGGTCGTAAATGAATCCAAATCGATCCACGAACAAGGGCTGATTAGTATTGCCATCATTATAAGGAAGTTTTTTTGATCTCAGAGTTGGAGGTTGAATATTAGGAGGGACGATGTTTTCCAGTTCTAGCGGGCCTGTATCTTGGAAAAGAGAGGAGGAGGAAGAAGAAGGTACCAAAGCAGGATGATACTGCTGATCACCAGTTTTGGTCGCAGTAGTTGCTTTATCAATCGCTTTTTGTGAAGAATCTTGAGGTGATAGCTTACGACTACTATTAGTACTACTACGACTACGGGATTTACCATTACTACTGATGTTATTGGTTTTTCCTGTTATTTTCGATGGTGACGATAATGATGACGGTGGTGCCGGTGCTGTTCCAGATCCAGATCCTACACCCTTTGAATCACTATTTATATCTATCATGCCAGATAAAACATCATACCAAGCGGGACGAGTCCAAGTTTTGTTATTATTTCTGATTTTATCTTGTAGTCTTAACGGTGACTCTAACGCCTCATTCATTAATTCATCGATAACACCACTAGGATTACGTATAGAGGTAGCTGGGATATTCATTAGCCTTCTATCAATCTCGGACCTAGGAACGCCAGCTTCAAGCAACATTTTTTTCAATTCTCGTTCCCGATCTTCATTTTGCCTGCGAATTAAAGCTACTTGAGCTTCTCGCTCAGCCAAATCTTTGGCCAGTTGTCGGACTACAGTGAATAAACCATGACGATCTACAAATCTCGAGATTGCAGAATCAGGAGATAAGTGGAGGTTTCCAGGAACTGATGATTCAGGTAATTCATCATCAAAAAGAGATCTAGTACTAATTTGATCTGCAGTATCTGAGATTACTTTTGAATTATGAAGATCAGATTCATTATCATCTTCTTCTTCAAATACATCGTCATCTTCTTCGAATTGACCATTTTCGCTTTGTTCCTCATCATCATCTTTATGATCGTCAATTCTCACTTTATGCCTGTCGTCCCCTTCATTTTCATTTTCACTTTCATTTTCATTTTCATTTTCGTTATCTGGTTCTTCTTCTTCATAGATGCTATTGTTGTGATAGAAGTTATAACTCAGTTTACTAAGATCGTCATCATCATCATCATTATCATCATCCCAATCATCACGGTTGTTATTATTGATGCCAATATCGTTATTTCTCGGTGCCGCCTTGCTGATCCCTTCGATTCTTTCCGCAAATGCCGGCGTGATCTGATTAACAGAGACGGATCTTCTTGTTGAAAGCCTTTTAATAGTAGTAGGTACAAGATCCTGATCTTCTTGAGTGTTTTCTTTACTCAATAAAGACTTTGTGGAATCGTCCATATCGTGCGAGATCTCCCGCTAAGTCTCTAATAGTTCATTTAAGAACGAAATAAATATTGATGCAATAGATTAATTCTTAACAAAAGTCCTGATAAAGTCCAAGTCAAGTATGCAGTTTTGTTAATCAGGGGGACTATCTCAAATCGCGTCGTTTCACTCAGTACCTCCCCTGCTTAGTAAATCACGTCGTCTATAATTATATACAGATGCTAAATTGCTAATGAAAGAAATATAAACTTAGTAGCAAAAAGGCTAAGATGATAACCATGCATATGTGAATGGATGGATATACCTTCTCTGCCCATCATCAACTATTATGTTCGTGTATAAGGTTAATTTCTTTTATAAGGGCCCTGGCCGATGTATTTTTCGTCTCTGGCTCAAGCTGCATGTATTTATCTGCGGGGTACGGCTGTGAAATGCTTCGGTGAGCCACTTATTATTGCGGGGCAATGAGGGGATCCCTTCTTCTCTCCTCATTTCCTCATTTGCCTCTGGTGACTGGAGGGGCCAGACAGGGGCCAGACGGCCTAGCTCTAGCTATGCTCGAGAAACAATATCACCACTCCATCAAAACGAAATGAGGAACGGGGCATGGGGCAATGTCCCAACCGCTGGCACAACTGATGACGGGGAACATAGGAACATCGCCCGCGTCCGAAAGCTGGGGAGAACCCTCTGTCAAACCCTTACATATATTCTGCCTCCAGGAGATATAAGTCCAGACCTTAACTCTTGCATTGTCTTCAGAGCAGTTAGATAGAGACATTGAAGCAGCTCAGTTGGTCGACGGAAAGAGGAAGTTGGCTACATAAGGACTTTAAAGTCCCTTAATAGAATTCAGCCAGAATACAGCAAAAAGGTCGCTTCGCTTTAAATCTGTTTATCGAAGTCTTCATTCACTTGCAAATCTCTCTCTCTAGGAATTTTCAAGCAAATACAAATGATAATAGAACAAGCTATGGACAATCCAATAACATGGCTATATTGATTACTTAATAAAATTTGGCTCAGAAATGGCTTATATAACAGTTAGCTCAAAATACATTTAAAAGAATATATTTCTGGCCACCATTCTTACGTGTGCCCTGCTCCACCGGTTGCTTTGGCTTGGTTCCAGACTCCAAATTCTCTTCGCTCTAGATATCCCCAGGTCCTCAATCTTCGGCATTTGAGCCATACACTTAGCACCCCGTCCTAGAGAATGGATTCGCTCGAATTAGGGTCTGGGGCTATGTCCAGTCACCTGAGGTTAGAGACCGACTATCGAGCGTGATAAGACAACCAGGGTGACAAAGAAAGAAAAAAAAGAATATAATAAAATTAATAATCACAGACTAAAGCAATTAGATCTTTTACAGAGGAATCATAACATATAAAGAGATATATATACCTGTCTCCACTAATATAAATTATCAGCCAATGTCTCAGCATTCAGACCTAATCCATGTAATCTAGCAGACCTTGCTTTGTCGGTTTTTTTTAAACTTTCAATTCTCTCTTCCAATTTCTTCTCAATTTCTTCAAATGGAACTTGTTTCAATGATCCTAATGATCCTGGTCGTCGGTCATCTTGTAACAGTTCTTCTTTTTCTGAATCAATTTCACCCAAAAGTGCTACATTCTCTCCTCTCACTATAAACAGCCCTCTCTTATTTTCTCCATATAACCCATCAATAAAGATCCTTTCTATAGTGTCCTGAAGAACTAGATTGGCATATTGATCAAAGGACCTTAAAACTCCAAATAACTTCCTACCATCTCTTAATGACACTACCACTTTGCCTTTTAAAAGTTAGAATTCACCATATTCCATCCTAATCTGCTTTCACCCCAGACCCCTAGCTTTCGCTTTACTTGAGAAAAATTAATTAAACCACTTCAGCTAGTTCTCGGCGTCTCCCACAATCAATCTGCTTCTTAACATACGATCTACTGAGCCTAAAAGTGCG
Source organism: Sugiyamaella paludigena (assembly GCA_030579875.1). Classification (NCBI taxonomy): domain Eukaryota; kingdom Fungi; phylum Ascomycota; class Dipodascomycetes; order Dipodascales; family Trichomonascaceae; genus Sugiyamaella; species Sugiyamaella paludigena. The sequence continues at coordinate 548,409 of JAKTRU010000003.1, read as the reverse complement.
GCAGCAGTGGTATAAATCTGTGATGGTAGTAATTTAGGATCTTCTAATGGATCCATCTTTTTTTATCTATTGTCCTATAAACTGAAATATCAATGTCAACATCAGAATCGGATTATTCTGAAGTTCGTCAGATCTGAACTCGGAAATGATTTCACGAACCAAAATAACCTAACCACGCTGCGGCAAATTATGAGCCGCAGCTAGATCGACGCTGAAAACTGATAGAGCCGACCCAGGCCAGATAACAGTTGACTCAATCACCGGGACCTGATAAGTAATAACAGATCCGGCTAGTGGCTACTTATTGACTTGGAGTTACATCGTATATGATCTGCTGGATTAAGTTGCTGGTGAACAAAGAACATTGAGGTCTAAGCCCCAGCCACCAATCCCACACTCTAGAGGGTGATAGGTTTAACAAATATAGTAAAACGAAAATAATAATAATAATAGATACACAGGAATTAACTGGTCGCTGAAGCAGTGGCACTAGCTACATTTACAAACGACCTTTGATAAAAGGTCTCCCAAACTTCAATGGCTTCTTTCTGAGATTCTACGGCGTTCTCCAAGAATAATTCTACTGAATTACGGAAATCATGAATCTTCTCATGCTCCAATCGATCGAATTCAATCATAATCCTCTTACTAATATCATCAAATGCTACTCTTTGATTTAATACTTTCTTTTCCTGAATATCTACTTCTTGTTGTAAAGCAGCTATCTTATCCTGTAAAGTTTTACCTTGTCGAAGAACCTTTTCCAAATGAGTCCGCCTCTTATTAAGTTCATGCTCAGCAGATTGTGCTGCAAAATAAGATTTCTGTCTTTGTAAAAATACCGATCTTACTGATGAAATAAGTCTCATATATTCATCGAGGGTAGTTGAAAGTGACAATATATCTTGTTGACATTGTCTAGAATATAGATTTTGAATACGGGTTTGAGATTCAGAAAATGATATTAATAATTCAGAAAGTGATTTAGAGATTTCAACATCTGCTAAAGCATCAAGAACTAAAGCAAATTCCCCTGTAACATCACTCAATTCTCTCCTTTGAGTAACAACCAAATCAAGAGCTTTTGCTAAACTCTTCAATTGTGATTCAAGACTATCCAAATAGTTCTTTTTATCAATAAACCATTGGCTTGTTTCAATGAATTTAGCAGAAAATGAAAACGCTCCACCAAGGGTACCCATGAATCCCCCTGAACTACTACCTCCACTACTGCCACCTACACTTAATATTGAAGATGAAGATGCATCAGCAATTTCGTCACTGCTCATTACGCGGTTCTTTATATCATTAGCAAAGGCATCCGATTCTAAAAATAATTTAAAATCAGGATCATTACGTAGTACAGGATGAGCAGCAATTTTTTTAAGCATATTTTCCAACGCAGATCTACGCTGCTCAACGAAATCTTCATTAAATTTTCCAATTACTTGTTTATCAGGTGGAGGAGGGACAATTATACCTTGATTATTCTGTTCAAGCGCGTGAAACACCCATCTGAAATCTCTGTATCTCCGAGTAACTGACATCTCAGATTTTGAGAAACTTGGTGACGTAGTTTTAGCATGAACTGTATAAACTGTATGAGCAGTCGTAATATCTCCAACTTTAATAGGATCTCCTACTGATATCTGGAAGAGAGGCGGCTCATCAGCCGCTGCACTATTGCCATCTTTAACACTAGAAGAGACAGAAGATGGATAATTCAAGGGAACGTCTTGAAACAATGTTGCTGAGCCTGGCGCTGAAGAAGGCGAACCAATACCACCACCGGCAGTCCCCAGTGATTGCTGTTTATATAGAATACTATCTGGTCCATGTAATGTTGAATATCCATGTGATGTATCATCATTGTTGTTATCATCATTAGATAAATTCGTAGATGCTAATTTACGTGAAATATTACCGTCTTCGTCGTCACCAACATCATCATCAATTCCGCCAACTGACGCCAAGCCACCACCAGTAGTTGTGTTCTTTCCACTGTTACCTCCCAACGGTCCTAATGGATCTGATGAAGCATCTTCCTCAAACGCAGGTTGAATAATTGTTTTACGCGAGCGTATATTTAATCTACGAGGTGTTGTACGACTCGATGCCCGCGGTCTTTCCGGTGATACTTTAGAATCACCAATACTACCACCAAAACTAGCCGTAAGGGACGAGTCATGAGCATGTTCATGTTCTTCTTCCTGTGTGTGTCCGTGTTCACTATCCTTTATGGTATGATCAGTGGATTGAGTAGATTCGTGTTTAGTATCGGCTTCGTCATCATGATCATTCTTATTATCATGATGAATCGATGATGCCCCTGATGAATTGGGATTGGACAATGATGTCTGGTCACCCCAAGGAGATTCCTCAAATGGATCAGCCATTCCAATCAAAGCAAACAAGATATAGGATTAAAAGAAGTCTAACAATTGAACTGTATAAGGAGAATGATATGGTGGTAAAGTCGCAAACGGTTGGTGGAGAGAGAGGAGGCATAGACATACCAACATCAGAATCGATGGTGGCCACCAACAGGAGGGACTAGGCTGTTCAGTAGGGTAACTAATAGTCTGTACGTTCACGTGATCACTGATCTGTGGCGCGCGCGGGGGAGGGGGTAATGCAAGATATGATGAGAAAGATCGCATATGTATGTCAACTGTCACCAATCCTGGCTAGGCCAAACCAGGCAGTAAGATCATGCTGCAAAATCCTCCCGTCTTCCGACATCTGGTTCTACTCCTCGGATCCAATTCCACCCCGGATTAAGTTTATCTTGTATTTGTAGAACTTGTTGCTTCACTCCAGTTGGGGGAAAAAAATGAAAACTGGACATGTTTCTGGTGTTCCACAGTAAGGATTGAGATTCAATTTTGATGATTAAAATCCTGTTATTGTTTGGTAGATCTATCGTGATTCGTGACTAGATAACGGCTTGAAATTGGCTAGGTATAAATAGCTGTGGAGTATGATTATTAACAACATAATATGCAGGTCCAAGATTAAGGTTTAAACTATAGTGAAACGTTACCAGATCTAGAATATCCCAAAGATAATGGCAGGGACAACTCAAATATCTCTACCAAGCAAGATGGGTGGGGAATTACTTTTGCTGCTTACTTGGATCTTAAAGTATATTCCTAAGTTAGCATTGATCCAATACATTGCTTCCATCATACATAAATATGTTTGACTCTCAACACCAGTTATAAGAGTTTCTATCAGATAAAACTTAATCACCAAACTTTATATTTTCCTTATTTAATTTCTAGAAGCTTCTGGCTTTTTGAGTTTATGTGCCAAGTGTTAACCAGCAAGATCACTAGCTTATGGTGTCTGATATCGATGGTTTCTGGAGTGCTGCTAGTTCTACTGATGAAAGTTCCACAATATTACTTTTCATAATATATGTAGGAGTTGTAAACTATACGACTTAAATCTATGTACACAGACTCTCGAGAGCCATAAAGCTTTCAATCTCCCTATATAAACTTCACAACGACTCAGCCCGACCGATCAGCTTCCAACGTGTGCTTCGTAGTTTCCTACGATCTGTCGCCGTAGGCAAACTACAAACGGCAAGGGAAAGAGAGAAAATGACCCAAGTTCACTCTTCCGGTCTCTCGAAGGAGATCTAAACCGGGGCGCGCAATCTTACTAGACTGAAGCGCTAAGCGGCCACGATCTCATCTGTCCGGGGAAAGAAACGGCCCAAACCGCTAAGGGCAAGATATCCGACGATTGATTGTTGAAGATATACCACGCATGTGATCTATTAGAGATATTCATATTGATTGCTATAGCACTAGATCGCGTGCATTATTTAATCTACGTTATTGGGTTATTTTAATTGAATCGTATGCATGTTTCCAGATCTACCCCTGACTAAGTCCAATGCGTACCTGAGAACTGCAGCACGGACTGCAGTAAGTTCGACATGTTTCATGTTACATATATCGATTGAGTGTTGTCCGCGCCGCAGGATCGAAATGGATATTCGAAATCGCCTAACTTGAATAAAGAAAAACAATAATCCGATTACTGACATGGCCACATGTTATTAAACTGATGTGAATTCTTCCAAAATTGACTCATTTATTCAACAAGTGTTGTTTGGCCCACATGTTAGATAGTTGCGCGGCTAGCTTTCGCTAGAGAATGGTTGCTTTTAATTCCAGTCGCTTTATGGCATTTACATAGATTGATGATGATGGGTGGTGGCTTCTACGATCGGACAAAGGCGGAGGGAAGAGTGTCGATAGCCGAAAGAGGTAGTCTCAAACAATCTGCATCTACTCGAACTGACTAGTCAGCGATCTCTCTGCCGTTACCTTTCCTGTGTCGCACTAGAAAATTTCAGCGCTGCTCAGAAAGCTAGATATCTCAATGCACTAAGCTGCCGGTCAGGAGTCGGTTTGACTCTATGGCTGAGTTGGGATTCGATGCCAATCTGTTTTTCAATGTAGAGTGCCGATGATGGGCTGGTCGAGGGATCGAAATGTCCAGAAATCTGATCGACGCTTAGTTCCCGATCTACATGGATGAACACGATTAACAGGTACCGAGATCCCGATTAACAGGGGTATTGTTTCAGTCAAGTAGTTATGCATTCCAGCAAGATGTTTCAATTATACTTGTGTTATTATCCATTTGCATGTGCTTTTCTTCTCGTTGCCTTTCGGCCTCTGGGATGTGGGGGCACAGACCTTTGAGATCAGAACAGCCGAGTTTCTAAGTTATCCGGGTGGTAGTCAGGTATCCAACACTATGGGGTGGAAAATACGTTTCCTGCCAGCCGAAATCCAGACGTCGGAGGCAGGACACAAACAGTATATATATTTCTAAGACATTATGATACTACTGAAGGAAATGCTGAAATTAAGCAGGACATGGTAAATATCCATTTTCTAGTGATTGTCATATGGACATAAGATCAAAGAATTATCAGCAATATTATATGGATAACAAAATTACGCCTCACTTTATTCAAAGAATTTTACACTATAGAAAGAGAACTTTAGAGTTCAAAATTTGAATAAAATTAATTTAAATAAAATAATGAATTCACTTATGTAGATTTACGGTATCATCTGATATTCCCATACTCTGATTTCACTATTTTCATAATTCATTGAGCAAGTCAAATCACCCAAGTCAACCGCCCAGCTATCAATCGTCCATGCCACTCCAAAACTTAGATTCGATACTACAGTTCTACGGCATTTCTACCTAGACTTCAGAATAAATTAATAATTTCTATTCTATTTAACTTTCACTGGATAATGTTCTCCGAATATGCCGTTCTCTTTTAGATAGCTTAGCTTCGCAAGAGGTTTCTCTCGACTGAGGGGAGAACAGACATATAGAGGTAGGGTGGTAATCCCACTCCACTTCAACAGCTGAGTCTTGCCTGATCTATCTATTCTCTGATTAATTGCCTTTTATGACTAATTACGGTAAGTTAACCGTATCTGTTACCTCATTATGTAGGGCGTCATAACCGTGATTCGAATCGGACAATTAACTAATGGCCGATCCTGCTCTCATAGGGCTCAGGGACTACTAAGAAAATTGGAGTTTGGCTAGCTCGTACTCTAGCGAGATCTGTCTCCAGCCCCCCATAGGTATGAGCAAGCAAATTGGAGGGACGGAGCAAGGGAATGAGGTAGCTTGACTCGTCTCCCGCGGACTTGCTTCTCCCATGGCAATGTAAGGTATACAACCGAGCTAGGTAAGGTGGTTACGTTGTCCTCGGGTTCATCCAATGCCATCCCCGCCCGCGTCCCCCGGGCCCCCTCTCAGTGTAGTTCACTCTAACCTGCACTTACTTATTTGTGAATACGCCTTTGCCTCAAGCCAGCGTTTGTCCCCGTAGAGTTGGATCTCTCTTTTTCGTTTTTATTTGTTTTCATTATTGCTTTTTTCTGTTTGTGAATTATTAAAACCCTACGATCTAACCAGTTAAAGCTAGTAAGTTTATTTGTGTCAAGTGAAATGTTAACGTTAGCCTGTAACTTTAACCATGCACCGTATTGTACATATCAGAATTACCCATAACCAAAAGTAATGCACATGGCGCGTAACCCCCTTAACTCTCCCTGCACTCCGCTGCTCTTGAGACAGTTCCCATATATGGTTAAGCAGATCTTAGATTATATGTAGAGATTGCATATGTAAAAATCTAAGTTAGTCAACGTGAAAACTGTACCTACAGTGAGCTGCAGTAAGTACGGTGGTATAAATATAATCGTACAGTTAGAAATGCTAAACTCTTTTTTTTCTATTTGCTTGAGAACGAGGAGAGTCTAGCTGAAAAAGACTATTTATTAGTTGGATCTAGCTTTTCACTACTTAGCTTTATAAAATTTATCTTTAAAATCTTTTAATTCGAATATTGAACAGGAAGATATCTTTTAGGAGGAATTGAGAAATTATTCGCTGAAGAATATTATTCATACGGGAATTGTGACCTATTTCGAGAAAATATCTGTTCAAAGAATTATTTATTGGATAAATTCCTGTTTGAGGAAATACCCAGAAGAATTCATCCATCTAATATTCGAGATTGATTTGGACAATTGAAGTATTGGTTTAACTTCCATGACATCAAGAGTGCCATCATTTTTTGATCAGTAGATATTTCATTCAATTGATTCAAAGCAAAGTTCTTATTGTATTTAGGAAATTTGGCAGGTTTTGGATCATCCCTATTATATTCTATTTAGTTCTTAAGTTCTTCTTAAGTGGAACTTTTTTAATTTTTGTTCTCATGGCCGTTGGTCCGGCAATTCCGGGACCAAATCCGTGCTCGACATCTTGTTATGATCCAAAAGACCCTAACACTATCACTGAATGGTATTGCTGTCAATGTGGAAGATATCATGGTATCCCTCCCGAACGATATGACTGCACCCGATGTAATCATATGATGTGTCCATATTGTCCTAAAAAGCGCATCAAAGATCGAGCTAGATAAAGATAATAACAGTAATCTTTTGGCAGAACACCTCGGTCTAGCAAAGAGAATCTTACGGTTATTATTTCAATTGCATTTCTTACATGTGATGTTGAATGTTTGTTACTGCACATTTTGTTCGCCGCTATCTCTGCATCTATCGATTATGTGCTTTAACCACATGCTGCTGTTTCGTTTGCCGTGATTAACTTAACGGCACAGTGCATATTATGTTCCTGCCTTGACAGAAGGATGTTCTATGTGAGCGTCTTTGAGCTTTAATGCTTTTGTCTCAGGAACGTGATCCTATTTAATAAATCTTCAGGTTATTTGATGTTAACCACTATTTTTTCACCGCCCTGAGATATTTATTTGATTATAAAATCGAACTCCGCACATAGAATATTATCTTGTTCTTCTTCTTTTCTCTTTCTTGTCTTACTACATGCCCACCCTTCGTTCTGCATCTATTTTCATCTTCAATTCATATTTTGTGTATCGATTTTATCCATGCTATAAAGCTCTTTAAACTCTCTTATTATTTTATGACCGCTTCGGCACACGATCTATTTATTCTGTACTTTTTGTTTTAGTGTTGTTTCTTCATTTGTTTATTCTTGTAGCTATATATAGCTGCTTGCACCTTAAATTATTATTATCACTACTCTTAGCATAGATATGGTTTCTTGTACAGTATATATTTTATTAAACATCCCACCATGCATCCAGTTATAATAGGTTTTAAGAGTGAAGCTCCAAAACCGAAATGGAACGAACTCATGGGTACAGTCCAAGAATGGAGCAAAAGCTAGACTTCCATTGCCTCTTGACGACTGGCGCCCTTTGTTGGTGAATATCATCCAGAGAAAGCCATGTGTATCTATCAGGCTGTATGAGGTGGCCAAAGCATCAGCTACAAGAGGCAGGTGAGACTTTAGAGTGAGCTTTAGTTTGCATTCTTGTCTTATAAAGGCGTTTGCCAAGTCTGTGTTTAGAAGTTGGCAAATTCGTTAAAGCCCGAAAAAACCCGACATTCCTCCCGTGAGGGAAAACGGAAGAAACAGCCACCCCATGTGGATGACGTTGAGCTTACTTATATCTAACTTTTAAAAGTGGGCCCTGACCAGCGTTAAGTTAGCTGTTACAGCTGGCTGGCCACTTCATGTACGCACTCGCACATAACTTTCTGCACTGCAGATTTGCTGCAGGTGGTGAATGTCGATGCCTGGGCAAAGAAAGGTTAAAATTAGAATCATTCACTATTCCAATTCTGTTATGCTACATGTACATAAGCTAGAGCTTGTATACCATGTCGAAAATTACCAAAGTCTTATAATTGTACCTTGCAGAGAAATTAGGCACAGCTAGTAAAATACCAGTGTTGGTTATGGTCAGTATTCAAAATCGTGAGAATGACAAGAAATTCAGTCCTCCACCACTCCATTATTAATATTCGTTGTCTATGTTAAGGTATTTCTTATCTATAGCAATCCTTTTCGTGTTGTTCTCTGCAATTTCGGCTTTCGGCAGCAACAATCTGTAAATAACCAATCCAACTGTCTGTAAGCAAGCAGCAGCAGCGGATATACAATTTTAGGCATGCGGTAACATTACAGCAAAGTCGGTTGTTACACCAGATTCGGCTTACTGCATAGGTTAAATACAGTAGTATCTTAATCGTAGAAATCCCCATAATATCTTCCAAATACATATTTACACGCCTAACTCTAAATGTAACCAAATTTAGAGCCCGTATCCTCTGTACTAATAATAAACCCTGCAATTGATCTTGGCCAAGCTCTCTCTTCTTGGCATGTGATTAGAGCCACTTTCACCAGGTCCGTTTTGATTGCATGCGTTGACACGTTCAGGATCCAGGTTCTTTGGCACCTGTTAAGGTTACCAACTCTCTACTTTCTCTATACTTCTATATTTAGTGAATACTTCGAAATGAACGATTGCCGCATTCAGTACTGACATGGTTAGGTAAAGGTTAGCGTGGTAAAGTCCCTGCATGCGGTGATTGATCGTCCCTGCGCTAGCGGGGAGGGGACCGAACAGCAGTGTCCCACAGACCTCGTACCATTAAGCCGTTAGTCAAGGAAGGCGAAATTAATGAGGAAGGGTTGGTCTGAGTGGCCAACGCGAACTCAACCTCAAGCGAAGCATCACACCCGGGAGATTCTATGTTAGAATCTCAACCCAAAGAGGTACATGTGCCTTCGGCACCTCTTCCAGAGCGCACTACACCCAAAGGACAGTTTCATCATCGAAGCAACAGGGCCTGGGGCTATCTGAGGCTATCTGAGGCTACGGCCCAGATGTTGGGCGGAACACATATCAAACAGTTCAGAGCGAATGGACTAGACCTAGTGTGATATTATTATATATACAATATTTACAAGGAGAGAACAGAACTCTTTGTTTATTATTCATTTTTGTCTTCCTGATTATGCTTTTCTTCTATTTCCTCGGTTTCTTCAAAAATTTGCTTAAGCTCTTTTATTTTAGCCAATTGAAGAGGAATTTCACTTAGAAGAATCTGCATCCCGTCAAATCCTAATGCAAATGAACTAATACTAAGATCTAGATCTGCCCCTAATTCGGGAACTTTTGGATATCTTTGTGAAAAATGAGTCAAAACCGTATGCCTAGCCTTCATACTTTGACTGATAGAAAGAGCTTCACCAATGGTTGAGTGTCTTTTTGATTTAGCATCCTCAGCAAGATCATTCTCATGGGTGGCCTCGTGAATTAATAGATCACTATCGGCCCCAATAGTCTTAGCGAAAAAGATATTAGGGCGGGTGTCACCTGAATAAGAAACTTTAAATTTGTCGTTTTGTAGATAATCCAAAAATGAAATCGATACACAATATGACACATCGCAATGAATTGCCCTACAAGTTTGAATTTTTAATCCAGACAATAAGTTTTCTATTTCCTCTTGTTCATTATCATTAAGTGTTAATGTAGGGTATGAATAGCCACGTCCAACAATAAATAATTCGTTATCGAGGAATTTTATCCTGCCATTATGAAACGCTGACCGTAAATTTGGATCCAGTGCAGACCATTCATCTACGAAACTCTTGAATGGACCAGGTGCAATAAGCGCCAATTGACGTTGTTCACTCTCCGTCACTTTCAGCCATTCGGCCATAACAGTTAGCGCACCCAAGTGATGATCAGCATGTAAATGACTGATATATAAAATTCCCAATTCATTTATACGTTCACGTAACTTTTGTGGACCAAAAAAACGTTTCATTGAACCTAATGTTCCTTCACCACAGTCGAACATAACACTTTTGACTATACTATCATCACCTGAGGACGACGGTATCCTCACCAAGGTTGAGGATACGTTTCGATATTTAGAAGGTTGAGAACTGCCAGTACCAAGAGTAATAACCTGAGGCTCTGAAAGTACATCATCATCAGGTTCTACGCCATCATGGTTATCTTTCCCTCTCGTCTTTGCCAATCCTGATTCACGACTTAGTTGCGGCTCAAGAACCATTACATCTAGTGCATATAATGGATGAACTGAACTTGACACTTCGTCTGGAATTGTCAATAACGAATCTGCGCTATAAAGCCTGGCGAAATTCTTAGGGAATATTGTACGTAATTTGCTGTGAAGTAATTCTAGTGATTCCAGGCTTGTACCATCGGGACAATAAAGTGGATGGCTTATAAAATGAGTTATTTCATCGCTTTGTGAAGCCAGCTTCAAAATAAAATCATAATATCTACCATACTGAAATGGATCTACCGATTCTCCAAGGAAGTGATATACAACCTTAATATCAATTTCATAGCCGGAAACTTCTGTTGCTGCAGTCCCTACTATTTGTTCATCATGTTTACGCTTTCTAGTTAGAGGTTTATTCCATGGAAATGAAACCACACTATCAATATATTCCTCAGTTGGACAATCTATAACCAAGATCCGTGGAGGAGTTTTAGCCAATTCCATTACTTGATGGGGATGAACAGTAATCCCTAGAGGGGTAACTACGGATTTTCCCTCGGTCAACTCTCGGAATAGTTTCCCTTTAGGAACTCCTAATGCAATTGCTTTTTGAACTAAAAATTTGCCTCTAGACGGTAAGATTTGTAATATGTAAGAGCTGGATGGTGGTGCTTCTGATGTAGCTTTTAAAGCTACTCCTTCTATAGCGAGAAATTCATCGTGAAATCCACATTGCGGATCACGCAATTCAACATCCAATCCATTATGAAATATAAAATGTCTCCAACTATTCTTAATAGGTTCTAAATCAGCACTAGCAGATTGCACACTAATCCGATTACTACCATCTTGATCACCGACTGTCAACAAAAATCCCGGCAGACCTCCTACAGCATCCCAATTAGCTATACCAGTCAAGAAAATATGTTGAAGTTTACCCATTCGAATTCGATTCTGTGATAATGACCTTTGAAGCCCTTCACTTAATCGACCAATTATATACTGAGTACCCAATCGAGTCCTAACCATTATAGAGGGGCCCTCATTATCCGAAGTTGGATGTGCTAGAACTTGAATGGCAGTTTTCATACTTCCAACTGCAGCCTGAAGAGGTGATTTTGTTTTTCTCTTTCTTTTATTAGCAATGATTGTAGATGATATCAAAGATGCCGCAGAGGTACTTAGTTGCTGTCGTCGTTGGAACAAGATGTTGACGGTTCTGCTGCTCGTCGTGCCAACAGACACAGTCTGCCAAGCAGTCCGTAGAATCGTTATAGAAGGAATGATATTCAATCACTAATTACAATAAAGGGGAGAGAGCCGGAGATCAGCTGAAGCCCAAGAACTACAAAATAAAGATGGAAAGAGGACAGATGGGAAGACCGCCTTCCACGCAGATTTTGTAAAGATGAAAAGAGGACAGATGGGAAGACCGCCTTCCACGCAGATTGCAGATTTTGATCAGAATGAATGAATAAACAATATAATACAGACAAGCAAACCAAATTATTAGAAGAAAGATCTGAAATCATCAGAAAGAACTGGAAACTAACATCTGAAAAAATTGAGCCGCGCGTATTTCTCTCCATGCATGAGCCGCATTTTCCTCGATGATAGTGAGGTGAAGGCAGACACACAAGACCCAGTTACCGCGTCGTAGTAGCAAAGTTATAAATAAATCCATTTCCGTTCTCCTGAACTTCTCCATGAGGATAAAATTGAAAGGCTTCATTCTGTGACTCTTAGAGTAAAAGCGTATATGATTTCCTCATACCCCCGGCAAGTGAGAGAGATTCAGATCTGATTTAAGATTAGGTGCATCATCAGCCGTACATTAATCTGTTACTGCATAAACAGGCATCTGAAATAATTTTTTTTTTTTTTTGAACCGATTATCTCTAATCATCTCTATCTCTACCCTCTACTCGATCTATCTATCTATCTCTTTCATTCTTTTGATCTCTTTATTATATTTTATTTATTTATTTTACCAACTATTCACTCACGATGCCATCAAGAAATTCAGTAAATAAACCAAAACTCACTGCCAGACCAGTTAAAAGATCAACTGGTCGAAAACCACAACTTCTTATGGCAACTAGTTCTACAAGTGGTGAAGTTCTTTCTACTAAATCAGCAGGACCAGTAACTTCCAAGGTTATTTCTAAGAAACGGACCAAGAAAGATCAACGTAATTCTAAATACCGTCAAGAATATCTTAAGGCTTTAGAGACAGATGTGACGATGAAGGATGATGAGGAACTTTCAAACACACAAAAGAAGAAACTAGCTAGATTACAGGCGTTAACTCTTATAATAGAACATGATTTACCAGCTGAAGAGATGGAATATGAAAGTTCAAATGGTGGAACAACATTAGGAGGACCCATTTTAAATTAGATTGGTCTGTGTTTTTTGCATGATGAAAATAATGTTATATATTGAGATAAATATGTAATAAAAAAGATTGATGGGTGAAAGATTTTAACCAAAATAAAGGCGAGATGTAGTATTAATCCTCTCCGGGAGTCATAATCCTTTTAAGAAACTCTTTATGTAATGCCCTCGACTTAGAGCTAATACGCCCTCGCGGAGTTGATATTAACAGAGGTTCAAATAATTGTAATAACTTCTCCTCATTCACACCCCCTCCAATAGCTATAGATAGAAACCCAGTAATATAAAGTAAAACATTAACGTTAACTCCAGAAAGATTCTCTAGAAGTGGATTTACCCCCGACGCGCCTCGTAGAACTAAATGATAATATTCAACAGGTATAATTCCACCATCAAGATATTTCAACAACAAAATAAATTGATTAGCTACTGAAAATACCCCTATATTTTGTTCGAACTCATTGGCCATATCAAGAACTTGAATATCGAAATCTTGACCATTATCCATCCATTCTTGAACCTGGTTTTCAATCGCTTCATCTCCAGCGCTCCAGAATATTAAATCTTTGGTATCGTCATTAATATGATTCCATAGATAATCAACACAATTACATATCTCTCGAGGCATGTTGGATGAAACGGTCGAATCTTTGATACCATTACGTGCACCTTGTGGCATATGACAAAGTAAATCCAAAGATGCACCAAGACAAGTCGGTAAAGAATTGAATTCTACACTAACAAAAATATCTTGTACATCTTGAATACGGATTATTATCACCTGTCTTAAAGACGTTGTTGTTTTACTTACAGGCAAGGTAGTGCTCAGACATAATTTTTGACTAGCTCCAGGAGGGAGTAATCCCCTTTCAGGAAATGCTTTAATAATCAGTTTAGGCAGTGTTGTTCGACTATCGCCATTGCTCACAGTGGCAGAATTTTCATTGATAATTACTTCCCATTCTACCAGACGAGATGTTGATGATAGATTATGAGTGATAGTCGTATAAATCTTCTGCTCATGAAGAACAGATCCTGATTGAGTTAACTCTAAAGGATCGACAGTAATTACAGGCCTTGCAGCATTTTCAGCTTTATCCAGTTTTTTGAGAGTCTTGGTGACGATTTGATTTCGCTTTTCATAATCAACTAGATGTACTTTGACCCGCAACGTAGAACTAACTGGCTTGTGATCAGAAATATTATAACGTTGGTGAGAGGTGTAATGAAGTTGAGTACCTATACTTTCATCACATGCATAAAGAATTCTATCAGTATATGATGGGATTCTATCTAGATCATATCCGAAGTTGCTACTACCAATATTATTATTAATATTATTATTGTCACTCTTGCTGGAAGAAGTACTATATCGATAAGTGGGAGGAAAGTTAATAATTCCTTCCTTGAATCCTTGCAACACTCTTTTATTTTTGATTTCTTGAGTTAAAGTATCATGAATAAGAATTGTATCATAATCTCTTCTGTTAGCAAAGTCTTGAACAACATCAGCTGGTTCCAAAGATACCCGGAAATTCAAATCGCCTAACAAAATTACAATATTTTCATCAGAAGTCCCAATTGGTCCACTAAATTTTCGTGGCGATGATGATTCACTAGAAGGGTCACTATAGTCATTGATCTTATTGTCAACAGCTTCTGATAGATGCTCATTCAAAAACTCCTCAGAAAACGATAATTCATGAGCATCACTATCAAATATCACACTATCATTATTCTTTGTAACTATACCATCAATAGAAAATTTACTGGAAATTTCACTCAATTCCCACCTTCTGCGATCAATACTTGGAACACCCGAACCAGCAGATAAATGACAATTGACTACTACAATTTGAGTGCCAGAATCAGTAACAACAGGATCGGAACCAAGAACAAATCGAACTACAATAGCTCCTTTGTTACCCCACACTCCGAAAAGGCCAGTACCAGTGGATGCTAATTCAATAGACGAAACCTGTGGGACTAACGAATTACGAACTATTATTATAGTCATAAGACCCAAAAGCTGATTATGAGCTATTTCAACATACTCATCTTTAGGGAGATACGAAAGGACACATTCAGTGGTTGATGCAAGAGTAGCAGTATTTGCATACAGATTTTTACCTAATTGATCTGACTCTTGTAAGGAGATAACAAAAATATCAGCGAGGTTATCCTCTTTACCGTCCTCTTCTGCCTTATTCACATAATTGACTCCTAATAAATCGGTCAGATTTTGGCCGGATATCCTTTCACCATGAACATTCCAAGTGATTGCTCTAATTATAATATTCTTTGGTTGAAGAAATTTTCGACGTTCAGCAATCAATTGTCTATCTCTCAATTCTCCTACAGACACCTTATGCATTTCCCTAGCTAGAGATTCAACTTCGGCCATACTTATTAAAGATCCTCTATGACCATAAATATCTACAACTGACCCACCAGATCTTAATCCGAGATTATTATCCTTATTGTTTTTAAGTGATGCTTCTATAATTGAAAGCTCATTCACATATGCTAATTGTTCTCTCCATTGAGAGATGAATTCATTTAATTGATCGATTTGATCTTGTCCTTTTATTTCACCTATAGGATTACCAGCCAATTTGACTTCGACACTAATAATATTTGATTTCAGAACTTGAAGACGATCGTTAGTCTCAGAACTCTCCTGATCGACTTTTCCATCATCACCATTATGGTCAACTTCTTCTTCATGGTCTTCTTTTTGTTTTGTTCCTTTGTCATCGTCGTCATGTTCAGAATCAGTGTCTTCATCATCATTAGGCAATGTTCCATTAATGATGACATCAACAACATGATTCAAAGTCAAAGGCTCCGGTTGAACCGGTTTATCAGGTCTTCGCTTATCCACCAAAAGAAAATATGGTGGGCTTCCTAATGTTGCTAAAGCATATGAAGGTCTTCGAGCTTTGAAACATGTGAGAATATGAGTGTCAGTTTGTAGGTTAATTGGTCTTGTATCTTGATCATCATCATCTAGTGTGATTGTATCTGCTCGATCCAAGGAAGCAGGAGCAGCATCTGAAGACATATGTGCTTTAGAGTTGCCACGTTATATGGTAAAGAATCAGTTAGTCTCGAAAAAGAAAAGGAGAACCAATAAAATGAAAGAAAGAAGTATAATCAAATCCAATAATAGGATCACAATACGAGTGATAGAGCTGATCAATGGGGTGGTGGCGGTGATTATTCGTTAGTTGAAAATGCGATCTCGAATGGAATTCCGATCAATCTGAATTCCGTGATACTTCAAATAAGATATTTGTTGATTAATTACTACTGACAATAAGATCTAAGGATCGTAATGATGATAATGATGAAAATGCCGATGCCGATGATTATGATAGAGACGATCTCATTCCATGAAAGATCTGACTAGGCAGGTAGGCAGGTATAGATTGGTTAACCAAACCAATTGATTCTTTATTTATTATGTTTGAATCAACTAAAAACAAATCTTCTTCTTCTTGTTTATGAATTACGATTTCAATATCTTTTCTTCGAGAAAGAAAGAAAATAATGAAACAAGATTCCATTTTATGTCGAAGAATAACGATAATGAACTTCTTATCGTGGTTAGGTATAACAAAAGCTGATGGTTATAGTAATAACCTCATCTCTTGGTCGCTTGACCTTTGTCTATTTCCAGCAACTGGATATTTAAGTTCTACTTCCCCGGTGGTTCAGTTGATTTCTTTATATTTTTAAATACAAAGAAAACTACTAAATACTGTATTTCATTTGTGAATGAAATCTGCTTTAATCTGGATCGGCTCAAACGGATTCGGACGCGCTTTCCGGGTTGTCTCCGACGATTGAACCCAGTCCTAGACTCCTAGACTCCTAGACTCCTAGACTCCTAGACTCCTAGCTCTCGCTGCTCCCGAGATCTTCCAATAGTAATATAATCAAATGATCAATGATCTCTCCACTACTACGCTGTTTCCGTTGGGTTTTATTTTATCCTCGGTCTTCCTTCTAATTGAATTCAATACCGGCCACTTATTTTCATACTGCATGATAAGTCAATAATGGCCAGTTGTTATCTAAATGCAAGATAAGTCAATAACGGCCACTTATTCTCCAATTGAACCAGAAACCGATGACGGCCATCTCCTTCTGCCTCCGGCGGCTGAGACACTGTCCGAGATCTCGATCTCCGACGGTGGTCACGTAGACATTTGGTGCTGAGGCACTGTCCCAGATCTCCGACGGTGGTCACTTACTCATGATGGTGCTTCACCGAGGTTAACTTCTTAGCACCCTACTAGCACAATCTAACTTCTAGCATAGAGAGCTACGAGTCTAGGACAGCAACAGACGATGATCTAGTACTCTACTATTTATTGATTTATATCCCTATATTTCCACATGATCAGTTGGAACCACAGGAGTTGGATAATCAATAACCTGCGGTTATTGTCAAAATCAATTTGGGCCACTTATAGAATACTGTGCTTGAAATGACAGAGTTCGTGAACTGTTTACTTCACTGACGTACGTAATCTTAAATGTTGTAACGTGTCAGTTCAATTAATCGATCTATCTGCCACTTTGTCAGCGTTGATAACTTCAGCAAAGTGCGTGGTAATAGTATTAGTCTGTTTCTCGAAGATGGCGCGAAAATCACAGCCATCATCTGAAGATAGCAGGGATGTGAGATCAACAACGTCCACACCTAATTCGCCGAGCAAGTCTATACTGACGCCAGCATCCACATCTATATCCGCGCCAACGTCAGGGATTTACTCAGGGATTCCCCCTAGTAAATCCCTCCAATCTATCTTCATATCATCAACTATCCTGAAACTCCTCCTTTTCATGTCCTACCGGTCAACAGATTTTGAAGTTCACAGAAATTGGATGGCAATAACAAAACATTTACCAATAAACCAATGGTATATTAATACAACCTCTCAATGGACTCTTGATTATCCCCCATTTTTTGCCTGGTTTGAATGGTTATTAGCTCACTTGACACCGAGTTTTGTTGAAGCCGATGGAGCATTAGATCTTGTTGAATTAGGTCAATTCGGCTGGCCAACTGTAGCTTATCAAAGATTGACAGTCATAATATCAGAATTAGTATTATTTGCTAGTTTACAATGGTATATTAACACCACCACTGAAACTATCAATGATGGTCAGAACAGGAAATTCAAAGCTCAAGCTTTTTCAATTGCTGCATCAATTGCATTATCTCCAGGATTATTAATAATTGATCACATTCATTTTCAGTACAATGGATTCATGTATGGCATATTGATTTTCTCAATAGTTGCAGTAAGAAATGGACAATTATTATTATCTGGTGGATTATTTGCAATTCTGTTATGTTTTAAACATATTTATCTTTATCTTGCTCCTGCTTACTTTGTATATTTATTAAGATGTTATATATTAGAGATCGATACAAATCGAAAATCGTCAACCGCTACCACTATTCCCCTCTTGTTTGGTGTACGACTCAATTGGCTTAATACTATTAAATTGGGTTTAACGGTATTGACCCCTTTCTTATTGGCATTCGGTCCTTTTGCATATTATGGTCAGATCCCTCAAGTCCTTGCTAGATTATTTCCGTTCTCTCGAGGATTAACTCATGCTTATTGGGCTCCAAACGTATGGGCCATATATTCCTTTGTTGATAGAATAGTTGCTTTTGTGTGGTTTAAGTCTCAATACGTAGCAGGAAGTACTCGTGGATTAGTAGGAGATGTCGCGTTTTCTATTTTACCCGATATTCAACCTCGAGTGACATTTTTCCTCACGCTCTTCTACCAGATTCTAGCATTAATTCCATTGGCTATATGGCCTAGTTATAATCGTTTTGTAGCTTGTCTGACCCTATGTGGATTTGCAAGTTTCCTTTTCGGATGGCATGTTCATGAAAAAGCTATTTTATTGGTAATATTCCCGTTTTCGTTTTTGGCTCTAAAGGACCGTAGAGTTCTATCAGCTTTTGTTCCTCTAGCTGTAGCTGGATATATCTCTCTATTTCCATTAATTTTTACTTCTGGTGAGGAGCTGATTAAATTACTCTATACTTTCGTTTGGTTTGTTATGTTTATGCTTTCTTTTGCTAAACTTGTTACAGTAACTAATATTTCTAAACGGGTGTTCCTACTTGATCGAATTTCTCTTGTTTATATGGTCGGATTTATCCCAATGACTGTGGCAGTTTCTCTTATTGACAAGATTATCCCGAAATATGAATTCCTTAAATTAATGATTGTCTCTGTATATTGTAGTATTGGTGTCATTGGTTCCTGGGTGGGTTTTAGTTGGCTATATTTTTTTGACGATGAAGTTTTTGGCGAAAAAATAGTATAATTGCTCTGATAAACAGCTGCGCTGTCTAACTAATCTATTTTACGTTTTACATAGAACAGAAAATGAATAAATAAAACATTAGGCATTTGAAGATAACAAGTTGAGCATTGTAATTCTTCACCTCATTTACAGGTTGGACAGAGCCACTTTCCTCGAGGAGGCTTCTTCAGACCAACACACGGAAGATGATACCATTCGATTTCACATTTAGGATTATCACACGCAATCATTTCACCATATGAAATATCATTGCAAAGACAATATGTGGGTTCGTGCTTTTCAATTTTTTTCTTCTGCTTTTTATGACTAGTAGATTTTTGTGTTTCCTTTTTATGAATAGACTGCTTTTTGTGTTGTCCAGCAGGTTTCGTTAACAAGTTATTAGACTTCCGTATTGTGGTCCAGTTAGTTCCCCTTTTATTTCTTTGAATAATAACACCTAATGAATTGGATTTATTCGAGACTTTAGGGGGTTTTGTTGATTTAGAGTTAGAAGAAACATCTTTGTTCTGATTCACTATTTTATTCAATTCACTAATCTCATTAAGCACTCTTCTATGAAAATGATCCGTTGATTCATACATATAACTGGCTTCTGATAATGCATTGAGTCTTAAAATATTAGTTTCATTAGCAAATTCGGAAATCTCATGTGCTATATCACGATACTGATCAGGATTTTTATGAATTTCATTATAATTTTCTTGAAATATTTTTAATTTCTCATTGAGGGATTGAGAGGTAATCTCGGCACGTTGATCCAAATTTCCAATAAGTGCCAAGGACCTTTTTACTTGTTTTTCGAGGTTTTCCATGAGAGTAGGCAAATCAACACTAAAACTATAATCTAGAGATGACCAAAAACGCGATTCATTAACGCGAGATAAGAAAACCGTCGTGATAACAGTTTGTTGTTAGGGAAACGAAACATTTATGTCAGTAAAGTCAAGATAAGGATCCAACCGAAACAGGGGTTGAGGACATGCAGAATTTATGTTGATGAATTGACCGACTGAGTAATAGAATATGCTAATAAAGGATTACGTGTGACGGTCGGCTAGCGGCGCAATGTGGATTTACCTGGGGTAATTAGGTCAATCCGTTTGAAGTTCTTGCATATTATTCACTCCATTGTGATATCTATAGAGTAGAATCTGAATTCACTCCGAGTAGAATCTAAGCCTGAATAAGGCTGAATTCATCAGACCTGATTCTGTAGATTCAATTTT
This sequence comes from Sugiyamaella paludigena, assembly GCA_030579875.1. NCBI lineage: Eukaryota > Fungi > Ascomycota > Dipodascomycetes > Dipodascales > Trichomonascaceae > Sugiyamaella > Sugiyamaella paludigena. The sequence goes on along the minus strand of JAKTRU010000003.1, from coordinate 527,972 downwards.
AAACATGAATTTGTTCCGCTGCTACTGACCAGATCCAGGGGTCCACCACTAGTAACTTACAGCCTAAGCCTGCTAGCAGCTAACTTAGTGACTACGTCTTAAAACCCCTATTAAAGAATATTTCCTAACAAGACTAAACTACACATTAAGTTAAATTTCTTTTCTTTCACATCTCTACCCTAACCACCGGGACCAACCAATCAAATAGCTCTAAAAAAAGTTCCTGGTTGGAAAAAATCCCACCAATACAAGAAGAGAGACTGTTATAAAGTAAAAATGGTAAGGCTGTGTGAATTTATATGCATAATAACAGCATCAAAATATAGTGTTGAGAAAGAGAGAGACTTAGTGTGGCCGGCCGGCTGGTAAAGGTCACTCACGAAATTTGGTTTTGTTTCTTTTTCGTCTTTCACATCTTCTTCCTTTCTTTTGTTCCTTTTCTAAACCTCGGGTGTTTGAACCTTTTTTACGAAATTAAAAGGAATATCTCGTTAGACAAAAGAAAAATATATGTTTCGGTTTGCTGTAAGTATATAAAGAATTTCAGGGGAATTGAAAAGAAATTGGAATTGGGATTTGTTTCTAGTCGAATCAGGTTCATATGGGATGTTGTATTGTTTCTAGTCGAATGATTGTATTAGTGGTTGATTGATGATTGATGAAGGTTTTGGTGGTGTAATCGCTTTCTTATGTTTGCTCATCTTTTGCTCTACGGTTGTAGTTGCTTTGCCTGTGATTGTTTCTTACCGTCCATGGTTTGTAAATTATTGGCTTGTTCTCAAGAGTTATGGACATATTCGATTGAATAAGTTTGTGGTAATTTAGATTGAATGGAATTATTCTACTGATGGAGTGATAAATAGATCGATTTAAGGCAATGACTCAAATAGACAGGGAAATCGAAGATCGAGATTTCAATTCAATATGTTTTCCTACCCGTATGGAGTCGTTGTACTAACGTTTTTTCAGAACGCCATCAGAGCTTCGTCTGGACTGACCAAGCATGCTGTAACGGCTACCGTAGCCACAGCTGGTTTATCTTCGTATTATGCCTATCTTTATATGAACCCAGCTTCAGCCATGACTGATGCTGAACATGGTCTTCACTCTCCTCATTATGAATGGTCCCATAGCGGAGTTTTACAGACATTCGATCATCAATCTATTCGAAGAGGCTATCAAGTTTACCGTGAAGTCTGCTCAACATGTCATTCTTTGAGACTTGTTGCTTGGCGTTCATTGGTCGGTGTATCTCACTCTGCTTCCGAAGCTAAAGCTTTGGCTGAAGAATTTGAATATGATGATGAACCTGATGATGAAGGACTTCCAAGAAAAAGACCCGGTAAACTTGCTGATTATATGCCTTCTCCTTATGAGAATGAACAAGCTGCTCGTGCCGCTAATCAAGGTGCCTTGCCTCCAGATTTGTCATTGATTGTTAAAGCTCGTCATGGTGGCTGTGATTACATCTTTTCTTTGCTTACTGGATATCCTGAAGAAGCTCCAGCTGGTGTTGTATTGCCCATTGGTCTTAACTACAATCCTTATTTCCCAGGTGGAGGTATTGCCATGGCCCGTGTTTTATTTGATGGTCTAGTTGAATATGAAGATGGCACTCCTGCTACCGCTTCTCAAATGGCTAAAGATGTCACCACTTTTTTGAACTGGGCTGCCGAACCTGAGCATGATGAACGTAAACGTGCTGGTCTTAAGGCCGTTATCACTTTATCTGCTCTTTGGGCTTTATCTGTCTGGGTTAAGAGATGGAAGTGGACTTCAATTAAGAACAGAAAGATTCTTTTCCGTCCTCCTAAGAATTTCTAAACTAGAGAGAGATTGAGTCAAAACACAAAAAATGAAGTCCAACAGGAAGAAGAAAGACGCAAAAAATTGTATTTTGTATATCCTCTTTTTTTAACAAGTAATTTACGCAGAAATTAGCATTATTGAAACTACATTTTCCTCTGTTTTGCCTCTGGCGGCTGGGACTTAGCCCCAGACCGCTGGCTCTCGATACTCTCGACATCTATTTCTGTCCAACCCTCCGTTCCTGTGGGGCTACGCCACAGCCACGGGAACGGTGGTTTAGCGAGGGAGACGAAGTCTGTAAATAACTCTTTAATTTAGTAAAGTACATAACTTTGGTTTTCTGCTTACAATTTACTCTTACTCTCCTTCTCGAAAGTGTCAAGAATTTTTCGTGCAAGTTGGTTCAAATGGACCTCATCAGGACCATCAGCTATACGTAATGTACGATTACCAGCATACATTCTAGCTAAAGGAGTATCCTGAGAAACACCTTCAGCACCATATGCTTGAATGGCCCTATCAACTACTCTAAGACAAATGTTAGGACATTCGATCTTAGCTTTTGCAATATCCAAAAGAGCGGCCTTTGGACCCGCTACATCAATTTTATGAGCAGCAGATAAAACTAATAATCGACCATAATCGATTTCAATTCTAGATTTAGCAATCCAATCCAAAATAGTACCATGATATTTTAATGGTTTCCCAAATGTTTTACGAGTCGGATCAGTCACCCGTTTAAGCATCCATCTTAAAGCTTGTTCAGCTGCACCAAGAGTACGCATACAATGATGGATACGACCAGGACCTAAACGACCCTGAATAATCTCAAATCCACGACCTTCTTCCCAGACTACATTTGTGACTGGTACACGACAATTATCAAATTTGATTTCCATATGACCATGAGGAGCATCGTCATATCCAAAAACACTCATAGGACGAATAATATGAACTCCGGGAGTATTTCGAGGTACAATAACAACCGATTGTTGTCTGTAAGGTGAACCAGAAGTGGAAGTTTTTCCCATAACCAATAATACTTCACAACGAGGATCACCCGCACCTGAAGCCCACCATTTAGTACCATTAAGAATATATTCATTACCATCACGACGAATCTCCAATCGAATATTTGTAGCATCGGAACTAGCTACCCATCGTTCAGTCATACAAAAAGCTGATCGAATCTTACCATCTAACAATGGTTGCAACCATCTTCTTTTCTGTTCATCATTAGCATATCTGGCAAAAACTTCCATGTTACCAGTGTCAGGAGCACCACAATTCATAGCTTCTGGTGCCAATAAACTTCTACCCATTTGTTCAGCCATCAAAGCATATTCCAAATTGGTGAATCCAGCACCTTCATTATAATTACGAGGTAAGAATAAATTCCATAATCCTTGAGATTTAGCCTTTTCTTTTAATGTTTCCATAACAGATGGTATTCTAGAAAACCTTGGGAATTCTGATGATGACACCTTAACGGACTGCTCCAAAACTCCCTCATATTGAGACTCTATAGGAATAACTTCCTCGTCAACGAATCTAGTTATTTTCTCTAAAGTCTCTCTAGCACGAGGAGAGACTTTATCTAGAACAAGATCTGGAATGGAAGACATTGTAAATCGAGATTCAAATGATTACAAGTTAAAGATAACAGAACAAGTAGTTACTGCATTGAAGAGGAAGAAGAAGAGAAATGGCTTCCCCAGATTTTACTCTTTATATATATACTAATTACGGTTCAAGAAGAAGATCCCGGGGCACCGTTTTTTTCCTTTTTTGGATTGTGGTTTACTCCGCCAGTGATGCGGGGAGATGTATCGTGGGGTGATGAACTCCCAATATGTGTGAGAACCTTAACCTGTTAGCTGCGATTGTGAACCGGGAACCGAACCGAGGCGATCTGGTCAATCACTCTAATAAATGGTTATGTTGGTTACATGACTTGATATAGTTTATATAAAATTAAATCTTAAAGTTTATAAAATGAATAATTGGAAGCAATTGTTGTAAATAAATAATCGGCCCTTCAGACTGACCGAAGTTATTATCCCTCTGCGCTTTTTTCTCAGCGCCAATCTCTAAACCTCGTTAAGGGCGTGTTTGCGAGAAGAGGGGGAAAAGAAGTGGGGTCCTGTTCAGGCCCAGAGATTGTTCTATATTCAGGATCTGGTCGTGTCGGACCCGAATCAAATGAGCATTCGGCAGTTAGCAGTTATTAGTTACCTTAAGATTCATGGGATGAGGGGGATGAGGGGGAGTGGGGGCAGCCAGGGCAGCCAAGAAAGAATAGTCCCCTTTACAGGCATATACTCAATCTTCGAACAGGCATAAGAATTTAAGAAATTCTGTATAGTCTCAACGCTTTCGAATTTCTCTAAATGTTTATAAATCCCTCCACTTATTTCAGCGTTTAACTATGTCTTTCATATAAGTACTTCATGATTTCATATTGGTGGCCCGGGGCCGGGGTTAATGCCCTGCTTTTATGATAGACAGTGCTGATGATCTGCGTGTGTTTTGCAAGTTAGAATGGATTCCAAATAAATGACCATTATTGATTATCTCAGCTTAAACCAGCCACAACCAATCGGTCTATTGCTTGTATTAAATATATAAACTTAAAATGATAATACATGATAATTACCTGTTTCTACTAGTTACTATTATTCCATGACGATAATCCAGGAATTGACGGCAATCCACCACTTCTATCCTCACGAGATGATATAGGAAGACCAGACTCTGGTTGTGATTGTTGCTGCAATGGTAATGGCATTTGTAGCGGTTGTCTTCGACCCACATTATTGCCAGCATTATTATATCGTTGGTCTTGCTGTTGCTGCTGAAGAAAAGACTTTTGTTGTTGATATTGAGATTGACCCATACCAGCACCCTGTTGAAGCATCTGCTGTTGTTTTAATGGACCAAGTTTTTCTTCTTCATGGTAATATCTATCATCGAAAGCGGTATCATCGCCAGGTCTAGCTCGACACCAAAATCTAGTCATCTTATCATTAGCTCCTGAACAAAGAATATGACCTAATGGATGATAGCTTAAAGACCAAATGGGCCAATCATGAGCATTAGGAATTTTGAGTGTAGGTTCTAATGATGTAGTATTCTCTGGTAATGTGGTATCTAATAAAAAGTGGCAAATAGTGCCATCGTGAGTACCAGTAGTCAAAATATTAGAATGAATTGGATGCCATGCTAATGAAGAAACATCCGACGTATGGCCTCTGAGAACCAAAAGATCACTCATCATTCTTAAATCAAATACTCGGCCCGTATGATCTCTACTTGTTGATGCTAATAACATTTGACTACCAGTCTTTTGAAACATCGTTTTAGTTACTGTATTCTTATATCCATGTAACGTAGTTAAACATTTTCCTCCAGTACGAGGATCCCATAGCTTAACCAAATTATCCTTTGATCCACTAGCTAAAAGTCCTAAACTACCATGCCAGTCACAACATTTGACATCCCAACCATGGCCAGTTAAAGTTGTTTCCTCGGAACTATCATTAAAATTCCAGATCTTTAAAGTGCCGTCATCTGAAGCTGTAACAAATTTACTATCATTTGGTGAAAATGCAATCTCTCTAACACATTCTCTGTGAGCATTTAATATATTGACATTATTGAAATTAGATTGCCAGAATCTAACTTGTCCTTCCTGATCTCCTGATAATAACCATTCGTCATTATTTGAGTATACCATAGATCTTATAGCATTATCATGAGCTTGCATAATAGTTTCAAAATTAAAAGTCATTCCATTCCATAATGTAAATTCACCACTCATACTCCCGGTAAGTAATCTTCGACCTTCTGGAGTCCATGTCGTCACTAATACTGGATGTTTTATTTTGTTTATACTTGTATGAACGAATTTGGACGGTAATGAAGTTATTGAAGCTAATGACGACTTATATGCTAAAGGAGGTAATATATCGATGATATAACTAGCCTCTGGTTCGACCCTAGTAACCAATGATCTGGCTGATGATAATCGGTCTGAAACCGTAGGTAGCACTCCAGTCTTATTCTCAATTACCCATTTTGAAAAGGTGTTTCCATGATCTACAGTTCGTCTATGTGACAATTTCTTAGGAAATTCTTCTTCCATTATATATATTTATTCCGTGCCAATGAATACGAACAGTGCCGGGATGGGTATCTAGAGAAAGAGAAAATAAGATCGTGAAGTACGTGAAGTTGAAATATCTTAACTAAATATTAGCCGTGCATCAAATCACGTGATAATTCTCGCAGGCGCGCGCGATCGATCGATCGATCGTGAACGATCTGGTGTACGAGCTATTGTACACGCTGCAATGTCTTGAAACACTAGTTATCCGAAAGGTTTGGAACGGATTTCAGATAGATTGAATACTCGGGTACCCTCTCTTGCGTCCCTCTTCCTCCGCGACTGGGGCCAGCCCCGAGACTCCTAGTGGTCGCTGTTCGAGAGGTTAAATGATCGGCCGACAAGGGCCGAAGCCCAGAGTGCCTACTCACCACAATAGAATGATTAAGTTTCAGAAATCGGTGCCATTTCCTTTTCGGCAGCGCGTACTTTCAGCATTAGTCACAGAATTATTATGAAATATATCTAACTCTTACGCCAATAAATGGCTTCTAAAGGAGTCACCGAAAACCACTCATTGTTAGGGACATCTGTATAACTAAGGAAATAGGCGATTAACCGGTATAATTTAACTGGCAATGAAAACAAAGCTTATATCAATCTTCTCGTGGATATAACAACTAGAATCTAAGTGACAAATAAAAGAAATGTTAGAGCGAATGCAGGGTCTAATATTAAGCGTCGATCTCACGGCTGAAAGCTTTAGTGGAATGAATAGGAGGAGTATCTGTCTTTTCATCGTCTCTTTCAGTCTTTTCTTCATAGGATGAAAGTACTCAATTCTAATAGACTGATATGAATGCAGTGACATTTTCTACATGTAATCATATTTTTACAATTTTCTAAATCTAAGTGACTTTCGTGGTTTCTAGCCAATACGAACATAGCCATATGATCCAGGGCCCCGACATAGGAGTTACAACACAGCCATGTCAGGTAGTCAGCATTTCTAGAAAAAGCTGGTGTAAAAGCTCTACGTCCGTATAGCACTATTAGGAACTGCCTTGGCAGCTTGGGCAACCATTGGAGAATAGTGTTTCTCTAAAAGAACAGTTTCCCATATTGTTGCTGCCTCAGGTTTACTATGTTCAGGGTCATCCACCTGCATATTATATACTCCATTTGCTACTCGATCATCAGTAGAAAATAATGCCGGTAAAACACTGAATTTTTTGGTCATTTTATCAAGGATCCTTAATGATGCCAAACAGGACTTTTCTGGCATATGCAAACTTGAAGTAGCCAATCGCTTAGCAAATGATAGTACCCTATTAGGGCCAACTGATCGTTGACGGAAAAACACGAATTCAAAACTTCTTACTAACATCTCCGTTTCGGTTGATATATTAACTCTGTTATTCGTCTTCATTCGACTAATAGCTGAAGCCGATTGAAGTGGGTCATCTAAACGCAAAGTTTTATGAGAAAATTCAATATCAGCATTTAATGCCAATGAATATAAACTCGAGTAAAGATGAGAAACAAAAAATGATAAATCAAGATTCATTGATTCTCCAACACCAGCATATTGAGCCGAAAGAAGAGCAAAGGCAGTTACAACACATAACAAGGATTCTCGAGTTGTCGATTCTTTAAACTCATATTCACCACCTCCATTACTACTATCATTATCATTATTAATAACCAGTCTCTTTTGACGTTCAATAATGAGTTCTCTTAATACCTCTAAGAGATCACCAAATAGATCGGCATTAATAAGATGTGCAAATTTGGCCAATCCTTCTAGAGTAACGCCAATTAACTTATTGGATCTCTCTTTCAGGATATTAAAATAAAGAATAAATACTAATTTTAATGTCTCCCCTTGTAATCGTTCTCTTTCTTCAGCAGAAACAGCAGTCTCTGCTCTCATCATTTCTTCATTAATAGCTTTTCGTTCTTTACGGGCTTTGCGTTCTTTTTTACTTAAATGAACTCTATCTTTCTTTTTAACTTTTGGTTGTTGATTGTCCTCATCATCTTTGAAACCTTGAACCCTTTCTAAATCGCCTCTTGCTGCTAATTCAGTTAAAAGTCGTAAATGTAAAAGACTGTTAAGGACACTTTCATCTACTTGATATTTTCTTGCTTTAATCATCTTCGCTATTAATCGGACAATATCGAAACTAACTTGGCCCTCCTCATCAGCTCTGAAAATGACTTCAATAGTCTGAAGAGCTCTGTAAAACATGTCATCCACTCTTTTAGAACTTAATTTATCAACAACTATTTGGATCAAGTCACCCCTGAAATTAAAATAAGCTACTGACTCAAGTAATTCACAGGAAGCCATTAAAGCAGAACTACCTAAAATATATCTGACAGATCCTTTAGGACTACCTTTACCCTTTTTACTAAACTCTTGTAAAGTACCAATATACGCTTGATAATTCACTAGAAGAGTTTCTTCGAAATTACGCAACTTCTTCACCTCTTTAGTAACTTTCTCTTTCTGTTCAGTTTCACTCAACGGTCTGATCCTATATCCAGGAATAAGACTTTTGAAAATAGGTACCAATGCTAATAGAATCAACTGTTTTGCTTTTGGATGTTTTGATTTTGGAATTAATTCTCTTAATTCTCGGAGTTTCCCAATATGGTCTTCAGGTTCTTCATTTAATTTCTCTGCAGTTTCAGCGATGATCTCTTTCAATTCCATAAGTTTCTGATTCAAGCTTACTTGATCCTGTGGTCCATCAGTTAAATCATCATCGCTTAATATTTCCTCATTTTCATTTTCATCTTCTAATTCAGAATCTAATTCAGATTCAGATTCCGGCGCCTCTGGTTCAGGATTCTTAATAGGTTTCCTCTTCTCCTTGATCCCTATAACTCTTTTCATTTGACCCTCTAAAGTCTTAACGGGTAATTTTTCTACCTCTTCATCTGAATCAATAGCTTGGAATTTTCGAGGCCTGTTATCGTAATCCTGTTCTTCATCACTATCCTTGAAATCAGCATCATCATCATCTACTGAATCTAACGCATTCCATGACGAACCACTTAGAGCAGAATCTGCTGAGTTCCGTTCTTTGGTTTTTTTAGCTAATTTTTCAGCAGCTTTCCCTCTTAATCTCTTCCCCATTCCAAAAGAGAAAAAATTGTAATGATAATAAATATATAACTCAAAGCTTATTAATGGCAAAGAAGATGAGGATCACGATGAATATATATATTTTCTTCTGCCAAAATATTTATATGCATGAAAAATTCAGTTGATCGGCGGAAAAAATACTGTGAGAGATACAATATGTTCCTGTTATATGACAATGCCCCTGTACATTCTCTAATCCGGTTCGACTAGTATTCTCTTAACAGTTACTTAATATTTTGTACCTGTTTTCTATCCTTGTTCGCTGTGTCTGCCTCCGGGTTGGGTCTGCCTCCGGCGGCTGTAGGGTACCCTCCCCATACTCCCCAATACTGGAGGCAAAATTGCCCATCCTGCCCTCCAAATCTAGGTGGTCTACGTTATACATATAATTAGCAGGGACTACCTGTATTACGGTTGTATCTAATGCATGCGGGCTGCAGTATGCGGCTGAAATTTTTTTTTAGGTGCAACTTTTTCCAGCCCTTTCTTACTAGATCCAGTTCCCATATCCAATTCTCTATATCTTAGTCTTTCTATATCCTGTTCTTTCCCCTGTTCTCTATATCGTAGTCTGTATCATTGACTCCATACGTCCTGTTCTCTCAATATCTCACGCTGCATACGTTTTTTATTCCATAATGCCTAGAAGAAAACCACGTAATCTTCTTAAACGGAAAGAGGTCGAATTCGATGCTGCTCCTAATGTCATGATTAATCCTAGGAGAATAAGTAAGAAATTAAAAGGATTATCATCTAATGAAGAAGAACAACAAGGTGGTGCTATGCCAAAAGAATTCAAAAGATTAATGCATTGGTCTCTAAAGAAACAGGGAAAATTAGAAGATTCCGCAACTGTTAATAATAATGATAAGAAGAAGAATAATAATAATAGCAGAGAAGAGGCTGGAGAACAACGCGGACGTAGTAGGTCAAGAATTGAAGATACTGCTACTACCACGATATCTGATGCATCTTCTCAACTTAAAATTCTTCCTGGAGAAAGAATGTCAGATTTTTCTCGAAGAGTAGATGAGGCTTTACCGTTAGTCAAAGCTCGCAAAGGATCACCATCAAGAGCTGATAAAAGACGAGCTAAAAAAAGAGCAAGAGCTGAACAAAATAATAAGAAGAAAGATGGCAGTGATGATGATCAAGAGGATGATGATAATGCTACATCAAATTCTACAGGAAAAGGTGGCCGTAGAGAAAAATCTCCAGATCCTTGGGCTCATCTAGAATCACAAAAACCGAAATTTGGAGATGTTGTTGATCGACCTCCTGAACTCAAACTTCCTTCAAAGCTTTTAAGAAACGTTCCAAAATCAGCAGGTTCAATTGCCCGACGTGTGATACTTGAGGAAGAGCGTGACAGAGTAATTCAAAGTTATAGAGCTTTAATGAAAGAGAAGCGTGGAGATGAGTAAAAAGGAACAAATATTTATTGTATATTAAAATATATTGATCATGCATGAACAGCGGTGACAATTAGGAGTCCGACCGCAGTGAGAGAACTTCATCCGAGCCCTAGCCGCTGGCAACCCCTGTTTGCCTCCAGTAGCTGGGGTGCTATCCAGACCCCACCGCTCGCTTCACTCCCAGTCCTCGCTTGTTAGAATTCATTCATACTCGTTCGGAGAGCAGGCAGGTGCTAGAAAGTGATCGCTATTACCGTATTTCCGATAACATCATATGGATTGTGTCCATATATATCTATCGTCCGAGGACATGCGAACCGAATCATCTGGTGTGAGAGGTTATATCAAAATCTCCTCACAAGAATATTCTATATTAGAAATTTATACTTGATATATTCTGTTTAAATCTTCAAAGCTGAAGGTGTAATCAAACCTAACAATTATTTATAGTTAAGTTAAGGTAAAGAACTTGCTAGTTCTGATAATGCATTGCGATAAGGGCAGGGGCTTATGTAACTAGTTATTAAGTTGCATCCCGTTCCGGACCGTCAGGACCCACTTCCCGCCTCTCCACTCTCCAATTAGTCTTATCATATCTATCATAGAGCAATAATAAACATTTCTCAATAGTTGAATCCTATTTCCGTACAGATGATTAAAATGATATTTTCAGCCGTTAGAATTAATTTAATTATTAGTCAATTGCAATATGTTATGTTAACCGTTATTGATATATATAGTGTGGTTATACTCTGCATGAATAGTACAACTTAACTTACGATAAAACTTCAAACCTAAAGTTACCAAAATTTCCTACTCGAAAACAAAATTCTCATCAATATTTTTAATTACCATTTACGTTCAATTACCTACAAGAGCTATTTTCAAAAATCTATATTTTTTGATGTTCCGCTATCTTATTTCTCTTCGCACCTGGTCACCCTCATCCGTTTTCCCTAAACAAATTCGAGTGAGCCGCACATTATTGCGCGATCTCACGTAGATATTGTTGATACACCAACAAGGAGAAACAGACCAACCATTACGGGAGAATGAGAAGAAGATGGTCGGCAGCAATCAATATGTCGTCATCCTATGTTATTTGTAATATAAATGGCCATTAATGTAATTGTAGTGATTGTTAATTGATATATAAAATGTAGCAAACTGTTTTAAATTCTTAAATCATTCTCTTTTCGTAAACACAATAATTTTCGTATTATAAGAATTAAACTCAGAAGTTAACTCGGACTTAAAGTTTAGTACTAGTTCATCTAATTAACCTAGTAAGAATCGTACTTAACTTATCCGAAGTTCACTTAGATCCAGATATCTAAAGAATTAGCTATATATCTGCACTCTCAGACTTATATTTAAAGTTTATGTAGAATTGAATTTATTTTTGAACATAGTCTCTCTATGTAACTTATTCATCATGAAAGGAGAGAAATTTATTTTATATTCGAAGCCAGATGGTAAAGTAACAAAAGATTTCGAACGTAGAAAACGGATATCTCATGCTTGTCTTTACTGCAAAAAACAGAAAATCAAATGTGACCTTCAATCTCCTTGTGGCTCATGTCAAAATAAAAAGAGATCTCATCTCTGTCATTATGAATATAGGCAGGAATCAACTACTACTACCACTACTACTACCACTTTATTCGGACAACTGATAACTTCTCAATCACAAATAATTGAGCAAAATAATTATGATAATCGAAAGTTTTCGCCTCAAATAAGACTGTATCAACAAGAAAAGGGAGAAGAGGACGAGCAGAAATTTGAGCATGATGAACACGACCATGAGCACGATCATGACAATGACAGCGACCACCATCATAATCATCATCATCACCAAAAGCAGCAACAAAAATTATTGCTTTATGGTGAATTATCAAGTGGTACGACCAATTATTTAGGACCTTGGCATGCTGATGTTACGGCTGCCCATAAAGAACCTGGCGTAAGACTTATATTAGAAGATTTCGAAAAGAAAAAAACTCAAAAAACTCTAGATTGTATGCGTCCTTGGCAACAATACGAAAATCGTGAAACAAGTGTCGCTGCTTATGTGGATCCTTTTTTATGTGGTATTGAAGAAGCTATCATCCATTATTTAGTTAACATTTATTGGCAATTTGTAAATCCAATTGAAAGTTTCCTGGACCCTCAAGAATTTTGGGAAAAGTTCGACCGTTATAATGGCGATCCGCATCTATTGGATAATACAGCACGTCCTATATTTTGTGCAGTAATATGGCTTGTATTGGCATATGCTAGTCGATCAGTACCATTAACTGACTGGTCAACTCAACGACTACAGACAGATCTGGCCAATGGGACTCTAATGATTACAGTAGATCCAGCCTTTCAGAAACAGGCTCGTTTTATATATGATCCCTGTGAATTTTTCTTACATTGTGCAGAAACTTGCTTCTCTCATGTTCAAGTATTCAAATCTGTTAAAGATATTGATACCCTAACTGTATTAATGTTATATATTGCATATTTACATGATGGTACCGAACGTAACTGGGCATCTTGGACTTTATTAGGAATGGCAAGTAATGCTGCCCAACGTTTAGGACTTCATCAGGATCCTGATTCATTAGCAGATGATGACAGCGACGATAACAATGATGATAAGAAGATTATTATTGAGAAGAGGGCAAATCAAAGAAGAAATTTATATTTTAAATTAGTTACTATGAATGCTTTATATTCAGTTGATTTGGGTCAGATGCCACTTATATTTAGGGAACCATTTTGCAATGTTGAGTTCAGTAATGAAATAATTAAATCAAGCGTACATGATGGTGAATTTATTCTGGCTGAATATAAGATTGCTAAAGTTCTTGCTCAATCGCTGGAAGCAACTTATCCCTTTTATTCTGCTGATGATTCAAGTTTATGGAATCAACAGGAATGTTTGGATAAAATATTAGAAATGGAACTGAAAGTAGAATCACTTTGGAAAGACTTGCAAGGAACGAATCTTGCTTTACGTGATGGTACAACTGGTGATTCAAACATAAGACTTGAAATAGCTCTTAAACTAGAACGGCCGCCAGCTCCTCCGAAGATATTTCTACAGAGGTATATTCTGGATACTTTAATTCATAAGGCAAGATTTGTATTATTTAGACCCTTCTTACGATATAAAGGAGATGCTAGTAAGACTATCTCCGAATTACAAACTAAATGTTTATCGTCAAGTCGGTCCATGCTTGAAAATCAATTTGCGGTTCATAATAACCAAGAAATTGTTGGATTCAATAAGTTTCGATGGAATTATATATTTTCACACGCTTTCCAAGCAGCTGTCGTTCTTAGCTTACAAAAGGATTTTGATAATGCCAAATGGGAATTAAGATTAGTACAAGGATCATCTCAGTTATATCATAGTATCCGAAGACATGCTGGCTGTGCTGCTGCTAGAGCCCATTTAGTACTTTCAAATCTTTTAGGTCCGAATGCAGTTGAGGTGGAGAGTATATTAGATGACCCACAGCTCTGTATAGATCCTTCCGTTGATGACATAACTACCAGTACTGTATGGAAACCTGATCATCTTCCTTCTAGTATTGAATCATTAGAATATGATTTTTTCGCATCTGTACTTGGAGGTCAAAGAGCCTGTTAGAGTCCTTATACTGGTTTCCTATACTGAACGGTGAGAAAAATTTTTGTCCTGATCCTGATAAATGAAGTTCAGATTTTTGACGGTTCTCTCGTGCATATAGATCGTGCTTGGTTATGTTGAGGATCTGAGATAAGGACGCGCTATCTGCAGCATGTAGGAGTACGAAATGCCATTGTTTGGATAACAACAACCGAGTTCCACGAGATTTTTTCCACCCAACGTTAATATAATGGTATATCTCTCAATTGTAGCAAGATCCGGCTGTCTTAGAAACGAAATAATCTATATATTTATTGAATAAATAAAATCTTCTCAATTTTTCCTCTGAATATTCGTGAAAATATATTGGATTTTGTAGGAAGAAACTTCAAGCGGCTAAGGTACAGGGTTTCGATGATCATCCGTGAACCCTGAGATTCAGGGGTACCCTAACCTCTATCTGAACGATAAAAAGACGATAAAAAGAAATTATATGGTAAGTTATCTGGGATACCAAGTCTCCCATTATTCACGATGATCTGATGATCTCTGATCATTATGAGAGAACGAAATGAGAAAGCAGAATGTTCAAAAGATCCCGAAAGAAAGCTTTCTTGGTGTCATCACGCCGAATCAGGATATACATACAACATCAAATTTAAATGGTGTTACGATAGATTTTCTCTTGATTCCTAATTATTTTTTCTGTGTCGTATAGGATTTTCTCGTTGTAGCCTAGCTGCAAACTCACTTCCAAAATGTTTCATCGATTTGGCTATTGAGTTATATATCTAGTTCTGTACATGTAACTACAGTGAATTTAAGTAAAGCCCCAAAGTCAAAATAGTATAATTAACAAAATGTACAATTATCATTATTCAAAATTATCTAGAGAGTATTATGAATAATAGTAGTAAACTTCTCTAACAATCACTCAATCGTGCGTGAATTTCTCCTCCAGCTTCCAAAATTCTTCAAACCCCACCTCTTCGCATACCTCACTAAATGGCAATATCATTGGAGGAGCTCCCTTTAGTAATGAGCTCTTTAGATCTTCCAATGCATTTCTAGTGGCCTGAATACGGGAAGCAACTAGAGTCAAAGGATAAAAAGCAGTAGCAAATCCCAATTCAGCTAATTCTGCAGCGGAGATATTTTCCGTCTTGCCTCCCTCGATAATATTTGCAACCAAAGGGCCGTCAACTTCTTTAGCAGCGGCAGCCATTGATTTTTTATCAGGCAAAGCTTCAATAAAGATCATATCGGCACCAATCCTTAAAAATTCCCGGGCTCTGAAAATGGCTTCATCCCAACCCAGAATAAGAGAGTCAGTTCCTTAAAGGTTAGATTGTTGAAAGCAAAATGAACCACGCGTTCAGCCTTTACCGTCAGGCTCCTGGTTCCAGTTCCTGAAGCCCAGTTACAGGGGCCACACCACAACTACGTGTGGCAGATAAGGAGCCAAAAAACCAAATCATGAAAAAGTAGAGAACCGGAATGGAAAACAAGACCATATCTCATCATACTTACTAGCTAGAATGACAATATCTTTTCCAGAGTTACGAGCCTCACAAGCAGCTTTAATTCTAGAAAATGCTTCGTGACGATCAACTACTTCTTTTCCTCTGGTATGCCCACATTCTAAATGTTAGAAACGTGATCTCTATTTGTTACTTCTTTTTTCTTTTTTTGGAATTGCATTAAGTTTATGAATTTTATTACTCACTTTTGGGCCACTTTTGGTCTTCAATCATGACACCAGATGCGCCAGCAAGAGCAAATCCTTGGACGGTCCTAAATACTCCAGCTGTTCCTCCATACCCTGTATCACCATCAACAAAAACAGGTACGTTAACCTGTCTCACGACTTCTTGTACCCTTTGGGCAACATCTTGAAATCCAATGTACCCTGTGTCAGGTAGCCCCATAGACGCAGCCATGGCATATCCCGATAGGAAAATAAAGGGAAACCCCGCTTCTTCTACCTGTCTTGAAGACAGGCCGTCATACGAACAACAAACAGCAGCAATTTTAGATCGATCACGGTAAGCTTCATTTACAATCGATCTAAGTCTTGAAGCTCCAACGGAAGGAATTTTTCCTCTAGTGACAACTTCTACTTCTTCACGTTCTTGATCACTGCTTTGATTCAAGCTGAAATTGAACGGATAATCAGATGAAGATGCAACCATCGTTTTTGAAAGTGTTAATCTTAGTTCTTTGTTAACAAATTGAGTGCGGGGAGGAGGGGAAAGGCGGGTACGTAATAGATTCACTTCTTTTTCCTCTCGTTTTTCTGACCGTAAAACATGCTATATTTATGTCATGTGGATTACAACTGGATAAATCCCCTGGTTTAAGTGCAACCGCCGATACCCGGTGCCGATATCGCTGCACCAAAGATATACGGTGATTTCCAGAATTTCTAGGACTTTTTAGAATCCTTCAATACCCTTTCTCCGTTATCGGCCTGCGAAACGAGAATGTACCCCACTGAATTAACCCCTCTGCGTTAGACTAGAATGTCCACTAACACCGATAGGTTATTATTAATGTACGTTTAATAGTTAGCTTGTTAAAACCGTTCCGAATGCTTGTTTCATGTTGTTATTTTTTTGGTTCCGTTGTAGCGCGAAGATCTTGACAAAAGAGACCTGCTTTACTCCCCTCTCACCCCCACATCTATAATTCGTCAGTCGATCGTTCCCCGCATTGATAAGTGGTGGGTAGAGCTTAACTTGGAAACCAATGTTTCTTATCTCACGATTGGGATAATATGCATGGTCGATCGACGGATATATTTACTATTTTAGGCAATTATTTCTGCTTCTTGCGAATGGTTTTCGGAGGTAGATCTCCCTACCCCACATAATAGGTTATACCTAAGACCCCGCAGTATAGGATATGAAAACTTCTTGGATCTTGAACAAAATGTATATATATATGTAACTTTGAAGATGCTCTCTTCCTATGTTAAACGCTCTTTGAATCAATAGATATATCTTTATCTTTGGATTGAAATTTGTAAAGGAAAGATCGAAAATGTCGTTTGGTGCTGGAAAGGATACTATTGAAACTCTTGAAAACCCGGCTCTAGCAGTCGATGGTTTAGAGCCAGCAACTACGATTGTTGCACCAAATGAGAAGGCTGTTAACGTTGAAGTCCAAGAAGCTCTCGCATATGAGTATACTCCGGAAGAAGAGAAAAAATTGGTTAGGAAATTTGATATTAATATACTTATATTTCTCTTTTTCTTGTATTTACTTGCGTTTTTGGACAGAGGAAATATTGGTGTAAGTTCATCCAGTCTCTCCGATTGTACCTCTAGCGGCGTCTGGCTCTGTCAGGCTGGAGGTACATGACAAAATTCGTCCTGCTAACATATAGAACGCAAATACTGCCGGAATGAGTAAAGATCTTGGTATGAGTGATAATCAATATCAATGGTTATTGACAATATTCTACATCTTCTATATAATTTTTGAGTTTATGATCCTTGGATACAAAGTGTTCCCACCTAGGATTTATGTCCCGATTGTTGTTATTGGTTGGGGTATAGTTTCTACCTGCCAGGCAGCAACCCAGAATTGGAGTCAAATGATGGCACTAAGAGCACTTCTAGGAATCTTCGAAGCCAGTTTTGGCCCAGGGGCAATTCTTTATTTAACATTTTTCTATTATCGACATGAAGTTGCTCAAAAGAATGCCATCTTCTTGTCTTCTGCACCACTGGCCACCACTTTCTCAGGGGCATTAGCTTATGGAATTACAAAGAACAAACTGGCAATTGAGGGTTGGAGAGTACTTTTCTTAGTGGAAGGTCTTCCAACCATCGTAGTTGGTGTGATGGCTTTTTATTTTATACCAAATGGACCCACACAATGTAGATTCTTGAATGAACATGAAACTAATATTGCTAAAGCAAGAATGGCTCGCCAAACTGGTAGAGTGAGTATTTCTCATAAATTGAATTTTAAGGAAATGTTACTATCAGTTGTCGATATTAAAGTATGGATTCCTATGGTTATGTATTTCAGTATCAATGTACCATTTTCTTCTTTACCAGTATTCACTCCTGCGATTATTGAAGGTATGGGATTCAATGCTGTAAACGCCCAAGGTTTGTCTGCACTTCCTTATATATATACGTTTGGGATGATGTTAGCATCCGCTTATCTTTCCGACAAATTGAGACGAAGAGGTATTATCATTGCTGCATTGGCTCTACACGGTGCTGTCGGTTACTTGATTCTGTGTCTCACTCATGTTGTAGGAGCAAGATATTTTGCGCTTTTCCTTGCTGCTGGCGGTATCTTCCCATGTATTGCCCTGGTACTTGCCTGGATTTCCAATAATCAGGGAACAGAAAGTCGAAGAGGAATTGCTTTTGTACTTTTACAAGCTTTGGGTCAATCGGGTCCTTTAGTGGGAACTCGTATTTTTCCGTCAAAAGATAGTCCTTTTTATCATACAGGATTCTGGGTCAGTTTTGGTTTTACAATCCTTTTATTTTTCTGTGCTGTAGTTCTTATGACTTATCTTCATTTTGAGAACAAGAAATTGGATGCCAAGTATGGTCCGGTTGAGGGCCCTACCGAATTATCTTCAGACGCCGTTAATGGTGAAGGAGAAATCAATCCTAATTTCAGGTATATATTGTAATTGTTGTGTTATTTTATGTAGGTTACTTAATCTGTTTAATAAATTTTTTTTGAATATCAGTTTGATCTATGTACGATCAACTGGCAGATCCAAGGCTAAACAAGGAAGAGTCTGGGTTAACAGTCTAATAAAATGATGACAAGCGGATTTCATTCCTTGTGTGCCTTTGAATGCATCCGGAAGTTGAGACTTAGTAAAGTCATTTATTCGAAATTGAACTCAATTTCTGCATCTGGATTAATGGGACGGCCAACTAATACTTTAGCTTTCCTAGCACCAAGATCCATGACTATGTTAAATAACGTTGTACAAACAGTATCACCCTCACTTTTCCTACAGATGGACCCCGGGAAGTTTTTCTCATCCTTGAAAGCGCTCTGAACACTAGAAATATTAGGTTCAAGAGCTTTGGACAAATCTTCCATACGATCGAGCCGAAAATTGGTGTCCTTGAGCCACGGTACCTCTACTATTTCCGAATTATGAGGAACAAGATAGTGATTAGTATGAAATATGTGTGTCTTTTCTTTGGTGATTTTGAGTCTTCGGTGATCAAATGCTGAGAATTCTAGACCTTCGCCATTATTTGCATCTCCAATAAGTATGTGACCTGCTGAAGAGCATCCGTATTCTAAGAGCTTTGAGACTGCTTCATCGGCTGTTTTACATGAAACGATCAACCTAAGTGCCAAATGAATAGGAATCTTGTTATTATCAACTCCCCTTGCTTGGATCGCATTTAAGCAACAACCAACACCATGCTCATTAAGACCAATTTTACCAATTATACCAGCCTCTGTCACAAATCGATAGCGGGGTCCTTCGTCCGGGTTAACTACTAGAGCGATAAGTGCTT
This sequence comes from Sugiyamaella paludigena, assembly GCA_030579875.1. Taxonomy (NCBI): domain Eukaryota; kingdom Fungi; phylum Ascomycota; class Dipodascomycetes; order Dipodascales; family Trichomonascaceae; genus Sugiyamaella; species Sugiyamaella paludigena. The sequence goes on along the minus strand of JAKTRU010000003.1, from coordinate 508,345 downwards.
GTTTATTCTCTTCATTCCACTTTTGAAGTATGTGTTAGCAAAAAAAGAATTTCAAATATGTCTCTCTCCAATCAATCTTCATGCTGGGACGAACGCCAAATTCCATTGATCTCTAACTAAGGGCGTAGCGGGAGTCACGACCCTATTGTGTACTTACATCCCAGTTCTGCGCTAAGAATGCAGTCTGATCAGTCTTCCAATACATCGAAGTACATCCATCGGTTTCTTTGTCTGATCGAAGGCCAAAAGCTATTTCGGTTCTGACATTGAGGGCTACAATGTCAGATAATTCTTGTCCTGAACCTTCTGCTAATCCTTTAAGTTCGTCCAAGATAAAGGGCCATTTGTTCTCAACTCCAGGTATAAATGTTAGAGCGATATCCTTTACTTTGTCCCATCCTATCTTAGCTGTAGTTTGGAAATAAGAATCATATAAAGATATACATTTCAAAATTTCTTCTTTGGCTTCTCGACCATGAGTCAGTCCTATCTAGAGGAGGGTTAGTTTATAAAAACAAACTTAAGAGAAGTATATAGATACATACCTCATACGAACTTCCAGAACATATAACAGTTTTCATTATGACAAAATATTATTAAATTGAAACCAATCTTCTTCTGTCCGCTCGAAATAAATTTAAATGGTTCAGCAACAGAGGAGAGAACTAGAAACGAGTTACTTACTAAGAAATTCAAGTTCGTGAGCGACACGGGGATCATCACCTTAAAGCGGTAAGATATGATAAGCCGCTTAAATTCCTGATTATGAATTTATGCATAAAATTAAATAAGCGACTAAGAGTATGACAGCCGATCGTATTTCCCCTGCCAGCATAACGGCCATAGTCGTCAGAGAATGATAACTGGGCAATTATGCCTATACAATGTTTATTCGTGAGATCCGGCGTCTGGGGGCTGCGTCCCAGCCGCCGGAGGCGAAACGAGGATTTGGTGGGCCGCTTGTCTTGGTGGGCGGTAAAGTCGAGTTGATTTTTGCTTCTACAGACTTAAATAGTATCTAATACATATTAATCAATCGTCTTCTTTCTTGGACTAAGAAGTGGACTCCCACTCTCTGCATTGATCTTGGCCCATGTATGTGCATCCAAACATGCTTGTCTTGAAAGTAAAGAAGCAGATTCACATCTTGTCTTTAAAGATATTTTGTAATCTGCAACAGCCTGTTCCCATGTAATTGTCTGATCTTGAACTAGATCAATAAGATTAGATAGGAGTTTAACATCAGTAATTCCATGATTGGCTGCTTCACCTCTATACATTACCATAGCATGTGCCGCATCTCCAGCTAATAAAATCCTCGAATTAAAATCATTCCATTCCGATTTGGGCCAATCTGCAAGTTTAAGCTCTACTAATTCATTTGGAGCTTTTAATAATCTATCCACTAAATATGTGAGCTTCGGATTTAATCCTTCCACACGCTTTTGAATAGCATTAGCTCTATCTAATGCAGTTTCAAAGGGTTCTTCTGAACGGTTTTCTATTTCAATTCCCCAAGAAAAGTTGACTTGAGCTAAATATTTATCACTATCTCCAGTATACTGAGGCGAAGCCAATAATGAAAACCAAAAAAAAGTCTCGGTCTTTGGAATTGTCCCTTGGAAAAGTAATGGATCAAAATCTTTTGCTAATCTATCATATTCCTCACAGCTTAAAGCAACTGTCCCTCCAATAAATCTAGTTGGAAGGTAATAAAGTTGATGATCATTAGGATTAGTGAATGATCTAGTGATTGAGTTCGAACCCTCAGCACCTACTAACAATGATCCTTTAAATACCTTACCATTTTTACAAGTAACGGTGACTCCATCGGTAGCATTAGTATTAATATCTACGGCTTGACAATCCCAGTTCACGTCAATTCCTTTTAATAAGATACCTCTGATTTGTTCTCTTCTAACTCGTAATCTTTTAGAAGGAGGGATTCTTACCACTGGCTCACCAGAAGTAGCATTAATATAAATGAAATTTCCAGTATCATTCTTATCAAATTCCGGGTATACCTGAGCCTTGTATACTTCATCTTGAAGCTCTTGGGGAAGAAGAGATAAAAAATCGTTCAGAGCCCAATGTAAAGTGATTCCCCAGCCTTGACCTCTTGCAGTAACATGGGAATCCCGATCAAAGATAACGAAAGGAATACCCTTTGATTTTAGAACTTGAGCCAGTAACAGACCAATTAGGCCTGCTCCTGAAACCAGAACAGTTCCTTGGTTCCACTTTTTTATTGACATTGTCAGAGCAGATTACTGAATTATTTCTGATTTGAGCTCTTGAATAGACGATGTTATGACGATGTATATCGCTTTGATCATATATATATATATATCAAGTCGCTAACAAGATCCGAGCCCTTAATAACTTGAGTTCATCAAGTAGTGATGGATTCTTTCTTCTTATCTTGTTTAAAAAACTCTCAGCATCTCCTCTTCGGCCCCTCTTATCGGTCCCCACGTAGTATTATTCCAGGCCAGACGGTGGGGCAACGCCCAATTGAGATTCCTACGGCGAGTTTTTCTGTCGGAATATAAGATCGGCGATGCAGATCTATGCAGATCATGTAATCCGTGGCGGATTTAGCTGACTCGGGGTTTAGTTTATCTAGAACTTTATCGGATCTGAGAGATTTGATCCTATCTATTCCTATTTGACTTTCTGTTTCTGTATCTCTCCCTCTGAGGAGAAAAATCCGTGGAGAGATCCAATTTGTCAATGTTCATTTAACAATATATATATTTGTCAATTCTATGTTATTATTTATTTAGGCAGAAAGCTTTACAAAAGTTATTTCACATTTTCTATTCACATATCGTTATTATGACACAACCAAACGGAGTTGGACATGAAGCTCTAAACCCTATCCATCCATCAATGGAAGGTAAATTAGACCCTCATTTTGTTCAACTTTATAACAAACATGTTGCGAATACTCCTAGTGGTCAAATTGATTTGCCTTTATTGAGGAAAAATTATTCAAGAATTTATTCTTATGGTACTGCTCCAGCTCCGGAAACAAAAAACATTAAAGAAATCTCATTCCCTTCTTTTGATGGTGTTTTAATCAAGTTGAGAATTTATAAACCTAATGAATATGATGATGATAATAATAGTGATCCTTTGCCGGTTCATATTGATTTCCATGGCGGAGGATGGGGGCTTGGTGATCTTGAAACAGAATCCCATGTATTGAAACATTATGTTTCATTAGCGAAAATTGCTGTTGTAGACGTTGAATATCGATTAGTTCCTGATAGTCCTTATCCAACTGGTCTTAAAGATTGTTTTGCTGCAACTGAATATATCTATAAGAATGCCGAATCTTTGAACTTTAAAAAAGATTCAATCTCTGTGGGAGGTGTATCTGCTGGAGGAAATATCTGTCTTGCCGTGGACCATCTTGCTCGTAATGCCGGTATTAAACTTGTTTTAGTCACAGCCGGAACTCCTCAAATCGATGATATTGAGAGTTATGCTACGGCAGCAGATTCACCTTATCCATCAAATTCTGATTGTGAATTTGCTCCTACATTGAATTGGGCAAGATTAAAATGGTTCGATAAGCTTAAGTGGGATTCTCTTTCTAAAGATTCAAAGATTAGAGCTGAACAACTAGAACAAATCGGGTGGTTCAGGGATATTATTCATGCTCCTAATTTTAATAATTTGAGTAAAACTGTGATATATACTGCTGGCTGTGATCCTATGAGAGATGAGGGAGAAGCATATGCTAAAAAACTTCTTGAAAATGGTAATGAAGTTGTTTTCAAGAGATTCCCTGGTGTTCCTCATCCCTTTATGCATATGGATGCTGATCTATGGCAAGCCAAAGAATTCATTGAACTAACTGCCAGAGAATTAGCAATTGCTCATAATACCCTTGCTCTAAAGGGGAAGGAATGGAAATAAAGTATAGATGAACAAAGTTAGTTATCAGATTAATGAAGAACTTCCATCAGAGGCGAAATGGACTCAGTTCCACCCCCTCTCCCCCTGGTCACACTACAGAACCCGGACAAAACGAGTAACGAGGCCAGGGACATACTAGCAAGTGCTAGGGACTCAGCTGAGAGTAAATCCGGCGTGAGTTATGTTGTTGAAATACGTTCAGAAAATTGGTTCTTTCAGATAATTTGACTTTGTTATTCAATTAGTGACTGAATATACATAACATTTATATAGTTCGGACAGCAATTTAAGTTTCTTTATTGACAAAGTCAGCCAGCTGTAGTACAAGATTAACGACTGAATTTTCGAGAGAGGTCCACTTCAATCCCAGGATATTTATAGCCTTGCTAGAATCGGTGGTATAATGTGTTCCAGAAATTCTCTTGCCTGGTTGACCAATAACAACGTTTGAAGCAAGCTTCTCCGGAAGGTGTTCTCTTAGAATATCGGCAATCTCTTGTAAACAAAAATCACCTGCACTAATCATAAATCTCTGATTAGAAGCATGCGGATTTTGTAACGCCTGTACGTGTGCAAATGCCAGATCCCTGACGTCGACCCAAACAGGACCCTTAGTAATAGGCATTTCTGAATCAGAGCCCATAGTGGCTAATCCCCAAATCTGCTGATTACTGGTATTTAAGCTGTCTATGGAATCGAGTAACTTGGTCGATAACAGTGGCCCGTAGACCATTGGTGGGCATAGTATTACGATATCAAAGTTTGGATTTTCCTGCTTAATGAAATCCCAAGCTGCCCTTTCAGCTACAACTTTACTAGATCTATAAGCCATTGCCACATCTTTAGTAGAAATCCCATCTTCGTAAGTAAGAGGAGAAAAATCATGCTCAGAAAGAATGACCCCTGGTTGTGGGCCCTTAGTTGCATCAAATACAGCCGCAAATGATGAAGTTATAACTATTCTCTTCACTTTTGGTTCGGTTTTAGCAGCCTCTAAGATAGTAGTTGTTCCTTTAACAGCAGGCTTCATCAATTCTTCTTCGAAATTAGAAACAGAATATGTATATGGTGAAGCTAAATGTAAGATCCCTGAACAATTTTTGACTGCTGTCGTGAGTGATTCGAGGTGGGTGATATCACGAATCAGCACAATTTCAACTCTGGAATGATATTTCTCTGGAAGACTAGAAATGAGTGACTGTCCTTTATGATTCGATCTCACCGCGGCCCTAAGGTTGAATCCTTGTTTAAGAATCTCATAACAACAATGAGCTCCAATGAATCCTGATGCTCCAGTCACCAGAATTCGAGATCCCAAAGGAACAATAGAATTATCGATATCCGGCACAGTCATGATTGAATAAACAAGATAAGAGGAGAATTTTTTAATCTGCTAAGGTATTTACATAAAGAAAGAAAGAAAGAAAGAAAGAGAGAAAGATGATATGATTCCTTCTTCTTCTTAAAGTCTTGATCCATTTCGAGATTTAAGGTTAATCTCCGAGAGCTTTTCTTATCTTGCATGATTAGGGTTAGAGCTTATTTTTCTAATCTTTTGCGGAGATACTAAAACTCACCGCCGGAAGTTTTATAAGAAAAAGAAATTAAAAAAAGAAATTATGAAAGATAGACAGATTATCTCACGTCGAGTCGTAACCAGGGACAGTAAAGGACACGGAGAGAGAATAAGGGCGACTCGGAGGGGAGGAAGAATGACCTTCTAGCCGCCTGTGGCGGTTACTTGTCCCTGGTCGCTGGTGACGGCGGTTACTCGAATTTGTCCGCTTTGGAATCTGTCCATATGCTAAAAAGATATCGGGAAGCAGACGAAGTTGCCGGCCCCAGGGAGGGCTGTGGGACTAGGCAAACTTCACATCTGGCCCTGAAATGATCTCAGTTATGACATCATAGTATATATGCAAATACTCCACCTGGTGCGGATAATATCGATTTCCTAGGAGTGATCAAACTGTTAGAGGCTTGTTGGTAATCTCCATGATGAAGAAAGTTATAATTCGTTGCATGAAAATCGATAGATGTCTGAGAGCTCGAGGCTGGCGACTTCGAGAGCTATGGCCCTCCACTTTCGCTTTCCTCTACCCCTATTTGCCTGCGGCGTCGAATCCTTCTACGCTCTCAGCTGTGTATGGCCCAGAGGCATATCTTACTCTTTTCTAATCATAAAATAACCCATATAAATTTATTACAAAATAAACGAACAAATACTAATAGCAATACCTAAATGATCTATTCTCGAAATCAGTAAGATTAGACCAAGCTTGTAGGATTTCCTCTTCATGATTTAACTCTACACCTTGTTGTTCTTTTTCTCTTTTCTGATTTCTCATATAATAGATTCCAACAATGATAATGGCAATGACAATACTAGAAGCTTGAGTGACTAACATACTGACCTTGGCAGGATAATAGTGAGGAGCATTGGCTACTCTATAACTCTGCGGCCCAGTAATGTTGCCGATCGCAAAGCCGACCATGACAAAGGCATTGGCTACAATTTTCTTGGTGTGCCCAGCCACATTCGAACCAACCCAGCTATAAACAACGGCCAAAGGAGCCACAACGAAGTTAATTAGATAGATTCCTACCAGAAGACCAGCCCGATTATGGGCAGGTAAGAATGACATCAATGCACCACCTACCACGGCGGGGACCAGCAGTATACAAATTGCTAAATATCTTTTAAATCCTTTCATAATGAAATAAGTAGAGGTAAGAGTTGCAAAAATGGAGACAGCCCCAGACGGAATATTCAATAATGCAGACTGTTTAGCAGTAAATCCAAATGATACAATATCAGTTGCTGAGAATGTACTTATAGTATTGGAAGAAAAGGAGATGGTAGCAGAAATAAGTAACATAAGCCATAGAGCAATGTCAGTGAGACCTTCCCAAAGTTGCTTCAATTCAAATTTCGTAGATTGTACACCAACTTTAGATTTAGTCAACTTCATTAAAAGAGCATATTTCTCATCATCATTAAGAAATTTGCAAGAAACAGGACTTGAAGGTAAGATAAACCAAGCGGCAATAGCAGCAATAAGATTAACTACTCCAATAACTAAAAACATTACTCTCCAACCTTGAAAAGTGGCATGTGGAGAAATCAGTTGGAACAAAAATGAAATCAATCCACCAGTCATTTGAGCGAATCCTAGACCACTGTAAAATATACCACAACGAAATGCACCTTCAGCTGGTGTATACCATTGGGTAATCATAATTAATAAACAAGGACTAACCACACTTTCAGAAATTCCCAACAGAACTCTGACTGCTACAGCACCTCCATAGTTTTGAACTGCAGAAGTACTCATACAGAAAACCGACCAAGCAACAAGATTTGCAGCTAATACTTTTGAAGCAGGAAATTTTTGCAGCAAAACTCCCTGGAAGGGTTCCGCACAAATAAAAGCCACAAAGAAAAAAGTAGGTAAATTGGAGAATTGATTTCCTTTTAATTTAGTATCGACAGCAAACCCCATGATCTTGGCATAATTAAGATCAACTTTTTCCAAAAATTCAAAAACATAAGCAAAAAACATTAACGAAAGAATTCTCTTGTCAACCTTTCTTGTTATCGCTCGAATATCAATAACATGTTCACTCGCTGAAGAACTTTTTTCAGTTTCTTTATTTTCATATTCTCTAATATAACCAAGAACTATATCTTCATGTCCCTCGCGAATATGAGGGACAATATTATTTGATTCGCCTTCGTGTATAGATACGACCGAAGTTAAGTTAGATGATTTCATGTCTGTCATGTTTTTCAAAGGTGATTAAATAATAATAGTTTTGACTGAAATAATATTGTAACTTATTATGGTTTTGTAAATATGTGATGATGAAGCAGATAAATCTAGGTCGTTATATATACAGTTCATGAACAGGTCGAAATCCTAGAATTATTGGATCGATAGATGTGACTGATAAGGCATGTCGATATCTACTTATCAAAGAGAAACCCCGCAGAAAGTACAAATTTCAAGTCCCCGCTAGAGATAAGCCTCTAGATTAATACATTCTGTATTAACAAATCTTATCGGCTGAAAAAATAGATAACTAAAAAACATATACTGAATCAAATTTGATATAAGTCCATACCGAAGAATTAAAAGATGGGGGTTGCAGAACGTCGCTCTTCCGAATCAAGTCCCCGGCGGAACAGGACATTTTCATTAATTGAGATAGGCATTTGCAGTGTCGATCAAAGGTGTTAAGTCTCCTTTACCGTTAAGATTTCCTAACGCCTGATACAGATGATCTGAATCAGTTTTATAAAGTTAGATCCGTTTAAGTTTATCTCCTCATCGACCTTATCAACAAATAAAACTGCCGTGAAAATGGCCCTATTTTCAAATGAAATCAAGTATATATAGAAAAGAATGTGAACTAAGATGGCCCCAGTAGCCAGCTCCATAGATAAGAAAAATACTTGTTCACATCACAGACATTAGCCACTCTATTCAAAATGACAATTGATCAATGGAAGAAATTGGATGTTATTATCCTTGGGGCAGGATTAGGTGGACTCACTGCTGCGATTGCCTTTAGAAGAGGAGGCCATATTGTTCGAATTTACGAACGTTATCATTTTGCTGGTGAAGTTGGTGCCAGTCTTAGTTGTGCAAGTACTGGTGGAAAAATCCTTAAAGAATTAGATGTCCCTCTCTTGGATACGAAGCCTATTATTCTTAAGAAATTAATTCGTCATGACTGGGGGAATGGCGAAATAGAAGGCGTATATGATCTTGGAGATTACGAGGAAATGTTTGGCTCTCCTTATTATAACCTTCATAGAATCGATATTCATACTACTTTACTTGAAACCGCTACCAAGCAAGAAGGCAAAGGTACTCCATGTCAATTGATTGTAGATCATAGAGCCACCACAGTCGATTATGAAAATGGACATATTGTATTTGAAAATGGAGTCGAGACAGACGCTGATTTGATTGTAGCAGCAGATGGAATCCGCTCAGCCACTAGAGAGCAGATAGGAAATGTATCTGATTTCACCTTATCTACTTCATGTTGTTATAGATGTCTTTTCAAAACAGAGGATGTATTAAAACTCGGTCTGCATGATTTCTCCAAAAATGAAGCCATAGAGTATTGGGGAGGAGTTGGCAAAAATAAGATTGTTATGTCACCATGTTCAAACGGTGATATTGTAAGCTGTTATTGTTTTTATCCGTCTGAATATAATGATCTTAGAGATAATGGATGGGATAATGATGCTACACAAGAAGATTTGGTTAATACCTTTAAAGATCTTGATCCAGAAGTACTTGAACTGTTCAAGATGTCCTTTGATATTAAACAATGGCGTCTATATATTCACAAGCCTTATGATATATGGCAAAATGGTAAAGTGGTTATGTTGGGTGATTCTATTCATCCAATGATGCCTGATCAATCCTTAGGAGCTGTTCAAGCATTTGAAGATGCGTTTACATTAGGATGGATTTTCAATCAGAATAGTGGATATAGTTTTGACGTTGAACAAGGACTTAAATTATATGAACAGGTGAGAAAGCCAAGAGCGACCAGAATTCAAGCCGCTTCTCTCAGAGCCCGAGAGAATATTAATGAAAGAATTGGATTTAGTTCTCAAACATCTGACTTGAAATCTGATAAACTTACTATTAATGAGGTGTGTAGTTATGATATTAAGAAAGATATTGAAGAAAAGGCAAGGTTGTTGAATTTGATCTAAATAGAGAGCATATCTAAAGGTGTATACATGAACAAATATACTAGTCCAATAAAATTTACGATTTTCATAACAACGTATCCCACAACCAGTAGAACAGCTACTCCTATTATACCTCCCTTGGTATCCGAATTGTATGTCATTTTGAAATCGAGCTACTCCTTTCTAATCATAACATCTAAATAAATAAACGCAGGAGAACCCCAGAATCTTGGAAACATCTCCTTGCTCCAAGTAATTTGTCATACGAGACTTCAACAAAGAAGTGAAGACAGAGACCCTGACCCATAAGTAGAACGGTAGTCGTATTAATATAGGTCATGACTCGTATCGTATATATTACTATAATCATATTCACAATTATTCCATCATACTAAACGCTCAGTTAGCAATAGCTATCCGGTCAAAGTCGACTTTACTCGACTAAGTCGCTGTTCAACCGCTGCTAACGTAGCAATAATTACTTCTAGTCGTTTTTTGGTCTGATGAATCTTGGCCACCGTCGCTCGAAGATCTGGTGGTTCTGTAAGTTCCTGATACTGATTTAACTCTAGAACTGTTAGTAACAGGTTAAGCCATGGAACGTTCATTCTTAAACTTACTAGATTTAAGTATGTCAAGTTGAGTTGATAATGCCAATTGTGATTCTCGAAGCGTTTCAAGTCGCTGACTGGTAGATTCTAATGCTGGTATGAGTAATGAACGAACCGTGAGTTCGACTGACTCTTCCTGAGAAGGTACCGCATTATCATTTGCCATATTATCAGGATATCATGACTTGAAATGAATGGAGAAGATGAAATAGACGAAGTAGGCGACAGGAGATTTAGTAGGGGTTGATGCATAAATAACCGGTATTGCCTCTGAAGATAACAGTCCAGTATTGATGAGGCAGATAACTGTCTGGTTTTGACGTTGATCTTGTCGTTGGCATCCGGAGGTGAGAAGAGATCTGGGATCGTTCTCGAGCGAAGCGAGAGCCGGGGGTCCAGAGCATCGCCCCAGCCGCTGGAGGTAAACCTCAATCGTTCAAAGTCTATATTATATATACAAAATGCTACTACCTGGAAGCAGTGTCCTCTTCCAATAACTCCTTCATGGCCTCAGTTTTTACAAATCGATCCATTTCATCAACAACTTCATCAAATGGTTCTGGTTCTCCTCTAACAAAATCCTCTAATTTATATGAAGTAAATCCACATCTATGATCGGTAATTCTATTCTGTGGATAATTATAAGTACGAATCTTATCTGATCGTTCAGTACTAGTCACTTGTGCTGTACGCTTACTACGCTCCTCTTGTGCTTTTTTCTGTCTTTCAATTTCCGTCAATCTTGCTCGTAATATAGTGAATGCCTTCGCCTTATTTTTATGTTGAGATCTTTCATCCTGCATTACTACAACAATACCACTCGGAACATGGGTCAATCTTACAGCAGAATCAGTAGTGTTAACATGTTGACCTCCAGCACCTCTTGCTCTCATTACATCAATTCGAACTTCATTAGGTTCAAAACTGCGTTCAGCTTCTTCACCAGCTTTTGATTCGTCAACTCCTGGTTCCATTACTTCATTCGGTAAAACAACCACTGCCGCAGTAGAAGTATGAACACGTCCTTTAGTTTCAGTCTCAGGAATTCGTTGGACTCTATGAACACCTCCTTCATATTGCAATTTTTCATAGGCCCCTGGAGCGTTTATATTTAAAATGGCCTCAACAATACCATTTCCAGCTGGGGTTTTAGTAATAGAAACAACTTTATGATCCCATCGATTCTTGAGTGCATAATTTGAATACATTGTTAAAAGATCATTTGCAAAAATTGATGCTTCACTACCTCCAACTCCTGGTCTCAATTCTAATAAACATGCTTTATCTATGAATGGATTTGTAGGTACTAGTTTAATTTGTAAAGCTTCTGCTAACGACTCTAAAGATGATCTAGCAGTTTCGATTTCAACTTCAGCCTCTGATTTTAGAGATGGATCAGATAGTAGTTGTAATAATTCTTGAAATTCATTCTCAACCATAATATATTGATCAAATAATTCAACGACGAATCCTAATCTAGACATTCTTGTAGATTTTTCTTGGTCGAAGCCATTGTTGTTATTATTATCAGACATCTCCAAAGCTAATGTATTATATTCTAATTTGAGTTGTTGAGCTTTTTGAATTAATAATGGATGAAGGCCCTGAAATGAAGCGACCGATTCTGTATTTATCGAACTACCAGTATTAGTAGTGGTGGTTGCAGTAGAATAATTACATCTTCCTAACATCACCCGTCGGATGTATCTTCCTCTAGATATATCTCCATTTCTTCGGTTGCTACTCCATAACTTTTTCTGTGGGTTTCTTTCCAGATTGCCTATACCCCGAGCTATCCTGGAGAAATTCCAAGATGAGAATATGTAGTGAATTCTCATTATATAAATCCAATCATTAATAAACTACCAAATAGATCTCTACTAGCAAAAATCCGACAGTATCCGCCAAATTCCAGGCTACACTTAGATCTGTTTGGTTTGAGAAGAACCTGGTCAAAACTAAACCCCGAACAAAACCCTAGTCAAGACCTAATTGACCCGTTTGTCTCAGGAAGAAGAATCACTTGAAATTTAAGTATAATAACCAACAACAGTAATCTTGAACTCAAGAAACCTCATCGCGGAATCTAAGACCATTTTCTTAAGAATTACTTGAAATTTCACCAATTCTCCCTAACCCATATCTGTAATTAACCTAACCTTAATCGAATCAATCATGTGCCCGATTTGACATGCGCGCGCCTCATGTACCAGTAATTGGCGGCTACACGACGATTGCAATGGCCATCTTATCGTGATGACACACAGTTGATGATTTTATAAGTCTGAATCATTAGTGTTCGTCATTGATTTATCCATCTTGTAACAGATATTGTAAATTCAGGTAATCGTTACTCATTGAATCCATCTATCAGAGACATTTCAGGTGGCGGCATATAGGATGGATACCAGCTCATGGCAAGAAGAGCTTATTGAAGGGCTAAAGAGGCGTGACATTCGAGAAGCCAAGCATGACTCCATTATATTTGCTTGTAAGTAGGGGTAGATTGAATAGGTGAAGAACAAAATAGATTTCCTCTTGTTGCTTCTCTGGAGAGTGAGAAGGAGCGCACGCCTATAAAAGCTAACAATTTTATTCTAGTCGAACAATCAGTTAGTAGAATTATAGATATTGAAAACTCAGGAACTAATTCTGTTATTGATGTTGACACTGAAAAGGAATTGTCTCTACTATATAGTAAGCTTGCCTTAAATCAGAGTAAATTGAAAACCTCTGATTCTGAAAGACAAGCGTTGCAGCAAGAGAATAAATCCATGGCTGTCGAATTGAATCAACTTCGGATTGAAAATAAGAAATATCGTGAAGAGATAGAACTTAAAACTAATGATAATCAATATTTACAAGACGAAATATTGGCTCTTCAGATTCAGCTGAATTTATCAGAACAGAAATTAAATCAAGTACAACAAGAGAATTCTGTACTTCTAGAACGATGGATGGCTAAAGTTTCTGGAGAGATTGAGAAGTTGAATGATGCCAATGCATTTGTAGAGAGGTGAGTAAGAAATGGGAAATTGGGTAGTCTACAAGAGGTAATTTTAGTCAAGAGGATGTTTCTAACATTTACAGCGTTAATCGTATGCGGGTGAAGGAGAAGTCAGATGAGATTTAATAGGTTGTGGCATGAGCGTTGACCAATATGCGTGTCAACTTGATGAATATTTATTAGCATGGGTGATCGCCTGTCTCTCCTGGTTCTCCGACTTGTATAAGGACGCTACATGGACCGGTCCTGTTGGTTCTCTCGAGGGTTTAGATCGCTCCTTCTGTTCCGGTTTTGCTTCGGCAGGGACTCTTCCCCGATCCGTACTTGGCATCAACACAGATCTTGGTTTAGGACGGCGCACTAGTTGCCACAAACTGTCCTGAACAACACTTGTTGTTTATATTTTTGTTTTTCTTATTCATGGAATATTGCTTCCGAATATAGATATTTTGTTTTGTAATAATGTGATAATAATGCAATCATGCGCTATGATCCTTATGGCAGAAACTCTAGGAGCAGGGAGAGACTAGTGGGTAATCGTTATCTAGCTTGCTTTTAGAATGACATTACATGATTTACATTAATTCGTTTCACATTCTCCTCACGCCAACTGCACGAAGTGATATCAATCACTTCAATTTCAGAGATGTACTATATATTTATATATACAAGTGAGGACATACTGACGCCCCCATAATCCCATCACTTTAATGCGCTTAGCCCCAGACCCATAACTCTACCTTCGTTCGAGAGTACTGGTCTCAGGAGGTGGATCGTTACGTACTGATTCATTTGGAGAAATTCAATCTAGACCTATCCACAGTAGCCACATAGTAGTCACCTCCAGCAGTGGTCCAACTTACACTATCCTTACCAAAGTGTCTTTTTTCTACACTTAGAATATTAATAGGAGATTCTCGATTATGCTCAGTAATTACATGACCGGGAGGAACAAATGATCGTAATGATACAATTTTACATCCATCTTTCAAATCAAGAAACATATCAACAAGCTTCCCATTTAGTTCAGCGTCAAAAGCGTAATTATTTACCAAAAGAACATCTGATCTTGACAGAGCTCTATGAATTTCATTATCTTGTACAAAGTCAGCGCTAATGACATTTATTGATCCCATCTTGATTCGATACAGTTTTGCTCTATCTTCTAATTCTTTTTTTTGTTGAGTTGCTAATTCTGACGCGGTCTTCATAATTTCACAACCCCAGGCTTCACAGCCAATTTCTAAGGCAGCTTGTAAAGCACAATTGCCGACCCCAGATCCCAGGTCTATAAATACAGATGATGGAGTCAATCGGGTCTGTCGAAAGATTTCTGAAACAAATCGTGGTAATAACTCTCCATATACATTACTAGAGAATGCTTTATAATCACGTAATTCCTGAGTACGAGGAGAAACAACCCTTCTATAAACCTGATTCAAAAGCTCATAAGTGAATGGTAAAGGAAGAAGTGGCAATTGTTTTGACTGTTTTTGCTCTTGTTGAAATGATTTCATCCTTTGAGCAATTTGACCTGATTCTCTTAATTTCACTATTAGTTCATTAAATTCTTTAATCGATGCTAGAAAGGCTGTAGAATCCTTGTTTTTGATAGACCTACGAAATCGTCGTAGAATACAATCTTGTCCCGACGGATGTTTGATTATGTCGGAATACTCGTCAGGGACAAATGTCGAAGCCACAATTTCAAAGATGGCAATCAATTCATCAATTGGATTTGTTTCTTCGGGTTTAGATGGTATGACAGCAAGGTACTTTTCAGATCCAAATGGTAATTCAACTGTGAAATTAATGGCATCATTTAAGCTTGATGAACCACGATCGCTGACATCGAACAAGGATCTATATCCAACACTTTTTGCAGTTCTTTCTACAAGTTGAGCTGAATTAATGATTTCTATGTCTGTAACTGATGAAGTTTCATCTTCTTTGGTCGTTCCTGAAAACAGTTGTCTCTCAAACAGCAACTGGTTGTCAACACCTTGTGGTTCCGGAGATTGTGTAGCAGTTGCTGAAGCGGACAATTTCCTGATATTCAAATCCCAGTTCTCCTCATTCGAATTACCATCTTCATCATCAGAAATATTTGCATTATAAGACCGAGCTATACGTCGGCGGCGATTACGAGATGGTGAATCTGAAGACTTTGGTTCAGTTGGTTCTGTGCCAGCTTTATGAAGGCGTTTTCTCTTTCTTTCTTTAACATTTAGTGGTTCTGAAGAATGTCGAACTCTTTTCTTTTTGGTGCCTACTTCAGATTGGGCATTAGAAGTTCTAATATTAGTGGATTCAGTGGGCCGCTGGTTGATTGGCTTGGTTACTGTAGTTGTGATCGTAGTTATAGTAGTTTTAGTATTTGCCTTGGAATTCTGTGGATGACTCCTACTTGTTGAATTTGATGAAGCATTACTTAATTTATTGAAAAACATACCGATATATCTATTGATCCAGATCAAGATCAAGATCAAGCAAAGTAACAAAAGAAAGAGAGACTGGACCTTGACAAATTGGTATAGATATGACACAGACTGACTAAATCGCAAGGCGCTAGAGAAATATGCTATTAAATATCATTTACTCTAATTATGAGTTAACGAATCTGTCAATATATTCTTATAAAGGACATAGACTGAGTCAGCTCTCGGTTTATTCGTATCGAATCTATCATGAGTTCAATCGGGCAGGCAGGAGAAGAAGGATGATGAGGGTAGCTCTACCTGGTTAGCGCTCCTATTGTGTACTAACTTCTCCAATAGGGCTTTCAGTCGATCTTTTGCCACGAAACTTCCATCCTGACAGGTCCCTTGAATTTAATAGCTTTCTATTTTCATATGCAGTGGTATTATACAAATTAGAATGAATATAACTGGAGAGCATTTCTCCGTCTTCTGCCGTGAGCTTCTCCGGTTGAACCCAGAAACGAACCGGATTATTATTCGCTTCTTTTCCGGCAGCTCTCGAGACTCTAACAAGCAAAATCATAGTCGAGAGGGCTTGAATATAGTGACTAGTGAGCCGCACATATCAAACATCTAAGCCGCATATCGTTACTGATATCACTGTTAATAGCCAACTCCACTTTTCTAGTCTCTTTCAATCTCGTTATTTTTCATTTTAGAATGTATATATGGGTCTAAATTTATTAACTTATTCATGAAGAATTCATTGGGAAAATGGCTTGTTATCCTAGCTATAATCGGAGTCCGGGTATTTAACTCTCTCTCAATAAAGACATTTTTCCAGCCAGATGAATATTGGCAATCGCTAGAACCGGCACATATTAAGGTATATGGTTACGGATATTCAACATGGGAATGGCGAGAACATCTTCGTAGTGCGGGGCATCCATTACTTTTTATTGGTGTTTATAAAATCTTATGCAATTGGTTGGGATTGGATATTATACTTGCTCCGAAAATCTTTCAAGGAGTAATCGCTGCGGTTGGTGATATATATCTGTACAAGTTGGCATTACAGGTCCTGGGAAGTAATACAGGTACTGGTAGTAGGGATAAAAATGGGATGTCGGCGGCAAACTTAGCACTAGTGGTTAGCTTAGGATCTGCTTTTAATTGGTTCTGTCTAACAAGGATGTTTTCCAACTCATTGGAAACTGTATTGACAACTGTGGCATTATCCTATTGGCCTTGGAGAAGTTATTATCATATCAATTGGTCAAAATATCTTGTTTCCTTAGTGATAGCTTCAATAGCTTGTATTTTTCGGCCAACTAATAGTCTTTTATGGATATTTTTAGGGATCCATTTAGCATGGAAATCTTCTAATCGTTTCAAGGTTGTTGGTCTTGCATTTGTTGTTATTATGGTGTCATTATCTATTAATGCAATAATAGATTGGATGTACTATGGTGAAGTTGTTTTCCCATTGGTTAAATTCATCAAATTCAATGTAGTGGAATCGTTGTCTCGATTCTATGGAGTGAATCCTTGGCATTATTATCTTAGTCAAGGTATTCCTCTACTATCTATAGGTTATTTACCTCTAGTTCTCAGTGAGCTGTGGTTATCGTGCAATACAATTATTGTGAGATTAGTTATATTCGTTATTTCTGCTTATTCATTGTTGGCCCATAAGGAAGTTCGATTCATCTTCCCATTAATTCCATTATTACACTTATTAGTAGTAAGAGGGATAATTAGAATTGAAAATAGTACAAGGAAGAAAAATATCGGGATGTTCGTAATAGCTGCTATGTTAATTATTAATATTCCGGTGGCAGCGTATTTCACTTTATACCATCAACGAGGAGTTATTGATGTTATTGATTATCTTCGCCATGACCCGACCGTGACTAGTGTAGGGTTTTTGATGCCATGTCATTCTACTCCCTGGCAGAGCCATTTGCATAGACCAGATGTAGATGCGTGGTTTCTTACCTGCGAACCGCCAATCAACATGTCTGAAAACGAGCGGTCAAATTATTTGGATATAGCAGATCAATTTTATGTCAATCCCTTTGAATTTCTGGCGACTCATTTCCCATCATTGTCTGACGAACCAGAGTCTAACGGCCCCAAAGAATATGCATGGCCAAGTCATCTGGTATTCTTCGAAGCTTTAGAGCCAGTTCTACGGCAATATATTAATAACAAATACTATGAGGTAAGTAAGATATGGTGCATATGACCTCCGGCCGTCCCCTAGCTCTCGCTTCGCTCCTGAAGTTTTGATTTCATTCTATTTCTTGTTTACTAACTCTTTATAGGATGTTAGGTTTTTCAACAGCCACTTTCATGACGACCAGCGCAGAAAGGGTGACGTTGTAGTTTATAAAAAGAAAATGACTATAAAGGAATAATAGATCTATTAGTTTGTTTTATCTAAATTTTCTTCTTCAATTGTAGTACTATCTGCCACATCAGACTTTTCCAGGACAGCAGCTTCCTCTTCGTTTCTCTGTTTCTGTTCATTTGCAGCATTAAGTAAACTCTGAATCTCTTTGATTTTATTCGAACTTTCTAGCGCCCAGTCAACAACACCGCTTGCCCCATATTTTTGATATAACCATTCATTAGCCTTAACAAAATGTTGACAAGTGAAAAATCCTCGAGAAGCTGATAAAGGACTGGGATGAACGGATCTCAATACCAGATGTTCAGAAGAAGGATGGATCTTTTGAACTCTCTGAAAAGCAGGCGAACCCCATGCAAGGAAGCATATTCCTGAAGATCGAGCTTCTAAAGCAGCTAAAAGTACCTTTTCAGTGAACGTCTCCCAGCCTTTACCGGCATGAGAATTGGCATTATGGGCTTGAACCGTCAAACAGGCATTCAGTAACAGAACACCTCGATTTGCCCAAGGTGTCAACAACCCAGATTTTGGAATAACAAAATCAGGATAATCATTAATGATTCCTTTATAAATGTTCCGTAAAGAAGGTGGGGGTGGAGTTGGAGGATTAACACTAAACGCCAGTCCATGAGCTTGATTTTGCCCATGATATGGGTCTTGTCCAAGAATAACCACCCTGACAGTATTTAAAGGAGTGAGTCGTGACCAAGAATATATGTCCTTCGTTGGCGGGAATACAATTTTTCCATTGTCAATTTCTGTCTTAAGGAATTTTTTCAAGTTCAAAAAATATGGCTTGGTAAGTTCAGGATGGAGAACTGCTAGCCATGAATCATCTAAAGTATTTATTTCCAATCTTAATAGGTTAGCT
This sequence comes from Sugiyamaella paludigena, assembly GCA_030579875.1. Lineage (NCBI taxonomy): Eukaryota > Fungi > Ascomycota > Dipodascomycetes > Dipodascales > Trichomonascaceae > Sugiyamaella > Sugiyamaella paludigena. The sequence goes on along the minus strand of JAKTRU010000003.1, from coordinate 489,377 downwards.
TAGATATGCAAATTTCGAATCAATAACACATGCCACTTAGCAGGAGTATAGCTGAAATACTTACTCTAACAATTCCTTCTGAGAAGGTGTTAGACTATCTATCCATAGCTTTTTGTCGAACTTTCGTTTGACGACCGTTGTTAGGCTATGTCTAATCACATTGGAAGAAACTTGTGAAGGGCCGGCAATTCTCTGTGTTTTTGCTTTCGGCTGGAAAAAAGCAGTGATTTTACGCGAAGACGCGTCTAATTCTCTTTTAGTAGTCTTCGTAACCATATTTACGGTCTAAGGGAGATGATGGATGATGGATGAAGAGAAATCGCGTCGCGAAGTTGGTTCACGATATCTGGTCGGACATATAGACGCATTCATGTACGCGTGCGGCTTTGAACGTGACTTTGGATGTGCGATATATACGGAACGTCTGTTCCGCTGATATCTCGACTGAATTCAGGAATTCTCACTCGGAGGTGGTTTTGTCTTGGTAGAATTGAATACTATTCTTGTAATACCTACTATTAGGTTTATATAGCTTTTCCCTAACTCGTCTGTACAGATTTCAAATAGTGTTAACGTGAACATTAACTGTTATGAGGATCATATATACGAATCATAAGTTAAGTTAGCGACCACATATTTAACATGACGAATGGCAGCTCTCTTCAGCCATAAGTTATTATCAAATTATTAAAAATGGATAGATTATAAATCTGAAATTATTCTAACATCAAACAAATCTCCTGTTATCCGAGAGAGTAGAATTATTTCATTCTTATCTTCGTACTGCAAGTAGATAAGGGTTAGGACTGATCTGATAACTTGATAAGGATCAATCAATGAGATTTCAAAGCTTATTTAACTGAGTGAGAGTTAGGGGTCGAATCGGATCAGAAATAGTAAATAGTCAAATCTAATTGATATTGTTCAATGCAAAATATATATATAACAATCGTAACAGCCAGTCGCTGAAATCACAGACAGATAGAATCACATAAAAGTATTCTAAAAGTTCCACCTATCATTTGTATCATCATTATCTTTGATGGAGTTAGTAGGATTATCCTTTTTAAGTTCAGAGTTAAGTTGATCAATAAGCTCCTTTCGTGCTTCCAATACCGATGAGCCACTTTCATGGTCTTGTATTCGTTTCAATGCTTTAGAAGCACCATCGTAATCACCTAATCGCATACAACTATCTAACAGACCAGTATGACAATTGATATCACCAATACTAGAACCCAATTCAAACCATTGATGAGCTAATTCTATCTTATTAAAATGATTCATCAATAAGAAACCTAGAGGAGCAAATGCTTGTTGTAAACCAGCAGAAGCAGCTTTTTCAAAATGATACTTTGCATCCAAATGATTCTGTTGAAGGATTTGACCCAAATAAAAATGACAGTCAGAGACTTGTTTGGAATCAAGAGCACTATTCACAGCCAAATCAAAGTATTTTCGAGCTTTAAGTATATTACCAGATCCGGTCATGAGTGATATAACTCCTATGTTACGTAGGCACTCAACATATAAGCTATTATCAGATGAAATACCGTTTTTGATAGCCAATTCATAAAATTGACAAGCTTTATCTTTAAGGTTCATTTGATAAGCCAAATCTCCAGACACTTTAAAAGCCAATGGAAGTTTCAAATCCATTAATTCTCTTAATAATTTGTTAGCATGATTTCTATCTTCAATTGTGGGAGTTGTAGTTGTATTGGTAGGAGACAAAGTCCGGCCACACAATAAAGCAATAGCAGCATGATCACCTAATTCGGCGGCTTTTTCTACCAGTATATTTTCCACCTCTACAGCTGTTTTAGAAATTGTCCCCGATTTTTTTCGATGGGTTTCAAGGATTCGTTTAAGAGTCATTAAATGGCCTGGAATGACAGAAGGGACAGTACCACCAATAGGTTGAGTTTTCTGACTTTCAATGTCCTTATTCCGAGGCAGCGAAATGGCTGTATTTCCAACATCTGTGATATTAATTTCTTCTATACATGATTGATATATGTTTACAACATCATTATACGATAATGGGACTTTGAAATTAAAGAGATATTTTCGGAGTGTTTTCTTCGGTAATAAAGAGAATTGTGAATAATAAGCTCTAGAACCTAAAAAAGTTCTACCACCATTTCTAATTGATTTCCGTATTAACATTTGACCATCATCTAGAATAAAACTAAGCACAATTAACAAATAGCAAGAAAAACAGGAAGTGAACATGTAAATCGTACGAGATCTCGTGAACCTCGAGAGAAAGAATATTTCAATTATATTATTAATATAATATCTCGATATAAGAATAGAGTTTATCACTACAAAATTACCAGCCAGTCTGACCAAGTGAAATTCCCGAACGTCCCTCGGATGCTTCGCTCAGTTCTAGATAGTAATAGCAGCAAGCCCCTCAAATCTCGAGCAAAGCGAGTAATGAGTTAACCCCGTTCCCTTCCCCCCTCTCCTGGCTGCTAGCATCTACCCCTTCTCATCCCCCTCTTCTAGCTTCTAAGCTCGTTCCTTTCTAGCATCCACCTTCCATCATTAGCCACCATCCCCTTCTAATTTCCCCTAGTTGCCGTGAGCGAGCACCTCTCTTTTTTGCTCAAATTGCTCTCACTTTAGGAGTATTGTCGAGTTTATACGATGACCGTCGTATTCTTCTGTTGCAGGGTATCAAACCGTTCGCCGTCCGAGAACGAGTCTGAGAGTAAATTCTGCCTCCAGCCCCATGACCTGCTAAGTCCTTGAGCGAAGCGAACCATGGATCTGAAGCTACGCCGCTTGGCCATGGATCTGGAGCTACACCACAGTCGCCGGAGACCAACCGGGATTGGCCGGTTTACTGCCGGGGAAGAAACGGCAAATGGTCACGTGTTTTACAGTATGGGTTATTTGTTTAATTAAATAATTGGTATGTGTACATAAAAATATGTATGTTACCGTGTATGGAAAGACCGAAATATTTAATAAGGTTAAGTTAATTGATTAACGATCTAGCAGCAGATGGATGGATCAGGTTCTCCGATTATTAAGAAAAGAATGAATGACCTCATATTCACGTATAAAAACAAAATAACGAATTTAGCAAGGGTAATGTTTGACTATTAGTTGAGTAACTAACTGAGTTTGAAATGCGAAATAGGAATTTAGTTAGTTAGATGATGTTGTTATTCGATGGTTAGGTTGGTTTAGTTAGTTTCAATTAGTTAATTATTATAGTTTTAGTAGATTGTGAAAATCGATCAGAGATAAATAACATGTAACACCAATCGGTCACACTCACTCAGATTCACTCAGATTCACTCACACTCACTCACACTCACAAGCAAGAAATAGAAAAGTTATAAAATAATAAAATTTAATGTTGTCCCCTACGCATGCGTATAAGCTTAGTTACGACATAAACCAACTAACTTGATGTATTGTTGCCGCATGAAATGTCCGGCCAGCTGTCCGAGTCAGTCACTCTCTCCTCACTCGCAGGGCCAATAAATATAGATTTCCAGATATAGATAAATGGGGAAGGAGGTGTTAACGAGGGGGAGGGGGAAATTTTGTGAAAGGAAACTGAAAGAATTAAGAGGGGGAAGGCTGTTTGTATAGTTAGAGAAGTAGGATGTGGGCTGAGAAGATATATATACCGTGGAAAGGAAGGAACAGGGAGATTGTGAGGGCACAACGGTCCGCATGTATTAATAAAAATAAAAATAATAAATATAGCAGTATCCGGTACTGTAAAGTTAAATTATACAAGAAATGGAAAAAAAATAAAATATATATAAAATAGGAAGTGATATATATGGAAGAATATAGCAAAAACATACGTCAGCCGAAGCCGAGTGAAGCGACTCAGGGTCTTGGGCAGAGCCCCAGCTGCCGGAGGCACACGGGTACTAGTGTAGGGGGAAGAAGAAGAAAGGAAGCAGGAATAATATAAAAGAAATATAAGCTGCTGTTGTTAATTGAATTCTTAGTTCTTACTATATACTTTATGAAGAAATTAAGAAATGAAGAAATTAAGAAATTCTATGAACTTGAAGAAATAGGTAGAGAGGTGGAAATGAAGAAATGAGTTGAAAGTAAAGAAATATGTGGAGTGGATTAAGTAGAAAAGAGAGGAAATGAAAATCAAGTCATAGGGGAGAGGATAGATAACCACGAGATCTGCCATAAAATGGTGGCCATGCTAAGGACTCGGAGGCGAGCTTGATCACGAAGACATATGAAAACCCGAAAGTCACGGGGTTGAACTCTGGAGCGGGGATATATATATATATCTCTATGTCCAGACAGACACTATCAAAAGAATTTAATCACCAAATATGATATTATCTTTCTTCTTTGTCTTTTATTTATTCAATTATTTCTTAATTTTTATTCCCCCATCTTCTTGTTCCTCTTTGCATGGCTTCGTGCTAGTTTTCTTTAGTTCTTAATTCTTAATTCTTAGCTTATTGTTCTTCATCCTCCACCTCATCCGCCTCACTAAATCTTTTCACTTTTTCCCTATTTCCTTTGATTGCTCTTTCTTCCTTCCTTTCTTTCTTTCTCTTGGAATTCTATCCCGTCTTCTATCTACCTCGTCTTTCTTCGTCTTTATCCCTCCTCCCTCTTGGTGATGCCTCTCTTTTTTTTTTAAGTTTTTCTTTTTTTCTCTTTTTCTCATTTTTTGCTTTTTTCTTGTCTCTTGATAAACTGAAAATCTGCTAGAAATTATATGCCCGACATACATTAACCGACGATCTCATACGGCTGAGATGAGACACACTATCTGCATTCACCCACCTTGGTTCCAACCCTGGTAATTGCCTTAGTCGTCATCCGTGGGCGGACGAACAACGGTCTCTAGCGAAACAAAAAAAAGATATCCGACCCCTCCGGTTTGCCTCCGGCGGCTGGGGCGTAGCCCCAGACCCCTAGCTCTCGCTTCGCTCGAGAGAACAAATATTATACCTTCGAAATACCCAAAATATAAAATGCATTAATTTCTGTGGCGGGTATCGGCAGTGATGTACGTCCAGCACAATGTATCTAGGTCATTTTTAGAACAGCAGCAAACCGGCTAAATCTGGGGAGGATCGATCGAACTTGTGGTTATCACGTGCAGATCAGGATATTTATAATATACCAGTGATGATAAAAAACATACGAGATCTGATCAATTCAACGACTTTGTAATAACATTCCTTTGTGGTTAACTTAAGTTAAATAAAGTAAGTCGTTGTTGTACGAGATGGAGTTGAATGCATGAAGGAAGAAGAGATCTTGATATCAATCTCCGTTTTAGTGTTGGTGACCTGCATATTCCCACAGATATGTAATTAAGTTACAACCAAATGTTGATAATAGGCCGTGTGTGTTACACCAGCAGCCACCCACACTACTATATCAATTACCAGAATGATTGATCTTTATGATTCCATATTCCCCCCTCTTTTTATTTATTTATATTCTCCGTTTGTTCATATTCTCTTTCCTTCATATTATTTATTTCTGAAGTTATTCTTAAGTTATTCGGTTATTTTTTCTCCGACTTTTTTATTTATGAGCATTTCCCCTGTTTTCTGACTGATTGACTCTGTTTGGATTTTATCGTGATTGAATGATATTCTTGATCTCAAAGCTGGACTGTTTCATGGAACTGAAGTATCCTTCTCACCACAGCCTAAGATGTGTACGCTGCACTGACTAATTAACTGGGGAGTCAAGAGGAATTGATAATGACTTGGAATTGGTTTTTGGGAATTGGATACTGAATTGGACACTGGAAGGTTACTTGTTTAATGGAGTTATAGAAGTTCGAAGTATGACTTCAAATATAGTACAGCACACTATACCAGAATGATGGAATTTGAGTTGTAATGCTGTGCATATTTCTTGTCCTTCTTCTGTTATCCATGCTAATAATACCTATACTGTGAATTACTCAGGGTGTAATTTATATCCTTTAAGAAGAATGAGTGGGGGGAATACATACGGTTGGGAGTTCGGAGGATGAATGTTACAGTCTTACTCCCAGTCATCCTAGCCAATCAGCCAATCAGTCAATCAACAACCAGCCAATCATCCATCACCAACCTATGCTTAGTAGTACCGTTCAACTTTAACACTACCGACCCATTTTTCTCTTCACACATTTCTCTCTTGATCCCTCTATCTGTCTAGCCTATACCCACATTCTCTCAATATCAATTTTCAACTGTTATCTGCCTGGTTCTGTGGTGTTCTATCTCACGCGTACTGCAGTATTACCACATTCTATGAGCGTGTTGCGTTGTGCCGCGTGTTAATTACAAACTAGTAATATTGCCCATACCCATACCAACCCATACAGAAACAAACCCGAACCCACTCACCAACCAACCATACACAATTGATCGGCTCGCCGCTTCGCCTCATACACTCACCTCCTCCTCCTACCTTCGCCTCTCGCCTCGCCTCGCCTCGCCTCACACATTTTTGTACCCACCTATTTTTTACTCACACACATCCACCCACACACACATATCTCATTAGAACGAGATAGCAAACCGAAAGATACAGACAGAAGAGTGTTTAAATTATTTGGTTGAATATTTTAGATTGGATATTTGGATATTTTTTGAATAATATTCGGATAATCGCGGACCGAAATCGATTGTTTGGCTCTTCGGACAAAGACAAGGTTGATGGGACGACGAGACAAGAAAAGGTAAAAACCGATTTCACCACTCGACAATAGACTAACTAGTTTATTGTCCATATCATATTATTATTATTATTATAATATTATCGTATTATTATAATAATTATTATTGTTACGATCATATTATTTCATTATCATAAGGAGATTTTAAAGTTGACAAGATCTCATAAAAGGATTTTTAGAGTAACTTTCTTTCATTTGAAAGGCAGAGTTTTTTGACTATTACTTATATCGAGGAGAAATCACGTTCAACTTTTCCGTATCGTGTTGTGTTTTGTGTGGTATAAGCCAATATGAATTCTCAACCTGGTCCTGGTACTCCCATATCGTATATACCTAATTATGGATCTCCCCAAGGTTTGCCTCAACAACAACAACCTCAAGATACATCCCCATCAATTCCTTTACCGACATCCAGAGATGAAGTACAAAGAATTTATATGGTAAGTTAAACGCGTCTGTCCTCATCGAGAGGTGCCCTAATAGAACGCGAGCGAACTTTGTTGATATTATCGTATTTTTTTCTAACTGTTAAAGCGATGGCAGAGTTTAAGATCGAGACTTGGGGATTCGGCACCCTCCAACCCCGAATTTGTTGAATTGTCTAAAATTTTGCGAAACGTTAGCCGTCAACAAGATCTGTATCGCCAGCAGCGTGCATTGCAACAACAGCAACAGCAGCCACAACAACAACAGCAACAACAGCAACAACAGCAACAACATCAACAACCATCACAGACACCCCAGTCTTCTCAGCAGTTTGTTAGACCTCAAGGTCAACCTCCAGGTCAGCCTCGACAGGTTATTCAGAACCAGCAAAGTCAGCCTTCTCAAAATGGTAAGTGGATTATTAATTTATCACGATGATTTATATCAACTAACATTTTCTATTTAAAGATTATCAAAGACAAATGCGACTTAGAATGGAGCAGGATTCATCTTCTCCTGGATCTCCGTCTTTAGCATTAGGAACCCCGCCTCAGAATCAAATGCAGATTCCAGCGGGTGGACCCGTCGCGTCAGCCGGTTCGGCTGGCCCAACCGGTCCAGGTGGTCAAGAGGGTGGACAGATAAGACCCCAACCTCAACATTCGATGCCAAACTTAGGACCTGATTCACCCTTTACTCAAGAACAGATGATGTTGTTGAGGAATCAAATGATGGCGTTCAGAGCTTTGTCAAGAAACCAGGCTCTTCCCCCGTCGGTTCAGCAGGCATTGATGAATGGACAGATTAATATTCCCACACAGCAATCACCGCAAGACCAGCAGCATCAACAGCAGCTGCTGCAGAAACAACAACTTCAGCAGCAACAGCAGCAATCACAACAACAGTTCCTTCCACAGCAGCCTCAACAACCTGTTCCACCCCAAAATTTGCACAGTCCTCAGAATCATCAAAAGCAACTTCCATTACTTTCCTCTGGTGAAGAATTCCAGCCTCATCAAGGAATTCAGGGTACTCAAGGGATGCCGAAACGAACGTCTCCAGGGTCTCGCAAAAGATCCGGCCCAAATATGCCAACTCCACAGCAACAACGAAGTTATAGCAGAGGTAGTAGCGTGTCAAGTCCTGCATCTGCAGTTACAGCAGCTCAACAAAGAACTTCTTCGCCGGGTACTGGCGGTGCGCCCATTTCTGCTCCTGTGGCTCCAGTTTCCTCTTCACCTATTTCCGTTCCTGCTCCCGTTGCGGCACCCGTTTCCGTTCCTGCTGCTCCACCCCCTCCCCTCCCGGTCTCTATGCAACTGTTTGGTGCTTCTTCATATGTTGACTCGAGAAGTGAATCATATTTACCATCTTCAGTGTCATTCGAAGATTATACAGCTCGTCAGCAGCAACTGTTTATACCAAGTATAATGCCAATCGGTCTTGACCCAATAGAAATGAAATTAGAGCGCGAGAGACGGATAAAACATGAAATTGATGCTCGAATCGCCGTTTTATCTAGATTGGAGAAGGAGGATGCGAAAAATATGTCTATAGATGACAAAATTGAGTTAAAGTCTCTTAAACTTCTCAATTACAATAAAGCTTTAAGAGGTGATCTATTAACCAATGTTTATTACTTTAACTCTGTTGCCCTGGATGAATCAAATAAGGGACGTTTTACTCGAATGAAGAAATTAACCTTACAAGAGGCAAATGCTACTGAACAGTTCAATTATCAACAGCGGATAGAGCGACAACGACGGGAAAATCAACGGAAATTGGATTATATTAATAGTATGTGTAAACATTCTCTTGATGTTGTCACTGCTGTTAATTCCAAGAAGACTCGTCAAGCTAAGTTGGGCAAATCAGTTGTTGCGTTCCATAATTTCACCGAACGCGAAGAACAAAAGAGATTGGAACGGACTGCTAAACAGAGATTGCAAGCCTTGAGAGCTAATGATGAAGAGGCCTACATAAAATTACTTGACCAGACAAAGGATACTCGAATTACTCATTTACTTAGACAGACTAATCAGTTCTTAAAATCTCTGACGAAGGCTGTTGAGAGTCAGCAACGGGAAGCCAAAGGTCATGAAATGCGTGGTGCCGATAATAATATTATTACCGGTACCGGTGGTCCTAGTCTTGATGAAGATGATGAAGATGCCGAAAATAGAGATTATTATGCTGTTGCACATCGTGTTAGGGAAGAGATTCATAAACAGCCTAATATTCTAGTTGGTGGTTCTCTTAAAGAATATCAGATAAAAGGTCTGCAGTGGATGGTTTCTTTATTTAATAATAACCTTAATGGTATTCTAGCAGATGAAATGGGTCTGGGTAAAACCATTCAATCAATTTCTCTTATAACTTACCTGATTGAGACCAAGAAAATACCAGGCCCATATATAGTTATTGTGCCTTTATCGACTCTGACTAATTGGAATATGGAATTTGAAAAATGGGCTCCTAGTGTTAGAAAGGTTGTTTATAAAGGTCCACCAATGGCAAGAAAAGCCCAGCAAGCAGCTATCAGGTCAGGGGACTTTCAAGTTTTACTTACCACTTATGAATATATCATTAAGGATCGACCTATTCTTAGTCGCATTAAATGGGTTCATATGATTATCGATGAAGGTCATCGTATGAAAAATACTCAGTCTAAGTTATCATCAACTTTAACTCAATATTATAATACAAGGTATAGATTGATTCTTACTGGTACTCCGCTACAAAACAATTTACCGGAACTTTGGGCATTATTGAATTTTGTTTTACCTAAGATTTTCAATTCTGTTAAGTCTTTTGATGAATGGTTTAATACTCCGTTTGCGAATACTGGTGGCCAAGATAAGATGGACTTGAGTGAAGAAGAAACTTTGCTGATTATTCGTAGATTACATAAAGTTTTGAGACCGTTCTTATTGAGAAGATTGAAAAAAGATGTTGAAAAAGATCTTCCTGATAAAGTTGAAAAGGTCATTAAATGTAAGATGAGTGCTCTTCAAGCCAAACTTTATCAACAAATGATTAAATATAAAGTTTTGGTTTTAGGTGAAGATGCTAAAGGTGCTTCAAGTTCTGGGTTAAAAGGTTTAAATAATCAGATCATGCAATTAAGGAAGATTTGTAATCATCCGTTTGTCTTTGAAGAAGTTGAAAATCTTGTTAATCCAAACAAAGAGACTAATGATGATCTTTTCCGTGCTGCTGGTAAATTCGAACTTTTGGATCGTATATTGCCTAAATTTAAAGTCACTGGTCACCGAGTGTTGATTTTCTTCCAAATGACTCAAATTATGGATATTATGGAGGATTATCTAAGGTTGCGCGGTATGTCATATCTTCGATTAGACGGTGGTACTAAAGCGGAAGATAGATCAGAGTTATTGAAACAATTCAATGCTCCTAATTCTCCGTATTTTGCATTTTTATTATCTACTCGTGCTGGTGGATTAGGTTTAAATTTACAGACCGCCGATACAGTTATTATTTATGATACTGATTGGAATCCTCATCAAGATTTGCAGGCTCAGGATCGTGCTCATAGAATTGGTCAAACAAAAGAAGTTCGTATTTTAAGATTGATCACTGAGAATTCGGTTGAGGAGAATATTCTTGAGAGAGCTCACCGTAAACTTGAAATTGATGGAAAAGTTATTCAGGCTGGTAAATTCGATAATAAATCTACTTCGGAAGAACAGGAAGCATTTTTGCGTTCATTATTAGAGGCTGAGGAAGCAAAAAGGACTCATAAAGAAGAAGATGATGAAGAATTGGATGATGAAGAATTAAACGAAGTTCTTGCTAGAGATGATGACGAACGAGAGCTTTTCCGTGAAATTGATCGCAAACGAGCCGCTGAATATGGCAAAACGGGTGCAAGGTCAAGATTAATGACAGATGAGGAACTACCAGCAGTTTATAGCCAAGATATGGTTGAAATGATGCGACCTGAACCAATGGAGAATTATGGTCGGGGTACTCGTGAACGTAAAGTTCTTTATTATGATGACGGTTTAACTGAAGAACAATGGTTAGAGGCGGTGGATAATGATGAAGATACTATTGAGGAGGCTATTGCAAGGAAGAGGCAGCGAATTACTAAACGGAAACAGAATAAAAATCGTAAACAATTTGATGGGATAGATTCTCCTGATACTTCTTCTCCTGGAACTCCTAATACTCCTATGGCAGTCGCTGCTTCAACACCTGTCCCAGCTGCTGTACATTTATCTGTGTCTACGCCAACTTCTGCTAATGGTATTGTAAATGGTAAACGAAAACGTGGACGAGGACGAGCCAGAAAAGATTCCTCTTTAGCTAATAGTAGTGGCGATATTTCTCATGTGCATATATCTGCAACCACTGGTGGTAAGACAACTGCAATGGCCACCTCAGCAACGATTAAAACCAATAGCGTTTCTGCTTCTTTATCATCATCCAAGTCTTCTGCGATGGCAGCAATAGATTCTACTGCTGCAAAAGCTGCAGCACTTCTTGCTTCTACGGACGATTCCTCTTCCGGTATTGTGCCGCCACCACGTAAAAGAGCTAAAGGCAGACCTCCTAAAGCTAAGGAAACACTTAGTCCCGAGGCAAGAAAAGAACTTACGAGGCAGATGGAAGATATTTATAGTTATATTACTACAAATGTTAAAGACACAGATGGACGGAACCGAATTGATTTATTCTTGGAAAGACCACCTAAAAGGATTTATCCCGATTATTACGTTCTAATAGAAAATCCTATTGCATGCGATATTATTCGTAAACGAATTAACGATGCATGGTATCAGAGTTTGAGACAATTTCGAGAAGATTTCCGACTTATGTTTAGAAATGCCCGTACTTATAATGAAGAAGGTTCATTTGTTGTTCAGGATGCGAATATTTTAGAGGCTGCTGTTAATGTAAAATATTATGATTATGTTCCTGAAGCGGTATTAATTGATGCTGAATTGGCTAAACGAGAAAGGGAAGAAAAGGATAAACGGGAGCAACAACAAAAAGAGGTACAATTGCAGCAGACGGCGCCATCTAGATCATCGTCTTCTTCTCCATCTTATGAATCCTTAAAGAAGGAGATTAATGACAATGATACTAATAGGAAATCTATTTTTTCTGAGAAGGACAGTTTAGTTAGGGAGACATTCACAGAAAAAGTTGGCAACATATCATCACTATCCGATATGATTGATGTTAATAATGATAATAATGATGAAGCAGATCAAGGCAGTCATTCCAGCGGAGTCGACCAAAACAATATCCATAAGGACGGCATCTCTAGGAATTTGGCGGAAGAAGAAGGACGGGCCAAAAATATCATAAAATTACCTCTGATGAATGATAGTGCTGTAAAAGACGACGATGATGATATTAGTCTGGATATCGATATTAGTGTTGATGGCAGCATAAATGGTAGACTTGACATTGATGAAAACAGTGCAATCATTGATGCACCAATTGGTGGTAATGATGAGGATGATGAGGAAGATGATGATTTAATACAGGATGATGATGGCCTCGATCTTGATCCTTTTGGAGGTGAATTCCCTGATTATGGTCATGATTTCGATGATTCGGGAATCCTTGATCGTCTCAGCTAAAAAATAATTACATAATAGATAGTGTAGTAGTACGTGTAATATAATGACGTTATGATAATAATGTTACGGATTCTCGAATATATGTTATCGACCGGACGTAGCTGTTGCGCCTCTGGCGACTAGGACTAAGCGTGAGACCCGACAGTCCGGTTCGATCGACAGTGAGTGCAACTCCGATCTCGTCACAGTGGTTACTTGTACCCGGACGCTCATAAACTTGAGACAAGTAGTAATACGCCGTATAAAGTTACATTAATACAGAGCCGCACGGCTATTCCAGCTAACTTAATGTGAGTTTAACTTAGGAGGGGGGGGGGGGGGGGGGGGGGGTTATGGCAGTAAATTAATAGGCGGAGATAGTAATAGTAGTAGTAGTGGTGCTGGTGGACGAATCAGGACGATTGAGACATACCGGAACCGAGAAGTACACTGTGAAACGGTCGTAAAAATACCCCGTGTAATCAACTAAATAGGTGATGACAATCAACAGGGCCAGATGAGTCGATGAGTCCTATCTTCGACGTCAAGGATGTCTGGGCTAATCCCAATAAGCCAAGGCTCTGTGGTGCCAGCCCCGGCCGGCATTGCAGCCCTGACTACCCCTACTGGCCGGGCTATCTCGGGCGTGGCGAGAGCTAGGGGGTCTGGGGGCTACGCCTCCAGCCGCCGGAGGCAGACAAAGGATTAGGAAGGTGAGGCTTAAGCCAGGGGGCATAAATTACTTTTCAGTGCGGCTTAAAAATATGACTCAGGTTGACGCGCTGCTGTACTTTTAGAAGCCTCACAAGAGATATTTCCCAAATTAGGAAAAATTAAGCAGTCACAACAAGAAAGGCAAAAAATTCACAAAGTGAAAGCCGCATACTACCATCTGGGCTGCTTCATCCCACGGCGGCCGCGAAAATTAAAGAATTCAAATTCCCTTTCATATATTCTTCGTCCTTAACATTCTACAGTAACATAACGCCGTAATAAAGCACCAAAAAAAATAAAAATCAATCAAAATGGTAAGTGTTTATAGAGAAAGGGTTGAGATAGATATATGATTAAAAACAGGATGGTAATAGTTCGAGAGAAGAGAATTTGATGAACGACATGAGACGATAGGATGCGACAAGTAAGAGTGAAGACGACAAGTGAAAACGACAACCGAAGACGACACGGAGTGAAGAAGGGAGGTGAGACCACGATATATTAGTAGTATATTTATCAACAAAAGTATTTGGAGGAAGAATGAAGAAAATTGGTTCTATCAATAGAACTTCAGCGCAATACCCCGAATACAACAACATTGATGAGATAACAATATTCGAAAGTTGTCATCGTTTGATTGAATGAAGTATAGAATGATTGATATACATTTCCGAAAGAAGTAGAGTATCAGAATTATTGAGATATTAAAATAGTGGAATAACCGTCTTTAAATACATTGAAAGTCTTACATTTATCGACTGCATTCTCAATGTTCTCTTGTTATATCTATCTCATCGTCAGTTACCTTAACGTTCTTTTACTAACATTCATAGGTTTTGGCTCAAGATCTTCTTAATCCTACTCCTACTGCTGAACTCAGAAAGCACAAGCTTAAGCAACTTGTTGCCGCACCAAGATCATTTTTCATGGACGTTAAGTGCCCAGGATGTCTTAACATTACCACTGTTTTCTCACATGCTCAGACTGTTGTTACATGCGGTTCTTGTGCTACTGTTCTCTGTCAACCTACTGGTGGTAAAGCTCGATTAACTGAGGGATGTTCTTTCAGAAGAAAGTAAACGAACATAATAAAAACAAAATCAAGCAAAAATGTATTAATGTAACATAGAGAGGAGGAAATGAGAAGGAATTATTTTTTCTTTCTCCTCTTCCCCATCATGCCAAAAATAAAAAGATTAAAAAATTTTATACTCATCACATCACATTTTTGTTCTACTCCATTTTTGTATGGTCGAAACCCATTACATTTATCATCATCCTCCCTAGTTTATGACACAAATTCTATAAGTCCATTAAAATTGTATTTGCAAATAAAAATAAAAATGCAAATATATGGAATAAAAGTTTTTCAATATAAATTGCCATTGTCTCTCTGACAGCTAGTCTCGAGTCTCTCGAGTGTGAAAGCGCCATCTCGCCTGAGGCGGAATGGATCTATTTCAAGCAACTGGCTTATAGTGGTGAATGGTCGCGTGCGGATCAACCTGATACAACTACTGCAAGTAGTACAATAAGACATACTATTCTCTTGGATCGTACAATATGGCATACTATTCTCTTGGATCTTTTGTTATTTCTCAACCAGTTCTTATTCTCTTTCTCTCTTCGGTCATATTCATTCATCTCGAGTCTCCCTCCACCGTATGATCGCCCATTAACCCTTTGTTAATGTCGGCTAGTCACGTGAAATATGTCATTTCTAATTGTACATCATTAGGAATCATCAGAAACCAGGAATTAATCCTGCTCATTAATGACCTCCCTCAGTCATATACGAACAAGGTTTATACTAGTGGAGATATAAAAATATCTAGCGTTTCCATCAATTTGCTCGTACATACATCTATATGTATATAATCATTAATGTTAATGTTAACCACGTGCACTCACGAAACCCCAGATTTTCGCACATACAACTTAGTTAGTATTCACTGCCACCGGAAACAGCTCGAAGTCAATTCCAATCGCTATATATGAAAGAAAGCTAGTCTGAATGTTATTTTGCTAACACAATGAGAAGTCACTTAGGTTAATACGAGTTCAGTTAGATAAGAAAGTGTGTGGGGTAACCATGCATGCGGCAATAATGAAAAACCCCACATTCATCTTCTCTTGTGACATCATCTTCATCATCGTCATCATAATCCTTATCATCCATGATTCTTATCTCTAGACTATGTATATATTTATTAATAGTAAAATAATATTTTCAGAAGATAAATTGGTAATATTCATCATGGTCATATGATCAAAATCTGACTGTACGCGTCGGTCATCGAAAGTCTTGGCACAAATAAATTTTTCTTCTATCCTTGTGTGCCTCCGGCTGCTGGGGCAGCCCCAGACCAGGTCTCGCTTTGCTCGACTATCCGGCACTCACCAAATCTGGCCAACCGTGATAGAGTCGGGTGGTACCCATCTGTCTGTATCTGGATGAGTCTACATGTTTCTTGATATGGATTAGATAGCTAGCCACGCGGCTGTGAGGCTCGTAGTTAACCCATCGGGTCAGAGTGCGCGCTCTCGATTTGGTCAGAACTGGGTTGAGCCCAAAGATGCGTTGGAACAAGACTGGCCATTTGAACTTAAAGAATTGGCATTTGTAACTGTTGTTTATGTTCTGAAATGAGCACCCGGACTGCTTTCCCGCTGGCGACGTACCTTAGCTCTATCAGATCTAAGGGTCTATTATATGCTGTACCTTATCTCTGTAGTCTGCGCTAGTTAATTAACCAATCTCCTAAGTTCTAGTAATTAATTAATATTATCATTGATTATAACTAACGTCGCATATGTCAACCAGCTAAAACTGCGGGTTATTGTTAACGTTAGTCAATCAATCAGTCATACTAAACCTAACTAACTGACTGTATTATGACATGACCGCTACTGTCAATGAAGACGTAAGGCTCAATTAATTTAGTGCAGGTAGGACTGTGTAATTGTCCCGTCGTACTACAGCACTAATTACAATACAGTAATCTAAGTTCGGTTGTACTGTAGTAGCATAGGCTGCGACAGCTACTGTATGTATCTACTTTGTCCGCCTGGCTCATTCTGTCACTCTAGCTGCATATCTCTCACAGTCAATCAACCTCTTACGGTTAACTATTACTCTTTACGTAACGTTACTCCAGCCTACTAACGTTACTTACTCCACACGAAAAAGCTCAGACATTAAACTTCCCCCTTCGTTCAATCTGCTCCTCCTTCCTAAACACCCATCTTTTTCTAAATCCATCTTCCTCAAAACGTTTATAATCTTTTTTTTTTTTAATTAAACTGTCAATCGAAAAATAAAATATAAGAGCATAAGCCAAAAGTTAAAATCAAATAAGAATATATTTAAGATATAAAAGATTAACACATATATATGTATTTATGAAAAGATATATATATCTATCTATACATATATAATATTCTCTTTTTGTATAATAGGATTTGTATAATAATAATAGGGATCGGTGACTTTTTATAGATTAACTGTTTTGGGGCAACTATTTGGGATCAGTCTGTAATACTTAGCTACCAAGTTCATCAAGTTTACTGAGTTTACCTTACATATTAATTAGATCTGGTGTTCCTAAACTTACCATTATACTTCCCACCCACAGAATTGAAATAAGGAAGAGTTAATTGATCTCTGGAATACGTACAATCATTTTTGAAATCATTGACATTCTTAATATATTCATCGACATCTTTACGACATCACCACCATCACGATTGTATTTTGTGTATAACCCTCATCTCTTTCTCTATTTCGTATGAACCAATAGTTTAAAAATGCAACAAGGTTGGACTTCTCCTTCCCTAGCATCTCCAACTCAACAATCGGCTAAAACGACCCCTCTTTCTACTTCTCATAAACAACAACATAGCCGTCATTTATCATCATCTCCTTCATCTTCAAAGCTCTCTTCTGGTCTTCGTCAATCAAATTCTACAACAATAAATGCTTCTTCTACAACCAATGGATCGAAATCTTCTACATCTTCTCCGTCTGGATCTGGAGCTTTAACCCCAACCAAAAGTGAGTACGATTTCAACCTTGAGCGAACCGAGTGAGATATAGCTAACAATTTTTACAGATTTATCACATGTACCATGCAAGTTCTATCGACAGGGAGCTTGTCAAGCTGGTAATGCTTGTCCATTTTCTCATTCCATGGATGTTGTAGATCAAGCACCTTGCAAATATTTCCAAAAGGGAAACTGTAAATTCGGCGCCAAATGTGCTTTAGCTCATATTTTGCCTGATGGTCGTCGTGTCAATCGGCCAAGTGGTGGTAATAATATCAATGGAAATGGAAGCAATAGTCATGGTGGTAGTTCTAGTAATTCGCCTCAGGTTCATCCTCAAGGACAAGCTCACATACAAGGTCAATCTATAACTTCTAATCACCACCAACTTCATAGCCAATTATCACATGGAATATCTTCTTCACCATCATCAGTATCATCTTCTTCATTCCATCAACGAAATGTCTCTTATGGGACTTCTTCTTCCTCGGGTAATAATAACAACAACTCGGTTCAGAATAATATGCCCACTGCAAGTGGTCTAAGTATGGCTTTAGGAAATGGAGGCAATGGAATTAATCATGGCCATAGTGATAATAATAACAATAATAATAGTGGAAGTTATGGACATGGAACAAATGGTAGTATTTCTAGTAATTCATCGTCCTATGGTCTTGGGAATGGTACTTTGGGATTTGCTACTGGTAGCCTAATTGCCGCTGCTTCTACTTCTATGACCCCGGGTTCTCCGTATTCCAAGTCTGCTAATCCATTTTCAAGCGGGCTTTCAACTGGTGTATCTGGATACTCTCATATGAGTGGTACTACTACATCTATAAATAATAACAATACCAATCGATCCATGTCAACGTCGCTTTGGAATGGAAAGCCGGCTATGCGTTCTTGGCATACCTCATCATCGCTTTTTGCTGACGATAATGATTCAGCGATTGCCGATGATCTTGATGATGAGGAGGTTATAGGACAAGATGATGATGATTCTCATACTATTCATCCAAGAACTTTCAGTAATTCTTACAATAATTTTGATGATTCTTTTGAAGAAGACCTTGTTCCTTCGGCATTAAAGAGTCTTCTCACTCCCGAACAACGACACAGAAGAGAATCAAGGTCATTTGTTGGTAGTAGTAATAGTGTCAATAATAACTTTTCTAAGAGCATTGGTAATGGTAGCAATAGAGCAATCGATATATGGTCTTCATCATCTCCAGGCTATGCAAGGCAGTCATTCGCTGGTTCACCGTTACGAGCAGCGCTTCAACCAATTGGCACACCTGAAAGAACTTCTCATATTGAACAAGCTATTGGCAGCAATAGTGAATCTGGATTTGGATTTAGTACTGGCACAGCAGGCATTGCTGACGGTTTATTTTCGTCATCTGCATCGAAGTCTAATTATCTTGATATGCTCAGTCCTTCACGGCGTGATCTTACTCCAATATATCCAGGAGGAATCTCCACAACTCTTGCAACTAATACGGCAGTGGCACCTGCCTATGTATCTACTACGATGACTAGTACTACTATCACAACTTCGATAACCCCTACTACAACTAACTCGACAAGTCTCTTCGACGACGATCCTGATGATACTCAATTCTTCATGGAACAAGAAGACGAAAGGTTAGATCACCATACTGAACGACTTCAAAATTTACGGCTTATGGACAACTAGCAATAAGGAATCAAGAAACATATAATGAGAGCAAAATGATTCCTAAATTTAAAGAAAGACGAAAAGGAAAATGTATTTTGTTTTATATATGAAAATAAGTATTTATGACGAACATCTTCTCGTAACCGGGCCATAGTTCATTTGCTCGAGGATAATGCCACCAGTTGCCTCTGGCATCTGGGTTACACCTTAACGCCCAACGCAGCGAATCTAGTACTAGAGGGAGCTACGACGACTATAAAACCGGCTACCCGAGAAATAGTCAAACGGCGAACCAGCAAATCAACTTGCGGCCTTGAACCTTGGTCGGGTGCTGGGTGAAGGAGATACCACACCATGATTCTACCAATTTCGATCAAAGACAATCAGATACTAGTCAAAATTTAATTCATCGAGGCCGAGGGTAATCGTCCCCTAGCATTAGAGATGCCAGAAAAAACATATAATAATTGGATCATCATATTGTCTTGAAGGAAAAAAAAAAGAGAAAGAAGAACAGAAAGAAGAGCAGAATGTTCACAATATATAGTCCTCAGGATATTTTTTTTTCACTGCATTCCGAAGAGGGTAACCGTCCTGTGCGCGCGCGCGCGGGAGAGCGACCGGCCGGTGGGAGACCTGAAGTACGTAGTAAGTATCCGGAATTGATTATCTCACTCTAGACTCTAGATCAAACCCCTCGAGCGTAGCCAGGGGTCAGCGGTAAAAGAAGGACGGAGGAGTCCTGGATATGGCTCGGTTTGCTTCATACTTAAAAACCTTCATAAATATATATATTATTGGTTGTGTAAGATAGTTTCATTGCAGCCATTAGTTATATATGTTAGTGAAACTATTACACAAGCATATATATATGAGATTATTTGAAAACTTTTCCGTCAGCAATTTCCTTCTTTTCTCCATTGATCTCCAAAGGCTTATCCCAAGCCCATAAATCACCAATAAGTTCTCTATCTTCAGGCTTAGATGCATCAAGCTTGGTATAATCATAAGATTCCCAATCAGGAGCAACATCAAAAGCAGGAGCGAAATCTTGTCCACGAATAAGGAAAGCACCAACAATACCACTGTTATTATTTTCACCATAAACGACAGAAGCACCGAAAATGTACTTAGTAGAAGCTTGAAGACGGTTGAAGAAACCACCAATCAAGTTACTTGACATAAAAGTAAGAGTCAACTCATCATTATACTTATAAGCGACCTTCCAGAGAGACCATTCAGAAGGGTCATAATTCTCCCAGAACCAAGGAAGAGCCTTTTCACGAGTATCTTCATTAGAATAAACACGCTTCCAGTTATCAAGAACGAACTTGGAAGAACCCAAAGCAGCCAAAGGATGAGGGGCTTTCTTTTCCTTAGGTACATCATCGTCTTCTTCTTCATCAGCAGCCTTAGCCTTAGGCTTAGGCTCTTCCTTCTTCTTCTCTTGTTTGGGTTTCTCTTCCTTCTTGGGAGGAGTATATTTGACAGGTTCGTCAATGAATTGGAAATCAGGGAAAGCTTCAGCATAGACTTCATTGTGAATGATAGTATTGAACCATCGAGCAGTAGCGGGATGAGACTTTCTCCATTCAGAGCCAAACAAAATTTTGAAAGCGCTGACAAACAATCCAGCAGAGTACAAATCAGCCAAACTTACTCTTTCACCAACTAAATAAGTGTGATTGGTAAGACGAGTTTCGAAGATAGCAACTTCATCTTGGAGCTTGAGTAAAGCAGCATCAACGGATTTCTTGTTGTAAGGATCAGTTCCGACAATAGGACGGAAAGCAGCGGAAGCTGATGGTAAGATATGGGAATTGGTGAATGACATCCATTGAACGATGTTGGCATATTCTTCTTTGGATGATCCAAGAAGGTCAGATTTTTCAAGAAGTGAGACCACTAAAAATAGGTTAGTCAATTGAGTTTTCAACTATATAAACGAGTGAGGAGTCATGAAACTAGATTGACAAGCAATTGAAAAAATCATATCAGGTACCACGTTCTCAACACAAATCGATTTAGACAGGGATAACTGTATAAATAAAAAAAGGTTCTCATCATTATGATTGATATTGTTCAACAGTTTAACTCCACTCCTCTACTCAAGTTATGAATCACAATACTTACAGTAAAGAGAGACAGCAATGGATTCAGAAAGTTCCCACCCATCTGAACCAAGGAACACTGGGGTACGCTTCAAAGGGAAGTGCTTGTTGGCAACTTCATCTTGAAGTTGGATCTTGATATCAAGTTTGTGGAACTTAATAAAAGCTTCCACGAAACGAGTTCGAGACTTGTTCTGAAATAATTGTTAGTTGATTTATAAACAGAAAGCATTGTGTTTGCTCTAGCGGCTGTTCGAATGAACCAAGAGCTAGGTCTGGCTCTAAGATTAAGGCCCAGCCGGAGTCACATTCACAACCAAGGTAATCGTATGATTTAATAACATATCTCTCAATTACTAACCTCAAGAGTATAAAGAGTTCCCAAAGACATTATTAACTTCAAAAAGTAAAAAATTGAGAATCAGTGAAAATAAAACAAACAAAAAAATGTTCAAAGCAAAAAAAAAAAAAAAAGAAGACAACAGAAACAGAGACTACACTTTTATATGATCAAATTTTATAGTGGTAGTAAGGAATTTTTCACACGTTTTTCTTTTACATGCATATAGTGCAGAGTAAATCTGAGTCCTATATAAAAACAAGAGAATGGTGTGGTTAAAGTAAGGGAGGATATGATGATGTAATCAAAAGATCTATAATCGTGATTTGTGCACAAATCTAGCTATCCGATGATTCAA
Organism: Sugiyamaella paludigena; assembly: GCA_030579875.1. Taxonomy (NCBI): domain Eukaryota; kingdom Fungi; phylum Ascomycota; class Dipodascomycetes; order Dipodascales; family Trichomonascaceae; genus Sugiyamaella; species Sugiyamaella paludigena. The sequence continues at coordinate 467,412 of JAKTRU010000003.1, read as the reverse complement.
TAATGAAAATGATGATTATTAACAAGAATCAATGATCTTTTGACCTATAGTGCTCAAAACAAAAGTTCCTTGAAAAGTTCCTTCTGGATTATTGATATCTAAATACGAACTTGGAGAACAAAATCAGACACTTAATAACAATAGAAATTTAGGTAGTCTTTTAAAGTTAGTGTGGTCATTAAGTATTCAGCCCGACCGGCTCGTCTAACTGTTATTGGCTGCATTAGCTGTTAATAGCTGCAACGTTAAATGTGGTCCGCTGTGGCTAGCTGTTAGCCTGTTTGTTGGCCTCATAACTGACTGTAGCACTGTGCGGCGCCGCTTAACTGGTAGTTATTGTTATCTTTCCCCTGACTTCACGCAATTCTTCGAGATCTCTCTCACTCCATTGATTTCATTTTGACTCACTGAGTCTCATTCGCTTCTTCTAACCGTGAATTCTTGCCAGCACAAAATGCGCTTCGCTCCCTTGAGGTTACGACCGTCACCGAGCATATGGGTCTGGGCATAGCCCTAGCCGCCAGTGGAACTACGGATATTAATATTTTGTATCAGTTAAAAGTTCATTAAATATATATGTAAAAACTCATGTCATCATCGTTCATTAAAATTGGATTTTTGGGGTCATTTCAAATTTGTCTTCTTTTCTCATTATTTTTTCTGGTATAATTATAGAGATAATCAGTTCTTATTGTTGATGCTTATTTACAAGTAGAGAAAAGAACACAACTATCACACATTAGCTTCAACCTTTCTCACGTTTACCACCCGATTTCCGGGAGCACTAGCCACATTTGTAGATCCTGTTCCAGGGGTCGGAGAATTAGATGGTGGTTGTTTATTATTATTGTTAGCAGTAGCTGTACTACTAGTGGTGGGACTTGCACTGACTCGCACTTGTGGTGATTGAGCCGGTACCCGTTGCTGCTGTTGTTTCATCAAAAGTGCAGCCTGCTGCTGTTGCTGAAGTTTCAACTGTCGTTGTTGAAGTTGCTGAGCTTGTTGTAACTGTTGAAGTTGCTGAGCTTGTTGAGCTTGTTGAAGTTTCTGAGCCTGCTGAATTTGACCATGCTGAACTTGTTGCTGAACTTGTTGCTGAACTTGTTGCTGCTTAACTATAGGAACAGATACTTGGCCAACTGAAGATGAAAGAGGTGGTCTTGGTACCATCGATCCTCCAGTAGCACCACCATTTTGCTGATACTGTTGTTGCATTTGTTGTTGCATTTGTAACAGTTGTCTTTGACGCTGCTGAAGCTGTTCTTGAGAAGCTTGAAGCGATTGTTGCGAACCTGGTTGCATCGACTGTTGCTGTTGCTGCATAGACTGCTGCAATTGCTGTTGCCTTTGTATTTGACGCTGTTGAATTTGTTGTTGTTTTTGAGCTTGTTGTTGCTGTATTTGTAATTGCTGCTGTTGTAAAACTTTTTGTTGAAGATTTAATAACTGTTGCTGGCGTTGTTGATAAGCTTCACGATATGTTTCATAAGCTTTAGATAATAACATTCCACCAAATCGAATTGACTGAGTAGCATCAGAAATTCCATTCAAACGACATGGATCGTTACAAGCAAATTCCATATTATCGGAATGATTTTCAGAATCATATTTATACCTATCAACAAGTCTTTCTCCAGCAATGTCATTACCATTTGAAAGAATATCATCACTTAAAGAAGAAGGCCTATTAACAAGGCCTCTTCTATCAATCATGATTCTACCACCCCTTCCTAATCTCTTCCTTAAAGAAATTGAAGAATAACGAGGGACATTAAAGCTTCCTTGTGGAGACATATCTTTTTCATTTATCTTAGTAATCAAATCCAATTCACCAGTTTCATAATTAAGAGCAGTTCTCATAACAATAGGACTAACCTCAACCCGACTACTGTAACTTGAACCTAAACTAACTGCTAAAGGCAATTTAAGAAGAGTATCAGCTGATGGTGGATATGAAGAGGCAATTGAAGAATATGCAGAATGTTTGGGATCTATAATACGGGGATCACTCATAGCTTGTCGTTCAACACCAGGATCGAAATAATCACAATATGGTACAAATGGATTATCAGTGTAATTAACCCATTCGCGATCTTGTTGAGCACGAGCTTTTAATTTACCTTTGACAGCATTTCTAATTGCAACTTCCTTTTCGCGAAGGACTTGTTCAATAGATAATAAATCCATATCAGGAATTTTGGAGGCCGGCAATCTAACGTTGGGCGGTACTACTTGATTGTGACCACTAGGAGATGAACCATCTGGTAGTATGATACCATCAGGTCCCATCATTGGCAGACCATTCGCACCACCAGTGGTTGCAGCTACAGCTGCAGTGGCTTTAGATAATTGATCCGGAGTCTCTCCATTTTCAGGTTTATCAGATTTAATACCTTTTAAGCCTGGTCTAGTACCATCGATAGAACCTTTCCTTCTGCTGTCATCAACTTTCTTCTTCTTATGAGCAACCAAATCTTCATCATCTCCTTTAATGCCCAGAGATCTTTTAAGAGTTTTAACTTTGCAACGATGATCAAATATATCTAATTCAGCTTGAAGGGCCTCTTTTCTCATTTCTTCACGTTTAACAACTAAATCAATGAGTTCACGAGCAGCTTCCATTTCTGCCTGCAGTTTACGAAGTCTTTCAGAACTCTGCATATCAGTTCTTCTGGTTTTTCTAACTTGACGAACTTCACGTCGTCTAAAACAAACATAAGGATCACTATCATCTTTTTCGGAATTATCTTCAAATTTTAAAGTTGGAAATATTGATTTACCATTTCTTGAAATTTTGCGATCTTTCCAATGAGGATAAATTATTGAACTGAATAATTTAAAACTATCCAATAAACTTCTTTGACCCATGCGATATAAAGGAGTATACATACCAGCGGCAGGACTAGTAATTGAAGAAGCTGACATCCTTCTAAGTAGGAATTCAGGAGAAGAAGGGTCATTTTCAGCTTGAATTATTTGTTCAACAATTGTTTCAGATAATTCATCGTAAGGTAAAATTTGTGATGGGTCCATTGATAAAAAGGGCTGTTTTTCAGTTACAACTGATTCGAATTTATAACAAATCATTTCAAATTCATCAGGTGAGCAGGTGGTGGGACCAGTAGAAATTGATTCTGCAGTTTTCGCCGCCGTTTTACCATCGGTTTTCGCCGTATCACTATCTGAATTTATTGTGGGGGGCTTGATTATTCCTTTTATAATATCAGAATTGATTTTATGTAAGAATTTATCATCTTCCTCATCCATACAATATGGACATCCAGCAGTATCCTCAACAGTAGCAGAAGTACGAATATATGCAGTCGGTGGGGTGAATTTGCCTTTATAAAATCTGGAGAATTCAGGCCATTTTTTTGAAGCATCAGGAGTTGGAATATAAACATCAACTACTTTAGCACCATTTGTTGTTGCAGCAGCTTGTGCATTCATAACAACTTTTAAATGATGTTCACCTTCTTCAGCTTTTTCAACACCAGTCTCTATTTGTTGAAGCTCTCTTTGTTGTTCTTCTTCAAGATCCGGTATATCTGATTGCCGCACGACTTGAAGTATCTGTTTGACACTTATTTTCCGTTGCCGGAATCGTGCGGCAGGTGTTGAAGCTGGCATATTGTTGGAGGATCCAGTGTTAATATTGAAATAGCATAAAATCCTCCACTACCGGGGTTTATTTATTACCAACTCTTATTACAATCTCTCCCTCAGTCTCTTCCTCGGTCCTTCAAATCAAGATGGTGAAGTGTGTGAAACTTTTCACCTTAAATAACCCAAACCCTGTTAACTGTAAGAGAGAGAATGAACAAGAAAATACTACTACCAGAGTGTATATTGCCAAATGAGGCTTATGAGGCTTATGAGGCTTATGGGGCTGAAGAAAACCTACTAATTTTGTTAGTAAAAACGTTAAAAAGGAGGCTCCCTTTCCCAACTGTAAACCCAAACTACCCCCATTCCTTCGCCCCCATTCCTTTCCCAAAAATAGGAGGGAAAATTTTAGCAGCAAAAGGAAGGTGGCAAAAAAAAACCAACAAAAAATGAGAACAACGAAGAAAAAAAACACAGGATAAAAAATGATATTATAATATATTTTCTGTCATTTTTTAAATCATTTTCATCTCTTAACAATCTTCTTTCATTTCTCTTTGAAATAAATATTTACTTACCTTTCTTTTAGTTCTGGTTTATTCATAAAATTCAGTCGTTTTTTTTACAATTCATTCTCCCCCTCTAACTCGTTGTCACGACAAAAAAAAATTCTCTTTGTCTGGGTTTGATTGGTAGTTTTTAAAAGAGGGTGGTGGTTGGTTGGGTATTGGTTGGTGGGTGAGAATAGCCAGCCGCCGGTCGTAGAGTAGGAATGTTGTGTGCGCCAGCTCCTAACAGTCGGTTAGTATCAACAGAAAATTGCCTCCTTCAAAACGGAGCAGTAGTTGTTATCTATTCGTTTCTATTCTTCTGATTGGTTCGATAGCCAGTTTCTGCCTACCAACCGCCTCCTTGAATCCTACCAAACGCGTCGAAGAGTACAGCGTGGCAGAATATAACTGCAGTTGAAGTGAAGACAAACTTAAACTCCCAAAAAAACCCCGTTATCCAGAAAATGCACCCTAACAACAGTAATTCACTAGATTAAAACTGGTAAATAAAACTCGTTATTAGAAACTATCAACGATTTACCACCCAAGACACCACTGAACCGAATTTGAACAGGCGTTAGGCGTTTCACCCCTTACTACCCCTTGCTTCTTCTCCTAGTACTTACTTTACAGTCACCACACAAAAGCGCGGTTTAAAACTCGTTGTTGTCAACTTATATCCACAGTACAATACACAAAGGATATATATCAGTTCAACAACAAAAAGATTCTTTTCTTAAAATTATATAGAAAGAAAGAAAAGATTGATATATTATCAAAATAAATTATACTCTTATCTTCTTCTTTAATATTAAAAGATTCTTTTTTCTTTCAGTTATTTATTTCTTGTTGTATTCTTGTTTCGTGTTATTATTTTGAATGATCTCTTTTTAAAACCCGCGCCACCAAATGTGAGAGTAAAGGTAGAAAGAATGTTTAGTCCTAACAGAAGGGAGCAAGAGAATATGCTGGGCAGGCGCCGCGCAAGAATATCTATATTTGGGGGTATATAATTCTCCCCTAGCCCTTCCTCTCAGGCATGCGGCGTATGCGGCGAATGAGGCTGATGCAGCAGATGAGGCATCACCATTACACAGAATTGATTGGATTGAGATGTCAAGCTCCTCGGATGGTGCCTCTGGCGGCTGGGGCGATGCCCCAGACCCCTAAGCTCGCTTCGCTCGATATCGTCAATCGTCCTCGATTGTCAATCTGGTATATATTTACCTATCTGAACTTTGGTATACTTTCTGAAGTCGAGTCTGGTAAGAATCCATGATTTGTATCTAGTATTTGGTATTGGATGTCTACATATGCCAGATAGTATCTACCACCTCATATTTGATATGAGATGATCAAATACATATCTGTTGCTGTTTGTATATCTGTCTGATGACAGACTGATGTTGGGTATTTGCCTTTTGATGTTGGTGTTTGGTATATGCCTTTTGCTATTGATGTTTGGTATATAACATATGTCCGGATTATACCACCTATTAGATGGTAGTAAGTATCTGGTATCTAGAGGTACATACTATCAACCCTTCGATCTGGCATTCATTTTGATATCTGATGTCTGCTCTCCAGAACTTAAGGTTCAATCCAGAAAAAGTATTATCAGTTATGAAGAAAGTAAAGGAAAAAAAAACTATATGATGAGATATATTTATAAAAAAGGTTAAGCGGGATCATCTTTTCTGCAAGATGTAGGGTTAAAATGTATTACTACTATTAGAGTATGTTAATTCAGGCCGGGTAATGACAATACGTGCGGCGTAACGGCGAAACTTGCGGCAGTTTACCCATAGTGACTGGCTAGCGCATTGGGCCAATAGTAGGTTTTCTAGCCAACTTTTAAATTTCTTTCTCTCCTGATTTAATTAGCAGAAACTTAATGCATTTGGCTTGTGATATTACTGATGCAATAAATGTTTATATGAATGCCATGTATATCGTTAGTTTTGGCTAGTTTTCGTCCGAGATTACTCCGTGAATCTCCCGATATTCTAAATATGCGGCTACGATGTTGTTGGCGAATCATATGTAACGCCACACTCTAGGATCCATCTTCGTCTGCGGCTGGTCGTAGCCCCAGACCCCTAACTCTGGCTCTGATTGAGATCCATCTCATGTCTTGCGGCTGAGGAGTAGCATCAGAGCCCTAGCTCTCGCTCTGATTGAGATCCATCTCATGTCTCTGGCTGCTGAGGAGTGGCTCCAGACCCCTAGCTCTCGCTCCGCTAGAGAATAAGTACGTCTTTTGATGTTGGGTGTAACCCTAGCTCACTCTGCTTCTATCCCTATCACTGAGGAAGTATATTGTCAAAAAACGACACCGAAGATAAATAAATCTTGCTGGTATGTTGGATATATTAGTGGCCTTGTCAGTCGCAACAAGGTCTCTCCCTTGTCGCGACTGACAGCCTGCCTGTTCAGATAGTTCACGAACTGTCCGAGATTGCATGCAATCACCAGGAATAAGCGGCTCGGTATGGGGTGCCGATGACACCTGCGCCAGAATGTCAGTTTATACAGACAATTCACCTTTGGTATACCTTGAGAATAGCAACGGTCTGGGAACAGCCCCAGTCTGAAGGCAGAAGAGAATGTTAGACGAGAGATAAGGGCCCCGATGAGGCTTGAATGAGGCTGTATAGAGTACCAAAACGTTAATGTATTCTGACTATTATAGAAATGATTTGCGGGATCGTCAGGAACACAAACGTATGAGGCTAATGAGACATCATTAACAAAGGAAGGGTCCTGGAATCAAATTTGGTATTAGTTGAGCAGAAATAAATATATTTGTGACTATGACTGTGAATAAGAAAATGATAGTTTATCTGGTTTATTTTCATAGTTTGTTCTTAGTTCTAGATTGTGAGTAATGTTTACTAGTAGTGGACCCTGGTTGCATACAGAATGTTGAAAGTTTATTTTTTTTGCCGAGGTATGAAGAATAAAGTTATCTTCAGTTTCAAATTATAATATTTGATTGACTATATATATTTTCACGCAAGGTAACGCGGAAAATGTTACTAAATTTGCATTTGTTGATATCACGTTGGAATTTGTTTCACACCTGACCACAGGTTTCCAAAATAGAGACAACAAGTTGTATTCATCTATGTAAATGCCTTTGAGTCACAGAAATTTTCGTTTAAAATAAATAACTTTGTTTCAAATAAAGACGTCGTTAAAAAGAAGAAAAAAACACAAAATTATTATGATTTGTCAACATATGCATATTTACTGCCAATTAGTATCAGAGATCGTTAAAAAATGGTCACTCATGCATAACGCATACACTAACGTTAACTGTCTAACGTTAACAAGTAGACGTAACGAAAAGAACTCAAATCAGAGCCAGAACAGGTCTCACACACTTTGTTTCATAGTTACATACATAGCCAACTCTCACTCGGAGTCACCCCCACCTTCATCTTTCGGACTCCACCTCCCAGATCCCATGTTTGTTGTGCTTCGGGCTACTGGTAGTACCTACTGCCCCAGAACCCATTCCTTGCTCGATCGAATGAATTCCTCCCCGATCGACCAAGAAGTTCCTATAAGTAAAGAAAGATAACGTAAAAAAATGCAAAGTTACCTTTTATCACTACTCCCATAAAACGGGATCGAGGAATCCCGAACGAAGCACAGCCTCAGTCGCCGGAAAACAAAAAAACAGGGGAAGAGGGCGAGGCAGCACCACCAACAACTGCAGGTACAAGGGTAAATAAATATGTATCTAAAAATGAGCATTTTAAAAAAACATAATTAGAGTTTACAATAATAATTATTTTTATCTCTCACTCTCGATGCGTGCATGTTGTTGTGTACGAAGAAGCAGAGGAGTCAGTAACTACATTTTCTGCCTCCTTAATGCATAATAACATATGTTTCATGTTGCGATCCCGCCGCACAGCTTAGGTTTCAAATCTTTTTTAGATGATAATTTCCTTTTTTAGAATTTATTACTAGTCTATTATTGGTGAGGCTTTGGGACATTTGAGGCTTTCTTTAATTGAAATTCAATTTATAACTTTGTGCCTTTGGAGTATCAGAGATTGAAATACTAGTATCACAAGTTTTCTAAGTTTTTTTTTCTTTTTCATCATGGACAAATCTTATTAAAATCAAATAAAGGAAGAAGACGGATTGTTTTCATTTTGATTGTTATTTTATCATTCTGTTGTTTTTAAGAAATTACTGGGGGGATTATTATTTTAACTGGTAAGGTATTCTTTTTCGCTTCGCGTGTCGAGGTGTATGTTCTATTTCGTGACCGAAGTGATATGGCAAGATATTTTTCTGGAATTAAATTAAATTCTTGATTCTTTGTTTCTTTTTTCATAGCGAAGTATGATTTGAAGAGTATCGCGCCGAAGCGATTTCTCATAGATGCATCCGCAGGCTGATGTCCCTAGGTCTCGAGGCGTTTGAGAGTGGTACATAATCACTCGAGTACAGCGAGAGCTAAGAGTCTGGGGCTATGCCTCAGCCGCCGGGGCAATTTGAGAGAATGGCGAAACCATGTTGCAGGTGTTTGTTTCGTACTAGTTTGTTATAGTTTCAGTAATTCATTTTCTGGAATTTTTATGACAGGATTGAATTATAACATGCTTTGAAACTGATGATCCATATTTCATACTAACTGATTATATATTAGGTGTCACCTTGTTTTGTTATGGTAGACTATTCTATTCCATTATAAAACTGATTGGTGAACGAAGTAACAGAATTTAAATATATTCTTGCGATTTGAAGCTTCGATTCAAATATCAAATTCTTGGTTGTGCAACAGTCGATTCAGTTCTAATCCTATCTATCCATGGCTGAAGTCAGCTCAGCTCCTCCTAAATCATTGTCCTCAAAAGGCACTCCTCCAGCATCATCATCTAGCTCTACGACGCGTCATAGACCCCCAAAGTTAGATTTAGAACGTGCTGGTTCTAATTTTTCTCAATCAAAACCAACCTCAGAGCCAGTATCGGCTACTGTTCTATCTCCAGGCTATCGTACTCCAAAAGATATTGCTAATGATATCGCTATTCAATGCGTATCTCCTGGACTTCCTCCATTTATGAAAGATGCATTTTTAAGATCAAAATCAATAGAAGCTCAGCAACGATTAATTATAGCCCACAGAATGGCATATAGTAATACTACCACTATGCGTAATGAGGTAACCATTTCTGATGATGATCAAAATAATGAACATGAAGATAAACACGAATCGATTTCTCACCCCGAACTTGAGTCTAATAATTCCAATAGTCAGGATGATAAAAATGGCAATGATGAACTAAATGCTAAAACCAATACTAAGGATTCAACTCTATCTACAACCAAGATTACTCTCAATCCAACTACTACCAACTCCAATGGTAGTATTATCACACCTATCACTAGTACTTCAGATACGACGCCTTATCTACCGGGATATACTCCTAATGCTCCTGCCTTACGTACTCCTAATTCCCTTCGTCGCATGAACAGAGCTCCAAGACCTGTCAATATTAAAATATATCCTCCTAATAAGAACAACAAATTCCCGGATCCACTTTCAGCACCACTTTTGCATAATTATTCTAGCCCCCCTTATACTGCTATACCCAGACAGAGTCCTCCGCGGAGAGTTGTTTCTGCTGCTGCCAATACACAGCCTAATAAAACTACAACTATATATCTTCCTACCCCAACTGTTAGGGTCATGTCAGCAATTGATCCGTCTGCTCGAATGAGAGCGATAATCTCTAAGGAACGAGCCGAGAGGATTTATTCACATTCGTATGGACGTGGTAATTATGGTCAAAAGGGTCATTATAGTAACGATGATGACGACGATGATGATGATGATGATATCGATGATGACCGTGATCCTGAAGATGCTGCATTGTCCGATAGTGACAATGATAAAATAAATGATCGTCCCCGGAAGCGAAGTCGAGTGATGAGTGAAGAATTGTCTGGATTTCATGGACCACAAGCAGTGGCTTCCGCTGTCAATATAATTAGCCAAGCTTCACAACGAGCTCCTCCTAATGTTGCTAGTGATAGTAACGAGGACACCAAAAACCAGGGAGAAGTTGGTCGAGCTTCAAGAAAAGCACGATTCATGGAACTTTGTGCAGAGATGTGGGATCTATTATATGAAGATGGCAACTAAGGCATTAAAGCCATATTGATGAAATCCTGTTTATTACTTCACGGGTCGGGCTTATAATGTTTTCATATTTTTTTGTTTTTTGTTTTATGTTTTTTTAGTTGTTTTTTCTGCACATCACATCCCAGGTTTTTGATTATGTTTATTTACGAGATAATATAATATTGATACACATGTAAATTTTCTTACCGGCTACGTTTAGCTCTCTGCCTGAGGCTGGAGCGATGGCGGAACCCTTGCTCGGGTGATGTAGGCTTTGTGTAAATATCGTCGTTTGCGTTCGTTCTCATCGTTCATGCTTTGCATTGATTGGCTATACCCTACCAGTGAATATATATAGATTTCAGTTGAGTAAGTGTCTCCAACGGCGGCCAATTCTTAACTATAGACGGTAAGACGGTATTGGATTTTCATCTTCGACCCGAGTGATTATTTGACGTGTCCTATGTTCACGGGTTCCGCGACGAAGGTTTAACACCCCGATATGGGGTCTGGGGCTTCGCCCCAGTCGTCGTCGGAGGCAAGCAGGACTAGGCCAGGGGGCCAAGAACGGGTCGAGGAGAAAGAAATAGGGAATCTAATACGTTACATTTTAATTATAACATTTGCATCACCACCATTATACGAAGTAACGAAAAAGTTACATTCAATAATCATTACACATGAATGCCAGCAACAAGCAAGGCACATGTTTTTTTTAGAACCGTAGAACATAACATCATTTGAGGGTTTTCCTTGCTTTAAACATTTGTTTTGACCTCAAAAAATCGTTTCAAATAATAAATCTGGAATAAACTATTAACAGCAACAACAATGATTTGGAATAAACTCCACCACTTTACTCTCGAGTTGGTTGATTCAGCAGTATTTCTATGAGTCCTTTCTCGAATAACAAGATATCCTTGTTCATTCTTAATCTCTTGCACTAATCGACTAAGTGTTTTAACTTGACTATCTAATGAATCGGGAGATGAATTGTCATTATCAACATACACAACTCCGTGAATATGGAAAGTAACATCTTTAGTACCAACATGCGAAAATTCATTAGAGAAGCAATATTCATATCGACCTGATTCAGTGATATCAACAGACGCGTCTCCATCAGCAACCTTTTTCAAACTATATATCTGGTTCTTATATGGATCGCTGATCCAGAAATCCACTTCCAATTGATTTGAAGATCCTGGATCACGATCACCAACTTGAAAAGATACAGCCAATTGGTCACCTTTCTTCATATCTTCATAGAAACATGATCGTCTGTAAGGATATAGAAGTTGGTTATGAGCTGATACCAGCGACAACCAACTTAATACAAATGCAAGAAGAATTTTCATTATAAAAACGTGGCAATCAAACCCCTTACTTGTAATTAGAGTCTGATTTTAGGTTTATGATATTGTAATAAAAAAGAATCCCACCACTCAACAAGCGTTTTGACAGTAATGAAAAATCTAGAAAAAGAGATTGAAGGTCTGGTCTTGGTCGGGCTTGTTTTTTTATTGTGGAGAATTGACACGTCGTGATGGAGGTTGGGTTTTTTTCACTACTTTACCCGGCTTGATCTGATATAGTGATAATTACAGGGGTATTTTATGTTTCGAGGTGAATCCTGCTTCTCGGCTTGTCCCCGGTCACGACTGCAGGGTTTACCTCCGGCTGCTGGGGACCTAGCCCCAGACCTAGTGCTCACCTTGCTAGATAATAATAGGTGGAGACTAATACTGAGTAGACAATTAAATTTGGTTACATTTCGACTTGGTAGTCGAGACAGATCATTGATTGGATATTATATAATTGGGATACCGGCAATCAGAATTTAGTAGATGACATAGTCGGCAGTTCGGAGTACGAGTATGGCATAGCGGAGACAGCTGTTTTGCTACGTTCGTGGTCGCTCAGCTAGTCCCTGATGACAAATGGCCGTATCCAATGCTCTACATGATGAGATATAGATTCTCAATGCAATAATGATTACCTCTGTGTGCGGATATGCAGATGGAATGAACTATTGCATTGTTTATTCCTCGTCTTGCAAAGTATTGAGATGCTCGAGCATTACCACCGCCTAACTAGTGACTAGGCAGATGTATTAGCAGCAGACATACGAAATATAAAAATGAATATAACTCCTGCCAATGCTAACGTTAAAGTCAGCTTGCTGTGACTTAGCTCAGATAAGTATTTGGCTGCAAATTTACCAAGCTTCTTTATTTGCACAAGATTCTCCTACAATTTCTTGGTATCAGTCGCTTGAGCTTATTTTGACCGTCGACGTTAGCCAGAGTCTGGAGCCATTATCTATACCCCTGGTTCTTTGTTGTAATCACCACCTCCATTGACCATGTCTTTCTCTGCGCTCTCGCTTTTCTCGAGGACCCCGCTTCTTATTTGATTCAGGATTCTTTATTCACCGTGTTTGATCTTAGTGGTGTGCTGCTGAGCTGCGTTTTGACTGCAGGCAGTATTTAGCATTTCTTAAGTGTAGCATAGCGGTACCAGAGGCACGCAATGGGTGTGGAGCTGATGGCCTGTTGGTTTACCATATATATAAAGTTAAGTAATTATACTTTCTATGTTTCAACCGTCAAACAATTGTTGAACCCACGGAGACTGATTAACGTTATTCAATACTGAATAGTAGACAGGGATGTTTAAAACAGCATATTGTGACGTATCCTTAATTTGATCCTTTTTGAATATATGTCGTCGATTCAAATTTTTTCTACTTATTGTCACCCCCTCTATATCGGTTAGGACGTAAATATAAGACAGAGGAAAAGAATCAAAAACAACTTCAAGCAAAGGGAAAGGTGGTAAAATATACACACAGCAATATAGGATCGCGTTATTTTATCTCACAATGATAAATTGGCAAGCGGTATCATCTTCTTCACCCCCATTATCTACTCCCCAGAAAAAAGTTATTTGTTATTTTATTGTATGCTTGACTTTAGCTACGTTTATTCTAATGTCAATTGATTCTCGTAATCAACCAATTGAAGAGAATGAAGAATTACACTAGCGATGGGTATCCAACTTCGTACTAAGTCCTCTCTGCCTTACTTAGAGAAGGTGATCTCGGACAATTTTCATAATCAGAAAGTAATTCCTTAGTATCACCTTTTAACGTGGCATTTCACAATAACTAGTGACTTAATTTGGTTTCTGTAAGTTATAACTGGTAATTTATATGTAACTCACATATAGTCTGCTCATAACAAATCAATTAATCGAATTCAGAACTTAACATAAGTTACCCCGTAATAATTTATAATAGATGAAAATAATACATATGTGAAAGTAATGACACACCAGCTGGATTTACGGTAACAATAGTTTGAAGAAACCGAGCTATACATGTATTGCCTCCAGATTCAATTTAGGGAAGCTCTAGAAGCTCTGGTTATCCCCCCCGGCGACCATCTCACTCGGTCAACTCGTCAGCAATTGCGCTCTCCCTCACCACCCAACATTAATGAACCTTGATGAAAATCTGTTGGATAGTTGTTACCTCGCGGATATACGAAGAAATTTCGAGAAATTTCGAAATTTAAGACTGAGCATTTTTCGGAGATGATTCGGCCCTAACCGCTATCGATCTACAGAGATCGGCTGATATTGTTCTAAATACATGAGATCGGCAGCGTTGGATATCTCGGAAGCCTTTCCCATTGTGTTTCAATATTAGGTAATAAATTAGTAGTAAGCCGGGTATCGGGTGGAAATAAGAAAATAACTCCGAATATGTATTTCTCTTTATTTCTTTACAAATCCCGAAACATTATGTCATTATCGCATGAGAAGACACTCTGAACGTTATAAAGAAATTAAGGTATTATTTTAGATTTTTTGTTTCGTGCATTTTCATTAAGGACGGAGGAGACCAAGAATGCTGACATGAAGCAATTTCTGACCCGTCTGTCTCGGGAGGTTGGGGACCCAATCTTCTACCTCTGTGTCTAGTAGTCGGATCCAGAGCTAAGCGATAGCTAGAGTTCCTGGGCTACCCCCAGGACCCCTGAGACAGAACTGGGTTCTCTAACTTTCTCACCCCAGACAACTTGCCATCTTAATCAGCGGTAATGGGCTTTGCCCAAGCCCTGAACATCAGACGGGAATAGAGTAGATTAACTCCATTTTTCTTCTTTGTTCTTTGCGGCTAGGGTTTCAGGTACATATTAGGCCCTTTATTTTTAATACACCGAGATACGTCCGATCGAAGACGATGATGATGGGATGATGCTATAACGTCTTAGGAACCTGCAGAAACCTTAAAATTTCATTCCCGGAAGATCAATAACGGATAAACTCTGCCGGGTTAACAATTCCGAAATTCATTGATTGATAATGAGTCTGCTAATCATACCTTTCTTGCGTAAAGATATGTTCAATTAATAATTATATCTTTCAGAATCTTTCAGAATGAAATCTCGATATAGCTTAAAATGATATATAAATGATAGATTCTCAGCTTCTAAGATGTATTATTTTTTTTTGCATTCAAGCATTCAAGCATTCAAACATCCAAGCATTCAAGCATTCAAATAATTATTTGTTTATTTGTTAATTCAATTTAATCGAAATGACTATCGACATTGGCTCTATTGTACCAAGTTCCCCAGCTGCTCCTTACTGGACCCCCTTGCAAAAAGTACCTGCAGGAACTCTTCTTCAAGTCCCTGAAGGAAAGAAAGCCCCTAAAGCTTTTCAACCTTTAACTATTAGGGGTATCACCTTCCAGAATCGTATCTTTGTACCTCCTATGGATCAATATTCTTACCAAGATGGATTCATGACTGATTGGACTTTAGTTGCAATTGGTTCATATGCTGTCCGTGGCGCAGCCCTTTCAATAATTGAATCTACTGCTGTATCTCCTGAAGGACGTATTAGCGTTCAAGATGCCGGTCTCTGGAAAGACGAACATATTCCTCCTCTTAAGAGGGTTGTTGATTTTGTTCATAGTCAGAATCAAAAAATTGGTGTTCAATTAAATCACTCTGGTAGAATGGGATCGACTGGAGCACCATGGACTGGTACTAGTGCTGAGACTGGTGGTTTTGATGGTGTCCCACTGATCACAATTTCTAATGGTGGCTTTACTCCTGTAGGTCCCTCGCCAGTGAGATATGGTGCAAACACTGCTACTCCTAGAGAACTTACAATTCCTGAGATTAAGCAAATTATCCAAAACTTCCAAGACGCAGCCGTAAGAGCTGTTAAAGCTGGAGTTGATGTTATTGAGATTCATGCAGCCCATGGTTATCTAATTGATCAATTTCTCTCTCCTGTCGCCAATCATAGAACAGATGAGTACGGTGGATCTTTTGAAGGTCGCATTAAATTCTGTGTAGAAGTTGTCAAAGCTATTAAAGCTGTAATTCCAGATAATGTTTTGTTATTTATTCGCATCTCAGCTACTGATAGATTAGATTATAGAAATGAAGGTTGGACAGTAAAGGATTCGATTGAATTGCTTAAAGTTATTCAGCCTTTAGGAGTTGATATGGTGGATGTTTCAACTGGCGGTAATTCCATTGAAGGAAAGATTGAGTACGGACCTGCTTTTCAAGCAAAGTATGCTTATGAAATCAAGAAAGCTATTCCTAACTTATATGTTTCGTCAGTTGGAGCCATTCATAATCCTGAAACTATTGACGAAGTATTTTCTCATGGGATTGATGCAGTTAGTGTGGGTCGACCATTTTCCCATAACCCAAGTTTTGCTCTTGATTTGGCTACTAAGTATGGAGTACAAGTTCAATGGCCAGTTCAGATCGGATATACCAGAAAGCATATGTAATTTTAGAGAATAAGAAGACAACATAATTTATAATTATATATAGATAAATTAATATAAATGGGAATTAAATTGTCCAGGCTCCTTCTATGCTCCCACCTCCTCCAGCGCAGCGAAATCCAGGGAATCCTGGGGCTACACTCCTAGCAGCCGCAGCCCACCAGCATGGGGAGAGTAGAGATGCCTACACAAAAATGTTTTATATTCTAATCTATCTAATATATACTCAGTGCTACTACTCATTATAATGATAGACAAGATAATTCGGTAATCCCCAAGATTGATAACCCAGCCTTTTAGCCATACGTGCAAATCCTTCAGTCTCCATTAAATGATAGAATGGGAAAGGAGGAAACATCGCACCATCACGATGAACATCAGCTTTAACAAGTAAAGCAGTACCACCTACTCCATCTAATGGGATTTCTGTATGAATATCAGCATGCTCATCACGAATCTGAGCCATTAAGACACGATAAGTAGCCATTTCTGCGTAGCCTTCAACAATGATTTCATCTTCGGCCATTTTAGATGCCATATCTCTTGCAGTATCAGAATCCTGCCATGAATTAAAATCGTAAGGGCGAATACCTTTGTTGCCAGAATCATCAGTATATCTCTGGAAACAATTAGCAACAATAATAGCTTTATTATGACGAGCAAGATCTTGGATCAAACTAGGAGGGCTTTCTACAATGTCACTATCTAGCCAAAGGACCCAAGAAGTATCAGCATCAATAGTTGTAAATAATAAAGAATTTCTTGCTAATGACATTTGTGCTCTACGTTGTTTTTGAACACTAAGAGCATGTCTATCCTTTTCATTTTGAGAATCTAAAGAATCGGTATCTTGTCTTAAAATAGTCACTTTAGCAAATCTATCTTCTAATTTAGAACTTGATTGAACTTTATTGACCACTTTATTTAACGATCTCAATACTTCATCACCTTGAGAAGTTCTAGGTACTATAAAGCCTAATTCTACCAGATTTCTAGGATAACTTAATTTAAGCAAATTTTCCCAATATCCACTATAAAACCTTGCTAAAGGTGTTAAGATCAATACTTTTTCGTTATTATCAGCCGATCTTGATGTAGCTTCTAATGAATTCATTCGATGAGATTTGATATATTTTTCAGCTGATAAACCTCCAGCAGCAGCAGCACCGGCAGCGGCATTTTGGGCATTTTGCTGAATAACTCTTGGAATCGTTGACGCTCCAGAATTTGATGAAGAAAATGGTGAAAATAATAGATAAAGTACTGCTAATGTTGAGATTACTATTATCAATATCGACGCTGGGCGTCTTATTGGAACTGAAGGTGATGCTGGCATTTGACAATAATTCGTGAAGTCTCCCAAAGATTCCCAAATCCCAAGGGTTCCAACAGACTTCCTATATGCTCCAGAGAAAAAAAACCAGTCAGTCAGCCAAGTCCAACCAAACAAACTGAATCAACAAATAAAAACAGCGCAGGCAAGCAGGTCGAACTCAATGATGAAAAAACCCCAAAAAACAAACCCAGGAAAAACCAACAACAGTCTAGAAAAAAACTAGAGAATGATCCTAAAAGCAAAAACTCTCAAATAAAATTTAAATTAATATATATCTCCAAATCTAAATCCGTATAAGTAATAGACTCGAGTCGAGGATGATAATACGCCTTAAATTATATTTATAGAGAGAGAATTAGTGTCAAACGTGTTTTTGCGTGTTCTTCTAATGGTGATTCAGTAGGGTAATCAGATCAAAAATGGGGATTTATAAGAAAACAGATACCTTTTGGAGATATTTTAATCAAAAACGGAGCTTTATTAGGAATCAAATGAGACAAAATGGGGTTTTATCGACCCGGATAAGACTGAGAATCCACTTCTAGTACCACCACTTCCACGATTGCTAATATAACAAGATCTGATTCTAACTCATAGTGAAGCGAGTAATGAGGTCCGGGGCTTTTACAACTTCAAAGAGAAGCGCATGCCGGACGGGTTGCCACAGGCGGCCCGCACACCCTGGTTCGCTACGCTCGAGAACCATAGCGACAGCTAGGGTTTTGGGAAGTGCCCATATTTCAGAGGTATCAGTCGCAGATTGAGAGCGGGGAATAGTCGAGGTTCCAACATTTCTTCTCTTGGCTTGACGAACTTTATTCAAACTATAAACTATTTGAATAAGTTGAGCTCTAATGGCTCCTCAGATTTCACGCTCCCCCACTCTCAGCCCAAGAACTCCGTTCTTGGACTGAACTAGGAATGGGAAAGCAATTAGGACGTTAGCCAGACGAGGGGAAGATTCTGGAGCATAGCGAGAGCTAGGAGTTTGGGCTATACTACGGCCGGAGGTGATCTCACCTCATCATCACTGGTGACTTGGGCAGCGAGAATTGGGTTTGAATGATCTCTCTCATAACCTTTCAGAGCTACTTCCGGGGGTTTAAGATGTATTCGGTTGATCTACCCAGCGAGACACACAAACATGAGGCAGCAGCAGCTCATACTCATGAAAACAGATCTGTTAGCTAGAGTCCAGGCTTATAGAGGATCACACGTGATCTGTATCATATCAAATTTAAATAAGCTCGGAGATCTGTCGAAGCGCCTTAAGATCGATCATCCACAGATAAAGTTTAGATCGTGCAAGATCACTTTAAGATCGTTGTTCAGATCTCTCCAGATCACACCAGATTCAACTCGAATTGACAAGATCCACCCAGACCACTCTGATCCTTATCAGGATTACTGGGCCCATCATATTACAATGTAACTATAGACATAAAACGCAGATGATTTATCGTGAGAAATGATGAAGTCAGATATGGGGTATAAGGTAGTAAGAACTTGGAGGCGGTCGAGGGGGAGCCAGGGGGAGCCAGAACCCCTGGCATCGATTAGAGAGCCGGGCATAAAATAAGGGTATACAGCTATTCCTGGAGGTCGATGTTGTCTGAAAACGTAACCAACTGAATCAAATTTATCTCGGTTAGTCAGCCAGTCCGCCGAGGTGCTAAATCGGATGAGGAAAGAAAGTTCCCAAATGAAAAAAGGAAAATTAATAAGGCATGATGAGATATTATGCATTTCTGGTTGGATAAATCAAATTCTTGTCTCTGAATATGCTTATGACTGATAGTCACTCCTCGATCGTGGATGCGCCTTAAAACCCCCTTCCTCTCATGGGAAGCTGCAAGAACATCAACCAGGCGCACCGCCAATTACCAACGTTCCAGCGAAGTGACCCACATTTTTTGACTGCCGTACTGACGTTATCTATCTGCAAATCCCTGATCATTATTACCTCGATCTTCAGGAGTTTGCGAATCATGGTCAAAAGCAGCTACGGTTCATTTACCCTTTTCCCTTTGACCTCGCTCCCAAGGAAAAAGAAGTGCGCGTTGCATTTACACCTTCTCATTCGAAAAGGAGGAAGCATTTTAATAAAAACTGATCATCTCAAGTTACTTCTACCAGCGTGTAATTATTCTGATCGGATTGAACGATCATGATTATCACCAGTAAGGGAGGAAAAATAAACTTGATGAACAAGAAGATCTTGTCTGTCTCTGGCCTTTTGTTAACCAAGATCTGATCGGTTGACACGATTGGACCTAATGAGGAGAGAACCATCAATTCCAAGCTCCTGGCTTTAGCAGTTTCGATTGACCGCCTATCAGGGGTTGATGTTGATCTAAGCCAGAATGTTTTTGATCGAACTAGTCGAAAACATTGATCTGGTAAATCTCAATCGGCATCGACAGATCTGAATCAATCAAGTATAAAAGATTAACAGCCAATCAGTTTAATTGGGTGATGTACTACTACACGAAATCATGATTTATGCATAATGCTGCCAATCATTAACGTTAACAATCATCGACAACTCCTGGTTGACGTCTGCCAGGGGCAGACACGCGGGGCACGTAAATCTACTAGAATGAGATAATCAGTCTGCAATATTACAGACACATTACGTCAGCTAGAGACAAGAAAGTACCAACGGATATCATGTCACAAACTGAGCTTTTCATACATGAGTCTGGATAAAATATCACTCAGATGAACTCAACCAGATCAAATGTAAGGTATTATATACAAAATCCATTCTATAAAAGATTAAGAGCAATGAAAGTTAAAAATAAATGCTGAGAAAATGGGGCGTTTCAGGAACATCGGGGTATATTTCGTGATTAGCTAGCCGCTAGCCGCCAGCCGCCAAATAGTAGACCGAGGCTTTATTATCTCTCCAGATAAGGCTTTTATAGGTTAATCGAACACTTTCCCCCCATTTCATATTGCCATTTCCAAATCTGGCAGATTGATCTCCATATTTCTGTTCTTTCAAGAACTTTAAAAAGCAATATAACTAAGGTGGGGCATTTAATTCTTCTGTCAGGGCACTGCCGCGTTGCTGCTCTTTTCCAAATGGTTCTGCCACGACCTGCCAGTTCTATGCTGTGACCTTCTACAGTTTTTGTTATAATGGCCTGAAGATCCTGAAGATCTCATCCATGATTGATCAGATGTATAGTGAGTGGAGAGAACTAACTTTATAATCAATAACTTAACTAGATTAACATACTTAATATAGACTTCCAAACTGAGAACTACTCAGACATGGAGTTAGAGCTTTACTACAATTGGAATAAAGTGAATGAGGTTGGTTCACTTCTCTCGAGTAAACTAAGACCAGAAAAAATATTCTCATTGAGCTCAAAAAAAAGGATAGGTTTCTCCTTTAGTAAAAATCGCGCTGAATCAAATGAACAACATATTTATGTGTGGGGGCCGTTTAACATTAAATATGATGATGACGAGTAACTGCCGACCGACTGGACCGGTCCGCCTTTAAACAGCAAACTAAGGATGTTTTGCTTGGTTAAATTGCTTTTTTTGCTTTTTATCTGCTGTTTGGAAACATTGGTCACGCACGCATATGTACATATGAAGTTTCTTTTTTCGTATTGAAGCTAACAGAGCTAACAATAATCTGTGGCAGAAGATAATGGGTCGGTATACAGTTCAGCACTAATAAGCTATAATACTGTACCCCTCCATACAAAAATAGAGTACTAATATTCCCAGTTGAGATAAAATCGATAAACCTTAGGCCTGTAAGTAGGTTCAACGGCACAAAGTGTCTCTATTTCCAACCCCTGTAGATCGATGGACTTGGAAGGAGGAGCAACATCACCCCCTTCCGAGGCAAAGCTCCCGAGCTCATAACCGTCCCCCATCTCCCTCTGCGCGGCAGGGGCGAGGGTGCTTAGCTCGGGTCCTGTCACTGTCCTTCTCTAGAGCAATGCGAGAACTCTTCTAGGGGTTCTGGAGATTGGGGCCCAAGTCGCCAGAGATAGAAGGGGGATGGGGATGAATTCCCCTGATCGGTTTTCTGAATTTAGGCCGGAATCAATGTCTAAGACTAAACAATGTCCCATTGATGTATGAAGGAGATATTAAATTTGATTGACATCGATTAACATATGTTTGTTAATCAGGTCAGTCAATCAATGACCTCCTCCCTTCTCCTTCGGCTCATAAGAAAGAGAAACCGCAGAGAGGGGACAACCCAACCCAGCCTAACGCTGCAGCCGCCCAAAGCCCCTCCTTCCTTGCCGTCTCGATCCCGATCGCAGGATGTAGATATTCAGTTGCTATTCCGTCGATCGTTACTTTCAGGAGCTACATACATAAATGCGAAATGCAGTCTCCCTTCCCTACTCTTGAATTGGGTTGTGCTCAAGTCGGATGGTGAGCAGCCGCTCACAGCTGAGAATTGACATCATCGACAGGTACGTTGCGTGAGCAACACTGCACATCTAAGTCAGTGGGGGTTATTACATACATGTGGGGCTAGTGATTGCACTTTTCTTCTTAACTACCGATGTCTCCAATGATGAACCAGATAACCGTTAAATGATTTCTCGTTAAAATATCTAGTGTACAGTAATTTATATTAGTTTCGATTCTTCGGAGCTCTTAAGTCCGGGGAATGCATTTCCCTTCAGAATTTTTGGCTTCGGCGACTGAGGCGCTTAGCTCTCGCTAGGTTCTAGAGAATATGGCACAATTCCAGAGGGCACCGAAAGCTAGGGGATGATGATGACCTTTAACGGTTAATCTTCCTCAGCTGGCATCTTTCGTATAAGGAATTCGACTAACTAGCTTACGTTAATATAAGAAGTCAATTCTAACTAATTGCGTTAGCAGCAGTAGAGGCCTGGAACGACTGATTACATCTACCTAAGTTAATATAAAACATGTCAATTATGTCATGGAGTCAATCTCATTGAAACTCTCTGTCCTAACGTAATAATTTCATAGATAACCAACCAAGTCCAGTTCAGCACCTTCTGCTCAAAATGATATCAATTGAACCGACGGTACTTCATTTGTTTAAACGGCGCAGAAACATTATGTTCAGCTGACTTATAACAGAGGGAATTCGCGAATAAGCTTTAGTCTCTCTGACAATTATCTTAATCGAATATGTGATTGTTAACAGCAACTCAAGAGGAGCTCCACTTCCCCGCTTAGATCCTATGGTTACAGATTATAATAATCGATACCAGAAAAATAAAATAACAACAAAAAAATAATCTGTAGGCACTCACTTAGACCTCCCTCTCACCTCCCTGCAGCTGCTTAGATGTAAGTTATTTCAGGACGGGTTTCTAAGACTCAGTTCACTCGAGATCTCTATATACATCTCTTCCCTCTGCCTATGCTATATTCTTTTCGCTTCACCGGAGGTACCATTAGATACGAATGTTCCGAACGAAGCGAGAGCTAAGGGGTCTGGGACGCCTCAGCCTTCGAAAACAAATCGACTAGCTAGGGAGAAGAGAACCAGGTCTCATTCTTACAAGTGAATGAGTCCTAGACTAAAGTAACCGTTAAACTACATGCATTGGTAGCTCATTTCTTTTTGTTTTGCTTTTTGTTTGTTTGACAAATTGCTTTTTTTGTAGCCGTGTTTGTGAGCTAAGGGTAAATTCCTACCTCCGCATCTATGCATTTCAGAACTGCATATGTAGATCATTTAATAACTGAAAATCGCTTAAATGGGATAGAAAAACTGTGTGGCTGGTGTTAGTTTTGAGATGAGCAACAGCGGAGAGCGACAAATTGGAAAAAGCAAAAAACAATAAACAATAAAAGAAATGTTACTGACTAATTAGGGAAGGGTCTAGACTGGGTTAGCTGGGATTGGCTGGCAGGCAGGCTGGCAGCGGCAGCTAACCGTTTGGCCTGAACGTCTACACAGAAATGGGCTGCTCCGTGGTGGCTAGAGAGTTAGATCGTTCTCTCTCTTTCGCTCGATTAGGGGCTAGTTTTTAATTTGGTTCCTTCCTGAACGTTCAATTCTCTGGGATTGATAACGCCGATCATATTCCTAATGGAATTATATCTCCGAAAACTCCGTTTTATTGATGAGTGCTTATTTTCGTTCGTCGCGCTCGATTGCGATGAAATGGATCATCAAGTTGACCATCGTCCGAGTTCCGGCGGCTTGCCTCTAGTATCTCGATCTAGACCCAGGTTTGAAAATTAACATTGTTGGGCTATAATATTTCAATTCGGAAAGTAGCCATTAATTGATATGGCACAAAATACTCCTTTTAATTTTAGGTAATTGACAATACCGGTGTAACCAAACAAGCCTCTGGCCGCCGGTCCAGAACCTGTAGTTCATTTTGGTGGTGGTTCGATCAATGATGGAACTCCGTTTGAGAGTGGCCCTGACTGCTCTGGAAAAATGTTCAATTTAATCTCATTTGATGCCAACCCATTTTCATTCTTTTGGATGACCTGGATCCTGATATTTTGGACCTTTTTCTTATTGCTGTGCGGTCTGAACTTGTTGAATTATCATCACTTCGTTCAAGATCAATTGGCTTGAAACCAACATGTTTATAGAAATTTCTAGCTCCATTATTGGCATTAAAGACAGTTAAAACTATTGGTAAAGTATTACCGGTCAATTCTTTGATTTGGTTAATAAGTATCTTGCCAATTCCCTTCCCTTGTTTCGAAGAATCAACATGAAGTTCATATAAATATGTTACAGGGTCACCAGTCCCATCATCATTAAAATGATCATGAAGAACAAAGCTGGAAAATGCAATTATTCTCTTATTAGTATCATCATCATCGCGTACTATTAGAAATTGCATATTTGGAGTATTTCTCATCTCACTTTTTTTTTCACCTGCATTCCATCCCATACCAGATCCGATGTAGATACCTCTCAGTCGTCGAATCATTTGATAACATTGATTGAAATCTGATTCTTGAAGATATTCTGCCGATATAAGTTCAATTGACATATGCTGCTGACGAAACCACTCACTATTTACTTTCCTTTCTGAATCATCACTGTCGTCCTTTAGATCAGCTATCAAGTCTTCAGGTTGAATATGAGCTTCTGACGAACCCTCCATCTGTAGTTGTGGTAAATCAGATC
Source organism: Sugiyamaella paludigena (assembly GCA_030579875.1). Classification (NCBI taxonomy): domain Eukaryota; kingdom Fungi; phylum Ascomycota; class Dipodascomycetes; order Dipodascales; family Trichomonascaceae; genus Sugiyamaella; species Sugiyamaella paludigena. Next base: position 442,818 of record JAKTRU010000003.1, on the reverse strand, counting down.
AGCCCACAAAATGTGGGCGCCCCGTTAAAAGGAATGATGGGAGTGAACAATGGAAAAATTAAAGATGATCTTGATTACTCTATTAAATAAGTCGGGGATCAAAGTCTGATGATCCTGTCCAGCCAAGCTTTTTAAAAGCAGCCGTTGACCAAATCTTGATCAATCAATAGATCAATCAATAAATCTATCAATGTTGGTCCCTGATTGTCAGGGTCGAATAGGGCAAGGAAACTGGTCGAAAAAAGGTCACAATTTCACGACGAGGAACGAGGAAGTAGATCGATCTTCTCCAGTATCACGTGAAATAAGCCAGGATTTCCATCCCATGCAAGGAGATTATTCTGCTATTCAAATCTTCGTTAGTGCCAAAAAATAAAAATAAAAGATAGAGTAAGCTCAAGTTGATTAAGTAACTTCAGTTGATCAAAGCAGACTGCTTAAATAGAAGTGAAACAAACAGATAATGATTCACTGCTTTCTTCACTATTTTGACAGTAGATGATAACAGAAACAAGCTGGGCTAAGACAAATGTCATCCAGGCACAAATGTCTCTTCGGTAGTCCTAGGCTTACTCAGGCAAGCTTAGTCTACAAAGAGGTTTGATAAACCTTTCAGCACCAATTCAAGGGGGAGACAGTAATCACCTTCCAGTTTTCCTTTATCCTAACTCTGCGGCTGGCGATTGGTTTGCAGCCCAGACACCCGTGGGTAGTAGTCCCACTCTCGAGCAGCCAATTCACCTCTGTGCCGACATGTCACTTCCGGTTTTCCCCTCCCCTCTGACGGTTGTGGCCTAGTCCTGGATCCTGGGCTCCTAGCACGAGCGCATCCCACTTTCCTTTAAATTAAGATATCATTAAATCCAAATTCTCGAAAGCAGTAAGAGATGAGGATCGGGGAGGCCCGAAAAACCGTATTTGGTTTTAGGAGATCAGTCGTGGTCACCTTGATCTATAATCTCGAGATACACTTACATATTGCAATTCCAAATAATATCAAACTTGCTTTGAATATTAAATCTATCTCAATCTCTCTTCTCCAATGATTTTCCAACTCTGGCCGTTTGTCAATTGAAGAACATTAGAGGCAGCAGACAAAAGTCGATAGCTGATTAGTGTTAATGTACTCAACAGGAGTAGTTTGAAAACTAGCCGCATGACTGTAAGCCGCAGTTGAAATTACAAAACGAGCCGCATTAGCGTTAAAAATACAGGCCAATTGTTAGCTGTGCAATAATAAAAAGAAAACTGGACCATCCCATTCCACGTCTGACATCCGATATTCGACGTGAGGACAATCAACGTCTAACCTGCATCTCCGAAGTTCGATACCTGTCGTGTCGTGTTAAGCGAGGACAACAGGGGGCCCTTCTATGGTCCTGATATCTCTTTTAAAGTGAAAGCTAGGGGCCCGGGGCTACGACACAGTCAATGCCACTAGATCCAGTTTTTCCCTTCGACTGCAGGGGTGTGACCCCAGGCGTCGAGCTCTCGGTTCCTCCGAGAGTTCAGGTAGCAGGCAGGTAAAAAAAGGTTCAGTCTTTCGAGTCAGACTTCCTTGCATTGACCGAAATTTGACCTCGCAAAGTAACTTATACGAAGAAGAGGAATTCGGTGCGGACGCCGAGCAGGTCTACTAAAATGAGATCGCGGGACCCTCAGATTTCAGAGACTACTGGGATAAGGGTCAACGTCCGACTGGAAGGAATCTCCAAGTTCGTTCACTTGACGGGCCGTAGTGAACCGGTGCAGTATTTTGCCAGGTGTCGGATCGAAAGTCACGCAAAATGGTAAAGCAAACGAACCAGCAAGCGAATCAGTACAGGTCACAAACGAAAAAGCAAAGTCACACCCAAACAATTGCCTGGATAAAATAATAGCCGAGTTGTATTCACAATGTACCTGTACCATTATCTTACTACTCAACTGCAATGTAACGGTACGTTAGTTAGTATATCGCCGCATGGTCCCCGCAGCCGTACTCACCACCGCATTAGGAGTATAATGTTTAGAACCATGATATAGTGAGTAGTGGTTACATATACACACATAACCTACTGAAGTGGTTTTTTCTTTTTCGCAAGATGTGATCTATTTCGTCATAAATATTTCTCGCGTAACAAAACATAAAAAGAAAAGACAATATCTGCATTTGTATTTCTAGATGCGGTCAATATTTGTGATAACAAGTTACTTTTTGTTCCCTATTAGATTTGTGAAAAAAGAAACGTTAAGTGGTAATGGTGTTGTTGTTGTTTGAAGTGTTAGTTTTAGGTTACTTAATTTTTTCCGGTGAAATCTATTGTGTAGTATTTTGCTTTTTAGTGTTTCTGTTCTGTATTTGGCTCTGAAGAAATGTATCAGAAATATCTAATGTTACAGTGCAGAATCTCTCCAATCTCGTCTGCCTTTGCTGAGGTTTTCTCCTTCCGGCTGACGACTGGTCTGTCCAGAGCTAGGCATGCCCCATCATCTGTCTGACGGGTGGGTGAGGCAGCTCAACAGAATGAATCACGGTGGGGACCAAAGCTTTAGACATTGATTCTACTGTTTGACCGGTATGTCTAGATCATATATGATAAGATATAACGATATGATATCATGTCATTTATAAATATGAATCAGTCAGAAAGTAGGTATATTATAGTCGTTAACATATCAGATATACTGTCCATTGTCATGACCGCAATTGGCTTTTTATTCAACTGTCGTTATAATTCGACTGACGATGTTGATATATTCTCATTACTTATCAATGATATATGTAAAGTACCTTGTACCGTACAGGACTGTACTGCACAACTACTACTTCCGTGCAGAACTTAGTTCAGTGTATGTAACAGATCCTACAGTAACTTATCGGCTGTTAAACAACAGTTAGTGCAAATTATAAATATCCTGGAATAACTGAACGTGGAACGGAAGAATACTGTAGTAAAAGGAGATAGTAAATTATTATTTTTCTAGGATCTTAATCTCCTCCTCCTTCGCTTCCTTAGTTGCCGCTGGATCTGTCTTCGGCTGCTAAGGCCTAGCTCCAGACCTCGCTTCACTAAGGATTGAGCTAGAGGACTGGGATTGCTCCGCTCCTCACCCACCGGAGGCACCAGACATCTGCAGTTTTCGGTCGAAGCAGATATTATTAACCAGGGGAAATGCTCAAGAAAGGGGGGATTTTGATTCTACCTACCGGTGGGACCTTCCTGCCCCCTTCCAACCCCTCCTCCTCCTCCTCTACCGGAGGCAAAAATACTCACACTCATTAATTAAGACAAATGCAGTAAGGCGCAGATAGCAGGCCTCTAGTTAAGTAAGTTATGTTAATTTGTTTTTTCAGTTTTTTTATTTTTTTTTATTTTTTTTGGAACAGAAGAAACTACTAATTCCGACTCACATAAATAATAATATCTTTAGGCAGTTGACTTAATACATGTGTGTATGTATGTATGTATGTATGTATGTGTTTGCGTTTGTCATTTGTTAGTTCATGTACGTTGAATGTGTGTGTGTGTTTTGTTTTAGTGAGTGCTCGGGCCAAGCGTCATCGTCAGGGCCAATCTACCTAAAGCATATAAATGGGATATGTCCCGCGCGTTAAAGCACGCCAAAAATCTAGAAACCCAAAAATATACTTATAACTGGTTTGAGTAAGTTAGCGGTTAGAGAAGAATTGAGGAAGAAGGTACCGACAAGTTAACTACAAGTTGACAACATAGTTTGACAATTTATTTGAGTAGGAATTAACGAGATAGTCTCATAGTTTGATAAGAAGAGAATATTTGACTTTATTGGATTGATAGATATATTATTTCGGATAAATAATAGATACATCATCTTCGGAGGGGTCAGCTCATACAACCTATCATCAGAGTCAATTTTTTTTGAACGGGAAATACAGTTTTATTAAATTGGATAATTCTACTTGTTTGCAAGGAAGATCCATTCCCATTGAAAAATAGTGAAGGAAAGAGTTTGTTGAATCAATATTGGAGTTTTTTAGACGCCTTCGTCTCTTTTGAGTCAACTTTTTTTTCCCTTTCAGGAGAAAAAGAAGAGCAATCTGAACCTAATCGTTAAATAGGAGATCAGAGAATAATATTCGACGGATTATATTTGAAACTGGATAGAGAGTAGCCAAAATTAATTTACAAACAGAAAGGTATGATTACAAATGAACATGGTTTTTTGGAAATTCCAGTTTGAAACATACATCAATATTTCATAGCTGTGCTTATCCGATTAAAATTATGCATTGAGATAGGGATAATATCTTTCAAACTCGAATGCATGTCTGTTTGACCTATAGCTTTTGCTTACTGGAGAGCAGCAGCTGGTTAAATGTTCATGCCCTCCGGTGGATCCGTTGGCTCTTCTCCAAGCTTTCTGATTGCCAGCTGGGGCTCCTTAAATGTCGGGTGCTACGCAGAACTATTATCATTGAGCAATGAAACATGAGATCTGCGTTCTCGAACTGCTGAGTGAACAGGAGCTGTACAATCTGGTCGTTGGAGGAAGGAAGCAACAGGATCCGGGGTGGTCTAGGTAGAGTCCGAGAATGGCGAGCGACGGGGTAGAGGGTAGTGGCCCAGGCGCCTAAGTAATCGCATCAGTTAAGACAATGTTCGCAATGGTAGTTTCCTAACATTATTTTTATTTTAGCTCTTCCAGTTTATACCGTCAAATGATAACAGGCTTGTTTGTCACATCATGATCGCAGCAACTTTACACGAATTAGTACAACCAGCAAACACTCAGACCTCTCAAACTTCTCGAAGCTATTCCGACTCGTCTGATTCCTATCCTCCACATCCGGCAGGTCCCGGTGGATTACTCAATAACAGCAGTAACAATATGTCCAATTATCAATTACCTCAACTTCATCAATCAGCTTCTGCAGGTAAATTAGAATCACCACAAACTTCCAATCCAAATTCTTCATATTCACTTCATTCAAATTCTCAACCAGGAGGACCACCTGATACATCATCTACTGGCGCAGCATCTGCGGCATCTGCGGCTTCATCAACCGGACCTAATTCAGACCCTAATTACTACTATTACTCTGCTCAAGCGGGTACTACTAGAACCGGTTCTGACGATTTAGATCATTTAGGACAATCTTATTCCAGACGCCCTCTTCAACCACCTTTGCCTCCACCCCCGGTAGGTAATTATCGACCCATGCACTTATCATCAGTTGTTGGCGGAGAACAAGATCAACAGCAACAACAACAGCAGCAACAGCAGCAGCAACAGCAACAACAACAAGCGCAGCAGCAGCAACCACAGCAGGGGCAACAAATACAGCAACCACAACAACAACAACCTCCACAGCAGCAAGGAAATCAACTTCCTCATCAATCCCCTATTCAACCAACCCTTCCAGGTCTATATCAGCAGCCTTATCCACCATTATATGCTCAACAGCAGCAGCCTACTTACGCTACAACAATGGCTGGTCAACAGATTGGTCATCCATTGAGCCACCACCCCCAAATGTATTTACAATCTACAGGTGTAGGTACTAGTGCGCCTCCTTTCTCCAGTTTAGCTAATGTTCCTCTTACTGGCGGTTATGGTTCTGGTGGGCCTGTTGGTAGTGGAGGACCAGGTCCTTCTACTATATTAGCAGGAACTCAAGGCTCGTCTGGTTCAGGCCCACCTTCTCATTTGATGACAACTTTTAATTCGAAAATTTCATTAAGGTCTTTAAAGAAACATGCTTGTACTGTTTGTGGTAAAAGATTTACACGTCCTTCATCATTACAGACTCATATGTATTCCCATACTGGAGAAAAGCCTTTCAAATGCGAATTTGAGGGGTGTGGACGTAGCTTTTCAGTTGTTTCTAATTTACGTCGTCATAAAAAGATTCATGGCATTTATCCTTAGATGCGATTTGAAGAATGAAATTTTTATTATTATATATAAAGTGTATACTAGTGTGTACTTATCACCACCACCGTCATCATCAATTTTTTTTAGTTCTTGGTTTAATCATTCTACCGCTGTCCGTGACCGCCGTCATCATCACCACCATCCGTTCATTGCGGCTCTATTATTATATATCTTTTAATGATCTGATGAAGTTTAATTTTTTTTGTTTTTAATGCAGGAAGAGAAGGAGAGGGAAAGTAAAGTACAAATATTGGAAGAAGAAGAAAAAAGAGGAAGTGTAATATTTTTTGAGGTGTTTCTGTAATGTGAAGAGTAACAGGTTAATAAATGAAGCAATCTTAATTATAGTTAATATTATCCATCGACCTTGTTTATGAGATAAACACCATCTTCTCTTTGCTGGCGCTCTGTTTCAGATGGGCCGTCGCTTCTTAGGTCCGGTGTGACGCTCTTGCCATTCACTCGCTTGTCTCCAATGATGGGTGCTCCCCAGAGAACGCTTTTTCTGAGGTTGACGTTCTGGCTCGGTGCATGAGGTTTCCCAGGTCAGTTTCTCCCTTTTCTCTATTTGTTTCGTGAGCTCGAGTGCTGAACGTCTCCATTTTCTGACAGACAGGACTTTTCAATCGGTTCCAGGTGCCAAGACTAAATATATGTCGTCCATTTTCATCCGACTGATACGCCTTCTTTTTCGGTTTTCAGGTGCCAAGACTAGCGTTAGTTCTTGATATCATGATTCTAGTGTCTAGACCCGCCAAGACTCTTACTGTCTTATCTTCTAACCCTTAGTCTGGGGTACTTCTACTCGATGTCAAATGGATCAGAAGCCATAAGTAGACTGAGGAATCAGACTGCCAATGCCACCAGCCTCCGGGCAGGTATCCCTCTAATGCAGTATCAATGCTCTTTGAAAATGCCCTCTCTGTAATTTTATTCAACAACAGTCGATTACTGCGCATAGCGAGAGTGACGCCCCCCAGTAGCTCAAAGGAGATAAAACGCGAACAAATGCTGATGAACCAGTAATAAATCAGATCAATCTCTAATTCGAGGATAATTGGAATAAAGATCATAGAGACTGTAAACTTTTCAGGCTTTGGATAACAATAAACAGGTAACTTCAATAAGTGAACTTTTACACTTTAAGAGCGATCTGATTCGCTCGGATCGAAACTTCGATTGGCACGTACGTCAGAACTCATATAATTTCTGAGTCAACTTATAGTAACATATCAATGAAGGTTAATTCTTGCTCATATCCATGTAGCAAATATAATATTATTACGAGAAGAATTGGCTATAAGCCAGAAACAGAGAGTACTATAACCCTCTCACTGTAGTTTGGAATGGAAGGAACATATATGATTAGCAGACAATGTCAATCAACACAGAAAGCAAGCTGTGGGTACAGGAAACGGGCAGAACCTGAGTCACCACACTGGCAAAAAAGATCGATACAAAGTATTCTCATAGAACCACATTAATTCAATCAGGAGTTCTCTAATGTAAGTTAAATCAAAAATTTCCTCTCACGTTTCATAGGCAGGAAGAGGTTCATCAATTCCAGTCTGACGAATAGATTCCAATTCAGCCTGTTGATGTGATAATTTATGTGAAAAATCAAAAACCCCACCTTCCTTAAAAGTAATCTTGAGTGTCCATAACTCCGATATTGGTTCAAGTCCGCCTTCTTTAGCAGGCACAACATCCGATTGCCAATAATTAGCACCAAACCATGGCTGGATTACTTGACATCCATAAAGTTTATTTAAATCTGCAGCAAATGACTTGAACTCACGATCTCCCTTACCAGCAACACGGTAGGTATTAGTCGAATCAGGCAAGAATATCAGTCGCTTATTCGAAATATATACTATTCCCCTATTTGATGAGATATTAGTAGTTGTAGTTTGATCTGGTACGGGATTATTATGTCCTAATTGAATAAACACTCCATCTTTATGAAATTGAAAGGTCTCTCCTGGGAGAGCAAATGGTTTCCCATGCTCTATAGTAACCCAATTAATACTCATCACAAACAAAAATATAATCCAATAAACTTCTAAAATAAATACAAAACGTCCTTATGCTTCAAGTAATTGTGAGGAAATAAGTATAAGAATCAAACTTATAGATCTCCTCTTGACCTTTTATATGATGACATCGTTATCAGTTGGTTGATTATGTCCAGGCCATGGACTTCACTATCGATTATGTGACAGTGCGGCGGTTTAGTCAATACCGCAGAGTTATTGCATCGATCAGTCAGTAATGGAGTTACGTATTGATAAATTTACAGCTAATGACGAATAGTTCTATTTCCATAACTGTTATTAGGTTGGTCAGGTATTAATCTGAGTAGTAATTCAGCGTTAATTTTTATTATCGCTTCTTCTAAGAACAAAGATATTCATTGGTCGCAGGAAGCGACGGCTCTTGTGTGTCCTCGGCTGAGACCATCCCATTGCTCGGTTTGCTCGATATTAAGATAGAATCGAATTTGCAAGATTTTCTTAAGTTCAGTTTCCATAATATATATCTCATTTATATTTAATGAGAGTTTTTGTTCTTGTCTAAGTTATTTTTCTCCATAAGACCAGAACTCAAATTTATGAAGTTTTAATATCTTTTTATTATCTCTCTCTTGGGACTACTTTAATAGAAATCAAAACCTTTTATTATTTAATTAGTAGAGTCTAGCATTATCGTTTGGCTCATTGGGATAATCATTTATGATATTGTTAAAGCCTTAAACCAGCGGTAACTAGAGTGAGTGTACATGTATTGGAGTGTAGTCCGATCTAACACTCAAGTCTGGACCTAGCCCCAGCGTCAATGAAGTTCTTATGGTATGACCTCACCAGTTCAAGCCTGAAAATATATAATTAGTTACCCCGGTCCTGTTGCTCTCCTTACTTTAAGATAGGACCAGTCCGTACTACAGATAACTCTCTCGTGTAGGTGCTTTCTGTTTCCTTACCCTTTCAAATTTAAAGTTATCTTATCTTATCAGTGAGATCTACAGATCTACACCCGCCGCACTCTAATCCAGTCACTTGTCTGACTTTCGCTGCGGTAGAATTAACTATACAACTCCGATGGAGCCGTTCTGTTAGCAAGATCGATTACCGCAATCTCCTCAGTTATCAGCGGTATATTAGGTATGGGGTCTGGGGCTTTGCCCCAGATGACGGAGGCCCAATAGGCTCCGGAATTTAGATATTAAACTGTGTTTTTGAATTAATTTTTAAAAGATATTAAGTAATAGCGACTAAATAACAGAGGCAAAGGAAGGAAGGTTGAATCACAAAATAAAGACAACACAAAATGAAATCATGCTACCACTAAGCAGAAATAAACGCTTCAGCAGTTCCAAATTCTCGAAGACGTTCCAATTCTTCATCATGAACTCGAGACCACATATCATCACGATCACTAGGAAATGTTTCACGTTCAGCCTTAATCGCATATGAAAGATTTTCAACTCCTAATGACCGTAGCGTTTTCTTTTCAACAATTGACAATTCATTCTTAGGTTTATCATATCGGAATGGCTCATTTAAACGAATTCCAGGATTCGTAATGAATCTAGGAATTCGGAGAATATTATATGATGCTGAATGCATCATAAATGGATGGCAAATAACAACATCTCCAACTTTACCTGTACATTCTACAAATTCTTTACATTGATTGATTAATCGAGTGTAACCAAATCTAGCAGGACCAGGAAGAACTCCTAATGGATGATCAAGTAGATCGTTAGCTACAACAGTGATAGAATCTGGAGCGATAAAAGTGGCACCACCTTGGTGTTTAATCTCGTCACTCCAGATTGGTGTAACTAATAATCCTTGTTCTGGAGAATCGAGGAAATGTCTGAAAAAGCCACCATCAACATGCCAATTAGCTAATTTTAAAGGATCAAAATTATCATTGTAGACGTCTTTGAATTTTGGATCCTTATCACCTAAGTTGACTATGAAATTATCCCGCCAATTTTTTGTCTGCTCGGTAATTTTATCTTCACCTCCTACTAGATCACAAATAGCACCCCAAGCTTTAGGAGCGAATTCACTAATTTTAACAGATCTTTGACCTGGCATATGTATTTTTGCTCCATAAACATCTTCTTTTACCTCTCGATTATGCCAGCTAGCTTTATCGTTGGGATTAAGACCCAAACGAACCCAAACATCTTTCAACCAATAAGAAGCTTGTTCTTTAGTGAAACAATTGTGTAGAATAACATATCCTTTATCCATAAAAAAGTCGACTTGTTCTTGGGTTAAGGTAGAACAACCTTGAGCAGGAGTATCTTTATTTAAAACGGTCATTTCGAAATGATATCAGTTTGGTATAGGAATATTTATATGGCTTATATCAAGGATAATTATTAAATTAGATTCTCGCAATTAAATTTATATCATCTTCCTTTATATATATATACCGTTGGGTGTAGATGGATATGGTGGTACTTTTACCGCGTATACTACCAACTACCCCACGCGGTTGTTAGATCTAACGATCTGCAATCTTGCATGAATTGGGGGCCTATGCATGCAAAAACTTCAGCCAGATGAACGTGAGCTAACCATAAACGTACGGTAACATTGTAAAGTATAAGTATATGCTAAGAGTATATACCAAGAGTAACGAGGAACAACTACTAAGTTGAAGGTAGTCAGTGTCCATTTTCGGAGAGCCAGCTCAACAGAACGAGTTCTTGGACAAGGGCGGTCCTGACTGCTGGACGCAAGACCAGGGGACAAGGATATACGGTGTCATACACGGCTGCCTATCAAGCTCTGATTCAATATCAACCCGGGTTAATGTAGCGAATGCCTACCCCCACACAGGCCCACTAAGCTCTCGGACAAAGTATCATTGCTCTAAGAAACTCCTTCTTGTCTTTTTCCGAAAACTCATCTTAAGATAATGGTGGCACGGGTTGGCTGGCATTCTGATGGCCCCCATGGGCATTGTCTAGGCTTAAAAGATCGTGGCCAACCCCATGCGATACATCTACCAAATATCCACAATGACTTCAATGCTATCAAATATTTCTAGTATGAAAACTAAGTCACTGGCGCTAATCAATTAATAATGACCAGATTAAGTTACGAGTCATCCGTCTTAGGCAGTTGGGAATAGTCTTACTGTATATGTTCGTTGTGCTCGATTGTTCTTACAAGCTTATGGTATCCAGCTGTTGCTTTCATTTCCCTCCGGTGAATGGAGATCGCGGTCTGTCACTGGTGTGCTGGTGTTGGTTATGTCACATTCCTTCTTCCAGATGAAGTGAGAGCTGGTAAAAGGTCTGGAGGCCACGCCCCCAGCCGCCGGAGGCACTGCCCCCGGAGGCCAAATGAGAGCGGCCCAGGGCATACTCATGCAAGAGCCAGAGAAAAGATCGACATATGGCCGACTACATTGGTTTAATACGGCTGAAACAAAAGTACTGTTATAAGGGTTTTCTAATCTGATATATCCTTATAACTTGCGATAAAAATAATTTTTTTATCTGCTAAAAAAAAAAAAAAAAAAAAAAATTTAATACGTCGAGATCTATTCAAACACCGAAGTTTCATCCTACACTCATACACTCACTAGCTCGTCTATCTGTTTCTTTTCATCAACTAATCTTTTTGCTAAGAGGATTATTTGTTCAACTAAAATATCAAAACTAGTTGACTTTTTGATTGTCTCTTATATCTGGTTAGTTCTTCTATCTTCAAAATGCAGTTGACTTGGAAAGATATACCTACTATCCCGAACGCAAATGAGTTCTTGGATGTGGTATTGAATCGAACCCAACGTAAAACTCCTACAGTCATTCGTGCTGGGTTCCAAATTACTCGTATCCGGGCTTTTTATATGAGAAAAGTTAGATATACTTCAGATGGATTCTGTGAAAAGTTGCAACAAATAGTTGATTCATTCCCAAATATCAATGAAATTCATCCATTTCATAGAGATTTACTTGACACTCTCTATGAAAAAAATCATTATAAGGTCTCATTGGCATCAGTATCGAGAGCTAAAAGTCTTGTTGAACAAGTATCTAGAGATTACGTTAGATTATTAAAATTCGGACAATCTTTATTTCAGTGTAAACAGCTTAAAAGAGCTGCTTTAGGTCGTATGGCTACTATTGTAAAACGTCTTAAAGATGCTTTGTTATATTTAGAACAAGTTCGTCAACATTTAGGCCGTTTACCTAGTATTGACCCAAATACTCGTACTTTACTTATCTGTGGATATCCTAATGTTGGTAAATCATCATTTTTGAAGTCGATTACTCGTGCCGATGTTGAAGTACAACCTTATGCCTTTACCACTAAATCACTATATGTTGGACATTTTGATTATAAATATTTAAGATTCCAAGCTATTGATACTCCTGGTATTTTAGATCGTCCTACTGAAGAAATGAATAATATTGAAATGCAATCCATTTATGCCATTGCTCATATTAGATCATGTGTTTTATATTTCATGGATTTAAGTGAACAATGTGGATTTTCTATTGATGACCAAGTGAAATTATTTCATTCTATTAAACCGTTATTTGCTAATAAATCTGTCATGGTTGTCATCAATAAGATTGATCTTGTACGTCCTCAAGATTTAGATGAAGATAAACAACAACTTTTAGAATCTATGACTAAGGGAGATAGTAATATTCATGTTGAGATTTTACAATTATCTTGTCATACCGAAGAAGGAATTATGGCAGTTAGAAATAAGGCATGTGATAAATTACTCACTGCTCGTATTGAACAGAAGATGAAATCATCTTCAAGAATAAACAGTATTCTCAACAAAATCCATGTTGCTCATCCTAGTCCTCGTGATGATAGTCCAATCGCTAGAGATCCATTTATTCCTAATGGTGCAGTTGAAGCAGTTGGAACTTATAATCCTGAAGACCCTGATCGTCGTAGATTACAGAAAGATATTGAGATTGAAAATGGTGGAGCCGGTGTTTATCAACCTGATTATAAGGATGCTTACATTTTGGAAGATGAACAATGGAAACATGATATTATTCCTGAATTATTAGATGGTAAGAATGTATATGATTTCATTGATCCGGATATTTCTGCCAAATTGCAAGCATTAGAGGAGGAAGAAGAAAAACTTGAACAACAAGGATTTTATGATTCTGAAGAAGATGATAAAGATGATGATGAAGAAGATGAAGAAGATGAAATTCGTACTAAAGCTGAATGGATTCGTAATAAGCATAAACTTATGATAAATGCTGCGAGGTCAAAAAGGACAATTAAAAACAAGGGTGTCATTCCTCGTAAGATGGCCAAAAGAACTCTTTCAGAAATGGAAACTCATTTTGATAATATTGGTGTAGATGCATCTACTGTTAGTGAAAGAGCTCGATCATTGGCGGCCTCTTCTAGATCTGGTGCTCCTCGTGGTCAAGATGTAATTATCAATCAACAAGATGCTCCTATTATTGATACTAATCGCATACCCAATAGGGATCAATCTAATCGTCGATATGATGGTATTGGTGCTGATACTACTAAGCGATCTAAAGCTGAAAGAATGGCTAAACTCGATCAACGTAATCGTAATAAAGCTGCTCGTGCTGGTGAAGGTGACAGACATACGACTGCCAGTCTTGCTAAGTGGTTATATACTGGAAAGCGTGGTATTGGTAAAACCCAGAGGCGTTAAAAAATTTGTCTTTCGATGTTCCCTCATTTTTTGTCATATAGATATAAAATATTTTGTTAATTTGGATTTTGAAGACACTATCCGCGGCAGAGGCCAATAGTTCTGCCTCCGGCAGCTACTAAGACCAAAAAAACCGAGCGAAGTGAGCGAACCCAACCATCGGAGGCAGAAGCCTGGAGGGTCCCGGCCTAAAATTCCGAACCACTTCAGTGTCTAGTCATCTAACGTTAGCGTATTCGCTCTGAAGTTCCTGAACGGGAACTTCTTATTCAAGGACTGTGGGATCCGGGGTGCATTGTGCTTAACGGCTGGGTTTGGGATGTGGAGAGAGAGGCAGTGATCGAGGGGAAACGATTGAAGTCATCATATGTGACATATCACTAGTAATAGCTACTCAGTCAGCTGGATGACTGGAAGAATCGTCACATATATCATCGTATAATTTAAAAAACGAAAGTTATCAGGTTCAACACGAAATATGTCACGCGCCGTTAAGCCGTACAGATTGTAGTTGAAAGAAATGGAGGGACCGGATCGGATCTGATGCAATCTGATCTAATCTTGAGTGAGTGATACGCTATTTATTCTCCCTCAGGTCAATAGTTTGTCAACTACAAGCCAGCCATAACTGGGCCGTCGACATGTCCGCACGTACTTATTGTATATATACGTACATACGTATATATTCAAATCATGTGAGAGATGTGATCCGTCCTGCAGTCCAGAATTCATTAATCGCGATCGATGGATCTCAACTTCTTATATGCATAAAGTTTTGTGCCCAATGATGATAAGGATAGGTTTAATTCTGAGTTGCACCATTTAATCGCCTTTTATTTTATTTTATTTTTATTTTTATTTTTATTAATGTTAGAATAATACAAGCAAAATCCTTATCAGCTACAAGAGCAGTTAACTGTTAGTCAACTGGCCCCCACCCAAATCATGCTGATAAGCTAGTAAATTAGTGATCGATATTGATCCAGCGGAGAATTTCTCCAATTCCGATCAACTCAACAAAAGAAAACGATAGACCAGCCCCTCTGTTCCTCCCCACACACTCTCCGGCTTCCTCCTCCTGGCTCTTTGTGGTTTGAGGCATGCTTCGTTAACTGATAAGGTTAACTTAATTTACAGGTCATGTCAACTCTTTTTGGCGCCGTGACAAGGCAACACTTCTATATTTGGATAAGAAAGTTCATGATTTTCTATTACTCGGTTTTGCACGGTCTCATGCTCGATGATTTGCATGGTTTATTTTTGTATGATCGTTTTTAGCTCGGTGCTCATCAAGTGATGATATAGAGCTAGTACGTACGTGTAGAGGGGAAGAGCAGGCTGGTGGTTACTCGGTCCTATGAGCCGCACTATCCCGGCATCGAAATATGCACGCTTTAACGTGTTTGAGATAGATAAGTTATAGCACCGGTAAGTTACCACAGCACGTCCACACATCATTTCATTAATGTTTGAACTGATAAGCACATCGTTAAAAAAATGCTTGCTTGACCTTACGATTACTGTAAATATATATATGATCTAGTTTCTTCCTAGTTTTTTAAAATTTTATTTCTAATTTGTTTTAATTGTAGTCTTACTTATTAGCATTTCTCTCGCGCTCATTTTGGATCTTTTTGATCTCAACATCAAAAGTTCATTTCATTGGTAGTGGTTCTCTATATATAGAGCGGAGCTTATTTCAACAAGCTTATTAATTGATTGATTATAGATTTTGGAATTATCTATTTTCCTTGGTGTTCTCTATCTCTGCAAATTGTTCCGGGTGTCTCCGCTAATAACCGAACTTAATAATAGTCTGATATTGACTCTCGTAACAGTCCTGGATTGACTCTCGTAACAGTGGTCGATCCAATTGCATAAAAGTCTGATATTGACTATAATAATGGTTACAACAATCTTTGATACTACTCCAATCATCTCTCCAATCTCTTCAATCTCCTCTTCATCAAGGATTTCGTCGGTGTCATCATCATCTATTCCTAATTCATTACCTCTTCCATATTTGCAAACACCTTTGGTTCCATCTCTTTATCTATCTGAAAGAATTGGTGCTAAAGTCTTTCTTAAATTAGAACAAGTTCAACCATCTGGTTCTTTTAAATCTAGAGGTTTAGGTAATCTGGTTTATCAAACTATTTTAAATGCTCCGATAGGTTCGAAATTTCATTTTTTCTCTTCTTCAGGAGGTAATGCTGGCTGTGCAACTGCATATGCTGCTAGATTATATGGTCAAAAATGTACTGTTTGTGTTCCTTTATCTACTTCGGTAGGAATGGTTGAAAGAATCAGAAGAACCGGTGCTATCGTTGTTGTTCATGGTAAATATATAGCTGATGCTGATAAATACTTACGCGAAGTACTTATCCCTTCATCTGATTTGCCTGCTATTTATTGTCATCCCTATGATAATGAATTAGTCTGGGAAGGTAATTCAACTTTAGCAGATGAAATGGTTGAGCAAATGAATCAGATCAAACCAGCTGCTGTAGTTTGTTCTGTTGGAGGAGGTGGGATGTATAATGGACTTGTTCAAGGATTTCAAAAAGCTCAGTGGAATGATGTCCCTATAGTAGCAGTTGAAACTGAAGGATGTGCTACATTAAATATGTCAATTAAATCGGGAGGGACCCAAGTAATTTTAGAACATCCTTCGACTATTGCTAAATCGTTATCTACTGTTTCAGTCACTAGAGAAACAATCGATTATGCTATGGGTAAACATCCTACTCGTTCTATGGTTGTTAGTGATGCTGAAGCTGCCACTGCTTGTATTGAATTTGCCAATGATCATAAATTGTTAATTGAGGCTGCTTGTGGTACTGCTTTAGCTCCTCTTTATACAAATCGTATCCGTGAAGCTATCCCCAATTTAAACGAAGATTCTGTTGTTATAGTCGTTGTTTGTGGCGGTACCGGCGTGAATTGGGAAATTCTCGAGCAATACTCAAAGGAATATGGGGTTCCTTTATATTGAATAGAAATATTTAACCATTTATGAATATTTATTACTAGTAATTTCATTAATTTTTGTTACATTCACCCCTCTGGCGCCTAGTAGCCTAGCTCTAGAAACCCCAGCAAAGCGAGTAACGGGTCTGAGGCAAAACTGATTTCACGTCTTAATGCTCCAATAATCGCTTCTTGTATTGCCAATACCCAGAACGAATAGGTATGAGTTTCTCCAGAGCATCAAGAGCAGATATAGCTCTTATTTTTTTATCTTTATTCTCTTCATAAATCCGTAATAGTAATTCAAGGGCATGTGATGATTGGACATTTTCAAATTGCTCACTGCCGGTATATTTTAAACATAAGGGTTCCAATTCACTCAAAACGTGACGAGGGTGAGATTTGGAATATTTATCGTAAACGCCAATTAGATAACTCCAAGAGGCTTCATTTTGGGGTGATAAAGCAATATGGATTTCTATGAAACTGAGTTCTTTCTGAAATGCTGCCTCCGATTCCTCAGGAGAAGAAGAAGAAGTATCATTGAGAATACCCCATGTTGAATGAACAAAAAATCTATAACTCCATGCAGAATTATTAAGAACATCACTATTCAATAATTGACCACTAAATCTAAGTTGATTTTCAAGAGAGAAGAAAGAACCGTAATCTGAAGACTTTTGTTGCTGTTGTTGCTGCTGTTCAGTATTTTCTGGCTTTGAATCATCATTCATTTTCTTCTTCTGCTGCTGCTGCTCTGCTACTCTCGAAATCACCCATTTCAAGTGTGACCAAGCATGAAAATTTTTACTGTCATCCTCCAGAATACTTTGTACTAATTTTTGTTCAGTTAAATAGAATTGCTTACAGAAAGGTACCTCCAAATGTTGACGATAATTCCAAATCTGATAATTCTTAGGATTATCAAGAGTTATATCATTAATCCAATCACCATATTCCACAACTGGAATTTCCTCTTCTTCGTAATCTGTCACTAACCATTGATCTTTAGGTAGAACGGATTTCCCAATTTTCTTTAAAATCCTTAATCGATATTCCCATACAGTATAATGAGCTGGATTCATTTCAATCACTTCAGCTGTGAGAGCTAATGCCCGTCCGGAATATTCTTCAATTGCCATAACCCCTCGAAGAAGGTCCATTGCATTCTTGTAATTTTCCGTATAAGCTATAGAAGCCAATGGATGAGGTCCTTCATATTGTGGGATTTTAGTCAGATCAGACCAATCGTATGAATTAGACATTATTGAAACTGGCATTCAATTAGTATAACTATAATATAATTCAATTCTATCAGGAATCGAGATACAATAATATACTAATATGAGAATGGTCAGATGTTGAATGGAGTGAGATTCCGTCCCTCGGGTTGTCTACTGAAGCTCAGAAATCAGATTACAATTATATAGGACTAATTAGGAAATATAACCTAAACCGTAATATTTACCAGCATATTTCCCCGTTCTAGTATGCCTCCGGCGGGCTTGGGGGTAGCCCCCAGGTCCGCTATCTTTCGCTTCGAGAACCATAGGACTACTGAAATCCGAGGGAAGCGAGCAACCGAGGCTGGGGTATGCTGTCAGAACTATGTGGGGGTAGAGTCTCACCAGTGGCCAAGTCAGTGGAACCAGACTACTACTGGAATCGATCGAATTCCTTTCTCTCTCTATATATATGAGGAGCATTATATTAACAAATACAGCCAATCAATTAAGAGCGGTAGAGATTATGACAGGGTCGATATAAGCCCGCCAATTGCAGTTGCCGCCTATATCTGATAATCACTCACTAGATATCTGATTATTGATCACCATCGGGATCAAGACACGCCGCACGGCTGCGCCATGGTCCAGGAGTTAACTGCCTCCGCATGTGTGCCTTTTTTTCTGTTGTCGCTTAGCTCGATCAGGTTTAATCTCTTCAAATTCCTAATCCAATTAACTCGAATTATTCACTTCTTGAGGGAAGCTAGATTGTAGGGGCTGGAGCTCGGCCCTGGAGGGGATTCACTCGGTCAAAGATAGTATCAAAACCTGTCCATTGGCATGAGCATGATCTCCCCGATAGACTACCAGGCCGATCCGTGAATCATAATATTGATCAAAATAAGTTCAAGCCATTAACAATTCAAGTGAGGACTTTTCATAGTCAACTGTCAACTATAACAGCTACATATCACAGTTAATGTTAATCTTTAAAGTTAACGTGTTGACATTAACCAGTTGACTCGGTTTTCAAGTCATCTCCACACAGTTATCAGCTCTGTCATTTCAAACCATATATCTTATCCCACTGGACCATCAGAGTAATAAGAAACTGCTTTTGAGACGGCAACATATATATAATATCCATAACATGTCACACACCAAAATAGCGGATGTACAGCGCCGAAAAATCCCTGACCCTTGAAATTTTTTGAATAGGGTTAGGCGGAAATCATGAAGTGACCTTGAGGAAGACAATTTTTTTTAATGAATCGCGACGACGGGCGTTTTATATTTTAATTCTTTCTCTTTCTCTTTTTTTTTCTTTTTTTTTTGGCTCGGTGTTTATCTCTCGAGAACCCCAACAGTTGAAGTTTTCTTTAAACGAGAAACAACTACTAGTAATTTTTTGAAATTAATTAGTCTTCATCTTCGATTGTCTTCGTTTTACCATCTACTATGTCCGCTCCAGTAGTTGAAGTTTCAAACGTCTTCGACACCATTTTGGTGCTTGATTTCGGTTCTCAATATAGTCATCTTATTACTAGAAGATTGCGTGAATTTAATGTTTATGCTGAAATGTTACCTTGCACTCAAAAAATTTCTGAACTCACTTGGAAACCTAAAGGTGTAATTCTATCTGGTGGCCCTTATTCAGTTTATGAAAAAGATGCTCCTCATGTTGATCTGGATGTTTTCAAATTGGGTGTACCTATTTTAGGAATCTGTTATGGAATGCAAGAACTAGCTTGGATTAATGGAAAAGGTGTTGCTCGTGGTGAACATAGAGAATATGGACATGCAACTATTCATGTTAAGGATTCCGAAAACCCTTTATTTAATGGAATTGATAATTTTCAAGTTTGGATGTCTCATGGTGATAAATTAAATGATCTACCAACTGGTTTCCATACTATTGCTACAACTGATAATTCTCCCTATGCTGCAGTAGCTCATGAAACTGATCCTATTTGGGGAATTCAATTCCATCCTGAAGTAACTCATACTACTAAAGGCAAACAACTACTACAAAATTTTGCTTTATCAATTTGTAAAGCTGACCAGAAATGGAATATGAAAAATTTCATTAGTACTGAAATCGAAAGAATCCGAAATTTAGTTGGTGAACACGGTGAAGTCATTGGTGCAGTTTCTGGTGGTGTCGATTCAACTGTTGCTGCCAAACTTATGAAAGAAGCTATTGGTGATAGATTTCATGCTATTTTAGTTGATAATGGGGTTATGAGACTTAATGAATGTGCTATTGTTAAACAAACTCTTACGGATGGTTTAGGTATTAATCTTAGTGTAGTAGATGCATCTGAAGAATTTATTACAAAACTCCAAGGTGTAACTGATCCTGAGAAAAAGAGAAAGATTATTGGTAATACTTTTATTCATGTTTTCGAACGTGAAGCCGCTAAAATTAAACCTAAAAATGGTAGTAATGAAATCGAATTCTTACTTCAAGGTACTCTTTATCCTGATGTTATTGAAAGTATTTCTTTTAAGGGCCCTTCTCAAACGATCAAAACTCATCATAATGTTGGTGGTTTATTAGAAGATATGAAATTGAAATTAATTGAACCACTTCGTGAACTTTTCAAAGACGAAGTTCGTGCGTTAGGTGAATTAATGGGTATTCCTCATGATCTTGTATGGAGACATCCATTCCCTGGTCCTGGTATTGCTATTCGTATCCTTGGTGAAGTCACACCCAGTCAGATTGAAATTGCTCGTCATGCTGATTCCATTTATATTGATGAAATCCGTAAACATGGTCTTTATAATAAGATTTCCCAAGCTTTTGCTTGTTTATTACCTGTCAAGAGTGTTGGTGTCATGGGTGATCAACGTACATATGAACAAGTGATTGCACTTAGAGCAATTGAAACTTCTGATTTTATGACTGCTGATTGGTATGTTTTTGATGCTGCCTTTCTCAAAACTGTTTCTAAGAGAATTGTTAATGAAGTTAATGGAGTTGCAAGAGTTGTTTATGATATTACTTCTAAACCTCCTGCCACTGTTGAGTGGGAATAGTTATTAGATCTGTGTTCTTTTTTTAGATATATAATTTATAATCACGATATTTTGATATGAACCACCCATACCTCGTCGCTCGTTTCGCTCGGCTTAAACCTGTCCGAGTTGCTTGCTTCGAGCGTACTGACACATTACCGGGTGAGTCGACAGGGACCGCGTGGTACCAGTCGCCGGAGGCAAAACAGCAAGGACGAGGATGAATCTATAGAATTATCAAAAGGTTATGTCCTCCGTCCGAACAACGAAGGCTGAAGTATAATCACCGTCATGAGAAACGGTCAAGAGGAATGTTTCTGGTTTATTATAGAAATCGTTCAACATTATTCGGGATTGATTAGATGATGAGATTGCTCGGTACCATTCATTGAACCGACATGATTTCTGGTCTATAGCATCCAAACTTTTGTATAATGCTTCCTTGGACGCCCAAGTGGAGGCTAAAAATTGTACAGTTTTTGCTTGGCTGGATGATGACAGAATGGACTCAAATATGGGGAATTCATGAACAGGGTGAAGAATTCTTCTAGCAAATCTATTTAATCGATAGGGAGTTTTCATAAATCGAAGGATACGAGATGTTACCAGGATGTCATTTCCAATTCCTCTTACTGACATGACACAGAACACACGGTGAATCAGTTGGTCATAGCATCAACAACTTAAAATAATCGACAACGAACGATAATGACTAACGGAAGAACAACAGCATGAGATCGAAGAAAAAATGAATTGAAAGTGACTTTAACGGGAAGGGCCTGGGACATAATAGGAACATTTTGATTTTCTATAACAGGAATAGTGATTCGTATAACAGGAACATTTTGATTATGTGTCAATCTAAGAACGTGACTCCCTTGGCGATGGAACTCTCTCAATTAGTTAATTTAGTTTCATCAGATCTTACTATCACAGCTTGAATGACCCGAACATAGTTACTCGATAAGAATAACTTGAACTCTGGCGGACCACCACTCGCTGGAATTTCGAAGTTATGGCCCCACCAGCGGAGAAACCCCCTGAGACGGCGTAGAATACCCTTCTTGACAGGGTAACTTGAAAAATATTTATAATCAATAACGGCCATTTATACGAATATTACTCACCCGAAGATCGTAAATCGATAAGATCCGAGCTACCTTTTATCTAATATTTTTCATTTCGTTTATTAATTTGGTTCGTAGAGTATAGAGCATCGTTCTTTTTCGCGTATTAGATTCTTTTGGTGAATTCTATATATTGCATTATTATAGAGAGATTTGGAATTTACTGATTATAGAATAAGAATCAATAGACCCAATATGGCATCGTCAGTACCAGGAAATAGAGTCCTTCCTGAATCTAGATATGATTTAAATTCATATTGGGGTAGAGTTCAACATTGCGCGGAAGTATCAGATCCTAGAATGTTATTTAATATGCCGAAAGATATACAGTGGGCTAAAGATTTAATCAGCAAATATAAAAATGGAACTGGTCCAATGACCCCTGAACTTTGGAGAGCAAAAAGGATATTAGATTCTACCCTTCATCCAGATACTGGAGTGCCCGTCGTATTACCTTTTCGCATGTCTTCATATGTTCTTTCAAATTTGGTAGTCACGGTAGGAATGTTAACTCCTGGTTTAGGCACTGCAGGGACATTATTCTGGCAGATAACTAATCAAAGTCTTAATGTTGCTGTTAATACGGCTAATGCTAATAAATCTCATCCATTAACTACTCAACAACTTGTAACCTCCTATTTAATGGCTGTCACTGGTTCGTGTTCGGTTGCTTTAGGATTGAATGCTGTTGTACCCCGGTTAAAAAACATCTCACATCACACTCGTGTAGTGTTATCTCGCTTGGTACCATTTGCTGCTGTAGTATCGGCTGGTATTGTTAATGTATTCCTAATGAGAGGTGAAGAGATCCGTAAAGGGATCACTGTTTACGATGTTGATACTAATGAACCTATTGGTTCGTCTAAAACCGCTGCAAAATATGCCGTAGGGGAAACTGCACTTTCTCGAATCATTACTGCTACTCCTATTATGGTTCTTCCACCTCTTGCTCTTTATCGATTACAGCATGGCATTCTGAGAGGTAAATCAAATCTGGTTGTTACTCTTGCTAATTTAGGTCTCATCACTATCACATCATTTGCTGTTTTACCATTTGCACTCGGTGTATTCCCCACGAAAGAAATTAAATCTGTTAATGATCTTGAGAATGATTTAACGAATGTGAGGAATTCAAAAGGTAACTTAGTAACTGAAATTTGGTTTAATCGTGGCATGTAGTAAACAGAGCTTATAAATTTTCATAATAGAAATTCATTTTGCATCTTAATCATCTTGATGATAACCGATTCTGCCCCCGGCGACTGGGAGCATAGCCCCAAGATTCCTAGTTCTCGCTTCGCTCGAGTGAACAGAAGGCAAGAAAGAGTGGATAAGGTTTATTATCTTTCTATTATTATGTGTACAAAATATTAATGCAAAAAATGTGTTAGTGTCCTTTTATACCCAATATGACCAAGATATTTCCTCCTGAAATCTACTATTACTCATTAAAGAAAACTCGTTGATTGCAGCTTCGTCCAAAGTTTCACTATAACCTACACCAGGTCCACCTAGAACAACATCAAAGATTTGGAAATCTTCGGGCAATTTCTTCTTTAATTGATTAATTTTTTCAACGGATTCAGAATCAGAACACGTTACAAGAGTTATAGCACATCCACCACCGCCTGCTCCAGTTAATTTGGTTTCGCCAAGTCCTAAACTATCAGCAGCAGCTTTAACCTGTTCCAAAGCTGGATGACTAACCCCTAAGGCAACTAATAGTGCATGGTTAATATGAACCAAAGAACCTAATTGAGACGTAATATTACTGTTGTTATTATCAGCGTCACCGCTATCTCTGTTCAGAATCTTATAAGCCTCTTCCGAAACATTCTCAATAGCGTCCAAAACGGGGTTGATTATAGTAGGAAGACGATCTCTAAGTTTACCCACGTTAGCTACCAATTCAGATGTTCGTCGAGGAAAACCTGTGTTAGTCAGAACTAACTGTATTGGAGGGAAATTATCAATAGAATCCATTATATTAGGACGTTGGAATTTAACTGCTCCTCCACGAGTGGCGACAGTATTATCTATACCAGATGGATTACCATGGATACAGCATTCACCTAAAAAGGCCCAAGAATTAATAAGATCCAAACTAGCCGCGGCGGTTCCAGTACTAGTGTCTTCTGTTGGATTAGAAACATGTCCTGCTAAACGAAGCAAAGCTGCAGAAAGACATACAGATAAGCACGCTGAAGAACCTAGTCCAGCACCAACAGGTAATGTGGATCGAGTTCTAAACATTCTACCTGGAGTATCACGAGAACAGATATTCATATATAAATAAATAAATGCCAGGGCAGCTGCATGCTGAAAAGTCTTTTCGATTCCTTTTAAGCAAGTTCTATTCAACAAATCCACTAACTCAGGATGCACTGTTGAAGGGGGTGTTGTAGTAGTGGTTGTCAAAGAATCCTTTTTAACCATCTCATCAAATTCCTTCCATGGCAGTTCGTCTATCGCCCATTTATGATCGAATTCAATATCAGCAAATTCCAATTCCACTTTGGATGAATCTTTGAATGCTTGTACCAAAGTATATGTTCTTAACGACACCGCGGCAGCAATAGCCGGTTTATTATGTACAACAGCATGTTCTCCAAAAAGAATAACCTTTCCTGGAGCAGAGGTTATAAAGCTAGTCATGAGAATAGATCTAACTACTCAGATATTATAGACAGGATAATATATCTACCAAAAGAAAACGAACCAAATAAAGGGGTAATTAGACTGAGCCTTAAGTTATTTTAGAACGCAGAAGCAAAAATGGGGAAGTATAAAAGCCGTGACATATGGTTCAGCCGTATCAAAACTAAAACCCCTACTACTCCTAGCAGTTTCTGTCTCCGGCGGCGGGGGTGAAGCCACAGACCGTTAGTCGGTTCGCTGGAGTTTCTGTCAGTAATCTTTCCCGAGTGAAGCAAGAGCTAACCCCCGGGGCATCTCCGGAGACTACGTCTCCAGCCGCCAGTGACAAAACGTCGGGGGATGGTGAGAGCTCTGCCGAATAAATGGAGTGAAGGATACCGCCGCACAGTGAAATTTTCTTCAGCCGTACAAAAAAAAATATATTGATGGACCGATATTGATCTTGATCTGTTTTGATTTATTCACTTTTTTTCCTTTCATGAAGAGTTTTTAAGAGACTGTATCTATATCCATTTTAATATTTATTCATCGTCTTAGAGCACTCTTATTATGTCGTCGGAAGAAAATATCCGGCAGGTTCAAATCCGTCTGGTAACTAGAGATTCAGACCTTCAGGTACCAGATGCTCCTTTATATGTGCCAGTATCTCTAAAGAGATATGGTCTTTCAGAGGTTGTTAATCAACTTCTTGAACAAGAAACTCCTATTCCATTTGATTTCCTTATTGATGGAAAACTTTTAAGATCATCTTTAGATAATTATTTGATAGGTGCTGGTTTATCCAATGAAACAACTATTACTTTAGAATACGCAAGATCAATTTTACCTCCATCATTTTTGGCATCCTATGCTCATCAAGATTGGGTTTCGGCTGTATCTATAAGTAGGAATCGATCAGTTGAAAAATTTGCCACAGGATCATATGATGGAGTAGTACGATTATGGAATTATTCTGGGGTTGTCACTCACCAGTTAGTGGGTCATAATGGAGCGGTTAAGAGTGTTAAATGGGTTGATACAACGAGATTAGTTTCTAGTGGATCCGATAGAATATTATGTTTATGGAAATTCACAGAAAAGGATGCCGATGATAATGATGACAGTGCAAGTGATATAGATGTTGATGCCGATGGTGAAACTGAAGCTGCTAAGGGGTCTATAGTGGCAGTACTTCAGGGTCATACTGCGTCAATCGATGATTTAGCATATAATAAATCTACTAAAAGAGTGGTATCAGCTTCAGCAGATACAACCTTAAAGATTTGGTCGTCTAATTATAAAGATTTACCTCCATCTGAAAATCTAGCTAAATCTTCATATACTTCATCTCAAAAACGACGTCGTCTAGCTGCAGCTGGGTCGTTGTCATCTGCCCGAACAAGAGGTCCTCTTTCTACACTTTCCAGTCATAGTGCACCAGTTACTGGAGTAGTATATCATCATTCTGATAATTCAGTAGTTTACTCAGTCTCTCAAGATCATACTATTAAAACTTGGGATATTTCAACTTCCTCTCTCATTGACTCTAAAACCACTTCATTCCCATTATTATCTATAACAAGTCTCGGGCCTCAAACTGGTCTTTTAGCTTGTGGATCATCTGCTCGTCATATCACTTTGATAGATCCCCGAACTACTACTACCACTTCTCAAGCTCAACTTATTGGTCATACAAATTTTGTAGTTTCATTGGCCCCTTCTCCTAATAATCATTATATGTTCTGTTCAGGCTCACATGATGGTACAACGAGAATATGGGATGTGCGTGCTCAAAAAAGTGTATATGTTATAAGCAGAGAATCTGGTGAATCTCCCACGGCTGTTTATGGTGTAGACTGGGAGTCTAGATTGGGTATTGCAAGTGCTGGACAGGATAAAAAACTTCAGATTAATAGCGCGAGCTTTACGAAAGAGTAGCAAAACCTGTGTAAATTATCTATAGAAATCAGTCATTTGAAAATTCAGTTTTTGTTCCTGTTAGTGAAGGGCCCTTGCTCGCTTCGGTAAGATTAAACCCGTGTCAAGTTACGCAGAGGACAACACCTCAAGCGGCAGAGACAGGCCAACACGAAGCGTATTATGATGATTTTCAAACACATACTCCTTATATATTATTTATATATATGTATATATATTTCATTATATTTCAAATTCCATAAATAACTAATTACACAAGATCATTACTAATTAACTACAACATACCACCAACACACAATCCACCAAAAAAAAGATAGAGAGAAGCCAAAAACCATTCTTTACTCTACAGTAACACTCTTGGCCAAATTACGAGGGAAATCAACATCGATACCTTTACGTACAGCCAACCAGTAACTCATCAACTGAAGAGGAATAACATTCAATAAACCTTGAAGACAATCCACAGTAGCGGGTACTTCCAAGGTCTTATACTTAGGATCAAAAGTATCACCAGGATTGCAGATAATAATTGGATTACCAGAACGGGCAACAACTTGTTGTACAGCACTCATAACTTTAGGGAAAAGTGAATCTCTTGTAGCCATGACAATGATAGGGAGATTTTCATCAACAAGTGCAAGAACACCATGTTTCAATTCACCAGCAAGAACACCTTCAGAATGCATGTAGGAAATCTCCTTAATCTTTAATGCACCTTCAAGAGCAGTTGCATGTTGGTAACCTCTACCAAGAAGAAGTAAAGATTTCTGATCAGCAAGTGTTTCATCACACATTTGCTTGATCTCATCATTTAATTCAAGGACTTTAGAAATTTGAGAAGAAATATTCTTTAAACCATTAATAATCTCCAAACGTCTTTGATGTTTAGATAAACGATCATCAGAAAGGGATAAAGCCATCATAACAAGGGCAATAAATTGTGAAGTATAAGCTTTAGTAGAAGCTACACCAATCTCCGGACCGGCGTTGATATGAACACCACAATGAGTTTGACGAGAAATACTAGATCCAACACTATTAACAATTCCAACTGTCAAAGCACCTCTATCTAAACAATATTGTAAAGCAAGCATAGTATCAGCAGTTTCACCAGATTGAGATACAAAAACACAAGTATCATCACGGAAAACAGGAGATTTACGATCCAAGAAATCCGAGGCTAATTCAACGGATACAGGGATTTCAGTTAATTCTTCAAATATAGCTCTAGTTGCCAAACATGAATGATAAGAAGTACCACATGCAATCATAATCAAACGTCTACATCTTCGAATAGTAGTTAAAAATGAACGAAGGCCACCTAAAGTGATAGTATTAGTTTCAAAATCGACACGGCCCCTCATAGTTGTAACAACTGATTCAGGCTGTTCAAAGATTTCTTTTTGCATAAAATGATCAAAAGCACCTTTCATAATTTCAGCCAATTCCATTTCTAAAGTTTGAATAGATCGAATTGTAGAGGCACCAACTTCTTTTGTACTACGATGAATATGTAATTGACCGTCATAAATATGAGCAATATCATCGTCTTCTAAGAATAGAACTTTTTTAGTGTGTTCCACTACAGCAGCAGGATCAGATGCTAAAAAGAATTCTGCTGGCATAGGGATTCCCTCATCAGAAATAAAAGCTCTGGAAACTGAATGACGTAAATTATCCTTTATAGAATGAGAAGACAAAAGACCGTTTGCATGACCATTAATATTACTATTAGCATGGGAAGGAACTCTACCATGACCATTAATTCCAACACTATTATTAGTATCTTCCAAATTATCAGGAAATTCAACATCAACAAAATCAGTTTTCAATTTCTTTTCAGTTTTGACACCAACTAACAATGGAGAACCCTTTCGAGTGGCTACGACTTCATCTTGATAGTGCACCGATTTAATAAGTAATCCATAAGCACCTTCCAATTCAATAATAACCAATTTAGCTAATTGACTGAAATCCAGATTATGTTGTTTATTGGAATCATACATATATTTAAAGAATTTTGCAATTACTTCAGTATCAGTTTCAGATTCAAATTTAAACCCTTTTGCGGATAATAAAGATCGAATTTCTCTATAATTAGTAATGATTCCATTATGTACAACTGCGAATTCATTATTAGGATCAGATCTTTGAGGATGACAATTTACAGTTTTAGGTTGACCATGAGTGGCCCATCTAGTATGAGCGATACCAGCATGACATTCGAAGACTTTATCATTATTAGGTTTAGATGCTTTGATTAATTCAGCTAGAGCTCGAACTTTGCCAACTTCGCGATAGATATCGACTTCACCGGGTCTATCACCATCAATAGCCAAACCAGCGGAATCGTAACCTCTATACTCTTGCCTTTGTAAACCTTCGATAAGAGTATGAATAATCTCACCACGAGTTTTAGGGACAAGGTAATTAATATAACCAAAAATTCCACTATAAAAAGTTAGTTTGGAGTACTATAACCAACCTGATAGAATCTCCCGAGGCTACAACCTGATACAAATCACGTAAATCTAGAATCACGTCAAAGTCTTGCTTTTCATCAGGATCATCTCGTTCATATACACCATTCGAGCACCACCGAGAGCAACAACACCCCAGTCATCAGAGACAACATTCTCAATGAAATACTTGGACACCCAGATCAAAAGTAGACTTACCACATTGTAGAACAAAAAAAAATTCAAGATATGATCAGAAAAAAGAAGCGAATGGAAAGTTTTAGTTCAAACAAGACTAATACTAGTAATAACGAAAGTTGAATTAGAAAATTATCTGATTGGTCTCTTCGATTGACCCTTTAAAATCAGAGATGAAATGAACAAAAAAAAGAACTTGTGATATGATGTGGGCGGTTGGGCTTTATTTATTGATTTCTGTCGAGGTGGTTGAATCAAGTGTGCGAGAGAGGCAGAGTGAGGGAAAGAGCTGAAGAGAGGAGTATGGGTGAGTGAGTGGCTTAGGCCCGCTAATGAGTTGACCACCAAAAAAAACATAAAACCAAAGGGCAGGGGCACGAGGCGGAGTGGAGAGTGAGTGAATGATGGAAAAGGTACAGCACGGCTATAAAAATGAAAAACCAATTTTTTTTTGTAACTAAACTTAGCACATGCAACTAAGCAGAGTTGCATGCGGCTCAGATCGCTATGTTTAGGTATTACCCCTTTAGGGAATTATTTTGGCCGACGGCAGTTTTAGTTTCAACTGCATCTGCAGTAATTAATTAACTAGTTGGGAGGGCGTCGCTGGGAGGGCGTCGCTGGAGAGAGAGCCTTCCCTTCAGTGGGGACAGACCTACGACGGCTAGGACAAAGTCCCAGACTCCTAGTTAATAAAATAGAATTACTATTCGGAGTAAAACGAAATGATGAAAGAGAAAATCGGAGAGCGAGAGAAATATACCCGGCCACTTAGTGCTGTGGCCGGTATAAATGCAAGGCAACCAGCCAACTAGTCTTAAGCAGGTACCTGTACTCTAGTACATACGCAACTAACTGTTTTGAGAATCTTAAACGAGATTGATTGATGGTGTGTCGGTACGGTGGTTAGGTAGTGTGTGAAGAAAATGTAGATATTTTAAGGCTGTTGGTTGATATTGTCAGGAAACAAGGAGTCTTGGCCAAGGATAAATATGGATGGAACTAAGTTGGAGAGAGGAGAGAACAGGGGGGAGTCTAGTCTATCCCAGCCACCGATCATAATTATTAGAATAATAAATAAAACTATTAATTGGTACCAACCACCAGATATCATTATTATCATACAAATTTATTTATATAGTTGAAGTGAACAATAAGGTTATAATAGATTACAAATTTGATAACCTGAGTTCTTGAGTGATGATCAAATTGGCCGTGAGAAAGAAATTCATGGCTAATAACTTTTTTCTAACAATACACCTCGCTGTAGTTCTTAACAGCTAGTCTGAACAAGCCAACTTTAAATTGACCTTTGTAGTTATGATGCACAATGAGTATACCCTGTGCACATTGTAGATGCCGCGCTGTAGGGAGTGTTTGTGAATGGTAGAAAGTTATATATAGATCATTTATTTGCCCTAGCCCATATCTCATCGCTTATAGATTAATACGTGACGTCAGTCAGTGACCGGCCAGTTATATATGGAGGGAGGTTTGTAAATTAATGTATTGGTTACGCTTACATACAGGTACAGTAGATACGTGTACAGCGTTCGGTACATTTCTTAGCCAGCAATCTATGGAATAGTTCATTAACCAGATAAAAAGATTCT
The DNA here is from genome assembly GCA_030579875.1 of Sugiyamaella paludigena. Classification (NCBI taxonomy): domain Eukaryota; kingdom Fungi; phylum Ascomycota; class Dipodascomycetes; order Dipodascales; family Trichomonascaceae; genus Sugiyamaella; species Sugiyamaella paludigena. Next base: position 412,030 of record JAKTRU010000003.1, on the reverse strand, counting down.
AAGGGGTAGATCGATTCACTATATCAAAACGAATTAAGTAATTCATCGATTTCTCGGTCGAGAAAATAATAGTTAACTCCACGAGGTCTGTACATCTACTGCAGGTATTAATTCTAACACCACGGATTAAATTGTTTCAAAGGCTATTATTCAATTGATCCCTGTCGACTTCCGATCAAACTCTATTCTCGGAATGTTCTCCGGTCGTTGTCAAACTATGTATACATAGATAAGGATACCTGCAGAATCCACCTTTACTAATTAAAGGTGGTATCTGATTCACCATAGGATATAATGCGTTGTACTTAACTTAAGGTTTCTAATGCGTTGTTTTAAAGTTCAATTTATAGAAATATAGCTAACTGGGTCCAATTGCATGCATATTATTAGATGATAAGTAGATGAAAGATGAAAAATAACATAAGAATGAAATACTAAATTTAACTTGTTTATAATCTAGGAATATGGTCTTTAGTCTCTTTCATCCGAGCGGGGATGGCACCTCATGAAAATAAATGAAAATAACAAAACGTTTCTTTCTGTCTATAACTAATATTTCATATAAAATTAGTGTCAGTAGAGATCCTGTTTATTTACCCCTGGAAATCTTGCATGGTAGATCTCTAGATATCTTCAGCACTATAAATAGAAAACGTTTTATATAGTAATTTACTTCAATTTTCACGGAGTATATGTTCTGGATTACGGAGATCAGGGGTTTCCCCGGGAGAGTAGGCTTGGCCACCAACAGTCGGTGCTCCAGACCAGTTCAAGCTAAATTGCCAACAGACTAGATAACAATACACCATCTCTGCGCATCAGACCTTGCACAGAACAAGCCACAGAATGAGCTGTGTCCAATCAATTGCTAATTGTATTGTTTCATTATCTCCTATATCACAACTATTACACTGGATTCTCATACCTTGCCCTGTCTGACCTTCAGCAGACCAGATCAATTCGTCAGATTCGGAGCGACGGAGTCGACCTTGATCCGGCTCGAAAGTAAGATGTCTCAGTGCATTGATGAATATAATTTGAATAGAAGGAAAAAGAAAATTATCATAATACATATATATAGCGGGCAGCGTGAGAACAATACCGAAGAGGATTATGGAATTTTAAAATCCTATTAATCGACTTATAAATGCTTATAAAGGTCATAAAATTCAGGGGTAAACCACGTCTTTCCGGTTGCCTTCGACGACTAGGGCTTACCTCTAGACCATGAGATTGGGTCGCCAGGGATTAACACTATCCCACATCTTTCCGGTTGCCTTCGACGACTAGGGCTTACCTCTAGACCATGAGATTGGGTCGCCAGGGATTAACACTATCCCACCCTGTATCATTCTTAGAATGTTCTCCGGTTGCCTTCGCAGTTCGCGCAACCTGAGATCCAAGGCTTCATCCCAACCGCCAGAGACAAACATGGGCCTGACGAAACTTATTATAAACAATAAATAATAATATCAATTATGTACCTGATTCACAAAAAGAACTAGCGAGTTATTCACCATTTATTAATTTTCTGTTTCACCTCGGGCTCATAGTATATTGATATCTTTTCTATTCTTGGGGTTCTCTAACTGAGCAATAAAGCTTTGACCCCTCTTAGCCCACATATCTTCCATTATGCTTGAATCGGCTATTTCCAATCCAAAGAAATATTGTTGATATGGATCTGCCATTTGAGCAGCTTCATAGATGGATCTTTGCCTTCGCCTTGGCGGGACAATTGATGTATTATTATAGGTTTTAGTTGTTGAAATTGTACTTCCTTGATAACCTTTGATTCTTTCATCGTCGTCATCATCATTTTCTATCTCTTCTTCCTCTTCCTCTTGTTCTTCGCTAGAGTCACTATTTTCACTATTGTTATCACTGTCATTATCGACATTTCCATAGTCAACGAATTCATTTTGATAGAATTTATATTCCTCAGCTTCAGGTTCTTGGAATCGAATTCGTCTGCTAGACGATGTACCCTGTAATATAGCTAAATCCGTAATAGAAGTCAATTTATTCGACGGGATCGACGAGGATGATATCATAGTCATAGTATCAATGGTAGTATTACTAGCATTTCGACTTCCAGAAGCATTAACCACTTTCAATTTAGTCTGTGCATCATACCCCGGTAGTGCAAACATTCTCGACGGGGGAGACAATGAATTGAACTCGTCTTGTTGAGAGAGGCCGTCATGATGATCAGAAGATGATGATGACGAAGAACTATTACTATCTACATCTATTGTTGTTGAATTTTGAAGGTGTGGTTCTTGCTCTTGTTCCTTTTGTTTTTGTTGTAGTTCAAGTTGCTGCGTCTGTAAAAAATCAAGTTCGGCTTGCTTGTCAGCTTTTTCATTTTGTTTATTCTTTAAAATTGTACTTCTCCGCTGAACATATGAACATTTTCGAGTATAAAGATCATGCTGTTGTGGATCATCCAGATTAGAACTATTCCTATTCCATTCTCCACTTCTTTTTGCTGATAATTTCTTAGATGGTGATGAAAAAATACGATGGGGTGGGACTCGTGGAGGAATTCCTGCATTAATGCCTCTGAGTTGTTGTTGAACTTCAATTGATGAACATGATGAGCTATATCCATGACCATGCTTGCTGCTAGATTCATCCTTGTCATTATTAGTGTTACTGTTATCGCCGATAGATTTAACGTCAATTATAATATTATTAGCACTACCAGCACCACGTCTCTGTCTTCCGGAATATTGCCGATATTCAAAACTAGGTTTCTTTTTCGGTTGAGGTTGATGTAATTTATCTAGAAATGCTGCAACAGCATTATATTCTGAATCATTGTTAATGGTTACAGAAGTAGAAGGAGTGTCCAAGAAATCAAAATCACTTACAGGACTTGAAACTTCAGATAACATTATTTCTTTGACTTTCCTCCTAACTGCATGACCAGGTCTCAAATTTTCTGGTGGTGGTTGTGACTGTTTGCGAGTCAGATCAGTTTGTGACACTGTATGTCTAGGAGCATTCTTAACGATTTTAGGCAATTGCTCTTTGGACCATTGATGAGATGCAAATTCTTCTTCGCTACTATTATCTTTTGGTGACCAAGATGATACTGAAGTAGGAGGAGAAAATGAACTTCCACCATCTGATGAAATACTGCTCATACTTTCTGCAGTAGAAGTTGGTCGTGGCAGACCTATTCTTCTTACCGCACATCCCAATTTAGACGAAGCAGAAGACAATGCGGGTGATGGTAATGCAGCAGAGATTTTTTCCGATAATCTCTTCTCTTTATCATCTCGATTTAATAAATAACATTCTCTAAAATCGAAATCATGAGGAGGTTTCGAATAATCCGACATATGAGTGGTGAAAATATCTCGATGTATATATTTTCTAAGCATTTTCTTTTCTGGCGATGATACTAACTCCGATCTTTCATTCTTGTTATCATTATTGAAATTACTACTGCTAGTATCATCACCACTAGCAATTCCACTGTTACTACTGTTATTGCTGCCAATGTTCATACTGCTATTACTACTATTTCTTTTACCGTTTTCTGCCACTTGTCGTACTTGGCTGTGATACGCTTTAGTATATGCTACCAAATCTTCAGTCAAAGTAATAGATGAATTTTCAATGATAGCAGCAGATTCAGACGATAGTGATTCATCATCGAACTTAACAGATAGCGGTATTGAAGTTGTGTTTCCCATATTTATGAGTATGACGATTTATATATACCATAAGAGTATGATAATTATAAAAGATAACCAAAATAACAAAAGAAAATGAAAGACAGCAAGGAATTAGGTAGGCACGGGAGGAGGATGGGTTGTTATATATGTTTCAAGATCTGTGAGTGAGTGAGTATTTCTTGAGTGAGTGAGTATTATTCCTCGAGGCAGGCAGGCGTATGTATATGTATGTCACCTGCAGACACAAATTAATTTTTCTTTTTTCTCATATATCGCAGTTAAACTTTATACTCTGAGTATACAAGGAAAAGTTGTAATAATTTAATGTTACATATATATATTATTTTACTTTCCGTTTCATATTCTCTCATAATAATCTAAAAAGTTTTTGAAACAAGAATCCTTAGTTTGATATTATTATTCCATTTCATTGGCCCACTTGGCGCTAGGACAAAGGCACAATTCCCCCAGTTACCCCTAGCTCCCTCCCCCTAGATCTTGCTACATGTAAGTTATACTCCACACGACTGATCACGAGCTGCCTACCTACCACCCACACATATCACTGGATATATGGAACCACCAAAGTTATGGGAAACTCTTCGCTCACTCACACACTTTTTGAATCAACTACCTACATCTAATGAACTATCCAACCACTAAGATAATTTTATTTTAAATCCGGCGTTAAAATACCCAACCAACTATCCACCTGTTACCTACCACCATCTAATAATGATTTTTTTATTCATGTCACTTGAAGTGGCTGGTTCATGCAAAAAAATAATTATATGTGAATGGCTGCACAATGGCTGCGTAATGGCTGCTTAGGATCTGCGAGCGTGCTTGATGGGCGGCTGCAGGCAGTTATAATCAGGGGGGCTGGGCATCATGAGAGTTCCAGCCGTATATGTCTTATCTTGATAATGCACTCTGTAAAGGGAAAGGATCGACGCATAATAAAGAAATGACCGAGGGGTCTGGGGCAGAGAAGAGGGGATAGAAGGGGCGAATGCCTCAGACCTCTTCCTCTCTTCGAATTATCTCGAGAACTAGTTTGAGAGTATAATTCGGGGTAAAATGTGACGAAAATGAAAAATATATATAATTATAATGAGCACTTCTGTTGAATTTGATTCTGTTGGAATCCACGTGTTTTTTATGATATATTACCACAGGATTAACGTTTTTATTGCTGTTATTTGGGGGAAGTAAAGATTATCAGGGGAACGTTTTTTTCATGCAAATTATATAATAAAAAAAGATGGACTACTAAGTCACTATTTTCTAATGCTAGCATATTATATTCTCTAATATTCTTATTAATTATTATTACATATAAATATGATATGTAGTTGGTTTATAGTTTATTTTTTCATTTATTATTAATATAATTAGTTTTACGTATTATCTTGTTTATATTTGAAAGCCAAAACGGTTCTGTTTTTATTTACTCATTCGATTATTACACATTTTAAATGAGCAAGATATTCACGTGTTACAAGAATATATTCTGCTTGTTTCGATACACTTCTCGTAATGATTAAAGTTCCAACTTATGTGAGACAATAATCAATCATGAATCTATATAACAGATAACATCTGACCAGTTCAGCAATTTTTTATACTGCGCTGTCGACTGAGTGAGTAACTTTGTTTTTGCATGTTTGTTTCAGGATAACATTATTGAATTCTATTTTGATTCCCATAGAACAACTGGCTGTCTTAAAAGTTCTCCACCTGACGATCACTGCAGTAGTTATCTGTGATATGATATGTGTACCTCCTTGCTCTCCCTTGTCAGTATCCGACGGCTAGAATATCCACCCTGTGGCTCTATGACTCTCGATCACACTGACTCTCGTGTGCTTTCAGTTGTTCATCAACCAGAAGTCACTCTCACGTGAAGGTGGAATTATTTATCCGGAGCATAGTGAGAGCTGATTTCCTAACCGCCGGAAGAAACAAGGGAAGAACAGAGCCCCAGTCGGTACGCTAGGGCTCTGAGCTACTATACTGTTAACCATACGCGGAGGGGTTTTAATGAGATCGTGAACCTAATGAGTTTTGATTTAAACTCATGCAAGCATAGACAGATGGATCAATTTATTGTGTTATCACATAGGTTGGGAGATAGTTCTCTATGGAATCAATGCGTCAGGATCAGAACGCGCTGTCTCCAACAGAGATTTCCTAGCAAAGTTACAGAAATTCGGTAGTCTTCACAAGCTTATCAATTCTTATAATTTTACTTACAATTAATTTCATGATGGGCCTGAGTAGCAGCCTCAGTTTTCAACAATATATTACAGGATATATCTAAAGCCCCGTTCCAGTTGATTTTCAATATTGGTATATTATGGTTTCAAAAGTTTGTCTACTTTGTAACATTCTACCGGCATCATAGAACATGTGCCTCCTACTCCTTAGCAATATCGACGAATACAACCGGGTGAGTCTGCATTAGACAAGAATATGGATGGAAAAAATGGCTCATATTGGTTTACTCCCTGCTTGTCATTGAAGATGGGTGAAATGCCCCATCATTTATCTTCCTACATTAGATATATAAGTTACCACCAGTATGATATATTCATTTGTTCTGATAAAACTAATTCTTCATAATGACCTCCGATAACATGATTGATTGACTGATTGATTATCATTTATTGTCTAACACACCAGAGACTTCGAAATTTTCCTGATATCACATTTTCCTGATATCACGTGACGTCCGCATTTTCCATATGCAATTAAAAGAATTATGTTTTGGCAAATAAAAAATTTGTAGATTAGATGCGTTGGCTCAGTTGGTAGAGCTTTGGATTCCAAATCCAAGGGTCACAGGTTCAAGTCCTGTACGTGTCACACTTTTTTTTCTTCCCTAATATTACCCCTTTGGTTAGCGATAAAAAAATTCTGCCGATCATCAGTTTCATCCAACTAAACGAATATCTATATGTCTTTTTTTATTCAACTAAATAGCGAGCTATAAGTTATCTTCTATCTTTTAATATACAAATCTAGATATCCAACATGGTTCAGATGCCTGAAATATCTACTGATACGCCGAGGGTGGAAATAGAAAATAATGACATACTGCCAACGGCTCAAGCTATAAGTAGAGCGGATAGAGGAGATCAACCATTCACATTTGGACAAAGATTCTTGGTAGATGAAGATAGTGTATGGGATCATAACGCCTGGTAAGTTTAGCCAATGAAGGCAGCCTCTAGAAGGGAAAGCAACCAGCTCTCCGAATCTCTGGGCTTCCAGCCGGTTTTGGGACGCTGCCCAGACCCGTTCTATGGGTACTGTTGGTGCTAGTTCAGTTGCAAACGACATGAGAGAATCAGGAGGTATAGATCTGTGAATATCTGGCTATTTATTAACATATGTAGGGATCATGTGGAATGGGGAGAAGAACAGCGACTAGAAGCAGAAGAAAAATTAGTAAAACAAAGAGAAGCTCCTGTAAAAGCGTTTGATAAAAGTCTATATATGACGAATCCGGCCAAATATTGGAATCAGTTTTATAGGAATAATAAGGATAATTTCTTTAAGGATAGAAAGTGGCTTCGGGTCGAATTCCCTTCACTTTACGAAGCAACCAGACCAGAAGCAGGTCCCAGAACGGTTCTTGAAGTTGGTTGTGGGGCAGGCAATACATTATTCCCAGTATTAGAAGTTAATGAAAATCCAGATTTAAGAATTATTGGTGTGGATTTTTCTAATCAAGCGGTCAAAATTGTTAAAGAATCTGAATCTTTTAATTCCAAATATGCTCATGCTGCTGAATGGGATTTGGCCGAACCTACTGGTAAACTACCTGATGGTGTAGAGGAACATTCAGTAGATATTGTTGTCATGATTTTTGTATTTAGTGCTTTGTCTCCTGATCAATGGGAGCAAGCAGTAAAAAATTTAAAAAGATTACTGAAACCTAATGGTCAGATTCTATTTCGAGATTATGGCCGTTATGATCTTACTCAACTTCGATTCAAAAGCGGTAGACTTTTAGATGATAATTTCTATATCCGAGGAGATGGCACAAGAGTATACTTTTTTACAGAAGAAGAATTAGAAGAAATATTCAAGAAGGAATTTGATATTGTTAAGATTGCGACGGATAGAAGGTTGATGGTAAATAGACAAAGACGACTTAAGATGTATCGGATATGGATGCAGGCACATTTTTCTAATAGAATGTAATATCTTAACTTAGAATAGAATAGATGATTTATATACTATTTATAATGAAAACAGTTGGGATTACGATGCCGTCTATTCATCTCTCTCGAGGTTTAGTCGACATCACGGAAAGTTTATTCCGAATATCGAGCGTAGCAAGAGCGAAAGGTCGTGTCCCAGCTTCTGGAGGCAGAGGGGGATTTGGGACGACTCGAGTCCTGTTCTTTTTTATTTTCCATTTCTATATTATTTAACTATATCCTTTCCATTTAGGGATTATTACTATAATGGTTTTTGTCTTATTAAGTCTCCTTTCAACCTTCCCCCAGATTTGTCAGAAATCCTTTTTCTATTAACCGTCGCTCAGTCCAATCCCATGATTTTTGAGCATTTTCCAAATTAGAAGCAAGACTACTAGGCCTAGAGTCTACACCAAATGTTACCAAATATTTTCCGCTATCACCACCTTCTAAGGTAAAGCGTTCAGATAAAGCACCTTGTAATGCCGCATAAGATGCTTCCTCTGGAGTTACTCCAAATATACCATTAAAAGTCGTGAACCCAAAACTAAACAATCCACCAATAAAAGGCAATTGCTTCCAATACTTTAATAATCCAGTATGTAGTGAGAACCCTGGATGGACAGCAATAGTGAGAATCTCAGGATATAATCGACTCATAATAATGGAAGTATGAATATTGGCAATTTTAGCATTCGCATAACGTGGCCAAGTCCATAGAATATTTGGTCTACGATCAAATCCTTGAGATAAATCAACAGACGGTGTCGCCATGTAATGAGCAATTGAGCTTACAAAGATAACTCTTGGGATGTATATAGATTTCTTTAAAAGTGGAATCAATAACCTTGTAAGTAAATAAGGCCCAATATGATCAGTCTGAGTCTGAATTTCAAATCCATCCATAGTTACCGAATATGGTAAAGCCATAACGCCAGCATTATTTATAAGAAGACTTGATGTTAGATTTAATAATGTCATATCCAGCTTCGAATATCTAAGTTTAAGACGACTATATCCCAACAAGGTTCAAATATGAGTCAAGTCCCAGCGCTCCTTTACTCTTCTGATTTGATGATCAGTCTCATACTTACCTAAAGGAATCTTCAAGTTGTTGAAACTCATTTACTGTTTGTATGACAGTCCCTAGATTATTCAAATCAAGATGTATATAAATCAGTTCTCCCAGAATACAATTCGACGGCAAATCCTTTCGACGTATATCAGCCTCCTTGATAATCTGATCTATAGCATCATTTGCCCTGTCAATATTTCTACAAGCCATATAGACTACCCACCCATGGAGATACAGATGAAGACATGTATAGTAACCGAGTCCATTGTTACCGCCGGTTACCAAAGCCACCTTTCGAGTTTCATTTGGATTGTTATATGGAAGATTATAGGGTGAAAATCGACTCATATTAGATCAAAACTCCTGAACAATCCCATCAACAAGAAGTTGAATAAAAACCGCAACCATTTACTTCACGGGAAAGAATATTCCACGTAACACCCAGGGGTTAAGCCATAATTTTGTTACTAAATTTGACCTCACCCTGTTCCTATCTATATTTGGAAACACACCCCAACCCTTATCTGAGAAGACAAGAAGATAAGAGATATTGCGTAGGATTCTGCTGAGATTGGTAGAGAATGGAGTAAGAAGTTTTCTGTAAAGAGCGATGAATCATTAAATATTGACTTTGATCATCTTTTTTAATTTCTTTATCTCGGGGAGGACGGAGGGGGTGATGGGCAATAATGCGAAAACCGAGTCACTATCGGAACCAAACAAAGGTCATTAATATCATACTAATCTATATTCTTATTCTAATCATCTTCAACAACTACCAAAAATCCACCTACTAATATCAAACTACCAGTGACAAAAACACTGCTTTCACCAGGAAGATTTTTGATAAAGTTGACAGATTCCTCAATACTGTGGAATACATGACGTTGGCTCGAACTATCAATTTGTGACCAAGCATCAGATAATGCATTTTGAACTACTAATTCATCAACTGCTTCTTTAGATATATTTGCAGCAGTTAAGTCAGCCGAATATCCAGTGGTTTTGGTGACATTTGTTGAGAAAATCACATGATCGAATTTAACCGAGCTGGCGGATAATAAAGAATGTAGTGTCTTAACAAGGGCATTCGCATCACGAGTTTGTTGATTGAACAGAAGAACTCTATTAGAAACGGGTTTCAATTCTTTCCCTTCTTCATTAACTTTTGACAGATACCATTTTCCAGCTTCAGTAATACTTTCTTGGGTGTGAGCACCATCAAGGTAGTAAGTTATAGAGCCCTGTTTAAGGGTTTGACATCTTCCTGGCCAGGAAGCTGTTTCTAACCCTTGAATGAATTCTGTAGGAAGTGTTGCTGTTTCATGTTGCTCCTTGTTAATGACCCCTCTCTTACGGAGATGCTCAGTAACAAGTCCTACAGCTAATGAAGCATTAATTTTTTGGAATTCGCCAGCAAGTCCTAATTTAATCTTATTCTGAGAGATTAATGGATGTATAGGAATAACAGTTAACTTTGTTCCCTTCTCTATAGCACGCTCTTCAAGAACCTTCATAGCTCCTGGTTCTGGTTGTTCAACAGTTAATGCAGCTACTCCAGGTTTGAAAATTCCTGATTTATTCCAAGCAATTTGTTCTATAGTATCACCTAGGATTTTAACATGATCAAGTCCTAAAGATGAAACACCTGTAACTGATGGTGTTACAATAATATTGGTAGAATCATATTCACCACCAATACCGACCTCATAAATCGCTGTATCTACTCCTTCTTTAAGGAATATATAAAATGAAAGTAAAGTCAAATATCGGAAATAAACTGGCTTAGCCCCATCAACCATTTCTGGGAAATTATTTAAATCTGATTTAGTTGATTCAAGTTGATCCCACAATTCGAAAAAATATTTTACAAATTTTTCTTCTACAATAGGTTCACCATTAATTCGAATTCTTTCTCGAACAGATTTAAGATGAGGTGAAGTATACAAGCCAATTTTTTTAATTCCTCCAACACCTGATTCACGATATTGATTTAAAATTGATTGTGCAAACGCACAAGTAGACCCTTTACCCTTTGTACCAGTAACATGGATAATATTCAATTGATCAAACTCTTTTGGATCATTAAATCCTGATCGTCTAGCCCATTCTAGCATTTGAGGAATAGCATCTTTATTTGCTTTACCACCTGATTTACGAATAGCTTCAATTATAGCGAAATTTGTTTGAAGACTATTAAGAGCCGTAATAGCATCAGCATAAGACCTTGAAGTCATAGTGCGAAGCATACTATATAAAAATCCACCACCAAGGGCAAGAGAGCAAATGCAATATATATATATAAATATATGTATCTACTTCCCACTGCCTTCGTATTACTGATAAAATGACTGACAGGTGGGTGCCAGGATTTGTTATCCCCCTCTCCCGTCCATCTTTTCACATGAAATGTCAAAATAATTGCTCTGTAGGGTTAGGGCGCATGCCGTCCGTAGCAAAGGAGCCGTTGAGTTCAGCCGTCCGAATGGCGCTCTACCGATCTGTCAGGGGTAGTATTAGGCGGGCTGGGTTGTATTGGAGCTTGTGACTTGTTTGTTCTATTCATCCCTGGCAGTTTCAGCGCGAGCGACGAATGCCGTTTTAGACAGCCGTGAGGAGCCGACGGTTTGGGAAGAGAGCAGACGGCTTGTGAGGAGAAGATGGCCCGTGAAGAGCAGATCTGTGAAAAGTAGATGGTTTGTGAGGAAAAGATGGCCTGTGAAGAGCAATTTGTGAAGGGTAGATGGTGACGAGAAGTGGAAGACTTAAGAAGGCCACTACTGGCGACTGAGAGATGGAGGCACTGTGTTATAATCGTTCAAAGATAGCACAACCGAATAAACCAATGGAGTAAAATATCATATAAGTTAGGCTTCCTGATCGATCATCTACCCAAAAGAGGTGATTTAACATCGAGCAGAGGGCTGAAACCGTAGATACCGTTAAGAGTGACGGTGGGCCTGTCTACCGCACGCAGGAGAATATTATGACATCATGACAATTGAAATATGTAAAAACCCGTCACAATACATAGCAGAATAAAGTAAATCAATCAAGGGAGTACTCATAGGTAATATGGCCCCATGGATCAATGGTCGAGCCATTAAACATCTCCTTCTAGATGGAAACAATCCATTCAAATGCTGATTAAGAGCCGCCCCTATAGTCAGAGGCTCTGTAAAACTGCTATCATCCTCGCCATCATTATTATTAACATTGTGATCCTCATTACGTATAAATGCCGGCACCTGCGCTTGATGGACACTATTAGATCCTGGTAAATAAAGTTTGACAGGAATGTTTTTAATTCTCTTTTTATTGGTTGGTAATAACAATCGGTCATAAATGGACCAAAACAGATCATAATCGTCTATAACTAGTTAGCTTAACGCAGAGATGTTTTTGACATCGGTGGCTGGATAACTATGTCAAATGGCAATCAGCTTTTTGCCTAGGGCCCCAAGACAACACTCCAGTCACCACAGAGATACACCTCTGATGGAAGAACAATAAGTGGCCATAGTGCGCTACCGGCGAGTACCCAATCACTTACGTTCTAATACACTCTTGAATAAATTATCTGTTTCATCTGTTGATAAGTTCATAATGGCTTTGGCACTGCCATCTCGGACGTAACTTGCTTGTTTCGTCTGATTAAGCCAATAGTCTCTCCATATAATCGCATCATCCAATGACAATATATAATCATTTGGGTAATTCCGGTAATGGATAACAAGCTTCCACGGTAAACTTTCCTCTTGACCCTCTTCTTGAGGGGCATCCTGCTCTTCATGAGGGTCCACACCAGACAATAGATCGTAGGATAGACCTATAGGCCAATTCCATTTCACAGGAACTTCTTCGAATTCAAACCACCATGAAGAGGACTTGGATAACTCTGGGTCATTGAGATATTTCTTGAAATATGCCAATATCTGAGGGAGATATAGTGGTAAATATGACGTTCTATAAGCTCTCACGAAATAATTTGGTGGTTCCGATCTCGCTTCATCATTAGCCAAAACAATCTGCAATGGAATAGTTCCATTCCAGATTAATTTCCTTAACGACATAGTCCTTCACCTGAACTAATTGTGCTGCTGAAAGACTGAGACAATGAAAACATATGAGAGACAGTCAGATGTTTACCAACTTAAAGTGAATGATCTGGTTTATGGGAGCGCGTAAGTCGAAATGCTGGCAAAATGTAAGTAGCTAGCTATAGTTCGCGAAGTAATTCACGTGATAGAGATCAGCAGATCAAAAGACAAAAATGTCCTTTAAAAGATTACATGGGATTGTAAAGGCAATGTTCTTAAAGGCTGTCACCTGTGTTGGTCTGTTTCAATCTATTTTTTTCTCTCTAACTATCTATCAATAACCAATTCTGTATTAAAGTTTCATTATTTGAAAGAAATCAAATAAAATCGTTGCAGTGTCAATGTCAAGAATTAAAAAACGAGCTAGGAGATGTTCCTTTATTAGCATAATAATACTTCGGTGATGGTTATAGCACAGTGATTATGATCCTCCTGTACTGACCTAGATCCCCAGAAGCCCGAAGCGGGTCCTGATTTTCAATAAATAAACTAATAAATATTCAATAGTATACAGTTCACTGTCGAGGAGGTACTATTCCAAGTTGGCCCAGAAGGGTCGCCGCAGGGCCTGTAATGCCTCCTTCACTTTTCATACTCTCGAGTAAATTTCGAAGTACCTCATAATTAGGCTCTGAATTTTCAGATAAGACGCCGGCGCGGATGAGTTCTGCTTCCATAAGATCTTCATCATCATCACTACTACCATTATCGTCTTCAGCATTATTGTTATTGACTATAGTGGCATCATCAACTATGTTGACTTCCTGGGTTGGATTTGGGGCAGTAGATTTTTCATTCGAGTAGTTGTCTGCTCTGAAACTTTCAATTTCGTTTGGGGGCAATTTCAGTGCCTCTTTAAGGAAAAATTCCAGGAAATCATCCTCATCGATATCTGGGTCACTGTCATTCTCTTTGTGATTGTTGAAGTCGTTAACATCACGTTTATCGTCATTATTGTCATGGTCATCGTTATCATCATCATCTTCTTCTTCAACTTCATCTTCATCGTCAAAATCAATTCCATCCAAACCACCACTGTCTTCCATAAACTGTTGTAATCTAGACATCATATCATTTATCTGATTACCATTATCCGTTCTGTTATTATTATTATTCCCCCCTTCCAATTCATCCAAATCCACTTCCATCCATTCTTCCGAATCAACAGTTAAATCCCATTTGTCATTAATATTCTTGTCACTAGGTAAGATCTGTTTCTCTATATCAGACAACCTATTATGAAAGCTGCCTGTAACGATCTCATTGTTGATTCTATTGGAAGCTAGAAATAATTCGGCTGCCTCTTTTCTTAGTTGTTTGAACTTCTTTGAAGAGGGTATTTCGCCTTGGAAATAACCCCCTTTAGCAAGTTTATTAATAAAATCATTGAACTCCACAGGGATCACCTTTTGACTGTTGACCAAATCTTCCAAGGTCAGAACCTCTTGACCATCGATGCTATTAGCCAGCAGTTCCAAGGCTGCTGTAATCTTTTGACCTAATGACTCCGTCGAATCCAGCGATTCCGCTTCACCAAACTGATCTCCTAAAGTTTGTGCATATAATCGTTGAGTGAATTTCACACTACATTCCACTTTATCATTATCATTCACATCGAAGAACCTTGCTTTCTCTATTATATTTTGAGAATCTGGGTCCCGAACGAAAAATTGTTCAAGAGCTGGAGATATATATTCTGGGTATTTGTGCAAAAAGGTAGCAGCTTTTCTTGAAATGAGCGTCTTGGCTTTATGAATATTACGACCATTATTCATCGACTTAAATCTCCAAAATGCTCTATCATTAATTTTTTGATTACTGATAAGGTTATGATCACTTTTTTTCAGATAATCAACCGCTTCCTTAAAGGATGGTGACTTTCCTGGAAACATGCTCTCTGGAATAATCTTTAATTTCCCATTATTTAACCAGATCCTATTATCGGCTAATTCAGGACCCAACCATTTTGGTAATTCATGAGCTGCTTCAATTAACAAAAATTCACCATCTGTATCAACGATTCTAGAAAATGTTAGAACAAATGCTATCATGTATGCCGACCGGATTTTTCAGCTGCGACCAGGCCCCGGTTGAAAACTTACTTGATAAAAATCTTCGGATATTTAATACTCAGAGTATAAAGAATAAACACAATAGTCCATTCATCTTCAATACAATCACCAACGGGTGTTACTCCAACAAGACAGTAATCACCGTCTTCCACCTGGAATTTGTTTAGATTGAACGTTTCTTTATGCCAAATGTATTCTGAAGGAGGTGCTATATCCTGGAAAATTTTATAGGCTGCAGAGCGTATTTCATCCAAATCGTCATTGTAACTACCATTCTTATTGGATTTTGATAAGACAATAGTATATTCAGCTATTCCTTCTAACCCAGGACCAGGACCAAATAACATGACACACTTGATATATATATAATGACCCAGGAGAATAAAACAGAAGAAATATAAAAATATCCTCAACCGAAAAGATCAAAATACATCTAATCTTAATAACCGATAATTATTGCTTATGTCAAAAACTACCGGTTATCGTAACCGGCGTGATATTCTTTGATACCCATATTCTCTTCCTAGAGCAAGAGCTGAGATGTGCCTCCGGCGGCTGGGGCGATCCGCCATCGCCCCAGCCGCCGAGCTCTCGCTCCGCTCGAGAAACGCTACCGCTAGTCAGGGGCCACCTATCTAAGTAGATAATCAAGTAGGTTCGTTTCAAGTTATTACATTCATGTATGTAAGACATACATATTTCGTTTATCTTTGTAAAGGACTGTTCCAAAGTTTCAAATAATACTAGAGCAAATGTGTGATCACTAGCAGTATAAAGTTCGCTTAACAACGTAGTGGAAAGTAATTTCACCTAACTTGTATCACTAGCTACATATTTGTTCTCATTCGGTGTTTGTTCGTTAAATCATTCAGCTATCGAATGTATCATATAGATACTTGGTACCGTTCGCGCTCTTCCTTATATTTCGTGAAGATATCCTTTTAGAAGTCATTACCCCTTACCCCTATTATTCTGGCTGGCAGCTCAGAAATTAGTTCAGGACAGTTGTCTACCAAAATAAAAGCTGTTCAATTGTCAGTTGTTAATTCGTTTTGATATTAATCGTATTCTAAAATAATAATCCAATAATTCATATTCATATTATATAATTTGGTGGTTTATATTAGATCGGATCTTGTTGATTGTCGCGTCTGCTGTTTTTCAAGCTGTGTATTTATATGTTGGTTGATGTTATTGTTTGCTTTTAGTTCTGTTCGGAATGTATGGCAGTCTCAATAGAGTCAATGCCCAGAATGCTAAAGCCAAATTATCCGATTCATATAATAAACTTCTAAGAGAAATAACTTCATCATCTTTTTCAACCGATTCAGCATCAATATTAGAGCATCAGAAAACAATTGGTAACTATTCAATTATTCGTCTTATAGGAACAGGAAGCTTTGGTAAAGTTTATTTGGCAGTACATAAATTCACAAGGACTAAAGTTGTACTTAAATCTTCATCCAAAGATCAACCGAATCTAGTTCGTGAAATCCATCATCATAGACAATTTAAACATCCCCATATAGCTAGACTCTATGAGATCATAGTCACTGAAACTCTGGTTTGGATGGCATTGGAATACTGTCCAGGTGACGAACTTTATACCTATTTGGTCACTCATGGAAGATTAAAAGAAGATGAAGTTAAGAAAATCTTTTCCGAACTTGTAGGAGCTGTAGCTTACACACATTCCAAAAACTGTACTCATCGGGATATTAAATTAGAAAATACTCTATTGGACAAACGACATAATGTTAAATTATGTGATTTCGGATTTACGAGAGAATATGAACATCCATCTCGTAATTTATTGGAAACTGTTTGTGGAACCACCTGTTATATGGCCCCTGAAATGTTGATCCGGAAGAAATATTCCGGTGAAGCTGTTGATGTTTGGTCATTAGGAGTAATATTATATACTTTATTATATGGAGAGATGCCTTTTGAGGAAGAAACCGAGTTGGATACCAAGATGAAGATTATTAATGAAGAGCCAAAATTTATTGATAGAACCAATGGTGATGTTGTTAGTCCTGGTGGTGCTGGTGTTAATGGCAGTACTAATACTGCATTGTGGTGGTCAGTTCCAGATGTTGCTCATGATTTAGTTAAATCACTTCTTTCTAAAGATCCTAAACTAAGGCCTTCTCTTCTTGATATTCTGAATCATCCTTACCTTGAAGAATTCGCCTCAATTCAGAGAACTATTCTTGCCACCAAAGAACCTAAAGTTTTCTCAACTAAAGCTGAAAAGAAGGTTTTACGAAGTTTGAAAGCAGCTAATTTTGATTTGGGTTATCTGGTTGATTCAGTTGTTTCTCAAAGTTGTGATTCATTAGCTGGATTATGGGCCCTAGCTGTCGAAAAGCAGATCAAGTTAGAGTCGTCGAAGCGGCCACGTAGATCAAGTCTGGGTATAAAATTACCGAAACGAGAAGAATCAGGAGCTACTCTTTCTCTAGCTAATGGCAATAATAGTACTACCCATACTATTACTCTTCCATCTATTAATGCGGAAGGGATTGCATTGCCACGACGTTTTGGTAAACCTAATGAACTTCAATCCCCTGACTCTCCAAGGTCCCCAGACTCTCCATTTTCGCCATTAGGCAGACTTTCTTCTTCTCTCCGGTCTTCTGTAGAACCAGAAGTACGAAGGCAGCCTTACAACGATACACACCAGATTGTTAATGATAATACCAGCGCCAACTATGATGCCGCTGGAGGAATATCATCGTCGGCAGTACTTTTAACTGATAGCTCCAAGACGAAAAAACATATTGTGGTTAATCCTTCTGTATCTGTCCCTATCCTTTCTACCCCACATGCTCTACCTCTGGATTCTAATACTCTAGGTGGATTGTCTGGTCTGACGCTTTCAGTATCATCTCTCGATAAGGATCAACCGAGTATGCGATCTACTCGGTCATCTATACTTGAGCGTACTAAAACTAAAGCATCTTCGGCAACACGTGATATCAAAATATCCCTGAAAACTACTATGATGCGATTAATGTTTGGTAATATCAAAAAACGTCAATCTGATCTTAAGGAACATTCCGTGGGGTCATCTACTGGTGGAACTACTACATCTACCTTAGCTTCTTCTGCTTCATCTCCCAGGAATGTTGGAATCTCACCAAAAATTATAGGAGCTTCGGTTGGAAATGGTGGCTGTAGCAATGGTGGAGATGTCAGTGCTGGTACTGCTAGTACTGATACGACTGCCACTGCAGGTATAGGACTAAATAACAGTCATAAAAACCCGAATATTATCATCCACAATGATGACGAGGATCGCAACAATGACAATGACACTTGTAATGACAATGTCAACGCCAACGCCAATAAGAATGATAACGAAGACGATGATGATAGCAACCGAAATGATAACACTTCTGCTATTGCTAACGATTTAAGTTATAATTCTGCATATTCTGGTTACTATTCTGATACAGCTTACGACAGTCTTGGCCGTCATGCACTAGCTTCTTCACCTTTCAAAGCCACCCGTCCAATCTCCCAGATCTCTCAATTCTCTCAAATATCTGCATTTTCTCAACTGTCACAATATTCTGTAAACTCACAGATCTCATCTGCTCCCTCTCAGATGTCCCAAGAGCGTAATAACAGTGAAATTAATCAAACCAATAATATAACGCGGAGAGCCAGTGATGAAACTGGACGACGACCAAAATATACTAGACGCTCGACTTCTTCATCATTTTCGTCATTAATATCTCGGCATCGTAAAACTCATTCAAAGGCTTCTAGTACTTCTAGTGCCTCACTTAATTCTTCTCCCAATAGTCCTCGACGTGTATCATCGCCTATTCTCGGAGGGTCGGCAGCTCAGTCGCATTCTCACTCTCATTCTCATTCTCATTCTCCATTTCCGAGGCGTAATCGTGGCAGATTCAATGAATCTGCTGTCTTTAGTTCATCTATACCTAGCCATCATCAGAGTAATCATAATGCTGCTCCGACTGGTAGTAGTAGTTATTTTGGTGCTAGTGGCAGTAGTAGTCGAAGGCAGCAACTCCGTCGCAAATCCCCCTTTGCTAGTGTTTCTTATGCTCGCGGATCGGCATCCTCAAGTTCGCGGAAGCAGTCAACGGCGGCAACATCATCCAAAGTTATTGAGGATGTTGAAGAAGAAGGTGATGATGTCTACGAGGATATCGATGATGATAGAGGTAGAAATATTTAAATTTCATTTGGGCTTAATTGAAATATGCTCTGTTGATGAACAAAGCTTAGAATAATATCATCGTAGGTAATTGTTTCTTTTGTTTGATTTCATATATATTTATTAATTTATTATATTAACGATTTTTGCTTATATATATCCTTCTAGAATTCTAAATTCTAACAAAAAATTGGCTCGGCTGAACTCCTACGGGGGTCGGCAGATTTAAAGATTAGCTAGAGTAATTGCAGGAGAACCTGGAACGGCATCCTGAATCGCCTTAAAACTGGGGACTTCAACCTCTTGTCCAGTAACAATATCTTTACCTTTAGTGTGGTCGTCTTCATCAATGACAATTGCCTGGATTTGTTCTATCTTTGTTGCTTGGGGACTCTTTTTAAGAAGATCTAAAGTAGTCTTAACAGTGGCAACTTCATCGAAAATTAATTTACGATTGAAAACAGTTTCTGGTGGAATTTTATCAACGTTGAGTCTTGATTTGATAACATTGATAAACTGCATACCTCGCTTAACATCACCGAGCTTGGCAACGCTGGCCTTGAACTCTGGTGTATTTGAATTAAGAGTCATGTTCTCAAATGATTCTTTAACAAGTTCAATATACTTCTCCTGCCATTCTGGGAAGGATAATGAGATATAAAAAGTCAACTTGGAGGCTTTCTTAGGATCGAATTCTGAAACTCCTTTCTTCTGCTTCTTTTTAAGAAGAGCACCTTCAGCTTCACGTGATGAACGAGCAAGTGTACGTACATAATCTAGAGCTTCAGAAATAGACTTATCAACTGGACGATCGACCTTAGGGAACAAAGCATGCTGAACAGAGTTTGTGTGTCCTAAAATATCACGCCAAACATACTCAGCAAAATGTGGAGCAATTGGTGTAAGAAGTAGAGCTTGTACTTCGATATATCTATGAACCAGGTCTTTGTGCATACCAACCCCAACGGTAGTGGTGGATTCACGATAGTAATCACGGGCACTTTGAAAATCAAATAGACCAGATTTTAAGGCACCTTTATAGAGGGCATGCTCGTAATTATCACCAGTAATCTGAATCAGCTCATTAATTTCATTTGCAAAGGCCAAATCATAAAAGTTGTAGGCAGAGGCATCATGGCGTAAACCGGAGTAATCATCCTTAATGACTTCCTCCATCCATTCCTTAAGGTTGAACAGACGTAAAATAGCAGCATTAGCATTGCTCTCATCAAAATTAGCATCTTCAAAGGTATCACCAGCATCAGCAAGAGCAATTCGAGCAGCATCAGCACCAAACTTTTTAACAGTTTCTTCTAAGGTCATGAAATTACCAGTACTCTTAGACATTTTCTCGTTGTTAAGCAAGAGATGACCATTAGCCCGGATTCCCTTGGGCCACATATTCTCAGGGAAAATAGCAGTGTGGCAATAAATGAAAAAGGTCAAATGATTTGGGATAAGATCTTTACCCGAAACACGCACATCAAGAGGATAGAAATATTCAAATTCGTGACGCATTTTTTCAAGTTTTTGCCTAGGAATTGAAGTGCCAGCAGGAAGAATAGTTCCATCCACTCTAGTGAAGATATAATCCCAAACTTCATCAGTCATATCTTCAACTTTTATGTCTAGACTTCCAGGTTCTTTACCATAGAAATCGGAATGAAGGAAATGAGCTACAGTATAGTAGGCCATATAAACGGTTGAATCAGAAAGAGATTCAACCATATACTGAGGATCCCAAGGAATTTTACTACCCAGACCATACGATCTCGATAAGGCCCAATTATTAAGCCATGACAAAACTTTTTGAAAGCCATGCTTGGTTTCTGTATTATAGGTATTCATCTGAGACAGAGCCTTCTCAGCCTGACCTCTCCAAGTATCCTCGCCATAGTCAGTATACCATTGGTCTTGAAGGGAAACAATGCATTCGTCGCCACTTCGAGAAAGGACCACGCCTTCTGGTTCATTATAAACGAAAGCCTGATTAGCAGCAATCAAATCAGCCTTCACTTTAGGTTTAGCATCCTCAACCTTTTCACCTTTGTATTTACCGATAACCATAACACCCTGATAGAAACCTTCTTTATAGGCAAGTTCCTTAGCTTGAGTAAGGAGTTCTTTATCCTTAGGAGATCGAATCTTAAGATCTTCAACTAGGCGTTTAGCTGTAAGACGTCCATATGATGGTGTCTCAATAATTTCCACAGGTTCAAAAGCAGAGACCCATTCTTTCTCGATTTTATAATATTCTGGTTTATTCTGAAGATCAACCGAGGTAATATAATCATCCGGAGAATCACTAGGAACAGAGGTAACTACCCCAGTACCTTTATTCGCCAAAACGGTCTCCATGGGTAATAGACGAAGTTCAGGGTAAACTGAAAGAGGAGCATGGATCTTAGCGCCGATCAAAACAGAACCAGAAACTGTGGCAACAGGTTTATAATATCCTCTTTGTGGGGTCAAATCCTGATATGACATGTTCTTAAAGGCCCGCTCAGTACAAATGAAATATTCATCATTACCAGCATCAAAAATGCCATAGGTAATCTTGGGGCTGACAAAACAGCATGTTTGACCATACATAGTCTCAGGACGAAGAGTGGCAGCAACAAGATAAAATTTCTTATTATTGTTCAAATCAATCTGCTTCTCAATTGCATTCTTTGCTTCTTCAGGCCATTCGGTTACTTCGATTTTTATACCTGTATACTCTTGAGGATTAACACCTTCACCAGTCTGTCGGTCATGATCCATACAAGGCTGGTCATCCTTTGCAGAGAAAATAGTATATCGTTTACCAAATTTGATTTTACCAGCTTTTTTGAGACTATTCATATTCCATCTAACAAATGAATCATAATAAGGATTAGCATCAGTAGTAACGAAGGATCTTCTCCAGTCGATTCTTGCGCCAAAACTGATACAGTCTCTTTGACAAATTGGAGGGAAATATTTAATCCAATATAATGGATCAGCAAACTTCTTAATGTCTTCACGAGCGATCCCTAACTGAAGCATAATTTCAAACTGATATTTAGCACGTCCTTGCTTAGCAGCTGCTTTAGATTTCTTGGTGGTGAATTTAGAAACGTCATCTTTTGGTTTAGCGGCCTCTGCAGATTTCTTAGCTTCTTCTGCTTCAAAGGCTTCTTCATCTTGTTCTGGAGCCCTTTCAAAATTTTCACCAAATTGTTCGATTTCTCTAGTTAATTTATCGGCACAAGCTTTAATAGGTAGACCAGTACAATGGAATCCAAGAGGAAATAATGCGTTTTTACCCAACATTCTTTCATAACCAGTAGCAAATTCTACTTTTGATAAAGTAAAACAATGACCTGCATGGAGAACACCATTCATATATGGATAAGCCATGGTAGCAAAAAATTTTGGATATTTAGATTTTAATTCATTAATACCAAGAGTAGCATCAGAACCTTCTGCAGTTGGAGCATCAATTTCAAATAATTTCTCCTCTGCCCAAGCCTTTTGATATTTCTTTTCAATCTCAATCAGCGTATCTCTTCTGGTAGTCTATAATTTTGTTAGAATAAGACTTTACGCTAGAAGCTCATTACTGAATTCCTCCAGCAATGCTGTCCTCCAGTACTGCTGGCACAATCTAACAAAGTTCTCCTCTCGTTTCGCTCAAGGCAAAAAACAGCAAGATGTAACAAACATAGAAAATTATTATCAGCAGGAAGTCCCGTTACATTAATGTGGGGAGCCCAGCCCATACGTAAAGTTTCTAACCAGATAATAGGTTAAACCAAACACCTTATAACTTACATTCTCCATCTTGAGAATCTTAACCTCAGGCTTAACAGCCTCGGTAGCCTTCACATCAGATTTCGTAGCCGACATAATGTTTTATAACCGTATCTACTTTATCTAGGATCCTTAGAATATGAAACAGAGTGAAAGTGATAAGAGATCTCAAAAAAAATTCGAGATGCCCTTTTGAAATTTCATCGATCTGTTTTGACTCATGATACGGCTCTGGTTAAGGGTTTTTGTAAT
Organism: Sugiyamaella paludigena; assembly: GCA_030579875.1. Classification (NCBI taxonomy): domain Eukaryota; kingdom Fungi; phylum Ascomycota; class Dipodascomycetes; order Dipodascales; family Trichomonascaceae; genus Sugiyamaella; species Sugiyamaella paludigena. The sequence continues at coordinate 388,665 of JAKTRU010000003.1, read as the reverse complement.
AGTCATATTTGGTGGGGCCGGATGTCACGATCTGAAGGTGACTGTATGAGAGGCAGAGGATTGGTACTGGAGATGACTGAAAAATCAATTCAATTGATCTGGAAATTTATTTGTGAGTATCAATTGCCAATTGGCCCGACTCCTAGCTCTCGCTGGGACGGCCTGGGCTCTAGAAATGATGCTACCACCATAACCAGCTGAGCGGCAGGACGACTCACGGTTTACCTCCGGTGGCTGGGGGCGCAATCTCCCAGATCACCTAGGTCTCGCTACGCTCGAGAAACTGGTACGTCTCCGCTACCGAACCCCGAAAGAAGTTACGAATTCTCGTCCATATAGTTATTATTACTAGCCAACGGCTCACGGCGGTTGAGTCAAAGACCAGCCCGAACCCCGTTTAAAAAATTCTTTTCAGCTCTTAACTTGGACAAACCCCGATATAACCTCCAGCATGTGACTCAAGCTAGATCTGCATCGATTAATATCTAAGATATGCCCCAAGATCTTAACCTCAAGCGAAGTGAACCATGGGTCTGGGGCTACGCCGCAGGTGCCGAAGGCATAGAGAAGGAACAGGCATGTGGCAGAGAGAAACTTATTACTATTACTATTATTATAATGCTCTAGTCCTTGTTTATGACCGATCAAAAAGACCATCGTCATCCGATTCTATATCTTCCCCTTCACTTACTTCCCATTGTGAACCACCATCTTCAGTATTCTCGTTTTCTGAAACAATTTCTTCAGATTCAGTTTCTTCATAGATATTGCCATCAGAATCATTCTCATCTTGTAAACTTTCCATAGTAAGATTTTGTAATAATTCATTTTTAGTTTGTGTACCCTGTCGGACTTCATAAAGACCCTCAACATTACAACTGGTCAACTTTACCTTAGTGCGGATAATAGATCCCTTACCTATAATACAATTTTCAAGAATTGCATCATCATCGATTGTGACACCATCCAAAACGACACAACCAGTAATGCGACATTTTTTACCAATTTTACAGTTATCTCCCACCACAGTTTTCTTAATGCTTGTCCTTTCTCCCACCGTAGTATTGGTGCCAATAGTTGAATCCGCACCTATACCCTTAATCGTAGAAACAGGGGTAGATCCAGTATTACTACCTATTTTTTTGGCTTGTTGTCTCATAATATATCGATTCACTTCAAGATAAGCAGATAGATTATTAGCTCGTACAAATGTAGTGTCTTCATTCGATATAACATGCATTACAACAGATTCAAGTGGTTGACGATGACGCCATGAACGACGAGCAAGATCACGAACAATCCGATCCCAAGATTTACCATCCGCATTAAGAACGGTCGTGATACTATCGCCACTATTACTATTACTATCAAACACTCCAACAGTCGCTAATTTCGCTGCTGCTAGTTTAGGAGAAGATGCAGTTGAAGTTGAAGTTGAAACTGAAACTGAAACTGAAGCTGATGTTGACGTGGATTCCAATTTACTTCCACCATTAATATGTGATGATATACTGTTAGATAATGGAGTAGCAGCTCCCAATATCTCCAAAACTTTGTGACTACAGAAGAATATCGATGCACGAAGAATTTGATTTGAAACTATGCTATAAGGATATCTTCGGAGCATAGCCATACGTACTTCTAGATTCTTTTTCTCTAATACATTCTCTTTAGTATACACATCCAATAATACTGAATCAGAACGCTTAACAGGCGTATGTATGATATAATCAGAAAATAAAGCCTTTTTATCAATCGCTTCTAAATTATTATTATAATAGATCCCAGATACTAATATCTGACGACTCTGATTATTTCGATGCACGTTGATAAGTGATTGAGGGTCGACATCAGTGATGAAATCACATGGAAGGACCACAAAGTCACTTGATATTTTATTAGCCAATTGAACAATGACCTCACCAGAAAACTTGGCATCAACACTAGCTACATCAATTATGGAAGATATATGATTTTGCTCGATATAACTTTTGACTTGATCATAATATATACTTGAAACAGCAACAGTGATTTCTAACTTGTTAATAACATATTGAAACACATCAGAGCTAGGGATCTGGGGATTCACACAAGGTGCCAGGTGAAGTAATCCATATTTCTGTTCTCTTTCTTTCACTTACTATTGAAATATGCCCGTTCACACCAGTCAAGAACGTATGAAATCATTGGCCTATTTGCAATGGGTAATAATGCTTTAGGTGTCCCTGAAGAACGAACAGCAGAGAATGGGCTCATATTTCGGCCTTCACCGCATAAAATTACTGCATGGAACTCCATTATGAATGGCAACGATAGATCTGTCAACAAGACTAAGAATAACCAAGACCAAAACAGACCAAGACCAAGATCAAGACCAAGAGCTGATTATGAAATCGAATGAGAAGTGAGATTGATTTTTCATGAGGTTAGGACCACGCATGATCAGCCGTCCGGTAGGCAATGGGGAATTAGAGCTTACTAACGATAAGTCTCCATTTTTGACTTATTCACCCTGAAGTGACCCTTTAAAAACCTTTCTCCCTATAGATGAAGATTGAGGAGTCAATGAGGACGTGAGATTCAATTCCCAGAATGAAGCTAAAAACAGGAATGACAGAAATGGGCTTTATGAATCAGTCCCCAGATCGAAAACAAGAATCTTTCCTATGGCCCTATGCAACTACTAGTAACAGCTATAAAAGGAATATGCATTTTATGCTGTTTATGAGGCTCGCGTGTGGCTTTTTGCGGCTCAACATTAATTACCCGGCTAAATCTACCACCACTACCTAAGGCTTCTCTTCCTTCTCTAACATTTCTCTGTCTATTGTCAGCAGCATCCAAACATTCATAAGCTCATTCGCTCTCGACACTCATACCTCCGTCGTATCAGTTATTCATCAATCAATTCTGATAACCTTCGAGGGTTTTCCATTTCTGTTGTGAATATTTTGTTTGTTAACAGAATATTAACTATACCGCTTTCACACTATACAGATATATATCTAATCAGCTATTGCCACCACCACCTTCATCATCATGTCTGATGAACGAGACCCATTATTAAGTGCTCTTGAACAAGAGACTGGCCAAACAGAATCCGCCACCTCAGAAGTGGATCCTGCTCGTGAGAAAGCTTTAGAGGACTTCAAAAGAAAACTTAAGGATCATCGACAATGGGATGCTAAACTCAAAGAGCTCCGTCTCAATATAAGAGGACTTGAGAAGCAATTCGACAAAACCGAAGATGTAAGTCAGCTACACATTGATCTGTTGGCTGAGGGTTAAGATCATGTTGCAAAGCGAGCCATGGATCGTATATTTACTAACCTTATTTCAGGATATTAAAGCACTGCAGAGTGTGGGGCAGATTATAGGAGAAGTTCTCAAACAATTAGATGATGAAAGATTTATTGTTAAGGCTTCTAATGGACCGCGATATATCGTTGGATGTAGAAATAGTATTAAAAAGGAATCATTGAAACAAGGTGTAAGAGTTGCTTTAGATATGACCACTTTGACAATTATGAGAGTATTACCTAGAGAAGTGGATCCATTAGTTTATAATATGACAACATTTGAGCCTGGTAGTCTGACTTTTGGAGGCATTGGGGGATTAAATGAACAAATCAGAGAATTACGTGAGGTTATTGAGTTACCTTTGAAAAATCCTGAATTGTTCTTGAGAGTAGGAATAAAGCCCCCAAAAGGTGTATTATTATATGGTCCTCCGGGAACTGGTAAAACATTACTGGCTAAAGCTGTAGCAGCTACGATTGGTGCTAATTTCATATTTTCACCCGCATCAGCCATCGTAGATAAATATATTGGAGAATCTGCTCGTTTGATTCGTGAAATGTTCGGTTATGCTAAAGAACATGAACCTTGCATTATTTTCATGGATGAAATCGATGCCATTGGGGGTCGTCGATTTAGTGAGGGTACATCTGCTGATAGAGAAATCCAACGTACTTTAATGGAATTACTTAATCAGATGGATGGATTCGATTATTTAGGTAAAACTAAAATCATTATGGCTACAAATCGTCCTGATACTCTTGATCCTGCTTTACTTCGAGCTGGTCGATTGGATAGGAAGATTGAAATCCCATTACCTAATGAGGTTGGTCGATTGGAAATTTTCAAGATCCATACTCAGAATGTATCCAAGCAGGGTGAGTTTGATTTTGAAGCAGTCGTTAAAATGAGTGATGGATTCAATGGAGCAGATATTCGTAATGTTGTTACTGAAGGTGGATTTTTTGCAATTCGTGATGATAGAGATTACATTGTTCAGAACGATCTTATGAAAGCTGTCCGAAAGGTCGCTGAAGCCAAGAAATTAGAAGGTAAGCTTGAATATGAAAAGTTGTAAGCCATCCAATCCTGTATGCGAATAAATAATAATTCGATTTTGATATCGTATATCAACTAATTGTCTGGACTCTGCCCAGGCTTGGGAGTTGCCGAGACCCTCTTGCTCTCGCATCTCTCAAGAGATAGAACGCTGTCTGGAGCACCTGGACGATGTAGGCAATCTCTCTACAAAAGCAGGTTATGGACGTAGGGTTGAAAAGCGGGTCATAAATACTTTGTTATTTAACTAGTAATATAAATTCGTTAACAATGGCGTAAAATCATAATAGCTCTTTTCCAACTCTTGGATAGTGGTGATGCCAGCGAAGTAGACGGGAAAGACTAAGCCAAACATTCATCTTCTCCGAGTCTTAAGTCTCCAAAACATTAGAGAGAACATTTAAAAACGAGTCTCTTATATGTCTCGCTCGCGTCTTTAGACTATCATCTACCGCCAGTGATAGTGTGAACACTGCCGGGCCATTCTCGAGGGCTACAATGCCGAGAGAAAACCCAGCACCTAGGCTGTTATTACTATTGAAGGTACTGGGCTGAGCGAATGTCAACTTGGTTATAGTAGGTTCGTGATGTCCAGATCTTTTTCCTAATGAAACCATACCAAGATCATTGATTTCTAACAAATTCTCACAAGGTCTCTTTAGCACAGATTGAAGCTTTTTCTTTATGTCTTCCGTAGTGTTCCAAATAACATTCGATGATGCTGTTGCTGACGGTTCTGACGTCGTAGCAGATTTAAGAGCTTCGATATTCGCCACACTATTGCCGATTTTCATGCTGAAATCCTTTGACCATTTCTCAACAAAACTAAATGGGTTAATAGAGGAGCTATATTTATTCAATGAATATATCAGGTTGATTCCATTATAATTACCCAAAGCCTCCTCTTTGATTTGTTCAACTAGAGGACGAATATCCACTGGAATGTTAACTTGAATGTCAGTTTCCTCTGAAGACTGTGATATGTGTCGAGGTATGAATTCCAAGATACTTTGCATCATCGCTGCATAAACGATGGAAGTTAAGTCCAAGCCTCTATGTCTGCAATTTGAAATCAAACGTCTAACAAAGAGAGGAGGTACTTCGAATACAAGGATGGACCCACCAGGTATTGAATTCTTCATGCTACTTCTTTCCGGCCCAGACCAAATCCTTTTCTGCTTGTTCATTTTAAAGATTCCCTTAATATGGGATTTTGCAGGCTTGAGACCAATTAATGAATCAACATTATCCGGGATCGGCAATGGGGAAGTCTCAACTGAGGAGAAGTGAGTAGCAGTACATTCACTTTTGATTGCTAAACCTCGACTCAACTTCTTATGGAAGTTGACACCTGACGATTCATCTAATGCTCCACGATCGAAAAGAAATACTAGCTCATAATCTGACAAAACATATAGCCTCCACAGGGGTAAGTCCATTCTTTCATAGGGGAGAGGATCCCGTTCCAATGCTGGGCTTAGAAACTCTCTTAGGCTTGCACTAGGATTAAATTTTACTACTTCCTCTAGATCAACAGAAACAATTTTGCGCAAAATGGGTTCGCCCTTCTTGGTCGAGGAAGAAATGCCGAAGATATTAACACCAAGCATGGGCTCTGAGTAGATTAGATCTGCCAACACTGGGAATAAATTTTCTCTAACGAGAGGAATAGAATAAGTGGCAGCCATAATACTAGTACAAGAAGGCATTTTCAGAACATTCCGATAAGCACGAGATTTTTCAATAGAACCCAACGGGCGATAATCGGCGGATTTCGCAGCAATAGTGGAAGAGACTGATGAGATGGATGAGACTGTTGAAGCCCATGATGCTGAGGAAGCTGTCGTAGAAGAGGATGATGCCGATGAAGTTGACATTCTTGTCATTGTGGTGGATAAGTGCATGATGTGAAGTTTGTCTAAAAAAAATCTTCAGTTATAATTGATAGCTTATTTGTGTATATGGATCCTTTTTTCTTTCTTCTATTTAAACTAAGAATTCAAGAATTAATCCTGTTTATATACTCTGTATGAATCTAGTAGACGTCGATCTTCATTCGGAGAACTGGCGTGGTAGCAACCTAGGCAATAGAATATTTTTGCCATAATTTATTTCATCTCGAGATCGCAAATAGAAATCTATATCAGGTACATATATTAATTTAATATGTCTGCCCTTACTTGCAAGACAGATAATTGAGGTACATGACGTACTCTATCCGCCTAAATGAGCCTGATGATCGATCGCCAATCCTACATATAATATTAATTAAGATGGTAAAGTGTATATGTCTATGTAGAGGGACACGCGCCCCAAATCGTTGTGGTATATTTACTTCAACTATTTTCATAAAGGATTCAACAACATACTTAGGCGAAAAATGAATCCATCTACCAAAATCAAAAATCTGTTAAAAATGAGATTTTACATTTGAAAAGTCCCCCTCCCTCGGCCATATTCTATCTTCAATAAAAAGTCAGCTATAAAATATCTTGAACCATTTCTTGCGCGCTGCGCTTTCTTATCATATACGAAGTTAATATGCGGGGCGTTAATATGCATATGCAAGGGGGTTGGTTACTTGCGTCCTGTCCTTGCAGATCAGTATTCTTATGCGGGTCAATTCACGTATATGGCATATAAAACTTATCGGCTCAATTGCAAAACACGCTTTCAGAGATTAACCTATCAAGATGCATTAAAATAAGATCGCGTATCTGACGACACTGTGACTGCGAATCATCGTCTTCAGCAACGGAGACCGACAATGTGAGAGGCCCGCCTCTTACACTGACACAACTGAGTAAATATGGGGCACTTAAAGTAGAACAGGCCTGAGCAAATGCGAGACGTCTGATACGAACGAAATGGCCATCATTGATACTGTCAGCTTCAACATTTTCAGAAGATTCCTTGTCGGCTTCCTGTTCATCCGTTCTCACATTATTTTTCAACTGCTTACTAGCTGAGGTCGACTTTCCTGGCAATTGTATACTACCAAGATTGGAAAGTTCGGCAATTGCGCGCCTCCCTTGTGGGATACATTTCATCACGTACGAGCGTACGTCGGTATAACCCAAAAGTCCAATAAGATACGCGGGATTTTTGTTGGCCAAACTGATATTCAGGCCCTCAGTAAATGAAGTAGCAATAGACTCGATTGATTTATTCTGCACGTCAACTCCTAATACAAATGAATGATCATAACCGAATGCATAATTACCAAGGCTTTGTGAAGTATCCTGTCTGTTAATATCGTTGATTATATATCGGCGGGCATTAATAGGGCAGCTGTAGATCAGTTCCCGATCTGCAACATCCCCCTTGATCACGGATTTCTCGATCAGATTTTGAACATGCGCGTTCAGAGCCTGCATATGAGCTGCAGTTAATAGTCCCGTCAAAGAAGTCCCCATGGTCCTTGCAGTAGTTAACAAACGTTCAACTTTAATATGGTCAAGATCAAAAAAAACCGTTTGTGATTTAAACGGTTTCGAAGGAGGAATCCAGGATGTTAATTGTTTTTTCCAGACAAGCGAATGAAAAATCTCCTTTGCCAGGTACAAAAGCGGCGGCTTTACATTGATGAGGTCTTCAGCAGATTTTGGAAGTTTCTGATCCAAATTAGTGAGATCGACTATATTGTTATTATTAACAACATCATTAGATAAATAAGAAGAACCATTATTTATCAATTCCTCTAGCAATTTCTGGTGAAATAATGCACCAGACATTCCATCAAATCCACAATGATCAAACCCCCATACTAACTGTTGTGAATAAAATTCAGCATTATCATTGTCATCATTATTTGAAATCACATATAATCGCCATAATGGTCTTGAAGGATCGTTATATTCTATAACTGATTCAGCATCAGGAATTAAGAGTTTAGTGTTCACAAACTTTTCAAAATCCTGTTCTTCGGGAACAAAATTAACAATATCATCCAAATTAAATCTTGGATTCTGCCTTAGTATAGGAGTGGGTGTGGAGCTTGCGGAGGATATATCAAAAACGTTAACAGATAGTAGGGGTTCTTTAACAATCAATTTCTGCAATGCCCAAAATAATTGAGGTCGAGAAATCGGCACAGAAGACTCATATGTGCCAGCTACTATTACCATAGGCATTAACTTCAATACATTTCTGTAAGCAGAGTATTTTTCGAGGTTTCCTATCAAGAGAGTTAGTTTAAATTCCGCACTTTGACAGGTCACATAGCTTCGTATCCGCAGTGTCTTAGCTCTTCTCCACTACTGCAATCATGATTGTCACACCAAAACCCCATGATCTAGCACTGTACTCGATTATTTCACATCAAGATGAAAGTTATCTGAATACTTGACCCCAGTCAGTTGATACATATTTCGGACCAAGCGCCTAACTTTAACATTTTAACCTTCAGACATTACATCTCAAGATCATCCGAACGTTTTAAGATCCCTTAATTTGAAGCTAATGCTGATGCTGATCTACATAGTTTAATAAACTTAGAGTTTATTCCAAGATCGCTATCGAACGAACAATTCGTATTTACATTTGTTGCATCAAGTCCAACGGAATAGTGCAGTCCGGCCCCACTATTTCTTCTGAAGATCTATCGAAGTTCGATATCTGTTTGACTATCTAGATCGGCATCATTTCATCTATCATTATACGAAGATCAGTAGTATGTTCCTCTGATAGAATCATCTCTCGAAGAATTGCAGAATATGCTCGAGAGATTCATCGATCAATCTGACGCCAAGAGCCATATTGCACAGACCTAGGCATCGAACTAATAAAGATATAAAGAGATTATATACTCATTCATCCAACCATCCCATTCTAATAACATACCAATTGGTCTCTCCATTTCATTCAGTCTATAAGTATCTTGATATCACTTAGTAAATCTAGCTTTTGTCAGTTCATTACGTGATGGTGAACCGCGTTTTGTGAGCTCTACCGAAAATGTTATTCCCGGGACGGACTTTACAGCCGTGCGTATCAAGCCTCGGAAGTCAAAAAATTACCCCTGAGTTCAGGTGGGGGTTATCTATCTGAGAGAGATTCATAAGTAGGCAATGCCAATATAATTCGTAAAGTAGTAATTGATTACATTTATTAGTATAAATTCATAGCAGATCTATATGGACAATAAAAGCAAAAGTGATCCCTAGCCGTTAAAGAGATCATATCGTCAATTGTTATGTTGCATAATATTGTGATCTTTCAGATATGCTCATTGCTCACTGCTCAGATCGAATGTGTCATAATTTAATTTAATTAGCAACTTTTTTGTAGCAAAGTTATGCAGCTCGACATGGTTTCTAACAATCCTGTACTACCATAAAATACAACGATAATTTCGAGAGCTTGCCGAGGAAATCAGATTTCCAAAGGATAATAACAAAACAAGAATTTAGCAAGAAGGGCGGGGAAAAGGCAGGCTTATATACTTTTGAATGGGACCAGTCAATGCGAGTGGCCTTATATGATATATTCAGGAATGGTTGCCTACAACCGAGAACATGTCATGTTCATAGTTTATTTGCTCATACTCCCTCAATACCGATCAAGCGGCAGGATTGATCTCTGTCAGGTTAGCAGGAGTTCGTGCCTTCGCTCGATATCATTGATATCGAGATCAATTAATGAACTTTAATTGCGCCAGTATATGATCTTTTTAATTTGCATCAGTTATAGTGTAATTACTTTATCAACTTCTCTTCTACATTAAGGTCTAATAAATCTTTGATCATATTCCTCCTCTAAATGTTCCTTCAACTTTTTGAACTTTCTTCCGAAATCTTCATGGCACCAACAGCAAACTAAATTCTTTTTTGCAACTATGCTAATCATGGCAGTTTGGTTGAATCGATTATCCAAAGAACTTAAGCTAGGAATAAGATTGAAATCAACAAAAAACATGGTATTGAAAGTATTGTAATGCTTTGCATTATTCATTTTTTCAGAATAGATATCTTTTGAAATGATATGAATATGAAGGTTATCTAATGATGGAACTGCATGAACACCGACATGAATATATTCTTCGACCTCTTCCTCCCCTCCTTCTTCCGTTATATTGAGCTGGTCTTTAAATAATTTTTTTAGTTCATTAAATGCTTCCCTGCGAAATCTTGCTACGAAAGGCTTAACTTCCTGGTAGAAGACTGGATTTGATAAAGCCTTCAAAGGATGCATGACGGTTGTCTTTTTATCTCGCGGCATCAGCAACCAATGGATTTGAGATTTAGGAAATGCATCTTTGAGAAGTACGAAATTCTCATCATAGAATAGAACATTATCCCATGACTCTGGAGTTTCAATATATTTCTGTAGCACATACTTATAGGACTAGATGAGAGATAGTTAGATACCATTCAATCGAATATTCTCGAGTTCTGCCTACGGCCTCTGGGGCAGATCCAGACTAACCTCATTGATCTCACTTCGTTTGGGAGAATTCGCTTCCAGATATACAAGGTACTTACCATTTTGTGATTACTCGAGATAAATTCCGAAAATCTGCTCTTAATATGAACATGTAATCAACTCTGGAGCGGATATAATTAATTGAGCTAATTGAATCAGTTCAACGTCTTAAGTCAGGCGATTTTTTTATTCAGGTTCCTGCTCGCGGCCGATCACTTTGTTAATGGATGAATGACTCTGCTAGAGTGAACTAGGACACCAGTTTGAAAGTAGATGATGATGTCTGTTCCCATATGAGTCTCTCCATCAACCCTCGTTTATCTCCCTTAACTAAAAACATTTACTACAATATAGATGAAACGATCGTACGAATAAAAGATCAAGTTAATAGAATGGGGTGATCTTGTATAAGTGTCTGTTTTTGATTGGCTGATATAAATATCCGCTTTGGGATGTAGTGTCAAGTTAGATTAATGCCTATTCGATGAATTCAGGGTCTGCTAATCATCGTAGAATCAAAAGAACTGGGCTCTGCCCAGCTTCCGGGCCCATGTAAGCATGAACCGCCGTGGGTGAGGCTTAAGCCAATTCGTTCAATAATGGCTACCGGAGGCAGACGAGTTCATTCTGGTGAATATGACACAATAGTCATTCATTGTTAAGTTATACAAGTGATTTTTAAATTTCCATCTCTCATTAGAGCCAGAGTTAAGTTATTTTTTGCGCATCTTGCGCAAGTTTCCTTTTTAGATGTCATATTTATGAGATTTTTTTTGTTGAGGCAGGGGAGGTGGGCAGAGCTCGATGGGGATGGGGATGGGCGGTTGGTTGGAGGGATGGCGTGGAGGCAATGACGTGGGAGTGATTTTACAGATAGATGGTGTAGTTCGGCAAACTATTAGGTATGATGAAATCCATCTTCAGTTTAGAATTTCATTCCTCCTTCTTTAGCAGCAGCTTCAAAATATCCATAGATAGTAGTCACAGCTAATAGAATTCCTGTACCACTACCAAGAGTACCTAAAAGATCACTGACCACTGATAAAGCTCCAATTGTAGCACCACCAAGGGCTGCAGCAGTTGGAATAATTCTCTTAAGCTCCTTGTAAACAGAAGTCTCTCTGCGGCCAGCAATTACTAAACCTTGATCTTTGAATTGTTTAGCTACATCGCGAGGACTTGAACCAGAAATCTCAATCCAAGTCTTAGAGAATATAGCACATGCAGTCAGAACAAATGCGACGTAAACCACAGTCTTAATAGGGTCCAATAAAGCTTCACTCCAACTAAATGGGGGTTGCATATAATATGCCAATCCAGAAACAGCATATAATTGAGCACTACCAGCATGAGGTTCCCAAACACCTAAAATCTTTGATAATAATGATTCAGGGTATCTTGAGAAAACCATTTGACTTATAATGAAAACATTACTAGTCAATGTACTTTGAAGCATAATAGGTAGATTACTGGTATAAAATAATCTTATTGGATAAACTCCATAAGGGCCTCGTGTTTTAGTACTTTTCACAGGGATCTCCACTCGGAATCCTTGAAGATAAACTACGACCAAAAATACACCTACAGTGGTAAATAATTGGAACATATTAGGTAAGTTCTGTCGATAAAAGGCCTCCAAAAGTGCTCTTTTCTTATCCTTTCTAGTAACTAACAAATGAACCATTGAGACCACTGCTCCTTCAAATTCGTATCCTCGACCACTATTTACAGTATTTGGAGAGAAAGCCTTCCAAACTACTTGTTCACAAATATTTGTAGCAATAAATAAACTAATACCACTACCTAATCCATATCCTTTCTGTAATAATTCATCCAGCAAAATCACAATCAACCCTGCAAAAACTAATTGCAAAATCAACAAGAGACAAACTCCAGTACCTAAACTTGACGGTACACCATACATTCCAGTCAAAACATAAACCGTGGCTTGTCCTAATGATAAAATAATTGCTAATAATTTCTGAGCAGTCTGAAATAATTCTCTGTCACTCTTAACTTCCATATTAACATCAATCAAATGAGTTCCTCCCAGAAGTTGGAAAACCATCCCAGATGATACAATGGGTGTGATTCCTAATTCCATTAATGTTCCCCTATTTGAAGCCAACATCATTCTTAACCATAAAAGGGGATCGCTACTATCTGATGAAACAATGCCATATAATGGAATTTCACTCATCACCAAAAATATCAGCAGCGTCACCGCCGTCCACATTATCTTCTGCTTATATGGAACCTTTCTTTCAGGTGAAGCCACTTCGGGCAGAAACGGGGTGAATGGTTTCACCAAATCAAGAAACCGAACTGTATAGTTAGCAAAAGGATTTCAATTCCCTTTCAATCTTCTCTCAGGCGGATGTGACCATACCCCGAGATTCGCCCCACTCGAGATTAAGATTAATCACCATGGTGCTCAGAACCTCAGAAGCCGGAGCTGAAGCTGAGGCACTTCTGAATACACATATATCTTGATTTCAATTGCATTTCCACTCCGCCTTTATAGCTGGAGGAATACGAACAAGTACGGACTGAAGCAAAATTACCAAGAGCCGAAGGTATTAAGGTATCCAGCCGATTCTGAGGCATTTCAATGATCTTGAAATTTCGCACTCGAAGGTATTACTAGGTATCCAGCCGATTCTACGGCATTTCAATGATCTTGAAATTTCACGTGTAATTTTACCGCAATTAAGACCAAATCCATTAATATCAACTTAAGGCTTTCTTTCTCACATCTCCACTGATAACTTACCACTACTCATTGTATTCCGATATCTTGTTGCTCAAATTAGTGATTAGAGAATTTCAAATCGGATTAAGTCAAGTCTCGAGGAAGATGGTAGACGTATATTTTCTTGCAGCGAGCCAGGGTTCGATAGACCGATCGCTCTAGCCACGTCACTCGAGTAGGGTAAATGAAAATTTTGCACGTGATCACATTTCAGAGCGCGCGCGTGCATGCTCGCGTGCACGCGTCTGCGCGAAGAGGCTAGTGACAGCCTCCTGTCTTCCTGTTCGGTCTCTCGAACGAACCTCTTTCAACCTCAATCGTGCAACTCTCAATACACAACTTTGGTAGAGAGGGCGGCTCTTGATTCCAGTGCTAGTGGTTCTGGCGGAACGCCTCAGCTGCCAAAGCCAAACAGTCGTTGCTCCTGCCGTCTTCTGGATAGCAAATGGAGAATTTTAGTATCCAGTCCTTTATAAGACACACATATTACCACAGTAGTAGTATCCTTGCCATCTCCTGTGTCTCAATGGCCTTTATTAGCATAGTATTGCCGCATGTTTGTGATAGCCGTCTTTGGCCAGTCTACACCCAGATTTGGCCTAGCTTGCAGAACGTCGAGGAATAGAAAGACTTGGGATATTTGGGGTGCTTGAAAGTCCTTTTCGTTCTAAAGTTTCTCAGACAAACGTAACAGATGATGCACGAATTTCGAGAAGTATCCCTATGAATCAAGTTAATCCAATCGAAGGTAACTATGGTCGGGCAAAGAATTAAAGGTATTTGTGAGAGAGGACCCGTATGTTGGCTAAATCGATACATCTACAACTTGTGATAAATCAAAGATTGTTTCTGGTTGCTTAGGTAGCTGTTCCAGAATCAACAGATAAGGATAATCTCGAGTGAAACAAGCAACAAAAGCAGTAGAGTCCTATCCTCGGGCAACAGATTGTTCCTCGACTGCTACCCCTCAACCTGATAGCTGATGGTGGTCTTAGCCCAGTTCAGACTATCGCCACGGCTCCGGCTACTTCTCGGATTTAACAACTTTCTACTATAATCTATATCTTTATTGAAACATTCTAAAGGCAAAAAAGAATAATTCGACAGTATATACATGTACTTATAGATCAACGTGCGTTTCGGATAAACTGAATCCTCCGGATAAACCTATTTTCCAGAGCACCAGATAATTTCGTGAGCCGCGTGCCACTGATGAGATTGAGCATGGATGAGATTCTCGAGGATGAAACTCGCTTTGGAGTGAATTTGAGTGAATTGGAAAATCCCAGTGGTCTCCCCTTCGTTGCAATCTGTATGAAATCGATCCAGAACTTATATTCCTCTCGCCGCTCTGAGATTAAGTTCAGGATAAGTTACATCAGGTTCTTAACCTCTAGAGCAAAACAAGAGCTACGGAGCCTGGGACTTTATCCCAGGAGCCAGAGGCAATCAGGGAAGACTCCAGTAGCTGATGAGGTCATATCCTTTTCGTTATTAGAAGTTGTACTATATTACTATACGAGTCGAGAGATGCGTCCTATATGGTAACTTTACTGTACAGTACAGTGCCACTGCTTCACGGACAGCTAACTCGTGCTTGCGTGCGTGCACGCGGCTGAAGATTGAATGTTCTTATTTTAGATACACGATGACGTATTTGAAAATTATTTTCTGTAAAACCGTATAAATTACTACGGTACATGGTGCACAAGGATATGCGGCGGTAGACGGGGGTTACAAACCATAATAATTAGTGCCAACTCAAGAGGATCACTGAGGACAACCGAGGACAAACGTTATAACCAGCCACTTGTTTCCATTGTAGATCTAGAAGTCTTAGATCTGAAGGACATATATCCAATATCGAGCTATTTTTAATTTTAGTATTTATTTGTTTGCTTGTTTGTTTTGTCTGATTGGCTATTTTTATTTAACTAAAGATTGCGCATATCACAAAGAAATATAGAACGACAACACACGATAACTTTCATAATTTGTAAGACAATACTAAAATTAGTTAACCACTATCGTCCGTGGTAGTAAGTTAAATTCAACAGCAAAAGCCTCAATACAGTGCAGTGTAAACAATCTAACTTAGCTAGTTAGATTAGAAAGAGATGTAAATATTTAAAGGGATCTATATATATAAGCTACCAGCAACTTTCCAGTAAGTTAACCAGTTCTCTGTGACTAAATTGAATGACAGATCAATCGTATTATTCACTAATATTCAGCGACGGATCAAACAGTGGATAAGTTCAACTTGAATTATATTACTCTACCTTTTTCTTGTTCCCGTTTTTCGTTCCATTTCACATAACTAACTGGTAACCACCATTTGGAGAGGATCTACAATATGTTGAAATATATTGCTTAATTTGGTTAAGATTAACATTCTACTAAAAGCCGTTTACTTTAGATGCATGAACTTGCATAAAACACTCTATGTATAAAAAGTAAATATGAGACGTTGAAGTTCCCCTTATTTCCCACCGGCACGGTTGTGGTGTGGCCCAAAACCACATTATTTCGCTTCACTCGGATTCAGTCACTGAAAAGGTGAGCCTCGAGTGTAGTGAGGACCCCCGCCCTCTGGGGCAGAAAGGGAGAAAGGAGTCCGTAAGCTCCCGGTCTAAGATGTGCCTGACATACCAAAAGCTCACTAACCTACAGGACAACAATTAAATTAGTTCATAATTAGCTGAGTGGCTAAGTTAGTTCCATAGAGGATTTAACGAATCTAAATCAACTAAGTTCCCGAACAGAGCAGAGCGTAAAGCTACAAGGCGACAGATCCGCAGTAAGCTTATAAATCTCTTGCGGGCGGTTCTGCCAACCCGCCCGTTTTGACTCCCAGCTGGGTTACTCCTCGAGTTGCCTAGCTCCGACTTGGCTCGAGAATTATCCCTCCGAGCGAAACAAGCTGTGATGTCTGGCCTGAGGCTGCTCCGGGGTTAATCTCGAGTACCGAAGCGATCCTTAGGGTACAGGGCAGTGGCCGAGAGGCCGAAGACAAGTAAAAAGCAGAACCAATTAGTTTTATCTCCCAGTCGAGTTTTTTTAATTGAAAAGTCGGTTTTCTTTTGTTTTCTTTTGTCTTCTTTCCGTACCTCATGTTGAAGGCGCCTTTTGTTTTCATGCATGCATATACATAAGCATATCGCATATTAATTCGGTGAACGTGGGTAAGGAGACTAATTTTGCATTAGTTATAATCCGTACCCACACTACAGTAAGCCAGATAGTCAGTTATAAGTTATAGGTAGACTAATAAATTTTTTTATTTTTCTAGTTCTGACCTGATTCAATACGTCCTATATAGACTGAGAGTGCCTGAAGCAGGCGGTTTATTCGGAAACAGAACTAAAATTATCACAGTAGATCAGCATTCAGCTGTCTCGCATGACGGAATAACTAATTTAGGGGATAAGTTGCACATGTGTTTCAAGCAATCTTTTAACTAAGCGTAAGTTAACAAATGTCAAGCAACTTTTTCTTAGTCAAAACTGCGGTAACTATTTTTACGACTCCTTATACATATGATAATGTTTCGTATGCAATGTAGGTAGGCTTAGCAAAATGGCATGGTAACAAATATAGAAACTGACATAAAGAAATTGTATGTCGGCCGGTACATGAAAATTTGTTTTTACAAATTTTTTGATGATGATGATGATGATTATGATGATGATAGCATCCAGAGTCAGCTTAATAGCACTCGGTATGGTACTGTCCGCGTTAATGGTGGCCCCCGGAACCCTTTAATTGAAAGTTGCATTACTACCTAATACCAATCAAGTACTACACTATGTTATTAGGTTCCAACTGCTATGTGCCTTCTTGCAGGTTGCAGATTACGGTTAACAACTTGGTAGAGTACTCCTGTCCCACCTGAGATGCTTGATACAACTTACTGCTAACACTGCGTACTTTCTAGTATTAACGACGTTACTTGCTGTTGCTAGCCAAATTTGCTGGATTAACCTCCAGGTACTAACCTACCTCTATACCCCAGGTATTACGGCCATACATACTTAGTCCGTATAAACTTCTTCTTAAGTAGTTAGAACTAAAAAAAGAATATTAGTGTATTATTTGTTAGATAGTGAGTTTTAAAAGCTGCTGGTTCAGTTATTTTATTAGCTATCTCTAGGACAACCAATCTATCTCTAGGACAACCCATTTTTAAGATTGATGCTGTTGAGGCAACAACCAATTATTCCACATCCATATCCGAGTCAAGCGAGAAGACAGGGTCTAGGACAGAGTCCCAGCTGCCGAAGACATATGTAAGTTGGGCGGTGATGTGTTAATAAACGACTAAGTTAGGTCCGGCGATAGTGGCAGAGTGCAGTTAGCAACCAGCAGGAGTCTCGGATCTATTTATGATGTATTATAATGCATATTATGTACACACGCATACGTAATAATGTGACAAAAAAAAAAGCGTCGGAGAAAGTCCGTAGTGATCTATATATATATGGGGCGTATGTGCCAGATTTCAGTTTTATATATTTCATGTCATATAGAAGGCAGGTCATAAACTAAAGTTATCTTCTTAAGAGTGGTCAAGTGAAATTGTTTTATCAGTTTAAAAGACTTTTTCCAAGTCAACAGATACCAATTAATATTTTTGTCGGGAGTGATAGAATCGTTGATCACATAAGAAAAGTTGCATTCACAAATCCTCATCATCACTACTAGCCAGTAGTAGTGTATATAAACACAGTCCTATATATCATTATCATTTCAAGACTTAAGAAATAATATTGAGGTGGGTCTATTGCAAATACTCTTGTGTGTAATAATTATTTCTTAGGAGTTGTGGTGGTGGTAGTAGTGATTCATGACGATATTTATTGCATCTTTTCCAGCATATTTTTAGAATAAAAATAATATAAAAATCTCAGGGGTAAAAAAAAGTCTTTAGATTTTTTAAACTTTTCAAGGGAGCATACATAGATTTTATCAACCCAGAAGTTTTCCTTTTCTTTTCTGACTCGTCATCTCAGGGGTAATAATTTTTCATCACAACAACAATGAAGTCTTCATCGTTAGCTGTCTTCATCATAACCTTCCTAACCATATTTATTTTACCAGCTTCGGCTGGTATTGATTTCCTCACAACTACTACTACACCGACTCCATCTACAACCACAACTCCAGTTCAATCTCCAACTATTGTTTGGGTTACTAATACTCTTGCTGATGGTCAATTGACTACTCAATCCTCAATATACTCTCAGGTTTTCAAAAGTTTTTATTCAACCATACAAACTCCTCCTGCTGGTACCATTGGATTAGGTACTATAAAAGGCACCGTCGGTATTATTAAGCCTACCGAATTCGTAACTGTGACAATGAGCTCATAGTCTTCTTCAAGCATTATAGCATATTTCTTCTAATTAGCATCATCATATCACATATTCGTGAACAACAATTTTCAAATTTCTTACACTGCTTATGCATATTTTAGACGCCAGGTTTTAGTTGTTGTATTTGAAATCAAAAAGGTAGTCATCCTTTAATCTTACTTCATAGTTGTACCTCCGACTGCTGGGGCTATGCCCCAGGTCTTGTTCATGTCTGCAGCTGCTATCTATTGTACTTCTGTGACAAGGACTTTGCTCCAGGCCCTGTTCTATCGTTTCGCTCGGGATTATTAGCTCGGGGTCCTTAGCCGTCCTTTGTTCAGTCTTTCTAAGCCAACCTTTCCAATCCAATCCTATCATGGTAGGATGCCTCGCCGTGGGAGATCCAGGTGGTTTTGCCTTCGTCCCGGAAGCATACATGGGTCATCTCATCGACGCACTTGACGAGCTTCTTGACTAGTCCATTGATTAATCTAGCGAAGAGATCTCATAATCTTCTACCAGGCCTTTATCATGTACAACTAACATAATGGTGCAGATGAATCGAACTACATTATAAGTCGTATATCAAATAAAACGAATTCGTAAACCATAAATTAAATACATCTTCCGATGGAATTAATCCACCAGCGATTGCCATAAGAACAAAATCAAGGATCGCTAGTCGATAACCTATTCCAACACTAGGACAAGCTAGGGATCTATGCTGATGTAGCGATTATTCCGCTCGATTACTCGATTATGATCCGAATCATTATTAGATGGATCACTATTATATATACGTCCAAGCGCTCTATAACTGCCGGTCGTTTTAGAAGGAATCCATCAGCAGTGATTGTCTTGAAGAAGAATTAGACTCATTGGGTACCGATGTGGGGCAAGTTCTGATCTAACAACTGTAATGAATCTTTATCATTAATTGAAATCAGATCCAAGGATTTTGCAAGATTCGTAGTGGTCTATTCTCGAATTTTTATTGCCAGTAATAGTTTCATTGATGCTATTAGTATTCACTGTGCCAGCTATTATACTTCCTCTTGACTATAGCGGTCGTTCTAAATCGAATCCAATAGGTTTACCCAATTCGATGAACTGTCTTGTAAATTAGTATAGTTTAAATCTGGTCCTCAAGCCAATAAATATGGATGAATAATGAGGCGACTTAATATTTGATCTAAATTCTCTGCCACCATGTAAGAGCAAATAAAACTACTAGGTTTGAACCCTGCGTTCTCAAGTCAAGTTAGTTAGCGATAACAATTAGCTAACTTTATAGCTGTTCCCTTCGAGGGCAAGCTGTTGTGTTATAGGGTATGATATGAGGATTTATATATGTATGTTATAATGTAATAGACTTTGAAGATCAAAACAAAAATAGGCTCATATGCATGCACGATAAACGGATCAATTGATCGAGCTCACCATATTTACATGTGACATTAACTGAAGAGTTCCCATTTCAGTCTTCACCATATAGTTCGTTTGTCCCCGGCATATTCTGTTGCCGACTATAGAGGACCACGTTGGAGGAGCTATGAGGTTTAGGACAGGAAATCCGGAGGCTGCTGGTGAGGTGGCATATATCTGATATTTGCCAAGATTCAAATAATCCAGGGGACCCCACGTTCTCTTGGAAGTGCTCTCAAGTTTTCTTTTATACTCGACGTATCCTCTGAGAGATACCCTCTGTATCCATACGTATTATCAGCAGAAGCTTCCGGTTTGGAAATAAATTACAGTTAAGGGATTTTTTGTCTGCCGTCGGCATTCACCTTTGTAGCTGCATACCTGTTCGTATACGAAATTACCGATAAAAGTTACTGTACGGTGCACATGAGAGAATTTGGAATACCCAACTGTGGGTCTGTCGCGATGTATAACAGGCTTCTTTTAGAGAATAGGAACTTCCCTTCCAGAAAACTATTCAAGTTCAAGATAAGATTAATCTGAGATCTAGACCTAGATCTGCGTCACCGGCAACCGATGCGACTAGACGAGGGACCTTTATGAATTCAAGATTTTTAATCCCCATATTTGTTTGTCATATGCTTATGATCCACTAGTCTAGGCTCTCTAAAAGTTATTGATGCCGTATGTTAAACGAAACATTTAAAATAATGTTATCATATATAAATACATATATTGATCGTTTGATCAATCTAATTCTGTCTGGTTCACCATCTTTTCATTGCGGAGCAGTTTGTTGAAGTATTACAACATGAACGTAACCGACCTCAGCCACTACATGACGGGTACCAATGATATCATCAATGAAAGGTTGGAAAGAGTAGGATCAAATAAAGAATACATTGTTAGAAGATTTGATCCAGGAACATTTACTTGGAGTGATGCTTTAGAATTTGCTGTTCTACTGGTCAGATCCTTCGAGAAGGATGAGTCTTGGAATTATGTTTTGCCTCCTTCGATGAAATACGGTACAGATGAAGAAAGTCTATATGAAGCTGAGCCTAGTGATGCTCTAAAGCGAATGAGCCTATTCAGTTTCCGCACTAGGATGTACAGGGAGGTGGTCTATTGTACTGCTTGGCATCTTTACAACAATTCTATTACCGAAACAGGTTATGTATGCCACGGTCTATATTCTACCAAGAAAGTTGATAATAATATTGATTTACCTGATCGATTGATAGGACTCTGTAGTTTGTGGTATCCCGCTCATTTACACAATGAATGGGCGGAAGTGACCCAACTTAAAAATCTCAGCGTATGGGGATGGTTTGAATGGAAGATTTATACAAAGTGGACATCCTTTCAAGCCAAATTATACAATTGCTATTTCAGATTGAGATTTGGTGAGCATATAGTGCTAAACTCTCGTAATGTTATATATAACAAGAAAGTAAAAGAGGAACTCGATAAACGATATCCTCCTGAACCTGATCGACTAGACAGACTGTCCCAACTGAGTTATGACCAATTGAAAGATGAAATTTATCAAGTTAGTGAATCACTTCACTTTACGAATATTTGTATTCATCCTGACTACAGGGGTAAAAGACTTGGCGAAACACTCATGAGGTATGTAATAAACACAACACCTAATGTCTCTACTCCATTTTTATCCAAAGATAAGAAACATACAAGTTTTGGTCCTCAGAAATTCAAACTCGGAGCTAGTGAGGTAGGAGTCTATCTATACAAAAAGGTCGGCTTTCGGTTGATTTACGAAATACCTATTACCCAACTTCCGGGCAATCATTCTCTCACAAGCAGATCTTTGGAATATGTCAGAGAAGGTTAAGACCTTTCCTATACTGCGATATGTATATTCCCGTTAAGCGTTGTTTTTGTTGATTATGTATAACGTTATACCTATATACTTCTAATTTGGTCTCAGAACAGCAGTTGACCTCATTCCATCTCGGCATCTCCGCCTTCAACTGCCGATCCACGTCTGCCTCCGGCGGTTGGGCACTCTAAACCATGTCTGAAGAAGGTGATGATTTTGAAATCCTTTATGTACTATAAGGCTGTGAGTTGTGAGGAAAGAGATATCCTCGATCATAATGAGGACTCATAACGGAACATCTTGTTTAAGAGTTCTCTACAACATTATTGTTCTGTCAGAGAGTCAATGGTAGTTTAAGATACAGCTGCAGATGACACTTTTTGCTTCAGTCAAAGGAAATATTCAAGTCCTCCTGTTAACTGTCCGATTTTTGAAAACAACCGAAAAGTCTTTCGTTATGTGAGAGATGCATAATCTCTGGTGACAGCTTTCCCCTGTCGATCACTTCAGCCGTCTATCTCTATTTAATGATGGGTCAAGCTAGATCGAATCAGATTATTTATCAAGACCTGTCTAACCTGTTATAACAATTATACGATATTGGTGCTATCTCGTTCTAATATATATCTGACATAACAGTTGTTAAACTATTAATTGATTATTGGAGTAGCTGATTTATTTGTGTCCAGAATAACAGTCATATAACCGTTAAGCTGATGCAAAAGCTAAGTCAAGTTAACACAGCGTTAGCCGAAGTTAGACTTAACTTTAACTCAACTTAAGTTGAATTAGTTCAAGGCGAATGTCTAATGAATAATCATTTAAGTTATTTTGGGATTACCCGTCAAGCCTCTTACTGTATGTAAATCTGGTGACCGGACTGTAGGGTGTTGCTTCCGATCAAACTGTTCGAATATGATACACCACGAGATATGGCAAGAAATTAGTCGTCTGGTAATAGGAGCTGTCGAGAGACATCCCGTTACACAGCTACCGTAGATGACGGACGTCATATAACATACTAAAGCTCGCAAGTTATTCACTGACTGTGACAGCAAATCGATCTCAGCCTTGAGCGAGCTGAGCTGAGGAGTCTCAGTAGAATAACCTCCAAAGGCAGCAGACATGGAGATTGCTGCGGTTTTGGAGAGTGATGACCTGATGGTCAAGTAGAGATAGAATTACCCCCGTCTACAGAAGCAACGAAGGAAGTAGAGTGCTACTCACTCACCTCCCTTTTTGCCTCCAGCCGTTAGAGCACCTGAATCAGTAAGCTACATAAACAACGGAATCTTGGGCAGAGCCACAGATGCCTAGGCCTCTCCATAAATAAACGCAATTTTAAATCTTTTACATATAATATATTATGAGCTAAACAGCAAAAATACACATAAGACACATTAGAACCAAATTAAACGATTTCTTTAACTTATTTTCGGGTTGTTAATTGTTTAAGATGAAGGGGAAGGATTAGACTTTCTCTTTCCGTTGGTCAAAGTGACGTTAACGAAACGACCTTAAAATTTCGTTAGCAAGAGCAAATAATAAAAAAGCATGAATCCATAGTGTGGAGAAGACAAGAAGCAGACTATCTTGACTTCTTCATGGATATAGGTTACTTACGAGTATACAAAATTCTCTTCTTAGCACGGCCCTTGGGAACCTTCTTCTTTTCCTGTTTTTCAACCTTAGGGGTCATGGCCTTGACACGACCGGCACGAGCGAGAGATCCGTGAACTTTTCCCTGAATAAGTTAGTATTTGAGATAAAAATAAAAGAAACCTAGTCTGCGATAATTTATCGATAGAAGGATATGAAGTAGATTGAAAGGATGAAGAAATAAGGAAGGAAATTTATCAAAAGACTGCCATCATACCACTTGAATGAATGTACTTATTTTCTTCATCAAAAAAACGTTGTCGATTTTACTGATACTCTTTCCAAAGCATAACTTCAAACTCGTTCCTCTTGCTCATTAGCTCATAAGTATATATATTTGCTATTACTATTGTCATTTTGTTGTTCTCGAACGTGTCCATAACTGTATATGGCAAACTACTCTTGTAGCTAGAGTCCTTCATAATTATACTCTCATTCCATTGTCGATATCTCAATTCACACTTGCAAATTTTCGATTTGTTTAAATCCTCCCTCATAATGACCTTCCTTGTAAACTACCCCAAAATTAGACCTTTTTTTTCTGTTTGAATCGCTTTTCATTAATCTCTTCAATGCTTCATTCATATCCCTCATATTATTCCCATTCACTCACCATTTTGTATTGTTGTTTTAATTCTTATTGTCGTTAATAATACACTTAAATGTTCGTGATTGCAAATTTGAATACCCTTGGTGTCACCCTATTGTTGCCTTCTTCTGCCCCAAGAGAGTGGTGGGGGTCATGAAAGAGTGTAGTCGTGACTGCTTCTATTCCCAAATAGGAAGTTGAGTCATATAACTATTCGGTTAAAAGTTGCGATTCATGCTGGTACCGCCGCACCCGCCGCAATATGTCTCGGAAGGCTAGGTCCTAGCTCTCAGTGCGAGCTAGACCCCCTCTCATCTGTATTTGCTGAATAGTCAGGGCTCCTCGTTACATCTATGTAAGCTGCAGAACCTCATTACTGGCAAGTTTTTGACAGTTGAACTTTACTAAATAATTACATTGATTAGATACAAGTTGATATGCTGAATAATTTATGGTAGTTAGTCAGATTCCAATGGAGATTTCACTAATTTATAGAAATAAAACAGTGAAAAATGATCCAGTTAGTATAGGTAGGTACGTGAAAAGAGATGAGATCTCAATCCTCCATGCTACACCCAAATTTTGGACCCTGCATAAAATGGCTAAATAATAATTTGGTTTGGGTGTATCATCATGCACATCACCAATCTGGGGAAGATGAAGAATATGGAAGTCCGGGCAAATAAATGTCATAAACATTCTTATTTTTCTAGATCATCATTCTACAACCTTAAATTAAATAAATTAGACGAGAAAGAGGAAAAACATTCACCATAATGGTTAATGACAATGACAGTTATGCCTCACTAGTTCTCCTCAGTAACTGACCTGATAAAGATCATATGTAATCTTTGCTCTATCACATCTTTACCATTGAAAATTCAGTCAATATATTTCCAAAGCAATAATTCTGTGTAGAGGTATTCTAAACTATCGATAAAACTCCTCATTATTAGTTACTGCTCGGCGAACTGAGTATCTAATCGCTCAGCATCCTTTGTCTATTCGGTAAAGTTCATATAGCTCTGCGCTGATCCGAATCAACTCGAACAATGAGAAAGATAATCAGATGACCTGACTCTAGCATCTGAATCTTATTTGTGACCGCATCACATATTCCACCCATGACAGTGTTCTCTCAGGTCTTGTAGCCGTCATTAGTGTTATCTCCCATCTATAGCATCGCGGCTCCATATGCTACTATACACTATATATCAGGCTGGAAATGAATCAAAATACCTAGAGTTACAGCCACAAGTGCGAGTGTAATACCAAATGACAAGATGATAACAGCTCTGCTGGCAGGAAATTTATCGGTCAATAACAGATGCTGGACTGAAAAGTATCTAAATACTCCAAAAATGGTTATTAAAATTCCAGTTGCAACAAACAGTCCACCCAAAGCTGCACTTATACGATTGAATGACCCGGTATCAGGTGATCCTTCGTTTAGATTCAATCGAAATAATTGAGTCAAAGCAACCCCAATACTAGCAAACGTAAGACTAGTTCTTAACCATGCCAAAAAAGTTCGTTCATTCGCCAACTAGAAACAGTGAAAGGTTAGTTATATTTAGTTTAGGTCGAAATTTTCCAACTTAAATCTTTTTGACTCACCGATTCCGGGATATCAGCTGTCTTCCCTCAGCCAACGACTCTCATATATAGCTCCAGACGTCAAGAGCAATATAGCCTAGGATAACGTGGATAACAAGCCTTAAAGATTTGTGTATTTGCAAAAGATTCGAACACATCATTTAATATGAGCCAATCTATATAATTCCCAGCTAGTTATCTTAACTTCCTATCTTGACCAAGCACTATTAGTTTCTCCTACTGCTTAACTTACGTGATCACGAGCCACCGATCCTGTATTTTCCAACCTTAATGAACCCAGGGTTTTCCACAAGGGCAAATTATGGTTTCTGTTTGGTGGATTATTCGAGGTCATTGGGAAACATCAATAAATAGAGTATAACCGGTAATTGAACTGTCAATTTCAACTGTATATATATATGATAAACAGGTCTGTAAAGCCGATGAATATAAATGATGAAAGCGTAAAATCGGTCGGATAATTTGAGAGCGCGGGGCGCGCGGCTCTAGCCATATCACGTGATATTTTGTGAAGATATATATAAGTTATATGTTATGCTAAGTAATAATTAATTCAATTTACGGAAGTAGATATGTATTATAAGGTTTATCTGTTGAGTGAAGAAACGTTAATGACGAAAAGTCTAGTAACTTAGTTTTATCCAATTCCGTGATTCCCAATTTCTTCATGGATGCCATGCAATAATATTTATGACCCGGCCGTCAACCAGTTGATCTACAGGCAGAGCCAGACGACTGGGAGCCGCTCACTACAATGAAGCCGGCTTCCATAGGATAATGCCCGAATTATCTTAACTCTCTGGGCTCGAGCTGCAGGTGCTGCCCTTCGCCTTTACATCTAGGAATCTCTGCTGAGAGAGTCGATCGAGAACTATAGGTGTATGGCAGGTCTGAAGCACAGCGAATCTAGATCTGGAAAAATGGGAGCAGATCCAGGTAATTTTCAGATTAAAAATAAGATTTAAAATTAAATTAAAGCTGTTAAGTATAAGAATATGACAACCTTTACACATACGCTACGTAGATATATATCGATGTGACTATGTGACAAAAGTGTGCTCTTGACAGATCGTCTTTGTTATATATAAATAATCACTTTCTATTAGGGAAAACTACAAATTTCTCAATCAACTGGATTAATAGAAAAATTATTACAGAAGCACTTTATTAGTATTTTGATTTTGTCGCCAAATCTCATTGCGGACGACCCTGTCGATCACGAATTTTAGGCGGCATTGCCTGCAGATCCGACGATAAATTACCGTGTATTTCGTCATCCTCATAACTGACAGTTAATTTTAATATGGGCTATGCTTAAAATTAAACTAAGACAAAAAATGATTTATCTCGAGCATGCTGAATTTCAACTACTGATCCCCTTCACGAAAGATTTGTTGGAAGCAGAATGTATAAGAGTTGGAGCAACGGCTGAGATGAACAATTAATAGGTGTATAACGCTAATTAAAGAATTGTCAGAAAAACGAAGATATAGAAAAAATAACTAACTCATTTAAATACAGACAAAGTCGATCATAGGTCTCTGAAAAAGAAAGTATACTTTTAGTAAAGATCAGAACAACCCTCTTCAAAATACCAGGTGATTTGCGCTCAAAAGTTGATGTTCTTCGTTGTCACCTGGCTAAGACAATGAGCGCTGCCAAGGCCCGTATGCTTCGTTGTCCCTTCCAGTATGTTGTCCTGCCTCCAGCTGATAAAATGAGGCTTCAAACCCTGCCTCGTTCTTCAACCATTTCGATCAGGTGCTCTGCTGTCAAACACAAGCAACCGAAAGAAGGTTAAATGAAGATGAGAAACAATCATGCAGCTAAATGCAACAGCAGCATAGAGATATGTCCGGGAAAGGCGGCTATGAACTCATAGTCAAGCCCCAGGCCCACAGATAAATAAGCTTCCAGCAGCGGGATCTCCGTCCAAGATCTTGTTGTCCCGTTTCGCTAGAGTTGGTTTCACGGTTCGAGCACAGCGAGCGATGAGGCCCGGGGCAGAGATCGAGCCATCCGAGGCTAAACTGTGCATGCATTCCTTAACGGGCTTGGGGTAGGTGCCAGTCACGGGAGACACAATGGAGTTGTGGTCGTGGAGTGGTAATTGCATATCGAAATACTTTGACAGCTGCTTCCGGTGGATTTCAATTAATAATAAAATAAAGATAATGATTTATATCCCAGGTAGAGAGCCTTAATTACCAAGTAAAAAGTATCGTGTTTCAGTACTACCGGCATATGTATGCAGCCTTACCTAACCATCGGTCTGTAAGTTATACCGGCGAGAGATCCGGGGTCTTCCGAAAATCGAAATTTATACAGTAGCTTGTTATGCGTTATATTTTATCGCCTTCCGGCCAAGCAAGTTAAAGGTCCACAGTTTCCGGCAGCTAAGGAGAGGCACCGGACCCTCTGGCCCTCTTCTCAAACCATTCTATCTTACTTATCAATCATGAATAATTTTTCGATTATCTTTCTGTTCTATATAAAATCTCTACCTACTTATTAATCATCATCGAAAGTAACCCAATCACGGTAGATCTCATTTGCATAACATGTCACTCGTCATCCAAAGATTTTTTCCCAAATTTCCGTTTTAGAAGTATTTGTGCATAATCCCGTCTATGCGTCATCTCTCAGTAAACGACTAAACGCTTTCCCCGTTCAAAGAGCTCCGTCCGTGTTCTAATTAATTAAATTCCCTAATTTGAGAAAAGGCCACAGCTCAGCAATCCCAATCTGGATTTTTGTTCCTGTTTTAACTGCGGTCTGGCCGAGTCGTTAAGCCTCATACGGCGCAATGTTCGACTCAAATGAACCATTTACAGCAGGAACCAGGTAACCGTTGCAACAGCAGATATTTTGTTTGTGGCTGGTTACAATAGCGACGTAGTTTAGCACAAATAACACTAGCGGCTATCCACCAATTGTACTAACAACGATAACACAGCGTTAACTTAACTATTAACGGTTAAATACAAATCTGTTCCTGTGCTACCACACATCTTACAAAGGCAAGTATGCTTATACAAGATTTACAATCAACTAAGTTACTGGGCAGATCCTGGAGTGGAACTCCTAATCACACTAAGAATGGTTAATCCGAACACGTTGTTATAAACGCCTTAGATATCCCGCCCGATTTTCCTTACTATAGCTAGACAAATAGAAGACAGAAAGGAGTACAACCACTGACTGTAACGTAGTTCTTTTTTTGCTGTTGTACTTTAAACAACATATTTACTGGCCTGAACTTATGCTTTCTAACTAAGCTCTCACCACTTTCTGCTCCATGTGTACCTGCCTTACATCATCACCCTGTAATTTAACCGTTAGGCTTAAACCCTGAACGCAACTGCGATATATAATCTCCGCCGCGGCTGGCAAACCTACGCTCTAGAAAGAACACGCACACAGAAAAATAAAAAAAAGCCGAGACGGGCCGCCGAAGAAAAAAAAACCCTTGGGAATCCCGGTCGGACCTTAAATATAACTAATAAGAATGCACTATTTTCTTGAATTGAGCTAGCTTTCATCCCTCCTTCTTTTTATACTTCAGGTTGATTTTCAATGGATAATGATTATTATTTGATAGAATTTGATTTCTCTTTTCTTTCAATCCTTTAGGTCAATATTGTTTAAATTTTTTTTCTTTTTCTTTTCTTGTTTTTGTTTCTTGTCGTCTCATTGTTGGGGCATTTGATTATTTGGTTGTATTTAGGTTTTTTGTGTTCTTCTGCTTTATCGGCATTTGATTATTCCTCTCTCCGATACAGTTATTCGGATTCATATTTTTAAAATTTGGTCTTTCACATCTTCGGAATTTGGCTTTAACAATTTTAATATTGGTTTGGACTACACGAATACGGGAGGCGGCTATTTGTTCACACCCCCTCACCTGATTCTTATATAGAAACTGTTTCAATATCCATCTGATATTTGTCTGAACCTGGTTCTTGTGAACTCCACAACTTTCCATTATGAACAAAATAACTGATAATATATACCTTGGGTCTTATTACGCTTTATCAGCTACGAAGACCCTTAAACGTGACAATGTAACTCATATTTTATCATTGGTGGAAACAAATATCAAGGCGGATCTCGTTCAAGATTTTAAGCACCTTAAAATAACAGTTGATGATATTGAGGATGAAAATATTATCCAATATTTCCCTCAGATAATTTCTTTTATAGAAGAAGCAATCTCGAATAATGGTTCTGTGTTAGTGCATTGTATGGCCGGAGTTTCCAGATCTGCTACCGCTGTTTGTGCTTATTTAATGAGAACTCATGTCTGGACCGCTGAGCAAGCATTATCATTTGTTAAATCAAAGAGATCAGTAGCTAATCCGAACACATCATTTTTAGAACAATTGAGGATTTTTTATAAATGTGGTTATGAGGTTTCAAAGGCTAAAGCTCCGTATCGTCAATGGTTATTACGTCAAAAGGCTACTGACATTGCTCTTGCTGGTCAGATTAGTCCCAGAGATATTGTCTATACTCGAACTGATAGTCAATCAGTAACTCTACCTGATAATTTAGAAGCTGAAGCTGATACTGAAGCTGATATCGATATTGGTGCTGATGTTGACGATGATATCGATGCTAATGGTGGTAATATCGATGCAGGCGCTAGTGCCGATAACAATGGGGTTACGTCAAAGTCCCTCGTAAAGAAGACAGCTGGTATCTCTGAATCAATTCCTGAATCTAGCAACGAATCCAATGGCAGCGCGGATTCCAGTGGTTCATCCAGTATTGCCGAAGATCTTTCTCAGACTGAACCTGGCCCGAACACCACTTCCTCGTCTGATGTCGTTTTAGTTTCATCGACTGTGACTAGCAGTGCTGCTAGTACTGCATCGAGCGTTTCTTCCACTGAGATCAGTAATACCACTACCACCACCATCTCTACCACATCAATAGCCAATAAAAGGAAAATGACTTGGAGAAATACTTTACCTGCATTATTATATGTACTTGGCCATCGTCATGGAACTCCAACTACTAGGCCTCAGGAACTTTTATTGATGTGTGACGGAAATTCCGAAGGACGGTTCTTAGATCTTGATGGTTGTCCGCAAGATGATCTTCGAGGTTTAGTTAATCCTAGTCTTAAATTAACTGGTTTTTGGTCTTGTGAAATCACTGTTCCTAGCGACCAGTTAATTCCTGCTTTAAATGCTACTTTTAGAAAGACCACTCAGCTTCGTTGTAAAAAATGTGCTACTCCATTAGCACTATCTACAGCTTTTATTCTCCACACTCCTGCCGGATCAACATTAGGGAAGAACAATCAAGATAATTTAAGAGATCCTTGTCGAGATCCTTGTCAAGAAAAGGAAAATAAAAATAGCGGCTCTAACAATAAGACCACCAATGGCAACTCTACTACAAATAGTGGTGTTCCTACTAGACTCCTTAGTGTGCATGGTCGTTCACTTTCTCATAACCATCTTAATAATTTTTTCAAATCAGCTGGTAGTACAAACGGCACTTCCAATTCCGATTCCAATTCCAGTAATGGAAATGGTCGATTGCGTTCCGTTGCTCATCAAATCAGTAGAAGCTTAAGTCAACGTGACAAATCTAAATCTTCTTCTTCTATTTCTTTGCCTGAGAACAGATCTTCTAATTCATTGAATTATGCTCCACGAAATGGTCTTTCTTCTTCGTCAACTCTTCCATCTTCATGTATGCAGTATTTTGTTGAGCCAGTTCTTTGGATGCGTCCTGAACTTGACAAAGGTGAACTTGAAGGTAAATTGAATTGTCCTACATGTGAATCCAAAATTGGTTCATATCGTTGGCAGGGTAGTAAATGTAGTTGTGGTGTATGGGTAACACCCGCCATTCAATTGCAACGGTCAAGAGTAGATGAAGTAGCATTGACGCGAAAAGGTGCCGTTCTATAGGATAGTAGGCGTGCGAATCGCATCTGTCTAATAAGTTAAGAAAACTTAAATTACATGCATTTTCGACGATTTTCACGACCGAATCAAAAGAAGCATGAGCAGACACGGAGGAAAACAAAGATAGAAAGATTTCGCTGGATCTTTTTCCTCTTCTCAAGCTTAAACTCAAGTTATAAGATTGCCCATGCCCGGGATATAACGTTTTTGAGTATATTGCATTTTGTTTATGTTTATGTTTATGTTTTTGCTTTCTTGTCTTTGTTTTATTAGTCTGTTTTAGCTTTGTTTATTCGTTTATTTCAATACATTGATTGCATAAATTTCCATGAAGTTGAATCGGCTTCTTCTCTGCCTCTGCCGCTTGAACTAAGTTTCAGATCTGTAATCGGGCCCGTTGCTCAAAATCAAGTCCCTCCAGTGAGCGAGCACTACTGGATACGTCTGCCTCCGGCGGAGCGAAACTGCCGGGCTCTAGAAGAGTAGGAGGGAGGCGGGAAATGCTTATTTACGATCTCGAGCACAAAAGAGACTAGGCATATGAGTTCCAGGAAAGAGTAAAATACTAGTAATTAAGCTATACTATTATCTTTTTTTTCAGGTTCGATTAGTAGTTATTGTCTCTTAACCATTTCTCAATTGAAATAGTATCTCGCTTGGCATATTGATAGCGTGCTCTTATGACATCCAACCCTTGTGAAAGGGCACGGTCATAGCCGTTGTTATCCTTATCCTTGAAAAATGCAGAGATATCATTATAGTCCTCCTCAGAGGCATAACTGACAAGAATTGACGAGATGAATCGACTTAGAACAACCATATTACTCGAAAAAGCTTTATAGATAGCGTCCCAATTAGATTTAACAAATTCCCAGGTCTGTTCACGACTGAAGGGATTAGCAGCCAATTGCCTGGCAATAGTATGAACATCCTGAACAGGCACTTCACCAGATAAAATCATACCCAAACTAATCTTGATTAGGGACTCATCTTTTACGTGACCAAGGGCATAGGCAGCAAGCTCTCGACCATCCACAGAAGTTGGATTGGCCAACTCCTTACGAACAACCTCATAAGCCTCTTGAAGCTCCTCCCCAGTACTATAACGCAATACTGTTGAGAACAAACTACGTTTTATACTAGGATGAATAGCAGATCTATCACCAGCCTTATATTTTTTAAAACGACTCTTGGCTTCTTCTACAACCGGTTTCACTCCAACAGCACCAGCAGATTCAATTATCTTACTGCGCAATTGAGAGGTTAAGAAGTCCTCCTTCTCGGGGAATTCCCAACCCAGACGTTCAAGAGTTGGGGTAACTAGGGTACCAGTTAATTTGATAAGGCCTTCACTAACTTCCTTGGAATGAAGACTCCAGATTGATCGCAGAGTTGTTAATCTCTCAAGCATCTCATACCAAACAGAATTGTGGGTCTCATTACTAAGACCATTAATCAGTGTTAAAACTCCAGTAATAGAGGCAAGACCAGCAGCAGCAGTAGAAGCAGCATCGGCTATAAGGCCAACTTTATCCTTTGCTGACAATTTATCAGTAGATTTACTCAATCTTGCTAAGCGCTCCTCAGAGTACTTCACTCTGTAAACGCCAGTCTGGTCTTTATTAAGCAAGAAGAAACCTTTCGCTAATCCTGGGATAACGATTTCTCGTTCGTCAAGGATTTTAGAAGAAGCAACCGCCTCCGATGAAGATTCAGTATCAATAACCAAGGGAACCCACCATTCAGTCTCGTTTTCATCTAAACTCACATCACCAGTACTAAGAAATCTATCTTGACGAATAGTCACGTCACCAGATTCGGGATCCTCCTGGACAGTTAATAATGGATATCCTATCTTAGTAATCCAACTTTCCATAGCAGTTTGGACATCAACACCACTAACCTCGCTTAAACTAGCCCACAAATCCCCAGTACGAGCATTACTATAAGAATGTGCCTTCAAGTAATTGGATACCCCTTTAAGGAATACACTCTCAGTTAATTGAGAACTTAACATACGAATTGTTGAGGCCCCTTTTAGGTAAGAGATTTGATCGAAAACCTGATTGATTTCCAAAGCAGATCGTACGGGAACCTCAATAGGATGGGAGTTTCGTACAGAATCTGCACCAAGAGCACCCTGAACGACATCTGTCACGAATTTTGTGAAAACGTCCCATTCAGGATATAAATAATCGACAGCAAACCATCCTACCCATGTGGCAAAACCTTCATTCAACCATAATTCATTCCACCAATCCATGGTCACGAGATTACCGAACCATTGATGGGCCAATTCATGAGCTACAACATAAACAACTCTTTG
This sequence comes from Sugiyamaella paludigena, assembly GCA_030579875.1. Classification (NCBI taxonomy): domain Eukaryota; kingdom Fungi; phylum Ascomycota; class Dipodascomycetes; order Dipodascales; family Trichomonascaceae; genus Sugiyamaella; species Sugiyamaella paludigena. Next base: position 354,397 of record JAKTRU010000003.1, on the reverse strand, counting down.
TTTATAGAAACTATCACTGGTCTCCTCATCATATAATACAGCTGTAGTTCTATAGGTTATAAGGCCCCAATTTTCCATGGCACCATGAGAGAATTCATGAACTGCTAACAAGTCACATTTGGGTAACATATAATCGATATCGAAGACTTTAGAAAATAAGTCGATGATTTTAACAGCACTCTGTAGAGCCAATTGACCTTGTTGAACCAAACCTTTTGTGGTGTATACTCTGACAGGTAATTTTTTGCCACCATAAGTACGTTCAGTAAAAGCCTCGATATAATCGAACTCACCAACTGCCCAAGCCAGTAAATAAGTACTCATAATAGGAGTGGTTTCAAAAGTAACAACTTTCAGGGATTGAGTTCCACCTTCAGTAGTACTGGTACCATCGGCAGTAAGAGTTTCAGCAGAAACGGATTTTCTACCATCTCCATCTATTGGCTTACTAGATATAATTGGCATATTACTTAAAGCAGTCCAATTTTCAGGAACGGTGATTTTGAAATCAAATGTTGCCTTTTGATTTGGTTCATCAACACAAGGAAATGTTCTTCTAGCATCGGCAGCTTCAAATTGAGTGGATAACATAACAGCATCTTTACCTTCAATGGTATATTTGGATCGATAAAAACCTGCCATATCATCCCATATTTTGCCATCAAAATCAATTGAGACTTGAACTTTTGAAGCACTCGAAGCAATCGGTTCAGATAATTTAAGAATCAAAGCATCAGTTTTTTCTTCATAAGAAATGTCAGTAATATCAAGATTTGATTCAGTTTTGGATTGTTGAATTTTAGCCGAAGCGTTAGTAACATTTAAACTTTTACTATTTAGATGAATAGCATCAATTGGATTTTCAGCTTTCACATCAAAGTCAATAACTACATTCCCAGAAAAAGTATAACTGATGATATCAATACTATGAATCGAGATGGAATAATGAAATGGTCTCAAATCCTTTGGAAGGATTTCTCGATCGGATTGAGAAGACATGATGATATTGAGGAAGCGGTAGAGAGAGAGAGAGACAGATAGTAAGCAATTGATCCAAAGTAGATGAAGTTTAACCAAACAAAATCAATTTCACCAATTGAGCAAATAGAATGAGATTATTATTCAGCTCAAAGTTAATACCAGCCACCAATTAAATTCGATTTCAAAATCAACTAGTAAATGGTAGTGATGATCCAGACCAAATACCGCTCTTCTTTGTCCACTATAATTAGCTTAGGGTAAGTTTAACACAAAGAGAATGATAACGATTGTTGTACGATTATAACAATAGTAATTATCTCTCAAAAATACACAATCTCAGGAAACAAAACAATTGAAAAAATTAAATAATCAAGCAATCAATTCTCACTATTAAAACTATTTAAACAGTTCAATTAAGAGTTGAAAAAGTAGAACAAAAAGAACGAGCAATGATGTGGAAGATCTTGCTCCGCCCACCTTCGCCCGTCCACTGCCGCTTAATTCGGGAAAACGCTGATCGCGATGTGGCTAGTCGGATTCCGAATTAGGATTTAAAGTAAACATAGTGTACAATGTGGGGTTAGGCAAATGGCCGCCGTGACATTAGGTTGACTCATGAGGCAGACGTCATCATTTAAGGTACTTTATCGGTCTGTGTGTCTTTATCTCTCCTATTGCCTATGGCGGCTGGTGCTATGACCTTATTGCTCTCGCTGTACCCGAGATCTCCTCATTTGCCTCCAACGGCTGGGGCCAGCCCTAGACACCGTTGATGTCGCTATGCTCCAGACTCCTCTCGGTCTGCCCATTATTCTCTCGCCCAAGAGATCCCTTAGTTTCTTACGCCATTGCTGTCAGTATTCTGAATCTTGAACCGCGACACCTGACATCTTACACAACGAACCAGACGCTGTCGCTGTGTTTACCGGGTGACCTTGTTGAAACATTTAACAGGGTTCACAGCCGGGATTCTTTAGTGCGGCGAGAGCAATAGGTCTGGGGTTTGGGGTACGCTCCAGTAGCCTGAGAAAGCGAAGCAAACGATATCTGACAAAGCAGAGGTAAATAGGAATACTGAGCCAGCAGTGGCCAGTGGTATCTCAATAATTTCCTTACACATCTTCACTCCTTATCTCCAAATATCCAAAAATTCTAATTACATTTTTTGGTCGGAATCAATATATATATATACCGATATCTATATAAGGAAGGTGCTACTTGGGTGTAATCGCTTAACGGAGTTGGTGTATTCCAGATTTCTAAGAACATCCTCGATAATATATGATATGAAAATGCTCGGGAATCTATTAGTACCCAATTAAAAGCTGCTGAAGTAAGTCGTTATATTGATTGTTTTGACCCGTGCTCCTCGCACAACTCCAGAAGATCGATTAGGGTCATTACAATCCCCAGCAGTTGTGGCAGAAAAAATAAATGATATTGGAGTTTTAAATCATGGAATTCACCATTTGGAGGAAATTCTGCTTTCAAATCATCTGTTGATCAAATTGACTGGTTGAAGCGGCAAGTATTGTGGTAGAAGCTTGTTCACTCTTAATGCATGGCTTTCTTTTAGATGAACCGGAATTAGAGGCAACGGCAAAGAAAAAATATAATTACCAAATCAAGTTGCAATTCTAGCCAGTAGACAAAGTTAGTTACCGAACTGTCCTATCTTCCTCTACCCCTCCAGGAGCAAGAGAGTGCAGAGATATCTGACCTCCTGTTCTCTGCAAGATCACTCAGCACCTAAACAACGAAGTTTGAAGCTTCATTTATGATATCTAAATCTGTTCGCAGAAAGCCGCTGGATGAAGTGAAGATCACAAAACAACGACACTGTTATTGTCGTTAGAATCAACGTTTGCCATACAGTTTGGGCGAGCTGCATGCTGCGGAGTACATGCTCCCTAATGTAGCTAAATCATCCCCTGAGTGTTGATACTGTCGATCAGAAGTCCCTGCATATGACTTGGGACAAAGTGCGAGAGCTGTATGCTGCTAACAAGGCGAAATTTCTTGACAATTTTCTCAATGAGAAGATGAGGAGTTTATATCATAGAATCGAAATCATCGCTGAATATATATAGAAATATCGATCAAAAAGAACTAAGAAGAGGATGGGAAGGAATAAGTCAGTACATGTCAATAAACAAGTAATATTCGATAATAATTTCACTGTTACTCTTATCATTATCCAAGACTGTCTTGGTCATATTATTAAAAAGTTTCCATATGACTGGGCAGTTAATGCATGAAGTTGAAAGAGGGTGCCAGTATCCATAGTTTAGGATCAATATCCATTTTCTATCCCACCCCATTTCATGTTGTTTGACGATCCACAATGCAAAAGAAAATGAAATTGCTACAGCTGGCGGTCAACGTGCCGGTTGGATAACAGAAAGTCAAATCAGCTTTGAACCCAACTTTATTCGTGTGCATATCCATGGCTAAGTTGAATGCTATCTTATCCACGGTTCTATCCACGATTAGTAGTTCAATTCATCGAAATACGATTTTGTGTTGTGTCCTATGTTATAGTTGTTCATTTGCTATTATTATTTATTATTTTCAACCTTAACTCAGTTTCACTGATTGAATCGTCGTCGTTGTGATTGTGGCTATTTCCATAATTTCGAAGATAATTCTACTGACTAATTGATTTTAATTCAATAAAGTTTCTGCTTACTTGTTAGACCCGCATTCCCATTAACATCAGATTGAAACATGATTAATTGGTTACTAACTCTGGCGACCGTTAACCGACTAGTTTTTCTGCTAAACAGATCGTACTCAATCCTAAAACGGGTTTTGTTTCAGGTTACTATATCCGGCTATTATAAGCCCTTGCATAATATTTGATCAGCTATTGCTATCACCACAACGAAGTTACAATTAGTTTTACATTTGTTTGTCACTACTGTCACAACTGATCTACAATATTTCACAACTCGTTTATATTTTTATATATATATTTAACAAATTCCTATCAATTACTCTACTTGCTTATTTTATTTCATCATGTCTGTTTCTAGTCTTAGTTCTCAACTAAACAGTGCTGTTCCTAGTCAAGGATCAACTCCAGCCAAAATTGAATTGAATCTTGAGACTTATGAGAGTTTTGTTTCATTGGATTATCGGCTTGTCTTCCCTACAGAAGAGTCTGGTTATGATAGTTTCGTGCTTAAGTTAGCTGACAAGATTGATGAAGCTTTTGAGAGTTCTGATGCTTACTACATTCTTATCACCAGAATAGATAATCAAGGTTTTGAAAAGCTTGAAAACGACGAACGTCTGGATGTATTTTGGAGGTCTATGAGAATAACCTTTGACGGTGAACTGCGTATGCTGTTATTGAAAATGGAGTTCCCTGGTCGTAGCCAATATTGCTGGTTCCTAATTGACAGCATTGTTGAGCAAATAAAATCTAAGTCACCTCTCAATGTACGTACCGTGAGCAACCAGGGACGCGGCCGTGAGTCCAGTGAGGACGGTTTGAGGGCCAAGGAACCAGATGGATCAATTACTCCAATGAGCAGGTGGGTCAGAGATAGTGAGAGGCTCAGGCTACCTAGCTTTGTCGTTGAAGCGGGATCTAGCCAAAATACAGAATCTCTAGAGTCGGGAGTTTCATATTGGCTCCAATATTATAGTGGTGTGGTTTTGGGGTGCATGCTGGTGGATATGGAAGTTGTTGGAGGTGAAACTGAGAGCATCACTATCCGAATATTTGGAAGCGTCAATGAGGATGGTCGCCTGGTCGAGGTTGGTCAAAGTGTGATAGTTGGCCGTAACACTGAGACTGGAGATCTTGTCATACCTTACGACTTAATCTTTGACAAGAATGGAGAATTAACTGATGAGAATCCAATAGTTTTACCTCACCGCTTGCTTCACTTGGATTTTCTGCAGCAAGTTCCTGAGAGTCGACGTGATGAACAATTTGCCAGAGATATGGAAAGAGCCAAAGTTGCCGTTGAGCGTGTCAATGTCGACCGACTTTCTTCTGCTGCCATTAGAGAAAAGGATTTGGCTGATGCCGCTGTAGGGAGCTTAACACGGCAAATGCTTGAGAATGAAGTTATGACAAAAGGGGTAAACTCTGCTATACAAATTTTTAATGAGTGTTTTCTCGAAATGAATAATATGGAACGTTGGGTTACCAAATCTGATAGAGTTGCAGCTTATAAATGTCTGGGTTATATTGAAGAACTGATTGGCACCATGGGACTAGCTGTCAGTGCTGCTCACGTGTATGCCGAGAATCTCATAGCTGGAGATTGGAAAGCATTAGCTGATAGTGAGATTCGTAGTGCCAGGCTACGGTTAGAGTGTTATAGGGCGATCCCTGAGGAACTCCGAACTGAGATTCGACTGACTTATGGCTGAACCCTGACTTTGGCAGTTATTTGCTATTCTAATTCTTGTTTGTTTGCTGCAGATTTTATATGCTTTTAATTTTGGATTAAATATTTATTTTTATCGTTCCCCAAGGACTCCATATTGGCTGCTTCTTCGCGACAGAGGTTCCAGCCAGTCTTTGGTTCAATAGTTCTTCTCGTGGGTTTCTCCAGAAGTACTGGTTGGTCTGGGCCGAATTGAGAGCGTGAGATTAAAAATTTAATGTCGAATATCGGTTCTAATTAATTTCATTAGAGCTTCCTCTAATTTCCGCCGTGTACTTCCGTTTCAACTAAGCTGTATTACTTATCTTGTTTTGAAAGAAAGGTGCTCGGAAGTTCGATTAACATTTATTTAGTTTATATTTATTTCTCTTCAACATAACACTGCCAATGGAATTAAAGAAAGGACAACAACTTATACATGCAATTTGATATTCATTCATCAATTGCGTTATTATTTTTTCATGATACCATTCATGATTTAAATCTCCTCAAAGACAAGGGTCAGGTCTAATCAATATTCGATGGAGTCCTGAGCCGAGTCTTACTAATAAAGGCTTCAATGTCCTAGCTCGCGGAGTTCTGAACAAAATAAACTAGCTGAGAAAACTGACAAAGTATTTGGCAAGTTCAAGTCATCACGTTCACATTACTAATATTTCTCTAAAATTCCAATTGGCTGGAAGATGAAACTGTATGGAATGTATTTGGAATTCAGTGAGAATAACATTTGATGGCGAATTGCCAATTTTTCCTTTGAAGACATTCAGTTGTCTGCATAGTACGGTAGCAACCAACCTGACTCAGATGATTTCTAAAAGAATTTTCCAGTCCATTCTTAAGGAAGTGGCGGACAGGAAAGTTAAGAAAAATGTGCTGAAGAACCTAGTGATCAAATAGTACTCGAGAGCCGTCCATTTAGGAATTCTGAAGACCAGAGGCGTGCAACTTTCGCTATCGCAGTTGTCTATGGCGAAGATATGATGACCTCTCAGAGTTGAAGTATAGTGATATATATCATTAATGTCGACAATATAATGCAAATATTCTGACATACTCTCATATGTGGTGGGAAAGATATCTCTAGTGATATTTCGATCGAAGTAAGCGATCACTCATATTTAAGCTGATATGATATTATCAGTCATACCATCTTTTAGACCCGGGGGCTTGCTCGACCATGATCTCAATTGTCATACCGCACTGTTGATAAATGTTTTTAGATTTAACCTAGAAAGAAAATTATAAAGAGCAGTATGTCGGAGATTCAAAGTCAACCAAACTTTTTGTTGGGCGAGTTGACTACTGTTAACACTGGAGTTTCCGATAATACTATCTGGAGATCAACTTGAGACCAATATTATGAGACCAACATCCAGATCTGCTATAGCAAGGTTAAATGATAATATAAGATTAATTCTGGACGTTGAATTTGAATGCTACGCTTGGAAAGGAAAGGCACAATCAATCTATAGCTAATATTGATGGACTTTTTAACATATTGGAAGAGCTATCAATGCTGAATAGGGAAGAATTTGCTAAATCTGAGATTGGAAACGCTAAGCAGGTATTAGAGAGGCATCGTGCCACCCTTGACGGACAACAAGCTCGTATCCGCCTGCTTTCGGTTAAACCTCAGTATTTTAGTCATATAATCCGCCTTTCCAGCTGTTTTAGTTTTTTTTCCTATTTCAGTAAATCTATATATTGGAATAATCTATCCTTATTTCTTTCGAGGGCGGGCTGAGGTGTAGGTCTTCTGTGGCTTTCTAGGTATCGCAGCGCTCGAGTTCCCTGTTCTTTTATATGTCCCCTTGACAACTTTGCTTATTCCTGTCTTTTCCTCCGGTGTCTGGACTTAATTGTCTCGATCTCTACCCGTGATTTTGATCGTACATGATTAATATCGGTCAATATCCTAATGGCAGACAGCATAGCTTTCAATATTGTTTATCAGCATGACAGATCAACTATCCGGCAAAATAATCTCTATACACAACTAACTTAGTAACTTTCAAAATGATTTTTCCTCGTTTCTGTCGCATGTGCAGTTTGCATACGACTGACCTTAGACGTCGGTTCTCATACTTCAACGTGATGCTTCTGATTCTGATTCCTTCACTGCTCGAGCTTAGCCAGAGTCAGGGGTCTGGGGCAGTGTCCTAGCCGCCCGAGGCAAACCGCAGACGAGAATGGTAGTGAGCGTTCCACAGCAGAGATCGGGCCCGCCAGTGCGGTTAGGAGTATAGAATACTACTTAATACTATTAATTCTACATAACACATAAAAATAAGTTAAATTTCCTGTTCTTTTTCTTCTCTTGGCCAGCCCACAGAGAAACGATAAAAATTAAAAAAATTATCGTTGAAGAATGATTTGAAGGGTTTTAAGGGCTTGCTGCTTTCTTTCATTCAATTCCGTTTTCAAACCAGAACGTGGAGAGGAGAGACAAAATGCCACCCCCTAATAAGGGGCATTGTGAGGAACGTAACCAATAAATGGTTGTTTTTCTTCAACATAATGAGGAGATCGAGATTTGCCGCAACACATAGCAAAAAACCACCAAAATGCTGACCACAATGCACAAGCAGTAGCTACCCAAGTTATAGCAAAAGTTCCACCATTAAGACTAGCAACAACACCAAAAGTTTCTAATTCTTGATTGAAATATTTTCGATAAGTAACAAAAATACCAGTAGCAAGAGCAGATGCCAATAATAAAGCAAAAAATGCAATAGTAGATATTAATGAAGCACAACACGAAGCAAGCCTAGAGCAAATCGAAAACACACCAACTACTACCGAAACAGCAGAAACTACAATACCAATAATATACAATACCCACATAGCAATTGATGCAGTATGAAGGATATGTTCATAATTTTTAATAGAATCTGGTAAATTAATAGTAATACCAGTATTAGTTGAATTTTCCAAAATAGTTACAAAATCAAACCAAAATGGTTCCATTGGAGTAAAACATTTAGTTACAGTGTGAACAGTTGATGAATTATCAATACCTTGACAATAACCATTAGCACCAGCATCATAAAAGTCACTTATTCCTAAGGTCGACATAAGATTTGGGATTTCAGCATTGACAGCTGATGCATATTGTGAAGGAATTCCATCGACTGCTGAAACTGATATATTGGTAAGATCTATACGCATAAAATAGACATTTTTCAAACCAGACGCATTTTGATAAGACCCCAAGAATACAACTATAGATAAAGCTATAGCTGCTAATGAGCCAGCTAACGGGAATATCGATAAGCAGCAGTTTCTTCCGGACATTTCGAATATGATGCCACTTTGAAAAAAATTAGTATTGTAAAATTACAAAAATTGATCTTATAATTTCGACTCAAATAGTTGTCGGCTTATTTTAGAGTTTTTATATTTATCGGTTCAAGTGGATAAAAATGAAAAAAAATTACTGGCGTGAACCGTCAGCACAGAGAGAAGACGACAGTTAGATCTAATAGTGAACTATTAATGAACAAATATTTCTATTTCACAAAATTATAAACGCTTCTTATGCGGTTTGCTGAAATTTCAATTATAAGTTCCAAATCAATAAATTTAATTGGCTATATTCATATGAGTATACTCGTAGAAGCAAGGGGGCTTTACCCCTACTTTTATACTAAATCTCATTTAGTTAGAAACAAGGTTAGGGCTTTAGATGTACAGTTTTTTTTACTCTATTTTAGGTCAAGTTGTTAACCTATTTGGTCGGAAGTTAAGGAACCGGGAAAAACAAATGGTACATCTTGCATGACGACGATAAGCCAACCTCCTCCGTCTAGAAAGTAAATGATAACTCAAGAAATATAATAAATTTTAAGAAGCAACAAATGATATCGATGTATATATCAAATGATCGATAGGTCGATTATACAGAAATATTATATTCCAATTGATGAATAAAAGCTATAGACTAAAGTCGTATACCTCAAAATGTTATCTAAGTGCGTCAGAGGCTTAGAAGCAGCGGCTGAGCAAGCAAGTGCTGCAGAGCATCAACATTGCTCAGCCGAGCAATATTATATAATGTCGAATGAAATCTATATATGTCGGATACAACGTGTCACATGTATAACTTTAAAAAAACTTACATCGTTTAACAAATAAGAACTACAGGAATATGAAATTTGATTCTCCTTCTATTACTACGATTTCTCTTCCAGCCGCCGTCAATTTCACTCTTTGATTAAGATCCAATTCGCTTCATCTTAATAAAAACCCTTTCTCAGATTTAGTTATTAGAACTGTTTCCTAATTATATTCAAATTCCTCCCCTCCTCTCGTTTAATCATAAAGTTATATAATATTCTAATAACTCTATTTGATAAATCTCGCCAGAAGTAGTAGTGGGTAAATAAAAACTTAACCCATACCCACGAATCTGAGCCGCACAATCTTACAACTGTGGTGAATCTATAATTAGATCTTTGCTGTGCACATCTGCATGTAGAATATACATATGTGAATCAAACAGCAATGCGGCTTCTATAAAGATCTACAACATCTTAAAACACTAATGCATAACCGTTAGATGTCAGCTCCCATCCCAATAGTCTCGCTGCGCTCTAGAGGCTCAGGACTTATTTTGTCTCCGGCGGGTTATTGGGCATCGCCAATGCACTCAAGAACTGCCTCGTTCGCCTCCCGTGGCTATGGGTGAGCCTGACCTAAATTGGAATTGCGGTGATTCGTGCCACCCGAGTGAAACTAGGATACGATTGCGGATGTGACGAATTATTATTGGAAATGCTTATAGTTGCTATTATACTTAGAGATTGAATGATGAAATTTCTGAGAATATATAATGCAATTCCGTCAGTTATCGTTTTGGTTTGTTTTGGTCAAGGTTTAATTATCCTTACAGTACTAGCGTATCTGCATTATGTGGAGGTAAATTTGATTCTACCGATTCTGACGTAACTAACCGTTCTTTTTGCGTACAGAGCTGCAGATGGGTGGGGGAGGGGAAGCTTCAGCAGAGAACGGGTCTGCAGATGTAACTCAGCCCGTGGTCTTCTTTTCCACAAGATGTGACTTCATCAATTGTTCCTGCTGATCCTCAGATAAGGGTTTGAAATTTACTTGGCAGTAATGACATACCTTTTATATGTTTATAGAATCCAGCATTCAGAAATTCTTCCCTAAGTTGAGAAAATGACCAAGTAACCACCGTTGTATTACCCGTTACATCAATTGACGGGGGTCTGGCTGGGACTCCTAGGGTCCACAGCAAAGTATAGTATCTGCGAGACCCAGGATCTGCGGTGGTACGAAACTGCTTCATCTTCAGCCCTCAAACACAAATGGGCCTGGCTGGTCATTGTGGTCGGCACAGATCAAACTCCGCGGATTATTTATTTATTCGCATCCGCACTCTGCTCCGCGAATAACTTTACGGTGCTCAGCAAATTATTCGCGGAGCAGGCTTTATCCGCAATATGATACTTAGCATGCCTCGGAGTTATCGGCGGATCAATATGGTCTATTCGCATCCGCAACTCCGCGCCGACCCCCGTGGTCAAGATCACTCGAGCGAAGCGAGAGCTCGGGGTTAGACACTCTGCCTCAGACGCCGGATACTTGCGCGCGCTAGCGCTATGCTCGCCCGACCTTCTTGTGTCGGAACCCGTGTGTGCGTCGTGGGACGCGGCTGAGTTACAGGTAATTTTATCTGAAGATCGACGATCCCTATCTGACACGAAATTTCACTTATCTCCCGCCATTATTCTACTGTTAATGAAGAAACTATCTATCAAGTTTTTGTGTGTTCGACTTGTTTGTACAATTGGTGCGTTTATTTTGGTGGTGTATGAACTGTGATAATTGGAAAGCTTATGGGAAAAGAGAACTAAACACGTAAAGAAGGAAAATACTCATTCCCAGTTTGTCTTAGGTAGTTATGTCATCATATCCGATCGGTGGCTCTTCAGATCACAAACATCATCATAATCGGAATCATAACCGAAACATTGGTAATTCGAAGCACTATCGATATCAAAATTTAAGGAGGGGGGGTCAATCACAACAACTTCTTTTGCAAAGTTTATCACCAAATGTATTGTACGGTTTACCACAGAATGTTTATTCATCAAGTGTTGATGTGAAGCTTCCAGATGGAAGTTCAACTCTGTGGACACCTAAAACAAATAATGGCTTGAAAATGGCTCCATTGCCAATGGTCAAGGAGAAAATAGTAGTAAAATTGCCCAAAAGAGATATTACTAGGGATAATGACTGCAGTCAGACCAGTCAACTTGCTGTTGTAGAAGCTGATAGCCGACAGACTGGTGAAGCGAAATATGATGTGAGAATTGATCGGGGTGTAGAGAATAAAATTCCTGAAACTGGCACTATCAGTTCTACTATTGATAATGATATCGTCAGCTCTAATTCCTTCGAATCTGGTACTCTTAAAACTGCCGGGAGAAGTACCAGTTCATTTTCTTCCATTTCTTCGTTCCTTTCTGAAGAGGTTCCTACTCCTTCACCATCCCCAATTACTCAATCTCAGGAAACTGAAAAAAAGGCAATTATAGTGGATTCAAGGCTTGCAATGTCCGGTCCCGTTCGGCAACAAGCAAATATGCCAACAGACTTTGATTATGTTTTCAACCCTCATGATGGATCATTCTTCTACGAACATCAGCAATATTATGAGCCTCAAATTGAGTATGTACCGCTGCCTCCTCAACTCCTAACACCTCATGACCTCATACCAATACATATGATGCCTGGTTTTTATGGTCTTCCAGGGGTAGCATTACAGCAATCCAACTTGACGGGTTATCCTCCACCTGGCATCGTTCCTCTTCCTGTATTCTACCCTTATGATGATACGCAGCCACAACCACAACTACATCCACGATCACCGCCACCACCACCTCCGCATTATTTTATGAATTTCAGCTATAATTGAATATTTTTGTGGTGCTGATATTATGAGTCTTATCTCTCACAGTGCTAAAGCAGCAAAGCTAAGCCTTGTTAGTTTAGTGAATATTGGTCAGTATTGATTGGCATGTGAACCCATTACGCCATGTACTGCATGAATCGAGTAATGCTCTGCCATTTCTCTGCCTCGAAACCATACGTCGTCATAATTAATTGATTAATTTATATAGAATGCGCTTGAAGCTGAAAGCGACTGACAGACGTCCCATGTCGAAAATGAGGCACAAGATATACCTAGCGTAAATGCTTTGGCAGAATAGCCAACTCGGTCTCTTATCACCGGAAGATGAGCGGTCCAGCCTTCGCCCCACGAACGAGGTTCAGAAGGTTACAATCAATCGGAGAGAATATCCCTTTAAAGGACATTCTCTTATCTTATCTTCCTGCATAGAGCGTTAAGGAAAAGGAGTCCAGCCAAGCCTCCTTGTCAGACAAAGTTATACGACCCGCTTCTTTATTTCTTCATCGTAATTATTGCCCTAGTCTGACAGAAATATATTTTTTTGAAACATTAGATAGTAATAATTGAAATCACCTCTGTTTGTTTTTCTATTACTAATTGAGTAATTATTTATAATTAATTAATCTTTTTAGGTACAATTTCTTCTATTCTTTCAAAACACATCGTAAAATCTATTAAGATAGTAAGCCAACAGTCAACTCCAAAGATGCCAATGACTTAATACCACTCTAAATCTAAATTCTAAATAGGTGGTTTCAGTTGTTCAACCCATAATTTGAAGAGTAATTATGGTGTTAAAATTACTGTGACATTTCAAAATCGTATGACGTGAGCTAACTCTAGCGAGCTAGAGATCCCATGCAGATCATCACGTGAACCTTTGCTATATTTGCTTGTCAAGCCTTTTCCCCGCGGTTTAACATAATACGGCATTTGGGAATGGGGCCTCTTGTTCCGTCGCCCGTCGTAAACGACTCCTTCTTTCAATTCATACGCCACCTCCACCAACCAACCATATCATTTGCCATCATTATTAGATTAAATATCAACTTTCAAGTTTGATGATATTGAAAGTGAATGTCTTAAGATAGTAATTGTGAATTCTAATAATAATATTAAACAGTAAATTAACTGAAGGGGAGATATTTTGAAAGGGGAAGACTTACACTTTTTTTGTCTATATCTTACTCTCGTATTCATTGGAATCTGTTTATGCATTTGATTTGAAATATCTCTATGTTGTTTTAATTTTCTATTTTTATTTCTATTTCCATCTGATTGTTATTGTATCTAATTCAAACCATGTCTTCTTCGGATCCTCTCGACGCTACTGTATCCTATTCCGGAAATATTTGGCATCATGTTCCTATCAATCTAACAGATCTCGCTTCTGAAAATGATCTGAAGCTTTGTATGGCTCGGGTTTTGCAGTTAACCCCTGATGTGGAATTTTTAGTATATCGATACTCAAAATCTAAAAATCATTTCGTTTTGATGCATGGGAAATCAGAATTTGATGCTTTGACTAGATCATTAAGAGTAAAAAAACATTTCAATTTCGCGGTAATGCTTAAATATGCCAATCAACCAGTTCCATTATCGATTTTAGCTGCAAGGAAAAAGAAGAAGGGAGAAGAAATAAGGCCTAAGCAGCAGAAAATGGACGCTTTGGATACTTTGAAAGATGAGTTGAATCAGATGTCGCTGAGGCTGAAGGAACAACAAGAGAGGCTACAACAAGAGAGGCTAGGCGGACGGGGAATCCCTTTGAATTTTGACGACGACAAGCCAGTGAAGGATTTGAAAATTGAGAGAAATAAGGAGAAGGAAGAGCAGGAGGCGGAGGTCGGAATTTTCGCCACTACTTCTGCTGTTGCTACTTCTTTGCTTTCGTCTGCCTTTGCCACCACTTCAGATGTTGCCGCTAATTCATCAACTTCAAATGCTAGTGTTTTAAACGATAAATTTGTTGATGAGCTGATTGACAAGCTCAGCGATCATCCTAGGTTTAAGAGCCTTTTGGAGAATCATGTTTCGCAGGTTTTGGAGAAGTATAATCAAGAAAATGGTCTCGAACGCACTGCTGATGATGTTACATCGACTGCATTTGATACATATATGAGTTATCAGAGGTTACAGAATTCTTCAGGCAATGCTAGCACTGTTACTGATGCCCTAAGAAATCAGCCGCCACCCGATTATCGAGCAGATAACGTTCCTCAAAGCAGTAAACTGACGTGCGTTAGTCAACTGTACATGGCTGCAGGAGAGAACTTTTCAATTCCTGAGTTGGCTCCTCCTGGAGGTGTCTTTTTTGGCAGTCATAGTCCTTCTGCTTCTGACGTTAATTTGACTGCTTCGTCTGGACCAGTTGCTGCCACTGCACCGGTTACTCCAGTTTCTTCCATTGCTCCCATTGCTCCCATTGCTCCAACTGCTCCAGTTAGTCCCGTTGCACCATTCACTACTGACTCCTCAATTATAAGTGGAAGACATCAAGCAATTTGCGATGACTGTAATAAAGTTATCTATGGAATCCGTTACAAATGCCTAGTTTGTCATGACTTTGACTTTTGTGAAGGTTGTTTCGGGCATCGAGGAGATGATATTCACTCAGATCATTCATTTGCTCGACTTCTTACACCAATTAGGGCCGCTGCAGACTCAGTAGCAGCTGACCCGGTTTTACCAACTAGACACGTCTCAGACTCCAGGGTGACACACCATGCAATTTGCGATCACTGTGATAAAAACATCGTTGGAATCCGTTACAAGTGCTTGGATTGTCCCGATTTTGATTTCTGTAGTAAATGTTTTCAGTTTCGATATCGAGTCCACGCAGAACATTCATTTGTAAAGGTTCACACTCTGAATGATCTTATTCCGAGCTGTTTGAATCTATATGCAGAATATTACTGCGATGGCCCTCACTGTGTTGGTAATGATGTTGTTATCAAGGGTAATAGGTTTCAGTGCCAAGATTGTGGAAACCAGGATTTTTGTCAGAAATGTATGTTTTCTCCTGAGTTAAAGCATGATCTTACTCATGCATTTATTAAATTTAATAAAGATGATAGACGTGGGGTTTTAGTTGCTAAGAGAGAGAAAGCCCTAGAGGAAAGTCAACAAGAAAGCCAGAAATATATCCAATCTAACGCGGAAGATGACCAAGACAGTTTCCTGGAAAGTGAACAGAAGCAGAATGAAGAAGACGAGCAAAGAACTTATTATGAACAGGAGAAGAGTCTCCAGGAAGGTGAAGAAAAAGATTATCAGCAGAGTGAACAAAAGCAAATCTTTGAAAAAGATGAGGTAAAAGATAGCCAACTGAATTATGCTCATGATACTAGTGACGAGGCCGAAATTGAATTTGAATGCGAATGTAGAGCCACTTGTGGTGACAATGATCAGACTACCCTGGCCGATAAGGTTGAGACTTCTAATGATGACGACGAATCTGGAACAAGCACTACTCAGGAAGTAGGAACAACCGATACTGAGGAAGATGAGGGAGAGAAAACAGCAGAGAAAGAAGAATGTGATGACATTGTGGGATCGACTTCAACAAATACATTGTTATCGGAGAAATCTACAAATAATCAGGATATTACTGAAGATTCTGGATCATCGTTATCTTTTGATCATTCCCAGGTTGTGTTTCCTCGTCTTCCGAAGGAGTCCCCTTCGACTTCTATAGAACTATATCCTCCAACTAAAGAAGAGATCCAAAACCCACCTCAGTCCTCGTTTTCATCGTCATCTGAAACCGAGAATCATTCTTCTGCAGATCAACATAGCAGTGGCGAAATGGGCAATGATGATGCTGCTGGATGGTCTGGATTTTCAGAGGTCGAAGAAGAGGAAGAAGAAGAAGAAGAGGAAGAAGGAGAAGTAGAAGTACAAGATGGATATGAAGAGGTAGATGAAGCAGTTGTTCAAAGTGAAGAAGACGAACAGCAAACTACTGATGAATGGGGTGATGATGAGAATAACTACGACTTCATGAGCAGTGAAGAAGCAAGCGACTTCAGTGATTGAAATGAAGATGTAGTCTATTAGTTGCTTTGTGCCTCGTTGTTTTCTTAATTTTTTTTCCTATTTCTTTGATTTCAGGTATTTTTGTTAAGTTGATAGTTAGGATTTTTCTTTTTTTCTTTTTTTCTTTTTTTCTTTCTCTTTTCTTTCGGGATGTTTCATAGTTCTTTACTCTCAGTTTATATTTATTATTTTATTATTATAATTATTCATTAACTTCGTAAAGGTCATTAAATGCTTTTATTCTAGCAGGTCTATCGGCATGCTTCCAGCAGCGACTGGATGGATCTACTGCTAAGACCTCTGGCTTTTATCTTGGTCAGTTCTCGAGGTCGCCGGAGAGGATTCCAAATGAACCTGGATCAAACGTTATCTCTATGCTTGAAACACGTCGGCAGACTGAGTGAGGATTTCTAGACTTTCCTTTTTCTTTCGTAAGGTTTAGGACGCGCCTTAACCTTTGTAGGATTGAGATCAGTGTTTGCTCTTCTCAATTGTATAGGCCTTAGTCCTATATATTTCCCATTCATCTCTTTAAAAGCTTTGAAATAATCATCAGCATCCTTGAAGGCTACAAAACCATAACCTTTGTTTTTCTCAGTTCGTTGGTCAAACACAACTTTACATTTGGACATGGACGAATACTGTTTAAACGCTTCAAACAGATTCTCATCTGTAACACCAGGGGAAAGATTTCCAACAAAGAGGCGGAAATGAGTCGGGTTCCACTCTAAAAGGGTAGGATCTTCCCAAGTTTTGCCCCCTCCAGATCGTTTTACAGTGATTCTTGATTTTGCACCATTCGCATCAGAGCCATTACCAGTAGCAGTGCCTCCAATATCAATAATGGATGCTGTAACATGATTATTAATATTTGAACTTGATGATCCATTACTGGAAACTGTTGTTGCCAGTTCTTTAGATACACTAGTAGATCCTAGAGATGGGGAGGACCGTCTGGCAGCATAAATTGATTTCTGCTGTGCAACAACTTGCTCAAATTCCCAATCTGTTAAGGGACGGTCAGCTGGTATAGTCGAACCTTCTGGACTATCCACTGAGGGACTAGAACGGGATGACGTATGATAAGAATTTGAACCTGATTTTGTTATCTTGGAAGATGATGATTTATGATCTTGATAGGTAGATGTTCTAGAATATGGCTTGTTACTACCGCCACCACCACCATGGGTTCCATCGGTATATTTCTTTCGATCATTTCGGTCATGACCATAGGCTGTATTACTGCTGTGTGGTAATTTGGCCATCTTATTCTATACAAAGAAATTATGACAGATCTTAGAATATCAAAGAATGGTCAAAAAAAATCAAAGAAAAAGTCATGACCCCGTCAAGTTCGTGCGGCTTAGATCTTGATAAGAATTTATGACGGTACCATAACATTCTCATTTTGATCCGTGATATATGGTTATAATGTTGATGTTAGCCATAGAATTTGAGATTAACCTTAGATAGCTGATTGAAGGGGCAACGGTTTGTGATATTTTCCGCCGTGGCCCGTTACAACTTGTTTATGAGAAGCTCATATACGAATCTAAGATATTAGGACTCTTGGTAGGCTTGGTTCATAAGGATTAGGAGGGAGACGGCTCACGAGGCTCATGGGGCTTGTACCGTTTATGTAAGCAGATCTCGTTAAAATCTGGGTAGTGACCGCTGAAGTGAAGCACACGACCAAAAGATCTTGACTTCTTCATATCTTCTCTGAAGAAAACTCGGTCATAAAGACCTTGAATCGACATAACCTATCATAATAAAAGCTCGTTACGATCAGAAGTGCTTGACCTGATTTGCAAAGAGCTTCTTTTTTGAATACCTTTCGTGGTACTGTTATCGTTATCAATCAATAACAATATGGTAAGTCTATTTGTTTTCTAGAACTAATGGAGTTTTAGACATGCCAGAAAGAAAGAACAAACAAGATGGAATTGATTTGTGGTGATATATAGAAAGGAGGATGTCAGCCGATATCAATCGAACTTCGTGTTCTGCAACAGAGTCTTCAGCTGTTGGATAACAGACTAGAATATCCTCGTATTGCAAAATGGAAAAGAATTATGGAACTATTTCGATTCACTAACTTTATGAAGCTCAAAATATGGAGTCTTAAGAAAAAGCAGGAGGAGGAAGCTAATGCAAGTGGTCATGGTGGTGGTCCTCGCAAGAACAGGGTCACTGCTGCTCAATTACGTGCTCAGAAAGATCTTGATAACCTATCGTTACCGCCTACTATGACCACTATATTCAGTGACCCAGACGACATCATGAATTTCGAATTGGTTTTAAAGCCTGATGAGGGCATGTACAAAGGAGGAGAATTTAAGTTCAGCTTTGCTGTTAACGCCAACTTTCCTCATGAACCTCCTAAAGTAAGTTTTTGCCTCCGACATTAGTGCTCTGGTCAGATGACATACACACGCAACTAGTGGCGTAGGATCTGAGCTGCTAACGTAGCGTATTGTTAACTAACAACTAGGTCAAATGCTTACAAAAAATCTATCATCCAAACATTGATCTCCAAGGAAATGTGTGTCTTAATATTCTAAGGGAAGATTGGAAGCCTATTCTTAATTTGTACGTATATAGGAAGGATTGTTTCAAGTGCAATGACCTCTTTGAGCGAAAAGAGAGAGCATGGATCCAAACACGTCCTTCTTTGCTGTTTCTTTTCTAACATTTTCATAGAGATTCAGTCATGATTGGAATCCAATATTTATTCTTAGAACCCAATGCATCAGACCCACTTAATAAAGATGCTGCCATTAGTCTTCAGAAAAATCGAGAAAATTTCAAGAATCAAGTGCGTTCCTCTATGTCAGGAGGACTAGTTGGAAATGAGAGATTTGATAATGTAATGGTGCGTCAGGTACCATAAATCGTTAATGTATTACAAAATATAATTTATGTTGTCCGTCTAGATTAGAGAGTCGTTTTCTTGGTCCCTGGCCACGTCTCCGACGTACCCTGTAATTTGCTTCACCAGGCAAACTCTCAGAGCAATGATTGGACCGCTATCTTTCTGATCCTATAGCTCGCCTGGTGCGATAGCGCGGTATAAGAGGACCGAATGCTAAAAATCAAATTAAATTCAAATATAACTAAAATACCTAATCGTTTCACATCATAAGACATCACAGCAGGGTGGAAATCGTAAATTCACTTCATGGAACACTATACAAACTTTTTAACCCCAAATGTCCAGTATGACAGGAAAAAAGGGAGTGCACAAATTTTTTTTTTTTTAATTATTCTCGGGTCGGAGTTTTCTAACTTCCTTACCGACACGCCAGATTTCAAGATCTCTGATCTCCTGAAGTTCTTTTTCAAACTTCTCACGATAATCAGGTTGAGAATTAAACTCAAGAGATCTCTTAGTCTCAGTACCATCTAAAACGCTATCATAAAGTTGATTGAAAACAGGTTTAAGAGCATCTTTAAATTTTGGAGACCAATCAAGAGCACCACGTCTAGCAGTAGTAGAACAGGCATCATACATATAGTCCATACCATATTTACCAATTAAAGGATAAAGAGATTGAGTTGCCTCTTCGACGGTTTCATTGAAAGCTTCAGAAGGAGAATGACCGCGTTCACGAAGAACTTCATATTGAGCAAGGAACATTCCATGAATACCACCCATTAAACAACCTCTTTCACCATAGAGATCGGAATGAACTTCTCTTTCAAAAGTTGTCTTATAAACGTAACCGGATCCAATGGCGACAGCTAAAGCTTGAGCTTTTTCATCAGCTTTACCAGATACATCCTGCCAAACAGCATAAGAAGAATTAATACCACGACCTTCCTTAAACAAAGTTCGAACAGTTCTACCAGAACCTTTAGGAGCTACAAGAATAACATCAATATCTTTAGGAACATCAACTTTAGTTAAATCTTTAAAAACAGGAGAAAATCCATGAGAGAAATAAAGAGTTTTACCTTTAGTTAATAAAGGTTTAATATGAGGCCAAGTTTCAGATTGAGCAGCATCAGAAAGTAAATTCATAACATAAGTTCCCTTGTTAATAGCTTCATCAACTTCAAAAAGATTGGTACCAGGTACCCAACCGTCATCAATAGCTTGTTTCCATGAGGCACCATTTTTTCTAACACCAATAATAACATTAATACCATTATCACGAAGATTAAGACCTTGACCATGACCTTGAGAACCATAACCAATTAAAGCCAAGGTATCATTTTTAAAGTAATCCAATAATTTTTCACGAGGCCAATCAGCACGTTCAAAAACAGTTTCTTCAGTTCCACCGAAATTGATTTGTTTAAGACCTCTTCTACCAATGGTAGTAGCAGTAGCAGAAGTAGTGGAAGCAATTGAAGGACGAGCAATAGCAGCTTTAGTTAAAGCTGAAAAAGCTCTTTTTTCTGCGATGGAAGAAGATACAATTCTACCATTACGAGCAGCTCTAGCAACAGTTCTTAAAATTTTTGATGATGACATTTTTGAATGAAAGAACAATAATATATGATATGGTTATAATTATAAGATATCTACGGCTTTGTGCTTTGTATTTTTGTTCAATTCCTTTGTCAAACCCAAGTTCTGAAAAAAACAAAAAAATTGAAAGAAAAAAGAAGTCGATTCTTATAAAGAAATACACCGTCCTTTAAATAGTTTTTCAAATAGAGACAAGCAAATCCGAACGGATTACTTGTTCCCACCGTACACACTTTACGAACCGCTCACTCACCTATTCCGACCCACACCACTCCCCCAGTGGGATCTTCGACCTTAACAGCTAGAGAGGTTTCTGATGAGGGCAAAATCACCCTAAACCTCGAAGAGTCATTTCGAAAAAAAGTACGGAGAGATTACAGGGTAAATTTCCAGAAAAGGTAATTGTTACCCGCGAATCCAGCGGTATCGGTCTTTGTCGAGGAAGTTTAATAACATATCAGTCCAATGATATGAATCTGATATATATACAGTACAGTACTGTACATGGGTAGATAAAATCTGCGGTAATCAATTGCATCTTCTGTATCTTGTCTGACATGACATGCAGAATGACTGAGTTATCAAACTCCGTCATTACTTTTCACAGTTGATTCGGAATGGTTGTTGAGTGGGGGTGGTCTTCGCTTTACGTTCCTTCCCTTCACTGGCCTCTGGCGGCTGGGATTATGCCTCAGACCCCTAGACTCGCTTCGCTCGAAGTTAAGATCGTGACGATATCGATCGAGAGCAAGAACCACAGCATCATCCACCCGGCGCAGGCGGCGCATACTCAAATGGTTACTATTGTGAGATTATTTATTTTCTTGGACAATCCTGCCCCGGCTTGGTTCTGTCTGGTTCTGTCTGAGTCAACGAAGAAATTTGTCAAAAAAAAGAAATCATTCCCCTCTCCGTTAACGGCCGCATTATACTGTATCTCCCAAGGTAAAATCATGCAAACTCAGTAATACTAAGTTTCAGGGCTAGGGACAGGCAGAAAGCACATGTATACAAGACGACTGACTGTCGTGATGGCCTATAATAGAGCCGCCGGGATATAGCAAGCATGACCATTAGGTACGATCGTATTGGACACCGCTCACAGCTCCCTAACTATGTTCTGGGTTGTGTCTCCGGCAGCCGGTGCTATGCCCCAGATCTTTGGATCGCTTCGCCCGCCGCCGGAGTTATAGAACTGAAGGCTAGAGCTAGCTCGCGCGCTAACTATTATATGGCACGTGATGTTGGCCTAGGCGCCGACCGGCCGATCGCCCGAATCTAGATCAACAACAAAAACGGATTGTTATGCTTCTGTAAACTGGTCTTACTTAATATATTAAGGTTATAAAGAAAGGGTCTCGACTATTTCATATCATAACTGGTTAACTGCTAGACTTGCTTCTGTATCATATTATTTATTTCATACGTTCATTATTCTACCTTTGGATGTTCTTTATTTATTCATCAACATATTTTTTGCATTATATCAAATCATGATAACTCTACGTAATTCAACGTTATCAATAAGGAATTCTTCTTCTTTCAGTTTCACTTTGAAATCAAGAAGATCATTCCATTGTTTATTTCCACTTCAAAAGAATCCGTATTATTTTTATGATCTTGCCGGCAAACAACCTAAGCATAGTTTTGATACCAGTTTTTATTCTCTTGGAAACATGCTTTCGGCTGAAGAACGCGTTAAAAAAGTCTTTGGTGAATTGGGATCTAGAGAGGCTAGTAGACAGGAATCACTTAATAAAGCTCGAACAATAGCTGGAGTAAATGTCCCTCATAAACCAGAAGAACCTACAAATTGTTGTATGAGTGGATGTATTAATTGTGTATGGGAAATGTATAAAGATGATTTAGAAGATTGGCGAATGAAACGTAGAGAAGCAAAGAATAGGTTGCTATCAGTTGCTGCATATAAAGATATTAAATGGCCCGAAGATTTTGGACCTGAGCCCGCTTCTAGAGGGCAAGAGAATGCGGCAGCCATCACGCTTGATAGTAAAGACGATAAAGAAGATGCATGGGAAGACATTGATATTAATATTCGAGTGTTCGTTGAAACGGAAAAAAGATTACATAAATTGAAGCTGGAGCGAGAACGACAGATGCAACAACAACAGGAGGGACATCAACAACTTACACAGTTACAGCAGCAACAACAACAACAGCATCAGGCTCAAATTTAGATACATAAATCTCTGTTGGAATGAGAAGTGTATATATATCTTGTACTATTATAAATATTTATTTTGAATTGTATTTATTCGATTCAGTTCTCGGTTATCCTTAGTTTCAGCCCTCCGGCAGCTGGGACTATCTCAGTAACTCCAACTGAAAAAGTCTCATAAGACAGACTGGCCAAGAGTTAAAGACGTAGTAGTGTAACTATAGAGTTGAAGAGCTTTACCAAAATGGGAATCCTGATATTTATCAACGTTCAGCTAGAAGTCCGCTACTGTTAGTCAAACCCACAGCAGCTGAAGTCCTGTACTGTTAGTCACCCACAGCAGCTGAAAATGGAATTTAACAATACCATCCCGTAACTCACCGGTGACAAGAAATCTTCAAATCCAGTTAGCTGAGGTGCCACACTCACGAGAAACACGGATCATCAGCTCTGATCTCTGCCTGGGATGGGAATTCCCTTGCAATATTAGCCTGTCTACTGAATAAAAGCAGTTAAGAACAAAAAGGGTGCGCCTTTCATATGCCTCCGGGGGTTGAAGTCAGGCTTGGCAGACGAAGGGTTAATCCCGCGGATTTGGGTACAGAAGCGGCACACAAGAATATCTATCTAATTTATGGAGATAATATATTTACATCTCCAGAGCAACAACTAAAGACTGCCAGCGAAGTGAGCAACGGGTAGTAGTATTTGCATCGTACCTCCAGCAGCCGAAGCCCTCCCTGCCTTAGATCCCCCTGACCTTATATAATAATGGACTCTCGCTTACCTAACGTTAGATATACCCCGATATAAAGATTACCTTTACTGAGTTTTACTGGTAACTACTCACTAATAACATATTTACCCCTACACCCTTAACCATGTGCCTAATCAAGTAGAAATTTAGGAAACATGTAAACATGTCATCGTGTAAACAGATTGGCGACAACGCTAACTCGCTTAGTTTGAATTTACCAAATTAACTTCATAGAACAGAAAAACACGTTCAAATTAAACGCGATTGAACAATATTTTTTGGATTGGATTGGTTCAGAGATAATTCCGTCATAAGGGTTTCTTCCTAATAGCCTAGTAATAGGGGTCAAACAGCTTATCATACAATAAGCTTATTTCACCACAGATCGCGACAGATTGGTTTCAAAACAGGCTTATTTCAACAACATTTTTTACAGCAAGCTTGACTTAATTTGGTATCTGTATCATTTGAGAGTACTAATTTCATATATAGTGCTTAATTTGGTCTCCAGGTCATTACACGATAGGCGCGATTATATCGACTATAGTTCGGCATATCTTAATATCTAGCTAATTTCACCACAGCCATTTAATTCATTGCCTTTGTATTCTCGTGTTTAATTCAAATTTAGCCATCTGAAAAAGCGTATCGAGAGCTTAACACGAGATTGACAACATTCGCGTCACTTGAGCAGAATCGAAAAGTGACAATGAGTGCACCTACCTCTTCATCACCACCTTCTACTACTACAACAAAACCTGTAGACCTTAACATACCGGAAAAAAACAGTGTTTCACTTAAAGTTGGTATGATAGGAGATGCTCAGATTGGTAAAACTTCTCTTATGGTAAGGTACGTTGAAGGCTCTTTTGATGAGGATTATATTCAAACATTAGGTGTTAATTTTATGGAAAAAGTCGTTACAATTCGTCATACTGAAATAAAATTCTCGATATGGGATTTGGGTGGTCAACGAGAATTTGTTAATATGCTTCCATTAGTATCAAATGATGCTGTCGCAATTTTATTCATGTTTGATTTGACCAGAAAATCAACTCTCAATTCGGTGAAAGAATGGTATCGACAGGCTCGTGGGTTTAATAAAACTGCTATTCCATTCCTAATAGGAACGAAGTATGATGTATTTCAGGATATGTCTGATGCTGACCAGGAAGAGATCTCCCGTCAAGCAAAACGATTTGCCAAGGCTATGAAAGCCAGTTTAATCTTTTGTGTAAGTAATCCGTGAAGCAATCCGTGGGAACTTCCCAGAAAAAAAATATATTACCTTTTTAGCTAACTAATTTTTCCTCTTAGTCTACGAAAGAAGCAGTCAATGTACAAAAAATCTTCAAAATTGTATTGTCCAAGGCATTTGATTTAAAATTAAATCTACCTGAACTGACCGTTACAGGTGAGCCTCTTTTGATCTTTCAACAATGGTCTTAGACGATTATATCCCCCTTTAATGATTCACCTTTAGTAGCCTCTCACAATCACATTCCTTGTTTTCTAACGCCATATACAGTCTATCCAATGCATTTTTTGAAATATTTCTTCATAGCAGCCGCCAGAGATGCCCAGACGCCGCTTTTTTCGACGCAGCACTCTGTAGTCCTCAGACTTCGTAGCTCTTGCTACGCTGGGGAGTTTAAATCTCTATCACGAACCCACAGCTTTCGACTATTCTAGGGCACCGAGAGCTAGGGCTCAGGATAAAAACGAGAGAGGGGGAAGGGGAGAAAAGCACTATCTTAATCTATCATATTTATATATAGGTAATGACCATCAATTAGAACATTCCTTCGACATCTGGGTCGTTCTTAAAGGCACTTTTGATATAATCTTCACCAATAGAAAGACGAATGTTGGCACTACGCTCACCTCGGAGCATCTGCTGAATCAAAATTCCAGCCTCCACCAGTTCATTCAGGGCATTCAAAAATCCTGCCATCCGCACTCGGCCATTACTAAATAATATTCGTGTCAATTTATCGGCATCCCTAGATAGTTTGACAATTCTTTCTGTTTCCTGTAATACATCACCTAAAGAATTATCAATGACACCACTGCGACGAACTCGAGATAAAACTGCACAAATAAATATTTTCCCCGACATAGAAAGGCTACGTAAAAAGGTATTAATAGGAGAATTTGTAGATTCATTAATGGCCTTTTTAACATGATCAATCGTAACCTTGTGCCTGATTATTATATCTTCGATATTGTCCAGCTGGTCAGAAGCAGGTTGTGCTAACTCCACCGCTCGCCTACAAATATCCAATGCTCTTCTTGCATCTCCACTAACTCCAGCAATCTTTCGGGCAGCGAATTCAATGGCATCCTTCTCTACTATGCCGGCAAATTCAGATAAATTTCTTAACCTTGAAGTAATAATTTCCCTTAACTGTTCATGATTATAACCAGGAAATTGAATTCTAGTCAATCCCAACCTGGAAGAGATTTTATTCGATAACATTCGTTCTGGGAGATCCATCGTATTAGCCACAGCCACCACTATTAGTTTAGAATCAGCAAATGTGGGCCAATTGAAAAAATTATACATGACTCCTTGATTTTTTGTCACTAGTTGATCCAATTCATCCATTAATACAACAATTGGTAAAGATGAAGCAGAAGAAGAAGGCTTTTTAAACTCTTGTTCAAGGAGTACCATAGCATTCGAAGCAGAAGCCTTTCTACCTCCTGAAACTTTCTCCCATAGTATTTCATAGGCAGTATGTGGGTTTGTCAATTTCATACCGTTTATCTCTAAAAACGAAAACGGTGGTAATTCACCATCTTCACATCTAAGTTCGAGTTGGGCGATCACTTCTCTAACTGTAGCTGTTTTACCAGTTCCTGGTGTCCCACTGATATAAACGCAAGTGCCCGTTCCGGCACTAATTGCACTTTCCAAAGATAAAAATATTTGAGAGAATTCGGATTCTCTACATGGTAATGAATCTGGAATTGTCGATACATGGAGTTGTTCTCTAGCAGATTTATGTGGACTTAAAGGAGAATCAGCTCCAGGTTTCGTAGGAGACACTCGTGAAGGGAGGGTATGAATAAGTGGGGTACCAAAAGAGAAATTTAATCTGCTGTTAGAAACTGAACCTAGGAAAACAAACCTAACAAACCTATATTCCCCTCCGCCTGCGCTTTACCTCCGGCAGTGATGCTTTACAGGGGTTCTGTTCGTTGGTGGAATACGGCCCAAACTTCAGTCTGAGACAGATATCGTTTAAACTTACCTTTTCTTCGCAGAACCGGGTGTTCTTTTTATTGCCCTGCTGATAGGCGTTCTCTTTTCAAGATTTTTCGAAGCACTTCTGGGTGTGCGGGTTCTAGGTGTTTTTGGAGTTTGTGCTGCAGTGGTCCTTGATTTTTTTGCGGGTGTTTGCGGGACTGAACTTCCTGAAGCTCGTCGTCGACGCTTACGAGGAGACATAAGCTTGTTCGAAGATGGCACAAGTGATTGGTTTTGAGAAGGAGATTCTACTGCATCTACAAATTCGTCTTCGTCCGAATCGGATAATGCTGTGCCGGATTTATTATCAGTCTGTTCATCACTACTATCATCATCAGTTGAGACTTCTCGATACACAGCCTTCTTAGGGCCACCCATTTTTGATTTGGTGACTGGTTTTTTAATTGGGATTTTACGGCCGGTGGGTGTTAAATTCTCGAGTTTTTCTAAAAATTCTGTCATATCAGAACCCCGTCCTTTGTAAACACTTGACCAATCGACGTTCTCAGATGAAAATAATCCTTTTTCAGAATTGAAGGTCCTTCTACAAAAAAACATATTATCAGAAGGAACGACCAACGTCTCATTATCATTATCACCATCTTTGATATATCCATTCTGTTTGAATTCATCATAACTTAGGACTTTGGCAGGCCCAATCAATACATCTAATTCATCCCTACCAGTATCCGGAGTTGCAAAAACCTCACCTGGAAGAGTTGGAGGTGCGACTCTCCTAGCTGCAGGTCTAGTGATCTCATCAATTCGACGAAACCAGATTGTTTTTATCTCCATGAATCCTTTTTCACTAAAAAAAAAACTTTCAATAATTCCCACATATGGTATATCTGATGGGGATTCCAATAATACGCAATCTCCTACATAGAACTCTTGATCATCTTCTATTCGTCTAACTCCAATTGGTGATAATGTACTTTTATTTCTCAATGCTCTACTATCAGTCTTTCGTTGTCTATTAGAAGCAAAAGAGAGATTATTGTCATTCTCATCACCATCTTTCTTGGTTTCTATATCATCACTTTCACTCTTTTTATAAATATATTCCCATTCCTTATTTAACATTACTAGGATTCTTATCAGAAGCTATTCTTAAATTTCTATTTCTATTCAATCGAATATCAAATTAATATGAATACTTTAGATCTTGACGCGGTTGTGAAATAGTTTGGTGAAGCGGCTCAAATAACGTGTACCACGTGAAAAATGTCAGGTATACGCGCAAATGAAAATTTCATGAGCGCGCGCATGCAACGGAGGACCATATCACGTTACGAAACTCAAAAAGGCGCTACCTACGTGCTTCTGAAATTAGGTTAGGGCTTAGCCCGTTGGCTCTTAACGCAGTAACTCCTGTAATTAACGTTAATACTCCCCTAAGGTTAATTATACACGCAATTATCATGTTATAGCTTTTGCTATTGTGTCACTGTACCTACTTTAGGCTACGTACCTATACTTTATGGATCCCTTCTTCGGCACCGATATGCTGTGTTTCCAGGTCGGTGTTCTCGACACTATTGGCTATGAGTCCTGTGGTTAGGGCTTAACTCCCCTACCCGATTGTGCTCTAATATTATCCTGTTTAACATAAGTGAAAGTCATTGAAGCGAACTACATCCAGACCCCCAGTGGCGTACATTGTACAACTAAGATCAATAGAAGATGCAGATTCAGCAATAGCAATTCATACTTCTAGTATCTCGCCTGTCTGGGCCGAGGGACACACTTAATGTTATCTGTTAACTGTTAGCTTAACATTATACGCTAACGTTAAGACATAATCGATAGTTACCATGGTTACAATCGAGAGTTTGAGTCTAGCAAGTGGCTAACTGCAATGCGAAGCGTGCTTTAATGTCTAACTAATTAAAAACTGCTTGCAGTGACCAATAAGTTACTGTTGATGCATATTAACTACGTAATTAATTACATGCAGGACTACCAGCAGTAGTGAAGGGGTGGTCGGTTGCTTTTTAAACAAAAACTGCAGCGTTTCAGCATGTTCTCCAATAAGATGACTTCTTTACTCTTTTATTCTGAAAATAATTATTCAGATATATGTATATGTAATTTATATGTTAGTGTGTATTGCCGGCTAAAGACTACACTTGCCAAAGTAATTACCTCTCATCAGAAGTGTAGTTTAAGAGAATGCGCGGACTTCTTCCAACAGCTGGGGCACATCTCCACACACCCTTGGCTCTCTCAAAAAATGGTGATCATATTCACCGTTGACCGTACCAAAGCTTAAAACCGGGGATAGTGTGGAGGTTGCTATTATTTGCTATTATTGGGCAAGGAACATCTATGTTACCCGGCACATATATATGCAGAACCTGCCGCAAAAAGCCCTGAAATTAACGTCATGGGGCAATAGACCGCATAAACAAAAGGTGGAGTCTGCATGAACAAAAATTACAAGTTATTATAGGAGATGGCCAAGTACATGGACAAAATACAGAAGTTATAACGAGTAATTGGGCTGTGTGCATAATAAGCACATAAAACAAAATGTGCAAGTTATACGAGAAGCCCACGAATTTATCTCGTGAAACACAAAAGAGTCAGGCGATGAAGTAAACTGGGAAGAAGACATTTGATTTAAGAATAAACTGAAGTGTTCATTTTGAATTAAAACTATATTTCAATCTGAAAATAAGGAAGAGCAGGTTGATTTATAAATTCAAATATCAAAATTAACGAGTTCTTTGATTCAAAATTTGTATTTTTTGGACCAAACACCTGAGTTGATTTTTTGCGGCTTTTCCTTTGGTGAAGTTGATTATATACATAGAGAAGACTGAGGAAATCACCGAGATCGACCAAGGAAGATAGAGGAAAGATAGACACTGATATATCATTCTTTCTTTTGGGCTTATAATAAAACATTAGAAGACCAAGATCGGTTAACAGGGATAAATCCGTTCCTTTGTTTCGTGGAGAAACTACTCTCTTTTGAAATCGTGGTTCTTGTCTACCCTAGTATAAAGGGATTTTTTATCTGGAGGGTTATTCTTTATTATTTCTTTCCATAATGCCCTCTTGCACACCTAAATTTGCAGTAATTGGAGCATTGCTCTTTCTTGCGGTATTTGGATTGCTTATAAATCATAATTCTATAATATCAACTGCCCAAATTCCAGTACTTATGCCAATGGCTGCTGTAATCACTTCTCCAGGAAGAAATATTTCTTTACCGGCACGTCCTGCTGCATTTGGACCCATGTTCCCAACTAGAGCCTCTAACGGGGATGATGGTGACGAAGTACTCGATGATTTAAAAAATAATAGTGATGATGGTGTAAGAAGACCAATGACCAATCGAATGGGCGGAATGGGCGGATTCGGTAGTGGAAACATTAGAAATTCTGATATTCGAAACGGTTATAATGGCGGTAGTGACACTGCTAGTGCTCTTCTAGATAATCGTTTTGTAAGAAGTCTTGGAAAGTCTGGTAAATCTATTGGAAATAGTATAGATGTTAAGAAGAGTGGCAGTATGACCAATTCTGCTACTACTAATGGCAATAATGGTAACAATGATAGTAATGGTAATAATGGTGGTAATGGTCAATTAGGTGGATTTACAGGTTCTTTATCAGTTGTTAATTCTTTAGCTTGTAGTGGAGGCAGTCATGATGCTGCAGATTATGAAGATTTAAGAGAAAAAATTGCTCTTGTTCAACGCGGTGGATGTGGATTCTATGAAAAAGTAATTACTCTACAAAGTTGGGGAGCAGTGGCTGTGATCGTATCTGATAATTTTTATCATCGCGGTTTAGTAACTATGTATACTCGAGATGAATATGACGGAGCAAAGATCCCATCTGCATTTGTTTCAAGAGAATCTTATGATATATTGTCGGAGATTGATATTATTACGATCACAAGATTACCTGATCCAGCTCCTATGATGAATACAGTAGTCTTTTTGATGGTTAGTCCATTATGTTCATTATCAATTATTTATGGAATTTTACTTTTTCATCGTAGATATAGACTTATGAAGGAAAGAGCACCAAAATCATTAGTAGATTCTTTACCTACTCGGATTTGGCAGAATTATAATTCTACAAGTGAATCTACTGCATCAGTTCGGGATATTGAACCAGTCACTACAAATACTACCACAGCAGCGACAACGGTGGGTTCATTAATAGATCAACCATTATTACTATCTGGCACTGCGAATAACAATAATAATACTAATGATCATAATAATAATTCGGCTATTAATAATCGTAGTAGCAATACTAATTCACCATCAAATATTTCTACTAGACCGGAAAAAATTTGGGTTAGTTCTGGTGAATGTATTATTTGCTTAGAAGATTATGTTGCAGGGGCAAGTAAAGTAATGCGTTTACCATGTAATCATGAATTTCATGCCGACTGTATATCAAAATGGTTGATATGTCGAAGAAAAACTTGTCCTATATGTAAACACGATGTTACAATGCCACCGAGGACAATTAACATGACAACTACTGTTAATGCTCCAACGACGAACTCAACTAATGATACGACAATTACAACCTCACCAAATATTGTTACGACCGAAACCACTCCTTTAATGTCTGGTTCCCCATCTCCGAGTCCAGATCCTTTTGTTGATTTATCTCGTTGATTTGAAACTAACTTATTATTATTTTACGATTATTATTATTATTGTTATTAACGTTTACTTTATATATGCAATGAGAGGCAGCTGTGTCTATTTTGGATCTATAGTCTGCAATAGTGAAGCAACAGCGCAGTCTACCTTGTCACCTATTTTCTTGTTTGATTATGAGTTCTGAATTATGCATTTATAGAGAAAATACTAGTGAAAATACAGAACTTCTGAAACTCGTAGGTTCCACCTGACTCTCTCCGGCGGAAGACATCACAACATATTCCTAAATGTGTTGACTATAGCTTTATCAATTAATCTCATGGTCTATTCCGGTCTCCGTTTTGTCTCCGGCAACTGGGAGTCTGTGCCATAGCTGGCTGCGCTCGGGTCCTATTACTCCTCCTTTTAACCTCTCGAGCGAATGGAGATAGTGGGTCTGGCGGGGGCGGTTAGATGGTTTTATCACCACCCAGCTAGGAAGGGGGTCGCCGGAGTTATATCTCCAAGCATGTTGAGGAATGATCGAAAAGGATGAGTAATCCTCTGTGTAAGTACATATTCTTCTCGAGCAATATAGGTTCTATTGTGAGTCTTTCCCCGAATAATTTGATATCTCGCCTACGTAATACGGCCATTTCTCGAGTGAAAGGAGAGAGCTCAGCTCTGACAAGAAAGTGGCCATTCGGATATAGGAAGCCGGTCACCGGCCGACGAAAAAACTAGCCCTCGATTTCTGACAGAAGAGGATTTGGTAGTAGATGTGTAACCTTATTCTCTCTACTGAGATCAGTTATATTCATTTCACATTGAATAGTCACTGTCACCGACCTCGGCATAGTCGCCGGAACCGGACAGTGCAACCGGGAGGACGAACCCAATCTAGCCATCAGAGGTACTGCCCCGCACTGCATTTTCGCTAGCATAGAGTGTGCCGCTTCCTTGCCAAAGTCAGGGGGTGGTGAAAAAAACTTATGATTGTCCGCGGAGATCTCAGTATATTTTCGTCAGTCGCTTACAAAAATATGGGAAAACAGTTAGAATTTTTTGATAAGCTTCTTGTCAACTAGATGTTGATTATATATTTTTGAGTAATCTTAGCAGGTACAACCACCTATATTGATAACCAGTTAAGCTAGCATACTTTTAAGGTTTAGGTAAGCCCGTTAACCGTCACTATCGAACGATCTGCATGTAAATAACGGTTATCGCTGTCACCAGCTCTTAGCTCTGGCTGTCACACGCTGCCTTTAAGAAACACCGCGATGTCATTAATCTATTGTAACGTTACAAATCATGTCATCCAACTCATCAGGGAAAGGTCCGTGTCAGGATTGTTGTTTGTCATTTTGTGTGTTATTAAGGAAGGGTCTGGGATTCCGTCCAAAATCACTGCGGGCAAGAGATCGCATGGGCTATGTACAGTAATGTCACTGTTATAGGTATATGTTGTGACCAAGCTGTAATTCTCCCCACCCAAATATCTTGGTCTAGGGTTACATCCCACCTCCGAGGGACGATAAATCGCCGAAGTCAAGACAAGGGAGGCTTTAAATGGCAGAACCTAACGAAGTCTTTGTTAATACATATTATTGCTGTATATGTCGTGTAGTTCCTCCATATGGTCAATTCATATTGTGCAGGAGTAATGTGAAAAAGCGCGTGTGTTACACTGTGTTTAAGGTATTTATAGATATCGGCTCTAATCGGAGACTACAGATAGATATATGTCCACAATCTCACATTATTGATGAGATGCTAGCTTACAATAAATTTCAGGCTAAAAATACCATAAATTCCCCAGATACTTACACTCTTCTCTGCCCCTATTCTGTTTATCTGTCGCTTGTCTTTAGAGTTATTATGCATGCAAAAGTTTCTCTGCATGGCTTTGCCCATGATACAGCCCACCTCGGAGACCGGTAGAAGGCTGAGATCAACCGCCATGGTCCGCAACCCTACTACTGCATAGTATCAGTGGCAGAGGCGCCATTAGTTAATCTGACAAATAATATCTATGAGCCGCACAAGTGCGTAAATATACTTCCGGATCTTTTGACGACGGCTGATTAAAGTATTATTACTAACAGCCAAAGAGAGAACGAAAGAACATAGAACACAGAACTCTTTTAACCTTTTTACAAGACATTTCTATTATAAATACAAATAGGAGAAAGAAAGAATAAGAAGAAGGTTCTTTTACTTAAAAGAAGTGAAAAAGTGTAGATCGAGAAGAATAATATTTCGTTGTTTAAAATAGTGCCAAGAACAAGTATTTCCTATATTGGAGATCTCTAAGGAAATAAAGAAATCTTTGAATACCATCTTCAGAAATCAGTTCAGTCTTTTATCCCTGAAGTTTCTTTCTAGCTCAATTTTCCAGAAGTTGTTCGAGGAGCTGTTTTCAGTGATTGAGAATATTCCGAAGTTGTTCTCGGAGTTATTTTAGCGGTTGGGTGTATTCAGAAGTTATTTTAAGTTTCTTGTTCTAATATTTGATTTTGAATTTGTTCTTTCCAAAGTTGATAATATTACATCTATTTCATCATGGCATTCTATTATCCAGCAAATGGGACCCCCCATAATTTTCATAAGTCTTTAGGTGAACCAACTTTACAGAATCTAAGTCTTACTGATAATCCGGTCAATAATACTAACCACCATCAAGATCAAGTTCCTCCTATTGATTGGGATGAATGTGATCAAATTATGGGAAATGCCACAACAAATGATACTACAAATAATCAGAAGTTTTTCATGCCAAACCCTTTGATGCCCTCACCAGATTCATCAGAATCAAGCCATTCTTCAATAGCTCCATCAACTAATTTTCAGTCGGATTATATATCTAATGGTGGTGGAAACCTTAATATTAATGTTAAGAATGAAGACGGTAATAGTGATTTATCTGGTTTTCCTTTAGATGATACTGATATTAAACGTAAAGCTCAAAATAGAGCTGCTCAGAGGGCATTCCGTGAACGTAAAGAACAAAGAGTTCGAGAATTAGAGATTAAATTATCAGAAGCTGAAGATACTTTGTCAAAATTGAAGGCTGAAAATGAAAGATTAAGACAAGAAAATACTATTTTAGCAACTGAAAATCAAGTTTTACATTCTTCACAACGGGCTGCTGCTGCTGCTAGATCATCTAGTATTAATAATAGTAATAATCATCCTGCTCCTCAGCAAGCTACATTTCCTAGTCATCAGTTTTATGCTTCGTTAAGAGAAAGGCATGAAGATGAAGAAGCTGTTAGTAATGATAAAGATGATGATTCTTCTGTTCAACCATCATATATTGTATATGAAAGAACTCATGGTGAAACAATGCTTGGTGCAGGTGCTGTTTGGCAAATGTTAATGGAAGATCCTGTAATGAGTGCAGAAGATGTTGATATTAATTTTGTTGTTCAATATATTAAAGACAAAGCGTGTTGTGATGGATATGGTCCAGTTTAT
Organism: Sugiyamaella paludigena; assembly: GCA_030579875.1. Lineage (NCBI taxonomy): Eukaryota > Fungi > Ascomycota > Dipodascomycetes > Dipodascales > Trichomonascaceae > Sugiyamaella > Sugiyamaella paludigena. The sequence continues at coordinate 319,271 of JAKTRU010000003.1, read as the reverse complement.
CCATTACGGGAAGTTCATGAAGGTATTCGACTTGCAAAAGACGCTAAGCACAAGAGTTAAGAAGAAGAGGAAGAGATTTTGTAATGAAGTTGTGCCTTCTCTTAGAGATATCGCTCTCACTTGTGCTCTGCGATCTTGTGTGCTTTGGAGGAGGACTTTTGTTCTGATGAGACTGAACATTTTATTTATTTCGACTTGCAGTAAAAAAAAAAAAAAATTCGGGAGGGAATTATTTTAGTAATATATATAGGTTCATTTAATACTAGTATTAGAAATGTGTGTTGACTGTATAACAATATCAGGTATATTATGCTTATTACGTTTTGGATTGCACTGTTCCTCCGCCCTTGAATTAGGCATTCAAGATATATAAAGTCTTAATTTACCTCGTATCTCAATTAATGGCTAGCTCCTAATATTTACTAGCTAGAAACAGACGGAGGTCTGAATTCGTATTCTTACACAATGCACGATAGTTAACTGTACATTGAAGAGAAATATTCTTGTTTGCACCGAAAAACAATGCTTGTAGATGATGATTACCATGGGATACAGATATTTTCAGAGATCATCTCACGATTAGCTGACTGTTTTACATATGCTTTCGACTGCTGGGACGCTTCCCCCACCCGGTACCTGGAGCGGAGGCAGGATAGTTGTTACTCCAGGCCACCTTCATACCATTTTGATTGTGATCTGAACCACGGTCGATTCTCCAGCGAAGCGAGAGCTAGGGGATAGGGGGCATTGCCTTTCGCTGCTGGCAGGGGAGTGAACACATTGATTGTTATTATTATATTAATTATGAGTTTATGAGTATATGAATATTTTAGATGTATATGCCAGGGGGGAGAGGGGTAAGAGGTATACAAGATGCAAATATATTAATTAAAATCTTCCCACTTTATCTTTTTTGTGATTCTAAAGATCAAAAGCAAACTTCGATAATTGTCTTAATCTCTTTCCATAAATGTAAAACAATACAGGAACAGGAATAAGAGCAACACCAATACAACCAATTAAAGTACCAGCCCAGTTGATTCCTAAATTTTTAAACATCGCAGTCGCAAATAATGGGAAGGCTGCACCAAATGAAGAACGTAAAAAGGTATTACCGGCAAGAGCAGAAGCAGCAAAGAATAAATAAGAATCAACAATATAATTAATAGCAGGCAAGAAAATTGACATGAGACCAAAACCAGTGAAAAGTCCCGATACAGTTGGAGCAGCCCAATGAACTGTATGAGGATAATTACCACACCAAGTAAACCAGAAAATACCAACAGGAAATAAAATACCACCAAGAATCATAGGTGGTAATCTTGCTTCAGGTACCGGTTTACCACCATTAGCAGCTAATGCTACAAGGTAGCGAGGCTCAAATATGAAAACAATTGATAAACCGCCAATAACAGTTCCACATAGAAGGCCTAAATATGGTAATTCAACTACACCACCTTTAAAACCATAACCAGTAAATACAATTGGATAAGCTTCTAAAAATAAATAAAGGATACCATAAATAAACGCTGTATAAATAGTAATAAGCAAAATGATCGGTTCAGTGACAAGCATACGAATTGGCCTGGTCAAATTTTTGGTTATAAGCTCCTCCCAGTCAAGTTGAACTTCTTCATGAACAGCATAAATAAGATGGTTACCAGTTCGTTGTCTTAGTACTCTAGCTTTATTAGCTAAAATAATTGGATGGTAAGTTTCTTCGTATAATATAATATCAAGAACAAGAGCAGCAGATCCCATAATTCCAGTTATATATAAAGTCCATCTCCAACCAAGATAAGAATCAGCAATAAAACCACCAATCACTGGAGAAGCAAGAGGACCACAGAAAACCATTAAGGAAAATAGTGCTACCGCTCTACCACGAGAATCATTATTAAACATGTCAGCAAAAGCAGCAGCAACAACAGCTAACGGAGCAGCACCGAAGAAACCACTGAAAAATCGACATAAAATTAAAGTTTGAAAATCTTTGGCAGTAGCAGCACCAAATGTAAAACAAGTAAACCCAAATATAGAAACAATAGTAGGAGTTTTTCTTCCATATAATTCAGACATAGGAGCCCACATAATTGGACCAGCAGCAAAACCCATTACGAATAAAGAAATACCTAGGATTGCAACTACAAGTCCAACATGAAATTCAGCGGACACTATTTCAACCGCAGCAGAAAAAATAGCTGAACCCCAAGCAACAGTAAAGGTAGTAAAACCAAGAGCAAAACAGATCGGTAATTTCTTCTTTAAAGGCCAATTGTGAGGATGATTAGGATCATCTGGACCATCGAATTCCACTTTATATTTTTCTCTATCAAAATCTAATAGCGGAGGATAATCCTTACCAGCACCCATAGTAGGTAAAGGTTTATTTGATTTTCTAGAACCACCAGTCAAAATACGAGCAATTACATCTGTTTCAACATTAGCTTCTTCTGAGATGTTTGTTGAAGTTCTTCGCAATGATTCTGTATCACCATTGATGTCATTATTATTATACTCAGAATTTTCGTTATTCTTTTTTGTTGCTGAAGCTGTTGAAGCTGACTGACCAAAAAATTTTCTTGGGCCCTCAAGTTCTTCAATATCATCCTCCTCTTCATTCTCTCTTTTTGTAGAAGAAGATGGTGACGATGTTTTATCGAATGCAGGAGCGGAGTTGTCGTGGTTTGACATTTTAGAGAGGATTATAAATGTTGACGATGGTTGATATCGATCAGGTCAACTTAATGTCAAGTTAATGAATTTGATAAAATAATCAGCTAATGTCTAATGTATAATGTCAACTATAATTTTCCAAATATCTAATATGTTAGTTTGATTTTATAGAGAAGAAATCCTCATCCAAAATCTTGAAAAATAAATATTTAACATCTTTCCAAAAGGTTCTCCCTACTTTTTATATAATAAAATCAATAGTTCAAAATTATATCCGCCTGACATTAAATCCGACAATAATTAGGTAGATCTTCTACAGATTATCAAAACGATTTGCTTATGTCGTCGGTCTTATCTAGATCGATCTTGTAACTGTTTTTATTTTATTCGGTAGGAGTCAGCCCAGCCGTGAATAATTAACTGTGAATCAACCGAACCTTCACTGAATGAGTCCATCACAGATTTTCTTTGGGGGATGAAGATGAGGAGTTCGTATGTGGGGTGAGAGGGGGAATGAAGGGGACTAACCAAATTGATCTCTCTTCTCTACCTTACCCAATAATACTTACAAACCAATGTTGAGGAACACAAAATGAAAATGAAAATGAACAAAACAAAACAAAATAAAAATAAAAGAAACACTCTGGGAACTTTCCTATTTTAATTCACTTTTATGTTCCTATATATAATTTTATATCCTCTTTTTCTTCTCGTTTCTTCGTCTTCTTTTTATTTGTTTTCTTTTTGGCATTGGAAGTTTCTACCAATTTGGTTTAGAGTTACACACTCTTATTTGCTAGTCGGTCAACCGATCACATTGGATCAGGAACAGTCAGTCCCTATCCGCCGCCTAACTTAACTAACTGCATGTAAGTCCAAAAAAATAAAATATGGAAAATAATAAAAGCGGTACACCGTTATGCCTATCATTTCCTAAACTCCGATAAATTGCTGCAGTTTATAAGTGACTGCACGTTCAGTCACATCATGCATAAATACAAACCGGAGATACATATTAGATTTGTTGTTATTTTGATGCCAATAATTACCGTCGCGGGGTGGTGAAAAAATACAGTGACAGTTGACGAGTTGGCCAGGAGGTCCTTTTTTCCTAACATTATCATTTGCTTAACAGAGCTAAACATTAAGACGGTAAACATCAGTTCAGTTTGATAATAGTATTATGACAATATAAGAAAGATGATCAAATTCGATTGTCTCACGGAACTAATGGTTAACATTTATCCGTTCCGATTCTGCATTGCAGGGCCAGAAATTGTAACGGTTATGTTAACGCGGCCACAACTGTAACTTAACCTGCCTACTGTTTACAGTAACCAGCTGCATGCATCCTGTAGTTAAACTTTAACATAGAGCGTCCCTCTAAATTGCCTTATGTAAGTGCAAAGGTTAGTTCTTTACCTCGGCCCCGAAACTAGTCAACTTTGACCAAGCCCATTTATAAGCCCCCATCATTGTATACAATTCACGCATTTCTGTAAACTCTAATTTCGGCTTTTTCTTTAGCCTCGAGTCCTTCTAGTTCTTTTTTTCACTCAGGGGCTCGGGGGTTCAACGGGCATGAACGGGCCACAAAGAAGATGAAGGCAAGAGCAAGGATTTTGATTAGGTCGTGCGTGATACTACGCCAATTGCTCCAATTATTACATAAATAATAACGTTCGAATGTCCGGCTATAACATTCGTATTGATGTTGTTTGGATCAGTGTATTCTATATACTTTTGTCGTATGTTAATTAGAAAAAAGGATGGTGCCATGTTCAAATCGAAGTATAATATTCCTTTCAGACGGCAGAGTCAGCGAACTGCATGTTTCAAGTCCGCGGAATTCCTATCAGATAATGTGTAGACGGAAGAACCGCGTGCACCGGGTGCACGCTAGTGTGTATCTCGATCTGACAACACGCATCTTGTATAATTATTTAAACAGCTGCGCGACTGACAAAAATCGAATTGGAGTTAATCATGGACCTGATTTCATATACGTACAACGGCCTAATTAATTATTATGTGATGTCACCAATCTATGCATGCAATAGTTCTTTTGCTTTGCAGTGATTCAACTTACGGCAGTGGTTGTTGTGGATCAAATGCAACACAACGGATGTCGGTAATAAAACATGCGTGTTATTGAAGTTAATTAGGAAATAAATACGCAAAAACTAGCTAGTTATACGCATTGAATGCGTGATTGTTGGCTCCCAATTCTTCTTTGTTGTTATGTCTCCGGCGGCTGGGATAATTATATCCGTACCGTAACTCTTCCCCGTTACATCGGCGGTGGCTGGATGGGACCCTGGAGATGATCCGGTTCGCTTGTTAGTTGGTTCTGGCTGGGTCTTTCCCCCCAAGGGATCTCGGTGATTAGATCTCCTCGCCCAGCCCATTCTATAACTTAGGCCTTTCTAATCTGCGTGACGGGTTTTTTGGTACGGCTGCACCGGGTGCTGTTAACCAACCACCAAACCCGTCTAAATCTCGCTCCATTCAGAAGTTTCAACATGACAAAAACTTTTGAGGAGAATAATGTCATCTTCAACAGATCTATTTGACCAGAAGGTCGATATGATCAAAGTGAATAAGGAAATAATACAATCATGGATGATAGGCGAAGTATGTTATATGCGATGACTGTGTTTAGCTACCACCAGCCCTATCTGCCCCAGACCCCTAGATCTCGCTGCGCTCGACACGAAACATTCCAATTGCTGGTAATTCATGGTGACGCGTGCGTCTGTCGGAGACCTTTCAGGGAGGTGGGCATATTGTAGTAGGATCCGAGCGAAGCGAGAGGCGAAGCTCGTGGCAGCTCCTCGGCCATAAGAGGCAAGACGGGTCTCGCTCGATAGTTTGGCCGGTCGGATGAAGGTCGGCCGAGGCCGCTGAGTACGTGGGCCCTGTTAATGCCGGATGTGGATATCAGGGGAACTCGATGTCTAGCATAGATGAGATGAGATGAAATCTTAAATAATATCTGACACTACTTATAGCTAAATAAACTTGTTCCTGGTGACGATATCGTGATAGGATACGCCATGGAGCTAATTAGTGAAGATCGGTTCGTATGTTACTATTTTTGACAAAAGGAATGACCCTCTTCCCATCAAGGGTTTTTTTAGTGAGGATAGGTACTAACTTTAATAGCCAAACATAAGATATATTCATGAACAATTGAAAGGATTTCTAGGAAAAGAAGCTCAGCCGTTCTGTGATAAACTTTGGCAACTTGCTGTTTCGGCTCAGACGGACCGTCAGGGCATCCCCCCTGAATTGGTTCAACAGAAAAAGCAAGAACTGGGTTCGACGAGGAGATAGAAAGTTACAAATGAGTAGCGAGTTATCTGGACCGGGGGTAAAGTGGCTTCGGTGACAGTAGTTTTTCCGGTCCCACCAGTTCATGCGTTCCTTCTTTGCTGGTGGTCTTACTCTGATCCTATCGGGAAGATCGTTCGAAGGAGTAGGAAATGATAATTCCCCTGGAACCGGAATATGGATTTGTCTCTCTCACCCGTTCCGTAATAACTATTACATAAGCGTTGTTCCGTGTGTAATAAAAATTATTTTTCGTCGGAAATAAAAAATGCCGTGCATGCAGCTAGCGTCGGTCTTCCGAGGTGAGACCTCCAAGAGATCTATACATGAATCAACAACCCTGATGACGATCGACACTGACATAAACAATTTTGATAAGATACGAATAGTTTGTTGGAATTTTCTAGATGTTGTCAACTACATCCTTCAAATGTCAAACTGAAACTTTGTGAAGGCTAACTTAATTTGTTTCTGCCTCAGTTGACTAGAGTGTGGGGGCAACGTCCTTTGTTGATCATAATGTAAACACCTTCTGTGGACTTTATTCGATATTTTTAACTATATATGCGTTTCTTTATAAACAATTTCGTTTTATCCATACCTACCCTCCTTTCCCATTTATACATCCGACGGCGGTAAGTGTGTTCTCAGACCCTTGCTCTCGCTTTTGCTCGGGGAGGATCCTGGGTCTCACTAAGCCTGAGAAGTACAACGATTAGCGATTCCTCGCAACGAAGGTGCTAGGGGCATGGTTCACCGGCCCGCCCCCTGAGGTAACACCCCTGCCTCTTCTGAGACAGCCTGCTGAGAAGGGTCCCCACCATTTAAGATTAATCTCGATACTTAGATCGAATGAAATTTCAGATAAGTTAAGAGCTTGCTACCTGCTTATGTAATAATTATCATCTAATAACATAACCAACCTCCTTATAATAATATGATGAACTATTATTCTAAATTGGGGTTACAGTTATGGTTTGCTTTGGCGGCTACCACGATACTCAATGCCCTAAACTCGTTGATCTGGATATAACAGTTGCTGGAGACTCGGCCGTTAACTTGAAATTGTGGAGACTGTAGTGAGAGCTTCAGTGGCCATTCTAGCCGTGGAAGATGCCGACGGGGATCGAGTTGTCTAGTTATAGTTTTACTTGACCCTCCATTTAATAATATCAGCCAAGGGGAACTTTTAAATCCACTCTTTGGAACTTAGCTCGTCGTTTTTTCAACCCGGGCAACCCCTCTAGCAAATTCATTCCACAATCCGCCAGTGGTCATCACCGACCTGATCTAGCAGGTTCTGATTCTCGTGAACTAGATGGAGAGTAGGGCACAGCTCCAGCCACCGAAGGTGGCTGAACAAAAGCGTATGTTCTGCCTACGTGCATGCAAGTTCTTAAATTTTCTCCCGAGTAGTCACGTGTAACAAGGGGGAATCTCTCGTTAAAGAGATATCCATGGTACATATGTTTCGAGGTTAACCAATTATGACACAGCTATTAATGGGCAGTTTTCCTCGATTTAGTGATATTTTTATACTTCAAAGTTAATAATCATACAATTTGGGGGTTGTCTCTTGTTTCAACTTACCAACTTGTTCATACACCAAGAAGAAACAGAGAGGAGTCAACCGCCATTATTTGATAGATATATTCTTTGGAATATCTTCATAAAATTAAATTTAATATTTCGAATAAAGAAGTTCTTTAAGAATCTCTGGATTTAGAGAAGTTATTATAGCTTATAATTGTTGTTGGAATATCGACAAATCTCCACTTTCTGACAGGACACTGCATTCCAATTGATTCTGCTTCTGGTAACAGATCCGGTTAAATTCTGAAATATACATTTTTCTTTGATCTTTTTTATTGAAGTTTGGTTCAACATTAACTTGAAATTGGACTGAAGATTGAATTTAATAGATTCTGACTGAAGCTATTGAGATTGGTGATTTGGAGATTTGCACATAATTTCGAATTGAAGTTGGAATTGGAGCGTGGCATATTGAAGTTCAATAAATCATTTACATTGGAAGTGCAATTGGAATTGGAATTGGAATTGGAATTGGAATTGGAATTGCTGTCAAATACCAAAGACAATAATCTTCATATCTGATTTTTTTTGTCTCCTTTTCAGTATTTTTTTGTTCAGCATTATATCATATACTATCGAATCATCACCATGTCTCATGCAAATTCACCAGCTGTTCATGGTCGAGCGGATGTAATGCCTTCATTCGCCGAAGGCGGAAATAATGGTGGTCGAATTGGTCGTTATCAAATCATTAAAACTCTTGGCGAAGGTTCTTTTGGCAAGGTCAAATTGGCGTATCATATGGCAACTCATGCCAGAGTTGCCCTTAAAATTATCAATAGAAAAACTTTAGCTAAATCCGATATGCAAGGTAGAGTTGAAAGAGAAATATCATATCTTCGATTATTACGACATCCTCATATCATAAAGCTTTATGATGTTATAAAATCTAAAGATGAAATCGTTATGGTAATCGAATTTGCTGGTAAGGAATTATTTGATTATATTATTCAGAGAGGGAGAATGCCAGAAGATGAAGCTCGTAGATTTTTTCAACAAATCATTTCTGCTGTAGAATATTGCCATCGTCATAAAATTGTTCATCGAGATTTGAAACCAGAAAATTTATTACTGGATGAGGATTTAAATGTAAAAATCGCCGATTTTGGTCTCTCTAATATTATGACTGATGGTAATTTCTTGAAAACTTCATGTGGTTCACCTAATTATGCTGCACCAGAAGTTATTTCTGGGAAGCTTTACGCTGGTCCTGAGGTGGATGTGTGGTCTTGCGGAGTAATTCTTTACGTAATGCTTTGTGGAAGACTACCATTTGATGATGAATTCATTCCAGTATTATTTAAGAAAATTTCTGAAGGTGTATATGCTATTCCCAGTTTCTTATCACCTGGTGCTAAACATTTATTACAGAGAATGCTTGTAGTAAATCCCCTTGATAGAATTACTGTACAAGAGATTATTGAAGATCCATGGTTTAAAGTAGGGATTGCTTCTTATCTTCTTCCTCCACCTGAAGCACAGGTAGATGCCGAAGATGGAAATGCTGATAATACTGGTGGAGTGTTTCCTGTCGGTGCTGGTATTAGTGGTAAGCTAACTGGTCGACGCAATAAAGATAGAAGATCTTCTAGTATAGGTGAAATTGATGAATCTATAGTGTCTTCTCTTGGTAAAACAATGGGTTATGATAAAGATCAAATTCATGAAGCTTTAAAGATACCCGAAGGTGACCCTACTGGAAGTGAAATCAGAGACGCATATCATCTGTTAAAAGATAATCATGAAGCATCTGGTGATGTTCATTTTAAAAAGGATGACATTGATAAGTATCTAAGTGAACACCCTGAGGATTTAGCGGATGTCATAAAACAACAATTGAAAGATGGGAATGGGTTATCTCGAAGTGCTACCCCTCAGAGTGGTACTGGTGGTACGAATGGTGCAGGTGGAGGAAGTTCCGCAGGCGGTTCCAGTCCGATATCATCTACAAAGCAATTGCCACATTCTTATGGCCGTGGAAATCCACCTACTTTAACATTTGATCGTCGGTTCCAGCCAGGTGGTATCTCTATTGATGCCAATAACCTCACTACTCCTAATACCACAATTGCTATATTGCCTACATCACTCCCCGCCTATCATAGGGCAAATATGGTTGCTTATGGTATTACTCCAAGCAAGAAGTTGAATCCAATTACAACGAAAAAATCTAAAACCAGATGGCACTTCGGCATCAGAAGTAGATCTTATCCTCTTGACGTTATGGGTGAGATTTATAGAGCTCTCAAGAATCTTGGTGCTGAATGGGCTAATCCTCCTGATGATGATTTATGGACAATTCATGTCCGATGGAAGTGTGGATTACCTAGTAAGGTTGGTTCATTATCATCATCAGCTTTATCCACTGTTTCATCATCACTTTCTTCCGGTGAGAGTACCCCTCAGCTGATCACTCCTCAGTCCGGTGAAGTAACTCCTGTACCAGCATCAGCGGCAGGCACACCGCCTGCCGAGGACCAGCGAACTGAATTAATGAAAATGAGAATTCAGCTCTATCAATTAGAACAGAATAACTATCTCGTAGATTTCAAATTTGATGGTTGGGAGAATCGTGGCGCTCATATAAAGTCATCAACCAGTCCCGAATTTGATACATTTTCTGCATATCCATTCTTGCATTTAGCTACAAAGCTAATTATGGAATTGGCTGTTAATAGTCAGGCGGCTTAAGATATGGATCATTTAGTAATAATTATATTTAATATGTACACATAGTTTTCTCGGTTAATATTTTATTATTTTGTTTTCTTGTGATGACTATTATCGTCTGATTCCATTTTGGCCATTACCATCGCCGCTGGAAGTATCTGCTTCAAATCTCCTTGCCTTCAAACTAGTTTAGATCTTTTTTTTACCATCTGCTTCCGGAAATGAGGTACACTTCTCATGCCACAGCAGAGGAGATAGACAACGAACATCGAGGACACAATAGCACGGCATATATATAACGTAATTAATAAATATGTGAGATTAAGTATCTAGCTATATTAACTATGGTGTAGACTGTGAATCCCATCGTGGCATATGATACAATGATTGGGTATCACTGATCACAATGCGGGTGATCTTCTTCAAAAACAATCGTTCTTCAGACTCTTTATATTTGGGTAAACTATCAAACAAAAGGTTATTCTTTGTAGGCTCATTACCAGAAGATTCGCTAGCATATTGGAAAAGAGATAATGTTTGATATCCCCGTCTAATTGTTTCGGTAACCTGTTCAGCAGAAAGAGAATTAGTTGCCTTTCCCGTTGACGAAGGTTGAAGCAATGAAGAATAATGATTTATAGTCGCAGATATTACTGCCATTGATGGGGATTGTTCCAGTGCATAAAGTCGTTTTAATTTTGTAAAATCATCAGCTGATTCAACCACTTTATAAAATAAATCATCATATTGTTGATTATCGGGAAGAATAGTTTCACCATGAATAAGTAATGTAGCCAAGATTAAACTAACTAAATCAGCAGTTTCATGAGCCTCCTGACCTTGTTTAGAAGAAGCTGAAGCAGGAGCAGGCGGCACATGAGAATTGAGGAATTTAGTCAATGAAATAATAGACTTCCATAGCTCAGCCCAATGATATTCAAGACGAATTTTTGCCGATCTCAATGAAGCAATGATTTGAAAGAGGCTTTTCAAGGTTAATATGTACATTTCATAATCTATTGATCGTTTCATATTGAATCGAACGCATCCTAATAAAGAGTCGAGAATTCCGTTTAGAAGGGTCATTTTGCCGGAAACCAACGGAAGGGCCGGATTACGCAAACGACAGATTTTTATTGCTGAAGATTTAAGGTCTTCGCTAATAAGTTGTTTGGAGACAAGAGAAACATCTTCTACTAGGATTCGAATAACCAGTAAGGATAATCTAGCATAAGCTGTGGATCGTACAGTTCTATGCTGATTTTGTAGAAGGTATGAACTGAGTGATATGAATAAAACAATTGGCGGAGGGGATGTTGAAGCAACCACAGTTGACGACGGAGATGTAGAGGATGATGTCGCGGTTCTTGTTAAACTTACAGAATGACTGCTCACAATTGATGATTGCCTGCGATGAGCAGGCTTGCTCGGCCCTTGATTTGTTGTTCGCGAAACATCTAGAGATGATCCATTAGTCTCAATCAATAGACGTGAAAAAACTCTGTTCGCATGAATGAATTCATATACGGCCAGCAGAATTGACATAGTAGCATGAGGTAGATCTTCTTCAGAAGGTGGCGAAGATAAAGAAGATGCAGGTGACGTCGAAGAAGATGATGACGACGCAGCTGGAGATCCCCATAAAACGCCCAAGCCGATCCATGAAAGAGATGATACTATTGAAGCACCAAATGACTGTGTTGATGGAGCGGATGAATCACTTAAATACGGTCTAAATGACGGACTTAAATACTTGTCAAGACTAATCTTCCACGCATGACCTGACGCTTGAATAACAGGAGCCATTATTGCATCATCTACAAAATCAGCAAATCGAACTTGATAAGGATTTAGTCCTTCCAATTTATCGTAACTGGCCAAAATCCCCAGTAATGAAAATGCATCACCTACATATAATGTGGTGTCAGGAGATCCAATAAACGCCATAATTGCAGTAAACAGGTTTTTATGCAAAAAATATGATGCCAGACTTGTCTGATATACTCCACCAGCCACTACCGTAATTGTCCTAATTGCCGATACCCTGATAGATAAAACCGGACAATCCTGAATGATGTGATTAACAATACTTAAAAATGTCAAAAAGACATTATCAATCTTTTCCAGCCCAGAGATTACACTGATAACATCGGTACTATAACTAACAAATGTTTTGTTAAAAATGCTTTGAAAAAACACCGATAAAATCTGTAAGAAATGTTAGTTCAAGAGCGACCGAAAGGGGACCCAGCCTAGTCCTTGCAATGCTCAAGCTTGGTTTTGCTTCCAGCGGCTTGGTCTCATCAGTAGCCACCGTCGATACTACCTAAGAGTCTTTCTTCAGGAAGTCTCGCTCAAAGTTCCATGGCTCCACTTACCAGAAGAGAATTGTCTACGCTGGAAAGATCCGAGCTGCTGAGATATCCCAAGGCGTTATCAAATAGTTCATGAGTTACATTCTTAAAAAGTTAGTTATCAGTAATCAAACGCGAATCTCAATAATCAAGAATAATAATTTAACTAACCTGCCTAGCCAAGATCGCCTCAGATGACAATTTATCCAGCACTGAAAATAATGCATTCTGGTTACATCGAAGCAAGAAAAATTCCGACCAATAACTTTCAGGTTTTGTATATTCCCCAGTGGAAGATGGCTAAAACATGTCAGTGAAATCCTTTACTGTTACTTTCACACACCTCGACCTCACTACGCCTCCGGTGAGTTGCCTTCGCTCTAGGAATGCCTCCGGCGGCTGCCCCAAACTGCGACCTCTTGCTTCGTTCGAGATGTTTAATCATTACTAAGCCTTGACTCCTACAGCACCGGCAGATGATATTGGAAAAGAGAGATGAATGAATTCTATTCTGGTATCGACGATTGGGACTAGAGCGATTTTATTCTGTTCTTAAGGAATATTTTCCTACTCGCAAATACTACTTACTACAAACAATTCTTCATATAGAGTTAGAACCTTTGGTTTGAGAGGTCCCCGTTCCATTTGAACAAGAGGTGAGTCCCCCGGGACACTCGGTCTTCGAATATCCGTCGCCATCTAAATAAAAATGACACCAATTATTACAAAAGGACTTTGTGTATAGTAGTAGTAGTAGAGATAGACAGGATGATTTACCACACCCCTTTCTCCTTCAGAAGTTTTAGCATAGCCGAAATGGCTGAGTGTTAAATTGATGGCTATATTTTGCACAGCCTTACTGATAAGCTGTAGCCATTATGAATGATCTGGATCGAATAACAGTCTGCTATTGATCGACTCCCACCTTAAACTCTGATGGTGACCATTCTCTTTATTATACAGCTCTTAGCGATGGTAATCTTTCTCGGTAAAACAATCTGACCGGAGCGGAGTTTTTGGACAAAGCTACTCGTTAACTTAATGAGAAATCAATAGGAAGAAAAGACTGGAGTGAAGACTTAACCGCTAATGTTAAGTTAATGTTAAGGTATCTTTGAGGAAGCCAACATCTAAACGGTAGGTTCTAAACTAGATCACCTACAATTTAATAACTTAAGTTAACCACCGAAATCTTCTAATCGCTGACGAACTGTTATATCTTCTGATGGCTGGACCTTGACTCTCTCCATCACGTAATTTAAAGTAACTTAGTTGCCGGGGGCAAGTTGTAAATAATAATCCGATAATGATATTAGCTCGACTAGCACGAACAGTTAGTTACCGTAGCAACCACTATACTTTATTTTGTCCCTGCCTATCATCAATTTGTTATTGTTATGCAAAACTGTCGAATTAGGTTCGTTCCCCTTAACCACCAACAATACCTGACTCTCCGGAGCTTCTTCAACTTAACTTCCTTAACATTTATCGATGACTTCAATATAGAATCATAATCTCAATAATTTTATATCTTCATCATTGAAAAAGACGCGATATTTTTTTTGTTTGTCGTGGAAATGCATAAAAAGTCAATAATTGAAATCTTTTAAATTTTTATTCATTCATTTCTGTTCTAGTCTCGGTGTCTCTCTTTCTTTTTTAAAGCCTTGTTCCTTCATTCTTTAGAACATCGGACTTGTACTCATTGACACATTGCTTTGATTACCATTCTTCTTTATTTATATCGATATCTGCGCTTTGTTCTCAATAGCCATATATACATTTCAACCTTAGATTGTTCTTTGAAGATGACAGTTAGAATCGATTTGAATTCGAATAACTCAACAGATCGTGAACTGCTTCAGAGAATTGCAAGAGAGCTGGTCAAATCTAGGAAGATAGTAGTAATTACAGGAGCTGGAGTATCCTGTAATGCTGGAATTCCCGTAAGTACACAAATATCTATTAAACAGAACTGCCTGGCTCCAGTGACCAGGATGAGCGTTATTCTGTTGCCTAGCTCTGGCTTCACTCAGGGGATTACCCGCTCGAGAACAATTGCAACTTACGGAAATACAGCCCCCTCGAGAGAAGCAGCTCTCGCCGGAGACCGCTGGAGGCAGAACGAAATGAGAACATAATTCTAACTGATATTATTAGGATTTTCGATCTAAAGATGGTCTATATAATATGATCAAACATCAATATCCAAAGGCCATTGTCAAAGGAAAAGATCTTTTCGATGCTATTCTCTTCAGCTCAGAGACATCAACCGCTATCTTCTTTACCTTTATGGCTGCTTTAAGAAGACGCGTTTTAGCCGCACAGTCGACCCCTACCCACGCGTTTATTCGCCATCTCAAAGATAAGGGGAAATTATTAAGATGTTATACGCAAAATATTGATGGATTAGAAAAGCAAGAAGGGTTATCAGTAGGTAGTGGTAGTGGTGGTGGTAGCGGTGGATTAGACGTTATACAACTTCACGGAGATATAAATACTCTAAAATGTATGGCTTGTTCTGTATTATATCCTTGGACTGAGATTCGTGAAACAATTCTTGATCAAGGTCAAGGCCCAGTCTGTCCCAATTGTGATGATATTCAGGAAAAACGTTCCTTGGCAGGTAAAAGATGCACTGGAGTAGTAGGATGTTTAAGACCTAATATTGTTCTTTATGGAGAAGATCATCCGGATGGCGATGCTATTGGTAATATTACTTCAAAAGATTTAAAAGCCAAGATCGATTTTTTAATTATTTCGGGAACTTCTTTAAAGGTCGTTGGAATTAGGAAAGTGGTTATATCAATGGCGAAGATTGTTAAGGAAAAAGGTGGATTGATTATATTTATAAATATGACTGAACTTGGACAAAAGTCTTTGTGGGAAGATGTGATTGATTTCTTTATTCAAGGGGATTCTGATAGTTGGGTAGCAGATTTAAAGATTCAAGTTCCGGAATTTTTCAAGATTCAGACCAAAATTAATAGTTCTATTATGAAAAAGAACACCAAGAACCAATTTATGGATAAGGAGAATGATAATACTAAGGATTGGCCTTCTGTTTTTATGCCTTCACCACCCACAACTCCTCGAAAAAGACCCTATAAATATGATGAAGTTTTAACCCCTTCTAAAAAGCCTATTCAAGATTCTTCTATATTTGCTCGACCTCGTACGCCTGTTACACCACGTACTCCTAGAACTAAACGACGGCAACAAGGTAATCTCTCTTTCGACGTTATTCTTCAAAAGAATTTCACTCCAGATAAAAATTCAAGAAAGCCCTTAACAAAACTATCAGTTAATGATGTTGTTCAGACGACATGAACACTGTTCACTGTCCTGTTTAAATGAGATTTTTATTGTATTGTAGCTGTAATGACCCAAATAAACCACTAGCATTTAATTTATTAAAATAGTAAGAACTATTTCGCTCGTCGGCTAACGCTTTCGCCCTACACCCTTGTTAGCGATTGTCACTACCCCTAGTAACTAGCGGATCGATGTACTAATAGCTTAGATGCCAGGCGGTGGCCGACAGTTGCAGTGGATCGTTAGATTTGATCACTTCTTCTCTGTTTCATCCCCGCTGAGTCCTCGGTCTCACCCCGCTCAACTTACGGGCGTGGTCCAAACTGTCTTATATGCAGGGTCTATGCAGCTAACTTAAAACATCAAGATAAGTTAAGGTTAAGATTTGCCTATTTCCCCGCGATTGGCCTAGGCTTCTTCTCTAGGCGGCTATTCTTGGATTGTCATTAGCCCAATCGAGAATATGAAATGATCACGCTACTCTGATTTCCGCTTCCGCTTTATTATGCTTAACACCTGATATGAAGATCCGTGTATACCTAGAAATTACATATCTCACCCACACCCTTTATATACTGCCAAGTCTGGCACTGTCAGGCAACTACCCTGGAAGTGGCCGGTTGTCTTATCAGGAAGCAGCAGGCTTGTCTGAGATATAAAAAGCATGATATATCCATAATCACTATCATCCCCTTTGAAGTTTTCATATCTTGATATTTAGTTCTTGACTGAAATAATTTTTTTTTGATAGTTATATTCACATGGTTGAAAGTCAAGGAATTCCAAAAGTTCAGAAAGCCGTTGTGGTAGTCGAACATGGGGCAAATTATAAAGTCAAGGTGGTTAATGATTACCCAGTCCCTGATATTAAGCCTGATGAAATCCTTGTTCGTTTAACTTCATCAGGTGTTTGTCATTCCGATCTATCTATGGTTGATGAATCGTGGGGTGCACTTATGATTGCAAAAGTACCAGGACATGAAGGGTCGGGCTATATTGTTAAACATGGCAAAGATGTAGATCCTTCTATCTACCCATTGGGAACTAAAGTTGGAGTTCCTCTAATTTATAATCCTTGTCGAACATGTTCAGCTTGTGTTTTGCCTGATGGTGAAGCATATTGTATACATAACAAATATTATTCAACTCATATTGATGGTACTTGGCAACAGTACGTGCCAGTCCATTCTCAATATGTGATACCAATTCCAAATGTTGCTGATGATACGGAAGTTGGTCCAATCTTATGTGGTGGTCTAACTGTTTATAGAGGTTTAAAAGTCTCTCAAGGACGTGCAGGTCAGTGGATCGCAATAACTGGAGCTGGTGGTGGTTTAGGAAGTTTGGCTATACAATATGCCTCTGCATTGGGCCTTAGAGTTATTGCTATTGATAGTGGTCTAGAAAAGGAAAAATTGACCAAAAGTCTTGGTGCTGAAGTATTTGTTGATTACTCTAAAGAAGACACTGTTTCTTCTGTTAAGAAAGCCAGTAATAATCTTGGAGCAAAAGTCGCACTGATGCTTGCTCCTACCGAAAGTGCTTATAATCAAGCCATCAGCTACCTTGGATTTCAGGGCACTTTGGTATGTATTGGTCTGCCAAAATCTGGAGTTAACTTAACGTTCCCGCCTGCTGCCGCTATTTATAAAGGTCTTACTATTGTAGGATCACTTGTAGGTACAAGGTCCGATATTCTTGAGGCCTTGGACTTTTTGGCTAGAGGTAAGGTACACCCTCCAGTAACTTTATATAAAATGGAGGATATTCAAGGCATCCTTGAAAGAATGACTCGAGGTGAACTTCAAGGTCGTGCAGTTATCGATTTAAATTGAAATTAATTAATCTGAAAATTATATAAATAAGTGTGATAAATCTTTCACATGTGCACTTGTCACTTGGCCGTTCAAGCCGATCCGTACTTTTAAGAAGCCACTTACACCCCGTCTACCTCCGACACTGGAGATAGGCCCCAGACTCTTGAGCATAACTCTTGAGCTCGTTTGCTCAAGGTTGAGAGCATATCAAACGCCTGTTCGATCAACTAATATCAGCATGATATTAACGTTTTTCATGCATAGCCAGCGCCGCCGCAGCTGGCCAGGAGGCAAGCGGAGTCAGAACCTCCGTGTCCGCCGGAGGCTTACTTCATAGGGGTAAAACTTGGCGATTAATTCCAACGAGGGGAAGCAGTATGAGGATAGCAACTGAAGCATTCGCCAAATCTATCGGGAATATCTCGCCTAGATGATACTCTCAAAACAGGACTGTTATAGTGAATTGACCTTTCAAATCCTCTGGCTGGGGTTAAAAGTCTGCTTCACAAACATCTTAACCCGAAAGATATATCTAGATCTAGATCTCTCACTCCCATGTCTAGTATAGAGCCTCAACAAGCCAATGTGCTTCATCTCTATAAATCTAGTAGATCGGTAGCATTATGTCCACTATCTCAAGCTTTACAACTTCGATCCCTTCAAACGGCACACTCTCATAAAATCAATCTCCCGGACCAAGCCTTCTCTCAACAAGCGTGCTCTCAATGTTATATTCCATGGATTCCAGGGCTCACTGTTAAGATCAGGATCCGATTAGGAAATGCTACACGAATATCTGGAGGACTGTCGAAACGGGGTCGGTTACGTAAACAAAAAAAACTTAACGCGAAGAAAAGAAACAACGGAACTGTGAATAACTCAATAGCATTGACATCGCCTCACGCTAAAGAAGAAGGATCACTTTCCTGTCCCAGACCAAGAACTCTTGTCTACCAGTGTTTAGTTTGTAATAGTTCCAGTACTAGTCCTTTGGAAAGTTCGAAGGATTTCCGGCCCCAGGCTAAGATTCAGCCTTTTGCTATTGATTTGAAAAATCAACTAGACTCAAGGAAAGAAGATTATAGTAATAGCCATGATAATAATAAGGTCAATGCTTCATCACCTTCTTCATCCTCTGGAAATGTATCTGCTGCAAAGAAAAGAGCAAAAGATCGGAAAGCTAAGTTCTCGTTACGGAATTTAGTAGAGAAGAACAAAGAGAAAACAGCTGGATCTAGTACTGGTAAATGGGGGTTATCAGATTTCTTCAAACCAGGCTAAGGATGTATTCTTTGATCAGATATTTATTAAACTTATAACTTTTAGCCTATTTTCCTTTATGGATGACGGCTTTTTTAAGACAAGTATCTTTTGTGGGGTTATGGCGGAGTGGAGGAGTCATCTCTCACTTCTCCGTGATGTTGGTTTGTTCAGGTCGAAAGTCCTGGTATCTCCAACAAATACTGAAACAGATATTTACCAAGGCATTCGATTTATACGTACTGTCCCACTTCGGTGGCTGAGGCTCTGCCAGTGGTCTCTGCCAGGTTTGCGTTGTCTTGCTCCATTTGATGATTCTCACTCAGGGGCTCATAGAACATTAGTACTATCTGCTTATCCCAATATAGTGAGAGAATTGGGGCCTTCGACTTCGAGTCATATCGAAAAACGGTGAAGACAGTTGTGTACCTAACTGGATTCACGCAGTTGTGTACCTAACTGGATTCATGCTTTTGAATAGCATTTAGAGGAAAGTTGATTTTAATTTTAAAAAAATATATTTCACATATGTATATCTATATTAAAATAATGTTCCTCTACTAGCAATCAAATACAATGAAAACGACCGACACCTGAAATGGGAAAAAAAATTTATAATAACAAGAAAAAATAATAAGAAGAATAATCAAAGGTATTTATAACCAAAAATCATAGAAATAAAATAATAAAAAAAATTATTGTTCGCCATGCATCTCTAAACCATTAAAAGTGACAAAGCTACAGTAACAGAAAGACCCGTTTTCCAATGCGTCATTGATTGCTTGATTAATGAAGAAGCATGATTGGATTGCTCTACGGGAGGCATTCCAGAAGGACTAGAAACCGACACTTGTGCAGCACAGGTTTCCCCTACACAAGCAGTCTCCTGACTAACCACCGGTTCAGATAGTTGAAGAATCTGTGATAATGAAGTTTTGAGGCACTCTTCTTCAGTACATTCAATAGATTGGTTAAATGATAATGGTGAAGTCTCAAGAGTCGCACTTACGGATGGCAATTCACTAGTCATAGCACCTGTGGGAGCCAGGATATCTGGAAGAATCAATGAAGACGGCTGTGTAGCAGCTGTGTTTGGAGCATATACTGGAACTTCAGGTTGGGCACTGACAGATCCGGAGATTTCTGCTTGCGGGAGAACAGCTCCAGTTGGGATTGAAACAGGAGTTCCGGGTTGAGATGAAATCAATCCAGTAGTGAAGCTTTTTCTTGGCGATTCAGTCCTAGGCATCATTGTGACTGTCATGACACTTTCGTGCTCAATCATTGTCTCTGGAACAGGAATATTAGGTCCAGGAAGTAGTATTCCCGTGCGAACAAGAGTATAGAGAGAATCAGTACAAGTAGTTGATGGCCTCATAGTGCTTATTGTGATAACCTCTTCTGTTATTGGCAAGATCGTCCCCTCCCCATTGACCGTTGCAGCGACCGTGGTACATTTATCTCCCGAGCAGACTGTCATAGGTGCTGTCATTCCTGAAGAAACCTTGGCAGAAAGCGTAGTACAATCCTTGTCTGTACAAATGACGGCAGGTACTGTCTTCGTAGACAAAATCACTGATGAGCTAGGTGAAGACAGTGCTGGTAATGAAGAAAGAGCTTGTGTGGGAGCTAGAACAGGGAAGGTAGTACAAACTCCTTCAGTGCAAACTTCCATGTTCACTTCAGTAGTTGGTGGATTACTTGAAGAACTAGTTGAGGATTTTGTTGTAGTGGTAGACTCGGTATTGGTAGATGCAGTTGATAATTCCTCTGGCTGTCTGACCTCACTTATCGATGATTCCTTTGACTTCGTAATCTCGGTTGTTGACGACTCTTTCGGCTGTATACTCTCACTGGTCGATAATTCTTTTAACTTAGAACTTTCACTCAACGTTCTTTCCTCTGATGAGATCTGACTCTTGCTAGACGATTTTTCGATGGGTGATGAAACAGTCTTTTCTACGGCAGTGGTTGACATAGGAACTGTCGCACATTCACCATTGGCACAAACAGTCATAAAAGCTGTCGAACATGATTCAGTCACTATAATGGTGCTGCATACTTCCTCTGAACATATTATCTTAGTTACTGGTGCTGTTGATATAGTTGTCGGTCGTACTGTTGAAGAGGACAACGCAGAAGAAGTTTTCCCTGGCTGGGGCATAGAGGATGTGAAGGACTCGCGAATATTGGAACTAATTTTTGTAGATGTTGATTCCTTTGTCTTGTAAGATGAGGATGCAGAGGTTGTGGTAGGAGGTTTAGGCGATGTCAATGTCTCGCAGTTACCAGACATACAAATAGTGTAAATTACAGAAGTCATCTCTGTTGACGAAGGAGCCTTAAAAGACGATGACGACTCTAAAGCCTGCTCGGTTTTCGCAGATTCAGAACTCGAACTCTGAGGTCTCACCATCTTAGTTGATGTTTGCTTCTCAGACATTTCAGAAAGAGACGACAATAGTTTCTCTGTGTTAGCTGGCTGATTTGAACTTGTGAGTGAGTGCTCACTGGATTGCTGGGGTATTGTTTGAGACTGTTTTGCTATTGGCGACTCAGAAGTGGATGTTTCCGAGACCAACTGGGAAGTAGGAGTGATGGCTGAAGTGGATTCTGCCACAGTAGTAATTGTCTTACAACTACCCGAGGAGCATACTGTGATGCGTATAGTTTTTCCAGGGATTGTTGTTCCGGGATAAGTGGTGCAAATTTCTTCGGGTGAGCAGAAAATACTCAGGCTGGTAATCGCAGGTGCCATCACTGGGGAAGATGGTGAAGATGGTGAAGATGACAATGATAGGGATGGCGACGGTGAAGAAGATGATGATGGTGAGGATGCTGAAGATGGCGATGGTGAAGGCGATGGTGAAGAAGATGGTGGCGAAGGTGAAGCTGATGGTGAAGATGATACTGATGGCGAAGATAATGGTGATGGCGAAGATAATGGTGATGGCGAAGATGATGGTGAAGATGATGG
This sequence comes from Sugiyamaella paludigena, assembly GCA_030579875.1. Taxonomy (NCBI): domain Eukaryota; kingdom Fungi; phylum Ascomycota; class Dipodascomycetes; order Dipodascales; family Trichomonascaceae; genus Sugiyamaella; species Sugiyamaella paludigena. The sequence continues at coordinate 297,276 of JAKTRU010000003.1, read as the reverse complement.
TGAAGATGGTGAAGATGGTGAAGATGGTAAAGATAGTGAAGATGGTGAAGATGATACTGATGGCGAAGGTGATGGCGAAGGTGATGGCGAAGATGATGGCGAAGATGATGGTGAAGATGATGGTGAAGATGATGGTGAAGATGATGGTGAAGATGATGGTGAAGATGATGGTGAAGATGATGGTGAGGATGATGGTGACGGTGAAGATAATGGTGACGGTGAAGCCGATGAAGAGGGTGAAGATAATGGTGATGGTGAAGCGGATGAAGAGGGTGAAGATAATGGTGATGGTGAAGATGATGGTGAAGGTGAAGCCGATGATGAAGGTGGTGAAGATGGTGAAGAGAGTGACGATGGTGATGGTGATGATAATGGTGAAGGTGAAGATGATGGTGAAGGTGAAGATGATGGTGAAGGTGAAGATGATGGTGAAGGTGAAGATGATGGTGAAGGAGAAGATGATGGTGAAGGTGATGCCGATGAAGAGGGTGAAGATAATGGTGACGGTGAAGCCGATGAAGAGGGTGAAGATAATGGTGATGGTGATGGTGATGGTGATGGTGATGGTGAAGATGATAGTGAAGCTGAAGCTGATGCTGATGCTGGCGAAGACTCAACTGAATGAACAGAAACTGCACTAAAGGCAATATCACTATTCTCCGTCACTGGCGTCAAAGGATTTGGAGGGCTTACTTGTTCAGGACTAGATTTTGATTCTGCCACTGGTATGTTGGAAAAACTTACTACTGTAGGACTCCTACTTTCATTAGCAATTGAAGGTGTCGCAGATCTAGAGGTAGGACTTGGCTGTTGACCAGATTTAGATGAAGCAAGAGACTTCTCCGTTGGCATTGGTGTACTAGACTCTGAAGAGGAAGATGCTAGCACCATTGCCACCGGTGTGCTCGTTGTAGCTTCCATCGCCACGGGTGACGCGACTGACTCAGAAGGCAACGACTCAGCAGGTCTGGGGGAAGTCGGAGTAATTAGAGGAACGGTAGTAGTCATAGTTCTGCACGAACTCGACGAACACACGGTTACGCAGACTGTCTTTCCAGGGATTGTGGTTCCGGGGTAAGTTGTACATTCTTCATTCTGACAAACAGTGATCGGTTGAGATGCAGGAGAAGTATTCGATGAAACCACAAGCACTGATGATGAAGCAGGTGAAAGAGGTGTACTCTCCATTGATGTTTCTGGGGTCTTCAATGACTGAACAGTTGACTCTGGAGATGCCAAAGAACTCAAAGTTGACAAAAGAGAGCTTTCCCTTGACGCAGCACTCACGCTAGACTCTGGAGAGGAAATGAACTTTGTCGAAGAAGTGGATGCGGTCTCCTTGGACTCCTGGGATGAAGATTCAGAGGCTGCTGGTGGACTGATCGTACTGGCCGTTGACTCCTGAGATGATGATTGTTTCGATGCCGAATTTGTCGACTTTATCTCTGTTGATTCGACAGAAGAGGGATGCGTAGACTCTGCTGGCGAAGATAAGGCAGAAGAATTCTCTGTAGGCTTAGTAATGATAGACTCGGGAGCCGAGTGGGATTTCGACTGTCTTGATATAGCACTGTATGAAGTCTCGCTCGGCACAGCAGAAGATTCCGACTCTGACAATGTACCAGATATAGTTTCTGTAGATGAAGTCTTGGGAGAGCCAGGAGCCGTAGTAGGAGGAACTGTTGTCTTCATAGTCCTGCATGAACCTGAGGAACAGATAGTCACGCACACGGTCCTACCGGGAATAGTGGTCCCTGGATAGATTGTGCATTCCTCATTCTCACAAACTGTGACAGGCTGAGATACAGCAAAAGTATTTGGCGTCACTGACAAGAGGGTGGACTCCAGCGACAAAGGAGGTGAACTCTCGGGAATAGACATTGGTGAGGTCTCCGTGGACATACTAATAGACTTAGATAAAATTGGGGTAGTCTCTACATGGTTGGCAGTGGACTCTGTTGATGAAACTGGCGCAGCCTCTATAGGCTTGCTAGAGGACTCCGGCGACGGACTTGGCGAAGTCTCCACAGGCCTAGTAGAGGATTCTGGTGATGGTGAAGCCTCCACAGACTTACTAGAGGACTCTGGTGATGGCGAAGTCTCTTTTGGCTTATTAGAAGATTGTGCCAATGAACTTGGCGAAGTCTCCACGGGTTTGCTAGATGATTCTGGAGATGGAGTCTCTGCAGGCTTACTAGAGGATGAGACAGGTGAAGTCTCCACCGACTTACCATAGGTCTCTGGTGATGAAACATGTGAACTCTCCACTGGCATGCTGGAAGACTCCTGCAATGAACTTGACATTGTCTCTGCAGGCTTGCTAGAGGATTGTGATGTCGAAGTCTCCATTGGTTTACTAGAGGATACCGGTGATGGCGAAGTCTCCGCTGCGTTTGTGGAGGATTCCGGTGATGAATTTGGTGACATCTCTACAGGTTTGCTGGAGGATTCTGGTGCTGGGGTCTCCACTGCCTTCCTAGAGGATTCTGGCGATGAAACATGTGGACTCTCCACTGGCTTGCTGGAAGACTCATGCAATGAACTTGACAAAGTCTCTGAAGGCTTGCTAGAGGATTCTGATGTCGAAGTCTCCATTGGTTTAATAGAGGATACTGGTGATGGCCAAGTCTCCGCTGCGTTTGTGGACGATTCCGGTGATGAACTTGGTGACATCTCTACAGGTTTGCTGGAGGATTCTGGTGCTGGGGTCTCCACTGCCTTTCTAGAGGATTCTGGCGATGGACTTGGTGAGCTCTCGACCGGTTTGCTGGAGGGTTCTGGTGATGGGGTCTCCACAGGTTTTGTAGAAGATTCCGGTGATGAAACAGGCGAACTCTCGACTGACTTGGTAGAGGACTCCATCAATGTACTTGGCAAAGTTTCTACAGGCTTTCCAGAAGATTCTGATACTAAAGTCTCCACAGGCTTACTAGGGGACCCCAATGACGAAACAGATGTAGTCTCCACCGACTTATTGGACTCTGCTGATGAAACAGGTAAAGTCTCCTCAAGCTTACTAGAGGATTCTGGTGAGAGCGAAGCCTCCACTGCCTTACTGGATGACTTCGGTGATGAGGTTGACGAATTCTCTAGAGTCTTACTAGAGGGCCGCGATGATGACACACGTGTAGTCTCCACCGACTTATTGGACTCTGCTGATGACACAGGTAAACTCTCCACAAGTTTGGTAAAAGATTCTGATGACGATAATACCGGTGATGAAAGTGATTCTGACTCTGACGGTTTACTAGAGCTAGTCTCTGTAGACTGCGACGAGGCGAGAAGACTGGGCTTTACTGATGTACCAGATGTAGTCTCTGTAGGTAAAGTCCTGGGTGAGCCAGGAGCCGTAGTAGCAGGAACTGTCGTCGTCATAGTCCTGCATGAACCTGAGGAACACACAGTTACGCATACAGTCCTACCGGGAATAGTGGTCCCTGGATAGGTTGTACATTCTTCATTCTCACAAACGGTGATAGACTGAGATATAGCAAAAGTATTTCGCGTGCTTGTTACTGACGAGCGAGTGGACTCCGGTGACATAGCAGGTGAGGTCTCGGGAATAGATGCAGGCGAGGTCTCCGTGGATGTACTTGCAGACTCTTGTGATGAACCTGGTGAGGTCTCTAGAGGCCTGTGAGAAGATTCTGGTGATGAAGTCTCCGTAAGCTTACCGGAAGATACTAGTGAAAGTGGTGAAGTCTCCTCAGGCTTACTGGAGGATTCTGCTAATGGTGGAATCTCCACGGCCTTACTGGAAGATTCTGTCGATGGACTTGGCATGCTGGAGGACTCTGATGATGAACTTGACAAAGACTTACCAGCTAGTTCCGAAGATGAAACTGGTGAAGATTCCACTGGCTTGCTAGAAGACGATGAACTTGGCGAAGCTCCCACGGGCATACTAAAGGACTTTGCTGTTTGCGAAATCTCCACCGACTTACTAGAGGACTCCTTTGATAGTGAAGATCCCACATGCTTACCAGAAGATTCTGGTAGCGAAGTCTCCACAAACTCACTAGATGACTCTGCTGATGGCGAAGTCCCCTCAGGCTTACTGGAGGATATTGATGATGAAGTTGACGACATCTCTGCAAGGGTGATTGTCTTCGGAGTGGTAAGAAGTGTAGAAGCAGGAACAGTTGTTGTCATTGTCCTGCATGAACTGGAGGAGCACACAGTTATACACACAGTCCTACCGGGAATCGTGGTCCCAGGATATGTCGTACATTCCTCATTATCACAAACTGTGACTGGCTGCGATTCAGGCTGAGATGTTGATTTAACGCTTGGAGATGGCCATATCATCGGAGATGTCACAGCAGCTGGAGATGATTCAGCTGTTGGAGAAGCCTTAAGGATTGGAGATGATTCAATCACTGGGGACGTCTCAGCGGTTGGAGAGGAGGACTCAATCCTTGCTGATGATGCAATCGTTACAGAGGTCTCAACCACTTGAGAGGACTCAACACTTAGAGATGATTCCACCGTGGAAAGTGGCATGGCAAGTGAAGATGACTCACCACCAGAAGATAGTTCAACGCTTCGAGATGGAGAAGCTTCGACCACCGAAGATGATTCAACCGCGGGAGATGATCTGAGCGTCAGAGATGATTCGGCCACTGGAGATGTCTCAACCACTGAAGATGGCTTAACGCTTGGAGATGATTCAACCGCTGGAGCTGTCTCCACAGTTAGAGATGTTTCGACCATCTGAGATGCTTTCACCGTGGGAGATGTCTCAACACTCGGAGATGACTCAACCGCTGACTTAGTGCTTGTAGATAATTTGATACTCGGAGACGCGGTCGTCGAATTTGACTCGACATTTGGGGAGGGTTCAGAACTTGTCGGTTTCTCTGTAGAAGAAGATTGAGACTCTGGTGTTACGGAGGGCATAACTGAGGTACTAGTAGGCGTACAAACTCCTTCGATGCATGAGACGCTAACTGCAGGATAAGACGAACTAAGCTCAATTTCCGGTGACCTTGTACCGCATGTTTCTCCAGAACATGAAACGGTCACAATCGTAATTGGGCTGGATGTCGCAGCTACAGATGATTGGAATTCGGTCTTCAGCGAACTAGATATCATTGGTGAGGCGACTGAAGACATCTCGGCCACTGAAGTCTCAAACTTTGGAGAATGCTCAATGGCTGGCGTTGGAACCGAAATGGTTTCCACCGGTGCCATGGTAGGGCAAAGTCCTTCGGAGCAGGTAACTGTTATAGATACTACAGAGGTTTGAACAGATTCCACACGGCTGACTGATGAATGAACTATAGGTTGAACTGTAGGCGAGATGGTAGTGCAGGAACCTTCGCTACAACTGACAGTTACCAAAATTACGGAAGTCAGACTTCTGGACGAGGTCACAGGCACTTCGGAAGCAAAAGGGGTCGTAGATACCAAAGAAGATCTGGCAGATGCCAACTCCTCAGAAACTGTTGATTCTACTACCGGCTTGGAAGTTGTGGATGGGGTTTGCTGCTGCGACATAACAGTCGTGATAGTAGTACAGAAACCTTCTGAGCAGGAAATCATTACGGTAGAAGAAGAGGCCATTGGAACAGAAGATTCGGCTTTAGACGATGATTTCGCTGGAAAAGCAGAGGGTGTGTTGACTGAGTTAATCGTAGCGCATGAATCTTCTGAGCAAGAAATCATAATACTTGTTTGTATCCGAGAAGAAGTTTGTCTCATTGATGCCTCCAAAGAAGATTGTGATGGTAAAGCAGAAGATGCTCTAATAGAGGTCATGGTCGTACATGAACTTCCCGAGCAGGAAATTATAATACTCGTTTGTATTGGTGGCGAGGTTGAAGTTAAAGGGCTCATAGTGGTACATAATCCGCCTTCAGAACAAATAACCGTAATTGACTCTATCTCGCTGCCTGGGTACTGCTCGAGGGTAGTAGCTATTGCAGGTTTTAATGAGCTGGTTGGTGATCCTACTGAAATCTCCTTAGGAGAACTATTCTGAGAAGCAGGTGACATGGTCGAGCAAATTCCTCCCTCTGAGCATACGACAGTGATAGGCTCCACGCTGCTGGATAATGATGTAACAATCGGGACGATGGATGTCGAGGCAACTGATTGGGATTCTGAGAAGGTAGTACTTTGTTCTGCCACCGAAAGTGTTTTAGGTGCCATAGTAGTGCACAGACCTTCGGAGCAGATAACTGTTATCGATTCGACACTGCTGGAGGGCTTGAATGGAAGGGCTTCTGATACCGTTGACGAGAGTCCTCTCGTTGAAGAAGGGGTTGAGGTTCGCGCCATTGTAGAGCATACTCCCTCGGAGCATATCACAGTTATCGATTCGACAATACTTGAAGGGGACGACGATACAGGTTGCGACATCGGAATATTTTCCGTCGAAGTTCCAGGTGACATAGTAGTAGCACAGGATTCTCCTGAACAATTAACGGTTACAGACTCTATATCGTTTGTTGCAAAAGTCTTTGTGACCAAACTCTGAGCTAAAGAGGGTAAACTTTGGTAGTCACTCATAGTCTTGCACACCCCTGCATTACAAACAACGGTCACAGTTGGAATCACCTCAGTCGCGAAAACTTGCGAGTTGGAATATAGTGTCACCATAGGACCTATACGATTGTTAGATTGTTATAGTGTGAAGGCATTTTGATGGAGCAGTAGCTGGTTTGTATTACTTACCGTTTATAGTCTCATAGACAGTGATTTCTGTTGATTCGTGGATATCAGGACAGGGAATGGTTACCGTCATTGTGATGACCTTTGTGTTATCTTCAACCACTATAGCTGATGATGAGGTTATAGTAGTAACAGGTTCTGATAGTTAGATCTTGAGTGGCACCAAATGGAATGTGCAGAAGATAATGAGAGGTTTTATACTTACCGTTAGGATACGAAGGAGTCGGGAGAATAATTGTAACAGTGGTAACGAGCTGGGGTACAGTACAACCATGAGCAGTACAAGGAATGGTCACTGTCGTAAATATTGTTGTACCATTAACGGTTACGGTCTCTAACAGTGTGCTTACATCCATCTTAGGGGCAGGCGTAACAAGCGCAGACTCGGTGATTGTCTTGAATTCTGTGGCCATAGTTGCAGAGACTTCAAAAGTCTTAACAATATAAGACTTGCCGGAGCATTTGGCTGTATCTGTGCAAGAAACAGTCGTAGTCGTATACGACATAGATCCAGGCACAGTCTCAGTAGCGTAGATAGGGATGGTAGTGACCAAGTATGACTTTCCGGAGCACTTTTTTGGGTGTTGGCAAGGAATCGTCATTGTCGTGTATGACGTGTACGGAACTCCCACCAAAGAAAGCTTGGACATCTCAGTTACAGGTATTGTGATGACGTAGACCGAATTGCCCGAGCATTTGGCTGTGTCTGTGCAAGAAACAGTCATAGTAGTATACTCGGTGGCTGTTTGTGCTTGTGAGACGGGAATTGTAGTAACCATGACAGAATTGCCTGAACATTTGGCTGTATCTGTACAGGAAACAGTCAGAGTGGTATACGCAGTCGTTTCAGGTACTGTCTGTGTCCCATATATAGGGATAGTAGTGACCATGTATGACTTTCCTGAGCACCTCGTTGGGTGTTGACAAGGAATCGTCATTGTTGTATATGATGTGTATGGAACTACTACCGATGAAAATTGGGACACTTTTGTTACGGGTATTGTGATGACGTAGACCGAATTGCCCGAGCATTTGGCTGTGTCTGTGCAAGAAACAGTCATAGTAGTATACTCGGTGGCTGCTTGTGCTTGTGAGACGGGAATTGTAGTAACCATGACAGAATTGCCTGAACATTTGGCTGTATCTGTACAGGAAACAGTCAGAGTGGTATACGCAGTCGTTTCAGGTACTGTCTGTGTCCCATATATAGGGATAGTAGTGACCATGTATGACTTTCCTGAGCACCTCGTTGGGTGTTGACAAGGAATCGTCATTGTTGTATATGATGTGTATGGAACTACTACCGATGAAAATTGGGACACTTTTGTTACGGGTATTGTAATCACTGAGACTGCATTGCCGGAACACTTGGCAGTATCAGTACAGGATATTGTCAATGTGGTGAAATCAGTAACAGCTTGTGTTTGTTGGACTGGAATGGTAGTCACCATGACAGAATTTCCTGAGCATTTAGCAATATCGATGCAAGAGATTGTCATAGTAGTGTACTCTGTGGCAGCTTGTGTGACCGGAATAGTGGCGACCATGACAGAATTCCCCGAACATTTAGCAGTATCAGTACAGGAGATTGTCATAGTAGTGTAGTCGGTGGTCTCTTGTACTTGTGAGACTGGAACAGTTGTGACTATGACAGAATTTCCTGAGCATTTAGCAGTGTCGGTGCAAGAGATTGTCATAGTAGTGTACTCTGTGGCTGCTTGTGTGACCGGAATAGTAGTGACCGTGACAGAATTTCCCGAACATTTAGCAATATCAGTACAGGAGATTGTCAAAGTAGTGTACTCGGTGGCTTGTTGTACTTGTGAGATTGGAAAAGTTGTGACTATGACAGAATTTCCTGAGCATTTAGCAGTGTCGGTGCAAGAGATTGTCATAGTAGTGTTCTCTGTAGCTGCTTGTGTGACCGGAATAGTAGTGACCATGACAGAATTTCCCGAACATTTAGCAACATCAGTACAGGAGATTGTCAAAGTAGTGTACTCGGTGGTTTGTTGTGCTTGTGAGATTGGAACAGTTGTGACAATGACAGAATTTCCTGAGCATTTAGCAGTGTCGATGCAAGAGATTGTCATAGTAGTGTACTCTGTGGCAGCTTGTGTGACCGGAATAGTGGCGACCATGACAGAATTCCCCGAACATTTAGCAGTATCGGTACAGGGGATTGTTACAGTAGTGTATCTTGTGGTATTTGATCCGGTCGACTGGCCAAAAGTGTGTGTGACAGCATTTGTGACTACTAAGTATGAACTTCCATGGCATTTGGCTGGATTATAACAAGAGATAGTCTTTGTTGTGTAGGAGGTAACATTCCAAGATGGTGAAGTGGAAGGAATTGCCTCGAGACCTGTAGAGAGAGAGCTGTATGTTAGTCAATTATCATTAAGGTACGCACAAAAATGATAGGAAACCAGACGGGGAGCTAATTAAGACTTACGAGCTGTTTGAAAATGTTTGTTGAGGTTGTGAGGATACATATTGTCTGAATGTTAGTAACGGAGGATAGAAGAAAAAACTTAAAGAAATGATGTAAACTCACGTTGTTATATTAGTCGAAGCAGTTGTGGTAACAGTGACATTAGTAATTCCAGATGTACTGGAGGAAAGACAAGTAGAAAAAATGGTTCTATTGATGAAAGCACAATTGGCACAAAGCGAGCTTGTATTACGAACGCCTACTTCAGTTTCTGGATTCAGAGTGGTGAGTGACCTATTTGCATATACTGTCGGCAGGTTGGTTACTGTCTTGTTGTTAATGAGACTGGTAATCTTAAGATAAGATTTCGTCTTAGTATGATTGTCGAACTTCGATACTGTCGATGTTGATAGATTGGTACTGAGTATGGTTGTATTGAGAAGCTTTCCGGCACATGTCGAACAAGTATTGCAAGTTGGACAAGGACTCGTCGTCGTGCTCACTAAATTGATTGTCGACGTATTGCGAGCAGCAATCTCAGTACCTGATGGATTTGTAGTATTCCACATCAATGTAGAACTATTAGCAACTGTCATATTTGTGATAGCCGTCGAGGTAGCTGTTACGTTATCCCATCGGGAAACCGTAGATGTAGAACCATCGCCATAGATGGTGGTACTATTGCAAGTTGGACAAGGAACGGAAGTGAGGGTTAGAATGATATTTGACGTGTTACGAGCAGCGACCTCAGTACCTGATAGATTTGTAGTATTCCACATCAGTGTAAAACTGTTAGTAACTGTCATATTTCTGATAGCTGTCATGGTAGCTGTTACATTACTCCATTTAGACATTGTAGCCGTCGAGTTATAGCCGCGGATGGTTGTATTCAATCCCTTCCCTGTGCTATTATTGGTTGGACGTAAAGAAGAGAGGCTCGTGTTAAGGGATACCACCTCGGTGCTTGATGTCGAATTCCAAGCAATTGTTGGAGCGATAGCAACTTTCGTGTAATTTCCTGTCATAGTAGCATAACCAGAAGATGTGTTCCATTGAGAGGCGCTGAGAGATGTGCCATTGACGTAGAACGTGTTAATTGATGCTGTAGTATAGGTGGATGTACATGATGGACAGAAGCTGCTGTTTGAATATCTAACAATTGAACTATTTACGACTGATGGAACTCCAGTATTGGTGGAATTAGTAGCTGCTGTAGCATTCACACTACAGGTTGGACAAATGCTCTTTTTCAAGGATGTTGGAGGGACAGTTGTTTTTGCTGCTGTTGAATTCAACAGACTTGTAGTGTTCAGAAACGATGGAGCAGTAGTGCTACTATTATTGGCCACGGTGCTGATATTCGAAACAACTGTAGCATTAGGAGTGCAAGTTGGACAAATGCTCGTTGTATTCGAGAATGTTGGAGGAGCAGTTTTATTTGCTGCTGCTGTATTCAACACACTCGTAGTGTTCGCAAATGATGAGGTAGCGTTGGTTGCCACTGCGCTGATATTTGCAGCCACAGTGATATTAGGGGTGCAAGTTGGGCAAATGCTCGTTGTATTAAAGTATGTTGGAGGAGCAGTTGTATTCAACACACTTGTAGTGTTCAGAATCGATGGGGCAGTAGCGCTACCATTATTTGCCACGGTGCTGATATTCGAAACAACTGTAGCATTAGGAGTGCAAGTTGGGCAAATGCTCGTTGTATTCGAGAATGTTGGAAGAGCAGTTGTATTTGCCGCTGCTGTATTCAACATACTCGTAGTGTTCACAAATGAAGGGGTAGCATTGGTTGCCACAGCGCTGATATTTGTAGCTACAGTAGCATTTGCAGTACATGTTTGGCATAAAGTAGTACTTGCTGAAGCTAGGCCAGCGTTGCTAAGGTTCCTTTCAATAGTAGTTGCATTGACAGCTACAGTCTCATCTGCTTTAGCTGTTGTATTGACAAAAGATGCAGCAGTGGCACTAGTTGCATTCGTAAAAGTTGTCGTAGCATTTGATGCTAGAGTAACGGACTGCGTAGACGTAGTAGCATTCCAAAGTTGCACAGTCTCCATTGACCCATTTCTATTGATAGTTGTATTGTAAGCATTAGAAGTGCAAGTGGGACAAGATGTCGAATTAACCAGCGAAGACTGGTTAACGAAAAACGAAGTAGAACTGATGATAGATGTGATGCTCGTATTTCGAGTAGCTTCCTGAGGAGTAGACTGAGCGGTAGATGCTTTCCAAGTTACTATTTTATTCAGAGTGAATGTGACATTATTTGTCACGACTGCCGTAAATGTAGTCTGATTAAATATCGAAACAGTTGTACTGCTATTACTGGAATAGAAAGTGGCATTTGAACTTGTCTTATATATGCTGGTACAATTAGGGCAGGATGAAGAGTTAAACTGCGTAGTTGTGAGATTTAGCGAAGACGTTGGATCCCTTGCTAAGGAAGAATCAACAGACGTCGAGCTTGTTCTGTTAACAGTACTTGTGGTGTTAACAAATGAAGAGCTTGATAGTAAGACTGAGAGACTTGTTGTGTTGAAGGAAGCCGTTGGGCTTGCAAATACGGAGCTTGACGACAACACTGATGGACTAGTGGTGTTGATTGGGCCCGTTGCGTTAACATATGCGGAACTTGAGGACAAGACGGAGGAGGAACGTGTTGTGTTAACAGATGCGGTGGTATTAACAAAAATAGAGCTGGATGGTAAGACAGAGGACTTTTTCATGCTGATAGGAGCCGTGCTGTTAACAAATGAAGAGCTTGATAGTAAGACTAAGGAACTTGTTTTGTTGACAAATGCCGTCGTGTTTGCAGATGAGGAACTTGTCGACAAGACTGGGGAACTTGTTGTGTTAACGTTAGACGTTGTGTTAACAGATAAATAACTTGACGGCAAGACTGAGGAACTTGTTGTATTAACTGAGAGAATTGTGCTAACAAATGAAGAGCTTGAGGGCAAAACCAGACTTGTGCTATTGACAGAGATCGCAGTGCTTATAGAAGAAGAACTAGTTGAGTTTACACTGCTGGCGACTGAGCTGGATGAAATTGTGCCATTTAATCTCCTGCTACTGGGCGGGGAAATTGCGTGACTTGTTATTGTAGAGTTAACGAGAGCAGTAGTTGTAGTAGAAGATGCTATAGCCAATGAACTGGTGGCATTGATGTACGGGCTTGTCAGTGATGTTGCAACTGAGCTGTTGGAAGTTTTCGAAATGCCCGCTTCAGCGGCAAATTTCAGCGGTTCTCCAGGAATAACTGAACTAGTCGGCGAAGAAGTGGCCAAATAGGTTGACGATACCGGAGACAATGTCGTAGTCTGGCTGGTTGTTGATCCTGTGCAGGGTTCGGTAGTATTTGAAGATATTGTAGCTGCAAGAGTTGTAGGATCCCATTTAGTTGAACTTTCCACAAGAGATAATTGTTCACCATTGTAGATTACCACACGGGTCACATTTATTACTTGGGGTCTCCATTGCACAGTCAATGAGATAGTTGATACGGAAGAAGCTGATTTCAGTTAGAGGTTATTATGTTTGTTTTTCCATGCCTGGGGTTCCGGTCCAGGATCGTTTAAGCAGTTCAAGCTCAATTTATTAGTGGTAGCTGTTACTTACTGGTGGAACGCAGAGAAACCGATGTAGTGGTATTTGTAAGAGTAAGAGTCGAAGTTGTAGTTTTACTACTGGCACTACTACTATTAGTACTAGTGCTTCGAGTAGATTTCGATGAAGAACTCAAAACTATTATGTTAGTTACTAGCGGTTAAAAATTGTTCAGCTCACAGAGACTTATATGAAGAATACTAACCAATTGTTGAAGAAGACGAAAATAAGGTGGATAATGATAACGCACTACTGCCACTGGTAGGTGATGAGGTACTACTATTACTGAAGCTTCCTGTAGTTCCAGTGGAATTCAATGTTCCGAAAAGAGGGGATAAAGACGAAGTAGTGGTGAGAGGCGGGCTAATTGGTTGAGGTGTTTCCACACAAGCAGCTGATTCACCATTGAGAACGACTGTGCTGACAGGTAAGATTTCGATACTGGGAGAGGAAAAATCATTGTCCACAGGATCTGCTTCTAATGTTGTTTTAGAGAAATTGACGATACCAGCATTGGTATTTTGACAAAACGTTAGAACTAACGAAGAGGCTGCTAGGAGTCGTTTACTGAGAATTCGCATGATTAGAAAGGACTACTGCTATTGCAGTTTCCAATGTTTAATAGCGTTAATTTTAGTGTGGTTTTGTTTTGCTTGCTTGTTTATTTGTTTTAAGAGATATGATAAAAAGATAGTGTTGGTCCACGGTATCAAATTGGTTCGAGGAAGCAGTGTGATATTAATAGAGAGAAATAAGAATATTTGGAATATGAACAACAATGGATAATAGGATGATGAAATAAAAAATGGATATGCGATAAAGAAGACGGAGAGAGATTACACCTTGTTGTTAAAGTAATTTCTCTGGATGTGGAAGATTCACGAGATATGCTCAAGCCGGTTTTTCAAAACAAAAAAAATATATTGAGACATTGAAAGCTATATAAACTATTCTTAAAGTTTAGTTATATACGTCCGTTTGGGTTGTTGTCTTATGCGGTACTCGAACGCTCAAAAAAGAGAGGGAAGAAAAAGGAGGAAACGCCCATTGAGCTAAAAGATTGTTTTGTTTATAAGTATTGTTCATAATATAATATCCAGCAAATTTATTTTCAAACTGTTTAGTTACAATTATAGAGTTCGTGAGAGCGAGCAAAGGAAGATGTTTCCAATAATTATCGTTTTATGTTTGTTTGGTCTCTGTACTCCTATAAATATTGTTTAGTGTTCTGAGAAAAATAATTGGGTAATATCTGGTAGTGGTGATGATGCTGGAATTTAGTGTCTAACTTTCAGGAGATCTGTACTACCCTGAGATTAAGAGCTGTTTTTTTCGGTATATTTCATGGATTATTGTCGATCGTGATCGTCAGGAACCTTATCTAATATAATCTAACCCTTAAATGTCACTTACATGCATGATTATTTAACAGATCTACTTAAGAACTTCTGCATGTCTGCAGAAGAAAATATACATACAACAAAATCTTGGTTAGAGAGGAAAACAATAATGATGAATTTTTAGTTGATTTTGTTTCATATACTAATACATTTTTCATTAGTCGCTTTAGGGGTTCTATGAACGCATACTGTGAAATAAAATTGACACGATTGACGGCTATTGTGAGATCAGATCTTTTATTGTTTCTTTCAAATACCTATATATGTATAACATTATATTAGGTCTCGTTTTTTGGCACAATGTGTTTGAGCTATAAATATGTCATTTGTATATTTTGTAAAACTTAGATCAAAGTACAAAAAATACTCAAAAGTAAAGGTGAAACGATAAAATAAAATAAACAAGGTTTCAATTATGTGACGGAGGTTTGTGTATCCGAGCTTATATTACTTGCATATATATATATATCTATATCTCTGAAGTTATTAACGATGTACATTAAAATAGTTTTTGTTTGTTATTCATAGAATTAAAATTTCGACAATTGTTGAATGATTCCTATAGTATAATCAGAATCGTTCGAGTGATATGTGCATTAACTGTATTATTGTCAGACACGGAAACATGTGTCTAGAGTAACGGGAAGAAATATGGCGAAGAAGAGGGTGTATCAATTTTGAGTCAGAGTGACTATTAATAGTATAAGGAAGATAATCAAAATGGATTTATGTAGTTCTTATATATATTCATATCTTTTTTATATATATCAATTGCGCCCCACAAGGCATCATTTTGACAGAATAGTTATTAATATAAGAAAAAGGGGTTTAATTTGCATTTCTTGAAATCAGTGAAATTCGGCAGCAACGTTACAGGCGCTGGAAAACCGCCCTTGGTTAAATCCCCTTAACATGCCTCGGGCTAATAGAACAGACCGCTTTCCTCTTCTTCAAGATAAGATGAGTAATTGAAGTCTAATATATTAAAATATCTGCATCAGAAATATGACGAATAAAGGAGGAATAAAAAAGGATATTTGTAAGGCATACAACAGAAAAGTGAAATTTAACAGTAACATGGTTAATAGTATGGATATAAGTTGACTAAATTCAGTTTAGCTTAGTCCCTATATGCCAATCGTTCCCTTGTCTGTATAATAGATAAACATATATCAAATCGTGTCTTCTTTCTCATCACGTCTCAACCCCCGTTTCCATCTGCCTCCAGCGGCTGGGGCGCTGCCCTACTGACTAGTGCTGAGGCTGCTCACTTACCTAGCGTATAGTTTCCTACCACCACCTAATCTTAACAGATGAAGATCCATGATAAAATGCAGTTTTTGAGATTGACATAACATGCAGTTTTTGACCACGGCTTATCTTTATAACTGAATCACCATTTCTGCTTAGTCCTAATAACTCACCGTTTTTGACTGGCATTTTGAAACTTTCGAGAAGGTTCCCTCCTTCGATTTCTTCATATACATTTTCCCTTACCCTGTAAATTTTGTGGAGCGTACCTGCTACCGGGCTTAGACAGCTTATGGATCGATCCCAGCCAGTTAGTTAGAGAGTTCTCCGTCATTCTTTTTTTCTTAATTTTATCGGGACCCTGCTTTCTCTTCTTTTTGTTATTATTTGATTGCTAAAGAAAAGAATCAACTTTGATAGTTGTTACTTGTATGAGATTCTAGAGTAATACTTCTCAGAAGTCAAATAGAGGCGTGAAAAACGGTGTTGGTAAAATAGAGTAATAGGTCCATTATAACTGGTACTTGGAATTGAAAAATTTGAACTGGTGTAGTTGTACTTGTGGATTTAAACTGGTCTAAGCTGGCTTCTCTGAACTGATGTTAAATTGGTGTACTTGAGAAAACTGGTTTAGTTAGTGTTGGAAGAAAATAGCTCCCTTCAAAACCGTCAATAATAGCCAAATCTGTAATATACTTTCTAATAGGTTTTTTTCGATCGTATATATTTTGGATAGGAATAGTCCATTGAGTAGTCTATTTAATTATTTTGTCAATCAACTCTTCTGGATCAAGGGACAGCTTTCAATATGACTGATTCTGCTGTTGCTTTCAAAGAAGAAGGTAATATCTTTTATAAAGCGGGAGATTACAAACAAGCTGCTGAATTATACGGAAAAGCTATTGAAGCAGATCCGACTAATCCTGTTTATTATGGTAATCGTAGTATGGCTTTGGTGCAACTTAAAGAATATCAACTGGCTCTTCATGATACTATAGAATCCAATCAATATGGACCAGGCATTTCAAAAACTTTAGCCAGATTGGGTAAATTATATACTACGGTAGGACGTCCAGATGAAGCCATTTCGGCATTTTCGTTATGTGATCCACCAGCGCCTGCCGCAGATGTAATGCATGCTCATGAGATGTCTCGTAATATTTCACAGGCTGAAAGTTTTCTTCATAGTGAAAATCCCAGTTACGGTATTCATTCATTAGATGCTGCAGAAAGATATTTGGGAATTGGCTGTAGTATTCCTCGAAAATGGTCTTTACTAAGAGGTCAGCTTTATCTTGCTAGTGGGAATACTGATAATGCTACATCAGTTGTGATGAATCTTTTAAGATCTGATTCACAAGATCCTGATGCTTTAACTCTTCGAGGCCGTATTTTATATCAAGAAGGTGATAATACTAAAGCCGTAGCTCATTTCGCTGAAGCTCTTAGATGTGATCCTGATAATACTAATGCTCGCAAAATGTTGAAACTTTCTAAAGAATTGGAAAAATTACGAAATGAAGGTAACAGTGCCTTCAAAGCTGGTAATCTTCAAGATGCAAAAGATTTATATACTAAAGCACTTGATGTTGATCCTACGAACAGGGGTACTAATGCCAAACTATTCTCTAATAGAGCCACGGTTAATGTTAAACTAAAGTTATTACAAGAAGCGCTTAATGATTGTGATGAATCATTAAAATTAGATTCTTCATTTATTAAAGTGAAGAAAACCAGAGCTAGAGTGTTACTCGAATTAGAGAGATGGCAAGATAGTGTTGATGAATTCAAATCAGCTATAGAGTTGGATTCTGGTGATACTACTATACGTCAGGAATTACAGAATGCTGAATTAGAACTTAAGAAAAGTAAGAGAAAGGATTATTATAAGATCTTAGGAGTTGATAAAAATTGTGGCGATATTGAACTTAAAAAAGCTTATAGGAGACAAGCACTTGTTTATCACCCAGACAAGAATCCTGATGATCCTACAGCCCAAGAGAAGTTTAAGGATGTTGGTGAAGCTTACGAAATATTATCAGATTCTCAAAAACGGGCAAGATATGACTCCGGTGTTGATTTACAAGATCCCTCTGACATGTTTGGTGGAATGGGTGGAATGGGTGGAATGAACGGTTTTGGTGGCATGGGCGGCGGCATGGGTGGTATGGGTGGTATGGGTGGAATGGGTGGAATGGGTGGTATGGGTGGTATCGACCCAGAAATACTTTTCCAAATGTTTGGTGGAGCAGCTGGTGGTCCTGGTGGTCCTGGAGGTCCTGGTGGTCCTGGTGGTGGCCGTGGAGCTCATGGTCATCCCGGTTTTAGTTTCTCGGGCTTTTAAGACGGATTACTGAACGCCATTATTTGTTTGTACGATATTATTAAACTGTAACCCATCTAACTATAGACAAATGAGTTATGTAATGCATGAAATTAGATCAAAATCATCATATTTTTTTTTTCTTCCTTGGGCAGTTCAGTAGTTTGTCTGCCCTCACTCCTGGTGCCTCCGGCGGCTGGGTGTGGGCCCCGGACTCTCCGACTGTATATATATCCCGAAAGAGGCGAGCAGCGGGGTTTGAGACGGCGCCAAAGCCGCTGACGCAGAACAGGAATGGGACTACAATGACAATAGATGGCATCTCGAAGAGGAAACGGATAAAAGCATTATATGACAATTATAAATCTACAAGAGAGAAAGAAATAACTAAAGGTACTAATAAAAGAGATTAGGAGACTGTCGATGAATGTCCACACCGATCGAAAAAATTCGGTTAGTGATGGCCATCGACCAGCAATACTGTGCAAGGAGGATACATGACTAAGGATATGCCAAACAAAATAAAATAAAAAACAAAAAGTACTTTAACAGACAATAATTGTTGAAAAACAAAGGTAAAAAAACTAGACAAAAGAAGGCAGGTAAAGAAATATGCAAAATGCATTAGTGGAAAAATTTAAGATCTTAAAAAGAACCCCTAGGAAGAGACAAGCAACTAAGAGAATAGTCATTGCACGCAAAAATATTATTATGTTACTCTCGTTCTTTGGTGATCTATTTCAAGCACTGGCTTAGTGCTGCTAGACTGGTTCTTTTATTTTTGAAAAATCTTCACTATTATATTATTAACCACAGCAGAAGGCACCAATTTTACCCCAGAAACCTTTATTTTCTTCCCTTCCTTGTTGTTGTTGATGCTGATTTTGATAATCATTTCCATATTGTTGAGAAACCAAAGTCGATGGTTGTTGTAATTGTTGCTGCTGTTGCTGAGACGTAGATTGATAACCTTGCTGAGAATATTGATTGCCGTTAAGCATCTGAGAAGAAGAATTGTTTGGATACTGACCACCAGCACCACCAGCAGACGAACCAGGAACAAGACCACTCTTTGATAATCTAGCACCAGGTAATCCACCTGGTTGTTGCGGACCAGCTTGTTGAGCTTGAAATTGTTGTTGTTGAACAGCCTGTTGAGTCTGCGAACTGGTCCTATTATTCCTTCTTGATTTTGAAGCATGACGAACCATAGCAGGATTTGGTGGAGGAGGTTGAGCAGCATTCAAACGAGCGGCAGTAATATTATTATGAGCTACAGCAGCAGCTTGAGAATGTCTATTATTACCACCCGTATTAGCCGTTGCACTACCGCCAACAGCTGCTGCTGAATTAGTAACATTATTAATAGCATTACCAGAATTATGACCTGGTGGATAAGGATGGCCATAACCATGCAAGTTTGGTTTCTTATTATTAGCAGAGTCCCAACCTTTACCACCATTCAGTTTCATCCAATCATATTCACCATCTTCAACTTCACCAGTCACTTTAAGAGCCTGAGTAAATAAATCTCTTAAATAATCATAATCAGGAGTCTCCTCAAAACCAAGATTACGAACATAAGTTAAATACTGTTCTAACTGTTCAGGAAAGCCTTCACAAAGATCCCGAATTTGAGTTGTTTGTTTCTTCTCACCAATTTTTTCATATTTTTGTTTATTTGTAGCAGCTTTCAAACCTTGCCATGGTAAACCACCTCTTAAGAAATACATAAAAACATGCCCAAGAGCTTCCAAATCATCTCTTCTACTCTGTTCACGGCCTAAATGAGTATTAATTGACATATATCTAGCAGTTCCAGAAAGAGATTTTCTTTCACGATAAGGGATGTGTTGTTTTGTTTTTGGATCACGATACTGTTTTGCCATACCAAAATCAACCACATAAACCAGATTAGCAGTTTTAGTTCCTGGTTTACCAATAAGAAAATTATCAGGTTTGATGTCTCTATAAATGAGATTTTTTTCATGAATTGTTTGTACTCTTGAAATCATTTGTTTAGCAACCATTACAACAGTTTTTAAACTAAATCTACGACCACACCAATCGAAAAGATCTTCAAGAGAAGGACCTAATAGATCAAGAACTAAAATATTATGAAGACCTTCTTGACCAAAATAATATACATTTGGCATGCCTAAACAACCAACCAAGATTTTATACGTTCTGTATTCATCTCTTAATTGAGGAGCATCACTTTTACGAGGTTCAAATTTGATAGCCACTTGTTGATTATTTAAAAGGTTTGTACCTTCAAAAATAACACCAAAGGATCCTTCACCGATTTTTTTCCCTACTCGATAATGAACACCAACGACATTAGAAGATTGAATATGATTGCTCATGATGGGCAAGAGATGCGGATGTGATTGATAAGAGAGAAATGTGAGGAATTTCTGTTGTCTCAGACACGTACTTTGATATCAATTCGAAATCTTCAAAATAACACAATGTTGATGATTCGTCTTCGTCGTCGTCTCTTCTTTCCCAGCCTATAAATGACAATAATAACACTAACAAAAACAAAAACAAAAACAATACTTAATCATATGTGTTTAAGTTCCAAATGCTACTGATAATTCTCTCTACAAGATAAATAGTATAACTGTAGAAATAAAAGACTGTACAGTACTTTGAGATATCAACAATAGCTTAAGACGTGATAACAACAATAGCAATCAACAGTAACAACAACCTAAAGAAATATCAACAGTGATATTTCTAAACAAAACAACCTGAGAATAAGAGACACAAGGATGTGTTTGTATTTACCTCCCTGTCTCTCTATTCTTATCTTCCTTAACTCTCAGTTTTGTTTGTTTTATGTTTAGTTGTTAAGTTGTTTCCTTGTGTTTATATTGTGATCACTTGCTTCCTCCGCAAATAGTCGCTGTCCTTTTTTTATTTTATTTTATTGTATTTTATTTCTCGTCCAAAGGTTCATCGACTATTTCTTAATTAATATATCGCGGGTCAGGTTGGAAAGAAGAAAGAGTTCAATTCAAGAAGTTAAAAACAGAAGTTAGGTTTCGATGCTAAAAGAGAAGGTTGGTGGTAAAAATGGATGGAAGGGTGGGAGGCAGTAGACAGGGCAAGGCGGCACTGCTATTGCTAGTTAGGGGCCGTTGTAAGTGAGTGACAAGTCGAGGTAGCTAGGAAGGGGCAGGGCACGAAAATGTAAGAAGCTGGAGAGAGCCGTGTATAAAGGAGGGTTTACAGGCCACCGCGATATGCGCATCTAAGTATTGTACTGTACGTGTCATATATAATCTTAGATCTGTAGCGGTTTGGATTCCAGCTCTAGCTATAGCGGTCGTTAGCTCTAGCTCTAAATATAGTACGATAGAAGTCTTGGCTGGGAATTAAGATAACTAACTACGATGGTACTGAATGAATCAGAAAAAGTACAGTACATACAGTAGCTAATAGTTCTGTGCGGTGGGTGGGTTGCTGCTGATAGGCAGATATCGATGTGAGAGTTATTCCAACTGATCGAGCTCTGGTAGAGATCTCAGAGTCTGGAGGTTATTGAGTGCGTGTATGCGTGTATGTGGGTATGTGTGTATGTGTGTGTGGGGGGGGGAGGGAGGGAGGAGATCCAGTGGGGTAAGGTTCATATTATGAGGGGAGGGGAGCAAGAAACAAAACAGGGAATTGTTCACCCTTCAAAACTTTAACCTTTAGGCTAGTAACACACAACTGTGTCCACTCGCCTAAAACAAACTGCATGCGGCTAAGAAGAAACGGATGATCGAAAGGCGGTAAATAAGCTGGTTGATCGGTTTTGCACAAGCAGGCGGGGCGTCCTCCCCCTACCATACTGTACCAGCCATGTAAGGAAAAATCGAAACAAGGTTAAGGGTTGCGGGACATAATAATAGCAGAAATAGATGTATTACCATTTAGGAAAGGCGGCGGCGGTATTTTATCGTGCGGAGGGTAATGTAAATAGTGGCCGGCCGGCCGGCCGTCAGTTAGCTGGCAATCTGTTTTTTTAGGGGACTACAACGATCGACCTCGAGCAGTGGTCATTACGCCCTTCCAGACCACATGGTTGGAGCTCCCGAGAATTCATCTCTCCCCTGAGATCTTTATATATACACTGTACACATGCGTTGACTATGTCACAAGTCTTATTTCATGCAAAAATATGTATGCTGGCTTCCTATTCAACCCCCGTTGCCTCGGGGCTGGAGCGTTGCCCGGGATCCCATTTTGCTCCCTGTTTCAAGGCATGCCGGCCTGTTCGACCAAACATCTAAGTTTAACTCAATACTGTGATAACGTTAGTTACCTAACTTAAAGTTAACAGTTAAATTAAAATTAACCTTTCAGCGTTACAAGGTTAAAGTTAGAGATCGAGGAGCGTTTAATCAACTCTCTAGGAATACCCCTTATAACATGTGAAGAGACATTGATCATTAAATTTTATGTCATGCCAGTTACTGGAGGACCACAGGATCTCATCTTGTTTGATTTCTGAATTAATTATAAAAACGAAATCCTTTGAATAAGAAAACAAATTAAATAATATTTATATATTAATTATAATATATACAACTATAACTATAGCTAAATAGCAGAACAGCAGATTTCAGCAGATTTCAGGTTGTTTAGTGCCGCCGCCTTTCCGTTTGTTACGCCAAGCCTGGCGTGCGTCCAAGGCTAGTTTTGACATGCATCGCGCTAAATATAAGAAAAAAATATCTTCTTCAGTCAGGGATAACTGGTCTATTTCGATTTATTCAGGAGATTGCATAGTAAAATCATCAACTTAAGATTGATATTTTTTGGTTGATCACGATCGAATTTACCATATTATCACGTTACAAAAAGAGAAAAATAATTAATTAATTGATCGATCTACATCTTCTGCTACATTCTCTAGTTTGACTGCAGCTCGTTGGCTGCGTTCGAGTTTAGTCACTTCCCCTGGTTAAGCCGCGGACGGAGATCGGGAATATGGATCTTCTCGCCATAGCGGTGCCGTCGCGATGTATTTCCAGTGTTTGTAGTTAGGCTTCTTAAAATGTACATTTTTGATCTCTTTGAATCACTTCTGTAACTGTGTAAATAGGTGTTGAACCCTTTTTATCTTTTCTGAGCTAGTGGACCATTTTTCAAAACTAGTGATCCCCTTCTGGACGATATTTTCGCTTGCCTGAGTAAATCATCTCTCCTCCGAATTCTTCCCTATGACCCTTTCTTTTCCTTAATTTACTTGACACCGCCAGGAGCTGAACGTGTTAGCCAGTTCTGCTTGTGTCGCCTCCAATCTCTGTGTCTGTGCTTCCACCACTTCCCTACCCCTAGCTGGCCGTTCGAGGTCGAGTGCTCCCAATGAACTTACCAGTGAGTATCTTGACGAATTGAGCAATAACCCAGCATGCAACAGTGCAGAGCACCTGTCAGACCCTCTCTGGAGTTAGCATTACTGTATAAAATGTATATTTAAGTTATCCCTCTAATCACGCGGCGGTATCTGGGACACGGATCACTACTAGGCATCGCTCCCGTCATTTGTTGATCTCTCTGGTGGTTCCTCAGGCCCCCGGCTTCAGTTTTCCGTCTGACTACCGCTGGTAATGTTCAATGCTCAAAGGCACTAGGCGGGAAGAATATGGTGCGAGGCATATCAGAGGCTCTGGGCTCTGTCTTGTGCCAGAGGCGAGCATCTCCAATGTGCTGCCGTTAGAAAACTACGTTGGTCGACAATTTCAGCTACTGAAGGGCACAATTCTCAGTACATCTGACTAAATGAATGTTCTCTTGGTCGTGGCTGTCTTAACTCTCCGTGAAAAACTTGAGAATAATTTTCTAACGATCTGCAGGGTTCCTAATGATCTACAGGGACATGCAGATCTATTTCCATCTTGGCCAAGACAGAATGTCCAACACCTACTTCATATACGACTACTATGTATTAGTTTAACACCTACTATTTACTTATCGTTCTAATGTTTTGAAAGGATCTCTAGATATCTTGTTAGTACTTTTCGTATTTCCAAGATAACTTCAGCTGGTTGTTTATGAGCACGATACATTGCAACCACTATCTACTTATGAACTAATGCTAACGTAAATAAAAACTTCGGAGTAGACGCTTTTACTATCAAATAATATTTAACTGAAGTCACGGTATAGTAACTGGATTGAAATCCTTAATATCTGTTAAGTTAATAAATACCTGATGGCAATAAGATCCACCGGAGTTACTCACTTAACTTAATATTCTTGTAAAGGAAGTGAATGAATAGGCTAAAAACATTCTATTAAAGGACGTGAAAAAATAGCAGATTTCATGAATATCAAGATGTCCTTTGAGCTCACCAAATGGGTTTATATTCTGGATTTATGAATAAATAGGAATGTGTAATATCGATACTTCAACATAACCTCATCACCTGCAATGCTTTGTGATTTGAATGTTGTATGGCCGAATGATGCCATTGACGGTCACATGCCTTCATCTGTATCCAGAACTTTGGCTATTCTGCAAGACCTCGGCTATACCTGTATAGCACTCAATTGCATTCTGACTGGCAAAATAGCAAACAATTATCGACGCCACTTGGATATAGCCCCAATACAAACGGTGTTCCCGAATCTGAAGTTATTGAGTAGAGTGACCCTAGTATTGGATGATTCGTCACAGAATCAAAATTTCACTTCATTGCATAGCCAATTCGATATAGTGGCAGTGAGACCTATGAGTGAAAAAGCACTTCAATCAGCATGTACATCTTTGGAACTAGATGTGATCTCGCTCGATTTCTCGAAAAGATTACCATTCTATCTAAGGCATAAAACAATTTGCGCAGCTGTAGATAGAGGGGTTAAATTTGAGATATGTTATGGATCTGCTTCAACATCCTATGATGGTAGAAGGCATGTGATTACCAACGCCTGTGCTCTAGTCAGAGCATCTCGCAATAGAGGAATTATAGTTAGCAGCGAAGCCAAATCACCTATTGCCTGTAGGGGTCCTTATGATGTAACAAATTTGGCCACATTATGGGGGCTGGACCACATGAGAGCTCGAGATAGTGTCGGTAAAACTGCTGAACTTGTTGTCAAGAACGCCTATCTACGAAACAACAGTTATAAGCAGGTTATTTCCATCTCTGAAGATAGAACCACTGATTTCATAGCTGTAAAGCGGGAAACTCCTCAGAAGGATGATGATAATAGCAGTACGAAGAAGAAGAAGATAAAAACAAAGTGATATCTAACCATCTGATAACTACTTTATGATGAATATACAACGGACTTGCATATAATGTTTTGAAACGACCATGACACGCTTTTATATAGAATGTATTATCTCACTATTTCCATAATTGTTTCGGACAGAGCCCTAGACTCCTAGCTCTTTACGCTCGAGAAACTATGCCAATTAGCTCGAGCGAAGCAAGCAAAGGGGTCCTGGGGCCCAGCTGCCGAAAGTAATGGTTATAACCGATTTGTAGGATATGATGTCTATCTTATTATGCTAATATTTTACATATTTCTCATCCTCTAGGTTTTTCTTTTTAAAAATTATTATTTAAGAGATTGAATCTAATGCGGGGGAATCAAAAGGAGTCCATTTTAAAATTTATAATAACTTTTGTTCAACAGTTTTGACTGTAAAACAGGGAATGTCCAAAAAATCACAAATTGAAGTAATAACTAATTGAGCGTATCGAATGAAATATATCAATGAAAATATAAAATAAATCCAAAGATATGCTAATTCAGTAGAGTCGGAAAATTGGAAAACGCCTACATGTGGAAATAATCCAAATAATAATGAACCCACTAATAATGGAATCATTGGTAATGACCAGAATGGAAAAGGCTGTTTAGTTAAATGCGCTAAAATAATAGCAGTTGTGATTCGACCAAATACAAATGAAGTTGTAAGTGCGAAAAGAACTAAATGATTACCAGAGAGAATAATTGAATAAGGACTAGCAGTCCAGGTATAAACTGATAAAGTCAAAACTGCAATAGGCAGAATTTCAGGTAATACCTCAGAAAATGATTGACCCCTTTGTTTCCTTGCTTGATAAACATTATAAACACAAAATGGGACATGACAAATAACAATTGCGAAATATAATAAAGCAGTCCAAAGGTCCCTAACGAACCAGTCCTTAACATATGGTACAACAAATAAGAACAAGTTGGCAACTTGACCAAAAATGCCACCATTTAAGGCAATTTCTCCAACTGTCATATGCCATACCTCAGGACCACCGAAGATTCCCGTAATAATCATGACCAATACAGCTACAATAATTCCTTCCGTGGGTCCATTCATAAATCCCAAAAATAAAGTATGAGTATGATAAGTTTCCCATGTAGAAAAATACATGGCTATACAGGTACAAAATGTAGTTAAAGCGCCAGCACCGCTTGCACCAAGTCCCATACAAGCAGTTTCTACCAACCCACCTAGACAACAATTCAAAGAATCTATTCCGTGATCAAAAAGTTCACCCAATGGCGACGACATGCCAGTTTTACGAGCTTGTTTCCCATCTATATTATCCATTGTTTGGTAGAAAAACAGGCCAGCTGCAAATGTATAATATACCCAAGATGGTGCAGCACTTGTTAAATCAGGGATATAAATTTCTACACAAAGAATGTTAATATAAATAGCAATGATTCCTAATAATGTGATTACATTAGGAGCTAGCCAACGAGGCATAAATTGAGCGCACCATGTCCAATATGGATTTAAAACGTAATAAGAAAGATAAGATTGATCGACAGATTGATATTTATAACTCCTTAAATTGGCCAAAGCGGATGTTTCCAAGGCATTTATATTTTCTCCAAGTAGAAGTTGTTCAACTTGGAAAGCTAAAGTAGACCTTGTCCAATGATTTTTAGAAGACTGTTTTGACATGATTATTTGCTTCTATACTCTTGTCTCTATCTATCTCTATCCGTGCCTAATGGGACAAACCCCTGAAGCTTATAATGAAAAATTCCGCGAAGATCAACCAAAAAGTCGATTAGAACCTGTAATGAAGCTTATATCTCAAAAAGAAAAATCCTCTAGTCTATAATGAAAAATTTTATGACAAAAAATCCGTCGTCATTTAGTTTTATAGCTTGGGTTGTTGTTTATCTAATACGCGCGATAAAACGAAAACCTCAAAGAAGAGAGGTATTGGTAGCGGTTTATTTATTATACCGAGGCTATTATTATTATCCCTTTCTTTTTAAAACACCACTAATATTAATGACTTAAACTTGCTTCAATCCTTAATATAGAATCACTTGTCTATTTTGTTGTTGCAACACAAATATGTACTTATATTGAAAATAATTTATTCTCTCTCTCGAAATAGCGACAAAAGAAAAAAAATCCCATAGTTTTGTTAGCTTCGAGACAGATAAAATCTGGCCCGATCTTAATATGTCAATTCAGCCGTATGCAGTGCACGCGCATATATGCGGGTATTTTTCACATGACAATTTAGCTAATGGCTGACAACAGGTGAATGGTTAAGTTGGGAACCTGCCTCCGACGGCTGGGACGCTGCCCCAAACGCGCTGCTCGCTTCACTCGGACTCAATTCGTATGGTTTCTCCCCAGTCACTAGAGACAACGACTGTTACCGGAGAGGAGGTCTGGACTGTGCGAGAGAGCAGGCTTTATAAGTTAAATTAGTTACTATTGTCTCCGTGTGATCTAGGTCCAGTTCTCACATCTTGTTCTTATACTCGCGTATTACTCTATAGCTTAATTATTACTTTATTTAGGTCATTTGGTATCCATGTCTGTTAGGTAGACTTTATCCGCGTCTTATCAATAACAGACCTTTACTATATCTTCTCCTGTTAACGTTAAATTAAATAACAATAATAGGCCTGTATTGATACTTTCCAGGGTTAGGATATTTGATGAACATTTTTTCTTTTTGTTGGAAAATCTCATACAAAAAAAAAACTCCCCAGACTCTCATTATCAACTGAAGAATTTCATGATTCAACATTCTCGATGATTCCTGGGGTGATAGATAACATAGCGGGAAGTGGTCGGTTTCTTCAAATCAAGTCACAAGCTGACCATAGACCGTTAGAATATTGTATGTAATTAATGTCCTGAACGAGACTTGATTCTCTTCTTCACCAGCGAGGTTGCAGAAAGAAAACGAGATCCAAATCGCAGATTTCAATGACGCACATAGAGTGTACGAACCAGATGACTCTTTTGCTTCGGCGACACCCCCTGGCTCTCGCTGTGCTCAAGAAACTAGATTTAGCCCGAGCGATGCGGTGATCTAGAGGTACTCGTGGGATTGTGTAAGTGGGTTTCTAACTTTTTACAGTGGATATATGGACATGTCTTATCGAAGCTACAATATCAGCAAAGGTGTTGACTCATTTGAAGGAACAGTTACCAGCTGAACCACATCAACTAACTCATGTTCGACGACTTATGAAGGAAGATGTTGTTATCAAAAATACTGAGACATTGAATGATGAAGAACAGAATCCCAGCAATGAAAAAAGTGATCAGCAAAATGGCGAAGACAACGATAAATCCCATCATATTTCTATTAAACGGCCTCACCCAACATACTTGCGTATTGCGATCTGTACAGTGGATTGTGCGCCGGATGAAGTTAAAGTCAAATCTATTCTTCAGGCAGTTACTAGTCCCGATATAATAATAGAAAGGCGACGATGTTCTAAATATCAAGCACATACTAAAGAACAGGCAGCGGAATGGTCAGAAAAATCTGGTTGGCCCATAATATGGAGAGGAAATCCAAATGCTGTAAGAACTGAACTTAGTGACAAAGAGGTTACTTCAATGATAACCCATCTAAAATATTTAGTCCAGATATCCAAAGAACATAAATCTTCAGAATTACCAATAACAACTCTTATTGTCGATCCAGTTACTGATAAAGTTCTTATAACCAATTCTGATTGTCGGCATGCTAATGGCAATCCAATTAACCATAGTATAATGATTGCATTATATGATGCAGCCATGTTGGAAGCTGATAGACGGAAGCAGTTAACGGCTGAAAGAAGTTCAAGAAGTTCTTCAGTATTAACTGATGAATGTGTTCCTTCGAGGTCCGCTACACCTGTTATCAGTAATGATAGATCAAATAATAAAGAGACGATGACAAATGGTATAGCTTCGTCTATTAGTACCACGAGCATATCTTCTCCATCATCATTATCTTCTTCTTTGCCGTCATCGTCATCATCATCATCTTCTTTTACTTTATCTGCATCGTTATCTGATTCTTTATTTCAACTTTCTCCAGATGAGAAAAATTATCTTTGCTTAAATCTGCATGTATATACGACCCATGAACCATGCCCTATGTGTGCGATGGCTCTGGTTCATTCGCGAATTGGACGACTTGTATATATAAAATCATGCCCTGATACTGGGGCTATAGAACCTACGAGTGGTGCTTCTTACAGTGTGCATTGGAATAAAATGCTTAATTGGCGATATGAAGCTTGGAAATGGTGTGAAGAAGGTTATGAATCAAATACAGATGATGAATTTATTTCTTCTGTTGAAGGGATTGATCCCCATATCAACGGATAAATGTATATGTAGAAGCTATGACTTAATGACTGAAATAATTTATTTAATTTATGAAAATGGTGAAGTATGTTTTAAGTTTTTTCTCCCTTTTGGCGAGCCAGGGTCTGCGGGTGCAGATGAAATCAGGTGCACAACGCCTTGCTCAAGTTCATGATTGTCTAGGATTATCAGGCTGATATAAATAATTTCCTTTCAGAAATTCAGTACTGCTGCCTAAATTTGATGTTGATTCACCACAAGTTTATTCCTATCTTATCAGTTCTGTCCGATCCAGATTGGAATTATTTAGATCACTCCCTGCATA
This sequence comes from Sugiyamaella paludigena, assembly GCA_030579875.1. Taxonomy (NCBI): domain Eukaryota; kingdom Fungi; phylum Ascomycota; class Dipodascomycetes; order Dipodascales; family Trichomonascaceae; genus Sugiyamaella; species Sugiyamaella paludigena. The sequence continues at coordinate 267,675 of JAKTRU010000003.1, read as the reverse complement.
AACGGCTGTCACCTGCAATCATCCCAAACGAGAAATTCTTGAGACAAAATAGTAAACAAACGTTCTATAAGCGATGAAGTCATTTAATATTCTACTGTTACCCCTGACCTATATGTCACGTACGCGTTTGTTTCAAACGCCAGATTCTTGGTATGTTATCCATTATGAAATCTAATCGTCGACAAGTTAAGATAAAATGCATTGCAAGCATTGAGTGATGTTATATATTTTTCAATCCCTGTCACTTTAATACGAGCTATGACTTGCATCTCTTCACAACAGACTATAATAACATGCTTGCCACACAACTAAGCAGACTGTACTAAGTACTGTTCAGTACAGAGGATTATCTGTCGATGAACAAAGAGATTTGCCGCTTGAACTTTCTGCAATAGCATAGTCAATATGACAAGCTCATGGGAAATACCACATTATAATAGCTATATAAACTCTTACAACTCACTTCCAAACAAAAATATTTAAATTTCAAAGCTTTTGTAAATGTCTCCTAATTGTATTATGTGAATTTTAGATAAAGACGTTCCTATTGTCAAGCAGTTGGTCAACTAGCAAAATTGCCCTCCCTCATTCAGAAGGTTGTTAATTAACTGTTATCAATTGAAGCCTATAATTATACAACTTCATCATAAAAACCTATAACAAATGCAAATATGGACCGTCAGCGATGAGAGATACAATAGAGTCTGGACCGCCTGAATTATGTACCTACACTGCACATAACCCCAGCTGCCGCCAGAGGACATGTATCTGACCACCACCTACATGCATGCATATATCGTTGGGTAGCGTACAATACATATATACATACATGTATATATTCTTCCAATCATCTTCTAACGGCTTTAATCTTTTGGGTCAGTTATTACCCCTGGGAATTTAACCCCTAACCTTTCATCTCTAATAAATCAACCCACAACAACACTAACTTGATCAACCTAGTAAACAGACATTCCACGTGATAAATCAATTAGTCGCGCGCACACAAATCGATATCACTTCATGATTTTTTAACTTTAAAGTTTAAGTTCACAGGTCTACAGATCTCGGCTAGGTTTCACTTTAACTTTATCAAATTTCTATATGTTGTAGTATTTGTGGTGGGTCCAGAAATCTATAAAATTACATTTTAACTCTCATAACAACAGATACGCAGATACGCCCTTGTTTCCTTTGTTTACTTGTAACTTGAATTGTGAGTCTAGGGGTGATTGCTTTTAATATAACAATTGTTCTACAAAGTAAGTGGATGGTCTTGTCTTTCTGTTTATTAGGTCACTTGGTTTACCGTTCAGTAGGGACTGTGAAACGATGCTCTTGCTTCTGTTGATAGAGGAAACTCTATTTTCTATTCCAGATCCGTTATTACACCGTCTGATCTTTCCACCTCAGTCAGGTTTTCATTGTTGTTTCTCTCTTTGAGTGACAATCACAATGACCACCAGGTAGATTGTTGGAGAGCGTGGACATAGAACGGGATTTGCTATATATTCAGTCGTAGGAAGACCTTTCTTTAATAACTAACTCATATGATTAGGATTATGACCGTATTGCCCAATTCATGATACATGGTGGCCTAGAAAACCACAAGTCGAATCTTTAGTCTAAAAGTTGGCTTTTTCTGGTTAGAGTTGAACTAAGTAACTTAACCTAAAAGTTGATCTTTCGCCTGTGGTGGAGCTCCTGGTTGGGCCAACCCCATACTGATTAGGTTTAAAGTCAGACTACTTACTTATATTATGTCTTATTCACCTTCATCTTCTTCTCGCCCCTTAGCGGTGCACTCGAAATCGGTGTCCTGGCATGAATCATCATCGAATGGTCCTCATTCTTCGGTTGTAATACCCCCATCGTCGAGAAATAGTCTACCACCAATTTATTCCGAACGAGTATCTGAGGAGGATATATTTGGTTGTTCAGATGAGTCGGTTCTTTCTACGCGTCCGATAAATATCGAAAGAGGAACGAGATCTACAACGACCACGATGATCAAAAAGACATCTGCAATATTCGTACCACCGCCATCCAACATTGGACTAATTGGCTCAGATAATATATCAAAGAGTAATTTGTTGGCGAATTCTGATGTGTCGTCGGCTGACGCCACTGGTAGCTCAAACTGGCGTATTTCACGATCAGCAGTTTTAGGAAGAGGCCCCACTGGCTTAGTAACCCCGTCTCGATCTTCTTCTCCAACCAAAAGAGTCAGGACTAGAACGAAAATTAATCCAACTCCAATAGCAGCAAACTCTGAATCAGAATATAGATTCCCCTATAGAAGACATAGCCCAACTCTTTCGGAATCATTTTCTAATTCGAATTCGCTCTCACGTTCAAATTCGTATTCACATTCACATTCATATTCACATTCACATTCGCATTCGCATTCACATTCGCATTCACATTCGCATTCGCATTCTTCAGCAACGAATAATTTGTTATTCTCAGATACAGATGATTCTATGACAGTTATGAGTTCAATAACTTCGCCATTATCGGATTCTATTGCTGGCGATGTCACCAGCAGACTTGCCGATATATCAGCTTCTTCCCCATATATCATAAACTCCCAACCCAACTTGCAAGAGATTTTCATTTGCTTGGCTCATAAGGAACGAAGAGTTTTAGAAGCGAAAGAATCACTTGATAATGCAGAACAAGAACTAACACTTTTCAAAACCCGTTGGAGCTCAATTCTGAACATCCCAGCTAGGAATGGCAGTGCCTCCAATGGCAAAAATAATCGTGGCAGTGGCGACGGCAGCGGTGATGGCAACGGATGGGATAACACTGATACTATGAATATAAGTTTCACAGGTAGTAACAGTAGGAATAATATGACTTATGAACCATCCAGAAGGAGAAGTATCACGGCCTCTCAAATTTCACCATCAGCATCATCACCTTCGACGCTAAGAGACTTATCGGTAAAGCCTCCTTCCCGTCCAGTTTCACCATCCCCTCAGATAACTGCAACTCGTAGAATTATAATCCCTGTTAATGCTCAACATGGAATGGGAATTAATGTGGTACCTTACACGATCAGCAGTGATGAAGATCAAAATCATAATAATGATTTTCTTTATCTAGATGATGATGATATCCAAGCCGAGAGCTGCAACTCTGAAATGGTTTATTACGATGACCATCGATTAGGCAGCTACTCTGAGAACGGCAGTTATATCCAAACCATTCGTATAGATCCTACGATCTCTGCTCCTATGGCTATTAGGATTCTAAGTAATCTAATGAGAAGTGCGCTGGCTATTGTTTATGAAATCTCTGCAACCACTCTGGGAGGAATTGCCACTGCCTTCTGGCAGGTATCCGACAGCCCTTCTTCAACCAGTGATCGACAGTCCACGATTGGCCATGCTGATCATGAGAGCGATGCATCTTCTTCAATAGGTCATCGTTCTCTTCGACCTCATTATCCCTCCGTCACGGGAACCTATTATGGAGCTGCCACCGAAGGGATTTCTAGGAATCAACTCTGATATATACTTGGTAAATTGCTCTGGATTTTTTGCATTTTATAACCCATTAACGAGTCCTTAATTCTATATTAAATAATGATTCATGAGTTCTACATATTCTCCTTCTCTCAATTTATTAAGCACCGCCTCAGGCGAATGGCATATAAAGTAGAGAGTAACTTTACATTTCAACACAACTAACATGGAAGTCTGTCTTTCTCCCATCATACAATGGTCCGCAGTACAGCTTTGTAGCAATAAATAAAATATGAGAACAAAGGAGAAAGGACGGGACTTGGGATGAAAGTCAGCCACCGCAGCAGAGTTATTGATTGCAAATCTATCATGATTGGGAGTGAATACACTGGAGCACTCGCAGCTGATAAGCGCAGGCAAGGAATAGCGACCCAGTGAATACCAGGAGTAAATTCGTGATGTGTCTTTGGTTAGCAAAGAACCAATAAGGAATCATAGAGCCGTCTTATCTATCAGGGTATCTTCAAGAATACGGTGAACAGAATCCAGATTTTGTGCATTCTTGACAACCAGTTCGTTCTTATTACTATCTAGCAATTCATCATTAAATTCGGCTAGCTTATTAGTAATTTCTTGAAGACGTGTTAAATCTTGTTCAGATGCATCATTTAGATCTTTGGTAAACTTTTTTTCCAACACGTCGGTCACAGCTGCCGCCAACCGAACCATCTTAGATATATTCACCTCGCTAGCGGGTCGAAGGGAATTAGAACCTTCATGGTCATTTTCAGTTTTCTCAATGACTTCTTCTATCTCATCTTCAATAGAGCCTGACCGGTACAGATAATGATTTGGAAGCTGATAATCTATGTAGTCGTCCAAATTGGCCTTTATAATCCGTTGGCGATTATCATCCTGATTGATAAGAGCCTGATAGGCTACCTGTAAAGGGTGGTCATATTTATCATGTCCACTGCGATAACTAGCTGGGAATAACGCTACAAAATCCTTATAGCTAAGGTAATCGCGAATTGATGTTTCCGAAAGTAGATATTGAGATAATATCTCTTTTTCCATGATTATGAAAGGAGGAATATGAGAATATTACAAGAATACTTGAGCTAAGTGGAGAGAACATGGCTGCGGAAAGAAGCGAGAGAACGTCATCGCCAAGCTACGTTCAAAATGTTCCTGTTATTCAAAACTCAAGCTGTTCCTGTTATGCAAAACCAAAATGTTCCTGTTATGCTCCAGAAGCCAGAGCATTCAACCGGCCAAACTCGTCTGAAACGAGAGGACATGGAGAGTAACAGGAGGAAATCGAGTAAGAAGTTGATGATATAACAATTCAATATTTCTCGTCATAAGCTCTTTTATATATTAGACATATATTCATTAAGTGGAGCTATAAATTACATCATTACTATCTATTGCAGATAAACAATTCATAACCACATACAGTATAATTCTCGTTCATAACCACATATATTCATCATAAAGAAAACCTAAGCTTGCCTTGAAATAAAGATTATGATTTTCTAGTCCTTTCAGTCAATCATTTTTCATCATCTTAGAATAACATTAGCATTCCGTAAACTCAAATATTGTTGATCAGCACCAGGAGGTAACTCATCAATCGCTCGAAATATCTCGACGTTGTAATATCTCAACCCATGCCGTGATGACTTATATTTGCCAGGTAATCCAGTAATATCACACCAATGTTTCTGAGGCTTCAAAGACGGAGGAGCTTCTATACTGAAATAAGTGGCCCTATCATCAGTAGGGGGTAGGCTAGCTAATCTTCGTTGTTCATCAGCCAAAAGAGCCTTAAGATTCTTGTAACGCTTATTAGTTTGTTTCCATGAAGGATTTTTGAACGGCCGTGGAATCCCAGAGATATCAGCTTCTTCTATTAATGACGACATAATGAGGCAGGATGTTTATCGACCAGAACAAACCAAAATCAAAAACAACTTGGAGAAGAAGAGGTTGATTGCGAAGTTGCCATAACTATCCAATATGCCGGGTAACATAATCGTAATCACGTGATATTCTCTGTGCGCGCGCGCGTACGTACGTATACGTACGCCCGTCGATCGATCATCACGCGATTATTCGCTTCGCCTCCTGAACTTAATCGTTTATTTGTCGTGCTGGGGCTCTTACCAAGTTACTCCAGTAAGGAATGGAGATCTTATCGCTTTCGAACATAGAAAAAGGCAAGGGTCAATGCCTTTGCCCCGGCCGTCGGAGGATGAAAAGAGATCTCCAATTTCTGACCCTTGCATGAAGCAGATGAGATCGGCAGACATGATGACTTCATTCGAGAGAGACTCTGCGTAGAATGGCTAGAGCCAAGTAATCTTGTTTCGATTTAATAAATTTTTTCGATATCATTTAACAATTATTATTTATTCTAGCAGAGTATTTTTTTCTTCTTTTAAAATATTTCTTTGAGAAAGATTACCACATAAGTTGGGTTGATATTATGAGTCTTTGATCAGGGCACTGCAAACTTCTGTGCTCTATTCATAGTTTTCATAATCCGTATCATTAGTTCGCTCATCTTCTTCTTCTTCGCCATAGATATCATCCTCATCAATACAATAAAAATAATCCTCTTCTTCGTATTCATTATCTTCTTCAGTATTCTGCGACATGAGTTCTTCTTTCCCAGATATAATCGGGTAGGTCAGGCGACGAATCCAACTCTTAACAGAGTGTGGTCCTTGATATTTATCAAGATAAACAGCTCCTACATATGCCTCAAAGGCATCAACATGGACATTAACCTTCTTAGAACTATTTCTCTCGTTCTTGTTAGTGGACTTGTCATTATAATCTGGAGCATGTGCTTCAATGACCGCCACTTCTTCTGCGAGATTAACATTCACATATTGATCAAAATGAAAATTATATATGTAAGCCCAGTTTCCAAGCTGACTCCTGATTTTATCTTTCAATTCATTTATTTGTTTCTTGTTGTAATGAGGACACTCCTCGAGAATCAAAAAAGTTAAGGTAAAATCAAGAATGGAATTCCCAAGAAAGCGAAGTCTAGAACTGTTTTGATAGAACATGATAGACATTTGCAATCCTTCTAAGCTCTCATTTCGACCGTAAAGAGGCTTTTGCGCGAATGATAGCCGTTCCATACGTCCATCAGATAGTTGGGGCAGACGAGGGGGCCATTTCCAGTTAGGAGTTTTGTTGTTGTCGTCAGGCTGAGATAATGAGTTTACAACCTTCAGAGGGGAGACAGTACGAGAATTAGATAACCGGGGCGATGAACTCTGTGACGATAGCGTATTCAAATTTGGATCCGAAAACGGGAGTAGCTCTCTTGGCGGGTCCATTACCGAAGGCGGGAACAATCCTGGAGGTGGAGATAATCCTAGCGGAGTGGATAATCCTAGCGGGGGGGATAATCCTAGCGGAGGGGATAATCCTGGCGGAGGGGATAATCCTGGCGGAGGGGATAGCTGTTGAGGTGGAATTAAATCTGAGGTTGAGGATGATCCTGGTAGTGGCAACAGACCTGGATGTGGGGTCAACTCTGGAGATTGGGATAATAATGGTGAAGGAAATATCCCTTGAGGTGAGGACAAAGTTGGAGGAGGGGACAGCCCTCGAGGTAACGATAATCCGGGAGGAGGCAGAAGTGTAGAGGAAGAACCGGGAATATCGAGCTTGGGTGAATGAGGATTTGAACCAGATGAAGAAATATTGTTAGATTCGAGTTGTAGTTTATAGCCTTTATTTAAGTTCGAGATATCTCTTTCATTATGAATTGCCGGAGATTCAGATTCAGGTTCATTACTTTTGTTATCTCCACTTTGTTGCTGAGTCTTGGAATCTGAACTTTTATCATTAACGTCTACCGTCTCATCATCGTTGCTGCCATCTTGTTGTTCTTCTTCTTCATCATCACAATCTTCTTCTTCATCACCTTCTTGATCATCATCATCTTCTTCTTCTTCTTCATCAACTTCCAGGGTATTTTCACCAGTAAATGGTGGCCAGGAAAGCATATCATCGACGAATTCAGGTGTCAGTTTCAAAGATAATTTCAAAGCAACTGTTGTAAAGAAGTTCTTGGTGGAGAACAAACCGGACATCATTTTGATATTTGATAGATATTTCAAGAATCACCGATATCTTCTACAAATAAAGAATGATCTATAAACGATAATTAATATATATCCCTGTATCCTTCAGAGGCGTTGTTTGAAACACAAATAAAAACAGTTGATTGATCATGAAATGCCTCATCAATACTCTCTTAATATGATGACAATATTCTTACATAAGTGGACCCTGATAGTCTCAGGTTCATGCAGCTAAGAAGATAAGGAATTTTAAACGAAGATCTATATGCATAGTATATCCATTTTGGGATGATAACGTCAACGCGGAAAGAGTTAACTTATCATCAGACAGCTGCCTATCAGCTCAACTAAACACCGATATCTACGGAGATAACCTCGAGTAGCTAGAAGTCCAATCGATTTGTCCAAAGTTTTACTTGTTCGCTATCGCACTATCTCTAGGTAGTAGGTAGACTCCAGATATTGTGGATCAATTCGGTCTATTTTTTCAAATGGCCGTTGCCCGTCAGTTAATCAGTTCATGCTTCTTTCCTATAGTCTTGCTGGCGGAGAAGAGTGGACTCACTTCTGGATGAATTCGATGTTATGCATATTTCACAGAAATCCACCCAACTAGAAAGGGCATACACTCTTCACATATCTTTCCAGAACTTCTCCAATTTATCACATATCTTTATCTTCATGTCCTTCAGAGAATACCATTTAATTACTATTGAATCGATCAATATACGTCACTGTTCAGATCGACAAAGCGAGGAATTGTTATGACTACCACAGTACACCACAGTAACTATGTCCTTCAGAGAATACCATTGAATTACTATTGAATCGATCAATATACGTCACTGTTCAGATCGACAAAGCGAGGAATTGTTATGACTACCACAGTACACCATAGTAACTAGTTACTGCCACACATTATGAGAATAGTACCCGGCGAGGGTGAGTTAACTTTTATATATTGACTAGCTTCTAGCGACTAACTCGGAGAGAGAGAGGGAGATGGATCTGAGAAACTTATACTTGGCTCCAGTATCTCCCGTGCGCACCCGTGTCACTTTTTCTTAGCTGTCTGTGTAGAACCGTTAGTTCTACAATTATAAATGGATACACTCAAATATTGTAACGTGTGCAGACGCGCGCGCGCGCCGCATGGGGTTACCCGGGTTGTACTGTTCCCCTGTTCCTGCAGCTGGTTACCCTTGATTTCTGGCGCGCTTCTCCTATCTGCTGCTATACAGAAAATAAAGTATTCCACTATGCTTTTGGATGAGATTTTTCGTTTCAACTAACGATAACATAGGTTAGGGAACCTTTATCATAGATATATATATCTCCATTAAGCGTGAGAGAAATTTCAACTAGATAATCAGTACTCTATCTGATTTCGCTTTTAAAATCTATTGCGCGGGAATAATTCGTTCATATATAGAAGATTTACTACTCCCCCCTGTTGAACGCGTACAATGACTTCTAGAATGCCACCTCAAGGAACTTCCCATAATGGAGGAGGTAGTACTGGGACGGGAGTTAATTTTCATAATCAAAGGCGACCTTCTGGTACACCAATTGGCAATGGGCCAACTGGGCCAACTGGCCCTGGCGGTAATGGTGGGAAAAGGGCATCATCAACTGTAAGTTCAAAAACCTGCTTCTCCTGAAAGTCCATGATAATCATTTGGCTACATATCTAATGTCTTCTTCCGCTTCATAGACCGTGTATCTTGTTATATGCCAAATTTAGGTATTGGATGAGAAATATTTAGAATTCAAGAGCATGGGATCTTGGAGTGAGAGCCACAGTTGTCTGAATATTCCACTGCTAAAAAGGACATCCAATTGATCCAGTGAGCAGAAATCAACAGGTGGGGGATTTAATCTGTCGAATACTAACATTTTTAGATGAGTACAATTGAATCCACAGTTACAAGACTATTGGTAGCTACCAAACAACTTTTGGAGAGTCTGACTCAATGGGCACGTGGAGATGCTACAGAACAAGATGTTTCCGATGTTTATGTAAACTTAGGAAACGAGTTCAACGTTGCGTGCCGTGCATTCATAGCAGCTAATATTGATATATCTGATTTGGGTGATGTTCCCCAACTATTAAGAACCGTCCTAGAAAAGGCCCTATCAGATGATGCATCACAAGAAAATCTAGACCGATATTTGCCATCGATTAGAGAAATCATTGTCAAGTTGTTAAGACAATTGAAACAAAAACAAACAATCATCAGGTCATCAGCAAATGGTGGGTCTATAGGAGGCGGACAGATTATGGCGATGGGCGCGCATCATTCACATCTAACAGGTCCTAGTGGTCACCCGCATCCGAGACATACTATGGGACCACCTCCTGGTTCGCCTCGTCTACCCCCACCAATGAAGTTTCCCACTAGATCAGAATCCTTATCGGGACCGGTTTCACCAGTTGGCGGTAGTGGCACAATGATTCCGCCTCGTCACAATAGCGTAGGAGGTAATGGATCTTCATCAGCAAGGCCGTCAACGCCATTATCTACATCAGATAATAGTAATATCCAACTAGGGAATGGTGTACCCGGGTTTCATGGCCGGCCTCCACCTCCTCCGCCAGGTAGTCTCTTACAGCAGAATAACAGTATAAACCGAAATGGTGGACCCCCTCTTAATATCTCAACTAATGCGGCAAATGTTCAATACAATTACCATCATCAACGTGGTCCAGGCTCAGTATCTCCACGGAAAGATAATCCTCTAGTTGCACTTCAACGTAGCGAAGCCTTAGAAAGACGTGCCTCAAGGAGATTCTCTGCATATCAATTTGCAAAATTAACAAACAGCCCTCAGGCTGCAAGGGACGCTATTCCTGACATTCCCCCTCTTCCACCGAAAGGAGATCCCAATAGTTCACCCAGTGGTAGTAGGAGTTCGTTGTTACCGACCATCGGATCTCATTCAAGTGCATTAGCTGATTATACCTTATCCACCAGTGTGGTAGATGATCATCAGCAGTTACAGAAATCAAGTTCGCCTCCATTGACATCGGCAGTGTCTGCTCCTTCTACTCCTGGAACTGGAGGTATTTCAGATTCAACATCAGCGACAATCAATGATGAGTCAAATTCTAGAACTGTCCCAGTGTTCCTTCAGATTGGGCATAAGGTGAAGAAGGCTATTTTAGAAGTATCAGAGATTACTACCGCTTCTCTTCGGCTTCAATTCATTGAAAAATTTGCGTACTCTCCCGGATCGGATGCCTTCCCTGATATTTATATTCAGGATCCGAAGTCTGGCATAAGATATGAATTAGACGAGGCATCAATCGGGGAGGTACGATCGGGGAATGTATTGTTGTCACTTAATATTGAAGTTATGGATGAAATAAAAAAACATTTCGATGAAGGCTTGCAGAAATTAGCGGAGAATGTAGGGGACTTAAACTTGAAAATCGAGCAAAATACAACGGCGTTACATCAAATACAAGAACGAGGCTTAGTGACTGCCGCTTCAGATCATTCCAGTGATAATGGTATAGTTGGACGAACGAGTGCTAATTCTGACCGCCCTCGGCCTATATCTAAAGTTAGCTTGAAGCATGTAGAATCGCTTCGTAAAGATGTAGCAGTAGTAAGGCAAATTGCATCATCATCGTTGTCTAGCCTAAAGGGCCAAGTTAATGAAGTTCTATCCAAATCTAAGATCCTTCAGAACACTGCAACCCTTCTCACACAAAGTAGTGGATCAAGCCGTGCTTACATGGAGAACTGTCACAAGAAACTCTCTGGTGAATCCGATAGCCTTTTAACCAATGTTGATGATTTACAGGACATTATTGAAGCTCTTCGTAAGGATGTCGCTCAAAGAGGAGTTCGTCATACTGCTCGCCAGCTTGAAACTGTTTTTAAAGAGCTTGCAGATGCTAAGGAAGATCTTGAAAAAATGTCTTCCTATATCACCAACGAGCGCCCCAGCTGGAAGAAAATATGGGAGCGTGAGCTGGATACTGTATGTGAGGAACAGCAATTTTTCAAACTTCAAGAAGAACTTGTTGCTGATCTACGTGATGACCTAAAGAAGGCAGAAGAGACTTTCAAGTTGGTGGAAATGTGCTCCCAGGAACAATCGAAAGTGAATTCGACTCGGCGCCCAACGCAGCCTAATATACTGCCTGTACCTGCTGATGGCATAGTGCATGTTAAAGATGCCGTTCTCTCGGAAGTTTCTGCATTGCAGCCCAATCACGAAAGGAGAATTGAAGCTATTGAACGAGCTGAAAAGATTAGGAAAAAGGAACTTGAAATGCGGGTTAGAGTTGGTGAATTCGAGGAGGAACTAGAGGAATTTGTTGGAGAAAATAAGCTCAAGAAGTCTGGAGGAGTCGAAGAGACTGAACGACGACTGAAATTACGTGAACAGAAGATGCTTGAAGAACAGAGGAAGAATGATGTTGAGGCAAAGCTCCTCCGAGTGCAAGAAAGAGAGCGCAGAAGGGCCGAGAAGCAGCAGGAAAAAGATGAGAGAACTCCAGGGGTGATTGAAGAAGTAGAAGTAACTGAGCATGCGGATGGCGACATTCGACCGTCGTCATTGCCCTCATCTTCTACGGTTCCTGAACTTGACGTTCCAAAGGAGGAACAGGACATTAAGGATCTAGATAGTGATAGTTCCAATGGGGTTGTAGAAAACGCTGAAACGGCTAGTGAGGGAGATGATTATAATAAATAGAAAGAATTATATTAGTAAAATTCAGAATTGAACAGCATTACAACAGTACATAAGTTCTTCGTCTAAGTCAGATTCCTGCACACACGCTTGCTTAGAGTACGTACGTCTAAGCTAAACATATAAGTTGTATATCTTGACAAACATCTTTCTAAATCAATCAATGGAGCTCGATATACCATGATAGATGCTATGTTCTATGCAGCAGCTTCCTCAAAACAACTCTCAGGAGAATAACGGGACATGCAAAAGAGATCTGAGCACTGCCTCAGGAGCAGGGACAACTAAGAAAAGTTCAGTCGCATAGATAGTGGTCCTCAGTTGATCTTTAATGTTGAAAATGCTCACTTTAGTTTCTGGTCAAGATATTGAAAGGTACTTTTATATCTGGTCTTTTTCCCCAACACATTGCGAAATCCGCGAACGCAGCAGTCCATGACATCACGACATGAAACAACCCTGGCTTTATACAATTCACTTCTTTGGAATTTGCGTACGACAATAATTACAATCTTCAGAATCCAATTTCTTATAATCCTGTCATTCTTTCTAGACAGTTTCATACATTTTCTGTCAAACACCTCAATTCTGATACCAACATTCTCACAGATAGTGGTGAAGAATTTCTTTACTGACTTCATATCAGAAGTATCGAGATGGTTCAAAATATCAAAATGCATACGATGACGAAGAAATCGGAGGAGTTTCCCGAACATCTGGTTTACTTGATCATTAGACTGGTAAAGTGCCATATTTGCCACAGTGGAAATCGAATCTCGTTTATCCTCAATGGGATGAAGTGTAGTGCAGTTAATGGTCCTCCCGAGATATGAGATTTCATTGATGTTGACAATTTGGGTGGGAAGAAGTTGAAGCTGCTGAACATCGCTAGAGGATATTTGAAAATTAGTGATGGTTTTGGCAGGATTGATATGTGCACCAAACTGCTTGAATCCTTTATGCATTCTAAGAAGAAAATTCTCAGCTTCTTGTAATTCACAACTTACGAACAGGAAATCATCTACGAATCTAAGAAGGATACTTTTTCGTTTATCATAAACAAGATTCTTTTCCTCTAGGGCATCATAGACTAAATTACATAAGAGCGACGAGGTTACAGAGCCCTGCGGAACGCCCTGTTTCAAAATGTACTTGCTGCCGCTTATGTCAATAAGACATCTGTGTAAGTGTTCTGACAATTGATTTATGATCGTATCTTTTTGATATATATGGCCATATGATTTATCAACCAGTATCCGGGAGAGTTGTTTCCGTTTTGATTCAAACAAACTTTTGACGGTGCTATTGAAGCCAACTCCTAATGAACTTTCGAGATCTCTTGCGATTGTTTGATATTTCCCTCTATATTTAGGTGTATCCACTCTACAATCAAACGTTTGATAGGTCTGTAACCAGTATGATTTACTTCTAATGAGATCCTTAGCAATTTTAAAAGCTTGATCTACTTCCATCGTATCGAAGCACTTTGAGATATCCACTTTAACGAAATATAACTTTGGTAAAGTTTCGTGATTTGCGGCCAGTTGATCACGGAAGGCGGAGAGTCGTGGGAATAATTGAAATGGACTGAATAGACTAGCAGCACCACGGGTATGATAAATTCTTTTTGCTGTACTAAGAACCTTCTGAAGTGGCCGCAGATTATAATTCACACTTTTAACGCCAACTTTTGATCCTAATTTTGATGAGAATACGGTCTTTTTACTATGATCGAGATCGACCGGAGCTCTGCCCAATGTAATTATAACTCGATAACCAGAAGGCTTTGGAACCAAGCGTATCCCAGAGTATCCCAACTGGATGCTTTCCATTATCTTAGGTTCTTCTTCCTTCGATATGGCCTTTAATTTGTCTTCTTTGAATTCTTTAACTGACATATCATAAATAAACTGCCAAATATCCTGGCGATAATATCGAATAGCGTAAAAATTACCGCTAATTTCGGTAACATAAAAATTGGTCCTAATTAAAGTTGCTAGAAATTTTTCAAAGAACCAATAGAGAAATTCTAGAAAGAGCTCTTGTCTTTTCTGAAAGTCACCGAGAGATAATTTCAGATGCTTCTGTAGTTGTTGCTTGCCTATTATTGTCCCTGGATGGGGTGCCAGCCAGGGAATTTCAGAGATGCGGAATCCTTCAAATAAAAAATGTAGTGAGGCAGATTCTCCTCTACGAAGTTTAATATATCGACTTACTTTATCATGTAGAAGTGACCAATTATAATCAGACCCGAAGGTCGCCCTTGGGAATATATAATCGACAACTAAAACACAGAATTTGATTACCTCGTGGAAACGAGTGAAGAGATTTTGATCTTTCAAAGCTTGCCAGTCTCCTTGGGGTAATTCACTACAACTATTATTCATAAACAATCGATAAGGTGTGTGCTTGTTTCTGGCAATCATTTTTTCAACAAGAGACCTGACACCACCTTCAGCCGTTAAGCGTTTTGGAATTTTTAACCGTCTTATTTGAGCACGTTTAGTCCTATTACGTTCATACCTTTCGCGAATATCTCCAGATGAAAGTTCTTGAATTTCGCTCAGTCCGCCGGGCATTTTAAATTGTAGAGGGAAAATCTGGACCATTACATGCTTGATGTGAAATTCACTATCATACTGTTCACTACCACTTCTGCTGCTAACAGCTCGACCAACGTAAAGTTTAGAAGAGTTAAGACAGAATGATGGTTTAAATCCAAAAGTGACTTGATCCGAGCTATTTAAGAATGGTAGCCCATGGAAGACTCTCGCTTTCAGTATGGTGATTCTGGAGGCTCGAGAAAGAGCGGAAGCAGATCGAGACACCACTTCCGTACTTTGGCCCTGCTTAAGATTTGCCGACAAATTATCATGACTGATTTTTTTGCGTTTTATGGCATTATTTCTTTCTGTAACATTGCTAACACTAGCATTTCTTTTCCTTTTTCTGGCAATGCTGCCACCTAGAGAGTTTATCGCATTCCCGTCATCATCTAAATTTTTATCACAAATGAGATCTATGACATTAGGTCCCGATAATTGACAACATGTATTCTCCATATAATAGAACAATGAACATCTAGTAAGTAAGAAAAATACATATGCAGGATCAAGACGTGATTGAAGCATTCTCCAAGGAAATGAAGACAATAGAGATAAACTAGAATTGGCATACAATGTTTGTACGCTTTCTTTCCCTTGTAAAGAATTACCAAACGTTAGGACGTTCTTATTATATGAGGAATATTGGCCATTCTGACGTTGGGTTCTAGAGAGCTTCTCAACCTCAACTATAGCCGATTCAATTAACTGATAATGATTTGAATTTTTAGCACGAATTTGTTGACCTTGTAAGGATGTGACAAACTGCAGAGGAATAGGAGAATCCAAGTTAAAGTTAACACCTACCAAGACTTCGCTTGTTAATAATTTCTGATACAGATCATCTTCCTCGTTATCTCGCAGTCGTGCAGTAATCCGAGCATATTCCCTATTATCGAGAAACTTTTCCAAAAATTCGTTGAGACTAATGATATTGGTAAATAATTGCTTTAATTTATGAATAAGAGAGTCTTTATTCATTATCAATGGGATTTCACAGAGTAACAAACATTGAAATTTAAAAAACACGTAAAGCGGAAGTGTCGCGTTCAAAAACCACGCGTTACGGTCTCGTGAATTGATATCGTCAATAATGATCACTTATTCTTCACCTATGCGAGACTCTCGGATCCAGGATCTCAACTCGAGGGACGATCCTCTACTACTTCGACCCGCAGATTCTTCCTCATAGTACAGATTCAATACTGTTATTGGTTGTTTCTCGTGATACTGACTTAATATTTTCATTGGATAGAATCCTTGCTGTCGCTGATTCTTCCTCGTGGTATAGAGTCTATATTTCTTTCATTTTCTCTTGCGACACCTTTTTATTGGAATTTCTTAGTGTCATATAAACAGATAAATCCTCTTATCAGCCGAAATATATTCAGGGTTCGGAATCCGATTTAAATATTTCAACTTCACTTCATATACATACGCGTGCTTCGCTTGATATCAATCCATCGATCCCTCTATTGTAGCGGAACAGTTAAATAGTTACATATTATACGATGGCAATGGCTGTTTCAAAATTACCACAGGCCTTACAAACAGGGTTTGCTTCTCGTTTAAGATTGGAGCAAACTTCATTATTTATTTCTACTCAACCTATAGTTCGAGCAACGAAACGAGCAGCTGCCGCGAATACTATTAACTATGCCGAAGTTGACGAAGATTTCGATGATGATGATGATGATCCTTCATATGGAGGAAGTACAGGATACGGTGGAACTCCCATGCCTGGTGGTGGTGGTTATCAGCAACAACCACAAGAACCTTTAGAACCTAAAAAAGTTGAAATCAAACATCCAGCAATGAGAACACGGCATGTCCCATATACCCCACAACAATTAGCAGACATAGCAGATAAAGAAGAAGTTTTGGTACCGTTAAAATTAAGCCTTGAATTTGATAATTATCGAATAACGGACTTTTTTATGTGGAATCTTAATGAACAAATATTGACTCCTGAAGCATTTGCTATTATCACTTGTAATGATTTGGAATTACCGGTAGGTTATACTAATAGCATTGCCACCTCCATCAAATCCCAGTTAGCTGAATATAGCTCTGTGGCTGATATTCAACTATCTCCAGATTGTGGTATTCATGTCGTTATGCATTTAAGTGTGAATCTGGATAAACAACTCTATGAGGATAAATTTGAATGGGATTTAGGTTGTGATTTAACTCCCGGAGAATTTGCTAGAAGTGTTGTTCAAGATATGGGGTTGTCGGGTGAATTTTATCCGGCGATCACTCATTCAATGTATGAAGCTATTATAAAAATGAAAAAGGAAGCCGTTGAAGGTCATTTACCACAAGAAGTTGATAATCTAGCAGCATTTGGAGCTGAAGCTGGATGGAGAGTAGAACAAGAATTACTTGGTGGAGAATGGGCTCCAACTGTTGAAGAATTATCTCAGGAAGAAATTGAAAGAAGAGAAATTGAACGAGAAAGAAATATTCGTCGTTTGAAGCGGGAATCTGCTAGAATGGGTGGTGATATAACGGATATTGGTGGACTGTTTGGTCGAGCCAAGAGACGGCGATATGATAGCCCATCCCAAGGAGCTAGTCCTGCTTTTTGGTAGCATTGTTTTTCATATAATTATACCCACTCTTCTCTCTAGTCTTAGTCAGAGAAAATATGGTTGTTCGAATTGAGCACCGCTTCACCAGACCTCGAACACGAGCGTTGGGAGAGCTGCGTGGTTGCAGAATCATTCGAAAGTCGATTTTTGTTACTTATCACTGGTTTAATTGACTGGTCTCGCAGACAGAGAACCGACGCAGCTATTAATTAATCATAGTCATTCAATAATGGTAACGAACATAAATGTCCCCGGAGGCGGATGACACTAATTCGGCGTCTCGGGAGAAGTATTTTTTGCAGCATTAGAGTTAGTCTATTTAATTAATCAATTCTATGAGCTTTATGAACGATTGCCAACAGGTAAGTTCTGTCTGAACTTTCGTAGTTGTACCTGATGAGATTGGCAAGTTAATTGTAACCCTCCATGGCTGATATATATTACAGACGATATTGTAGCTGTGTCTCGCCAAGCCTCTGCCTCTGGTAGTTTGGCCGAAGCGGGGATGCACATCCCCTTTAAAGGGATTTGTGGCGCAGAGAAGATTCTGAGCCATCAAAATCAGGATCAAGCACTTAATCAAATCACCCAAGGAAATGTTAATAATATATCATACGAAGTTTAAACTTCGAGAGCAAGTCACATTTGATCACGCCAATCCTGACGGAGACACATTCGTATCTTCAGTTTTCCAGCCTGCTAACAATCAGACATTTTTGGTCCAACGGGCCTGTATCTACTTTCTCTACGGAATTTTACTATTACGGTTATTCATACATCTCACACCGTTTCGCTTTTCTACATTTGACGGCTGGCTGGATTCATTTTAGTACTCCGTTCTGTCACTCCTATTATAGTCGAGAGTCGCCGTGTTGACTGTGCTCCAAGAATGTGATTACGTGTCTATAGAGGGCTGCTCAACACTCACACCATGAACTCAATAGTGTCTTCCATACACATGTGATATTAAATAACCAGCTGAATTTGAGGTCGATGTAATAATTATTTCTAGGAAGTTAACTTTAAGAAGGGTTCAAGTCGCATGCATAAGGGAGAACCAAAAAAAAGAAATGTTTAATTTTTTTACGTAGATCTTCGTCTGATATGCATGTACAGTGTACTCTATACATCACCCACCCGCCATTAATTAAGATTTTGGAATTAGATATTGGGCGTTGTATGAACCCAATAATACTCATACAGATAATTCATACCTATGATTATTATAATTAATAAAGAAAATCAGAGAGGGAAGGCAGAAACAGTAAGTACCTTATTATAATACTACTAATGATTATAATCATAATCATAAATTCATATTTTATTTGACCATCATATTTTAATACCATAATAATTATGGTGGCTTTATCGGATCTCACACTCAACCTCAGCCGGTTAATTTTCTTTGGGTTAGGTTTTGTACCACATTTGCCCTGCAGAATGCTCCTTTTGTCTGCATAATGTATAGTGCGCAACAAAGCTTAAATCCCGTGGCTGGATAAACAGATCAAGATCTTCTGTTTTTCTCCGTTCTCGAATTTACAATTTATGTTGGCTGGAATAATCGAAAACACTTCGGGCTATAGCCATCTTTTTTCAAGAAGTTTTGTGCATTAGCGAAGAAAGAAACCTCGTCGCCTAATTTAATTGATCATCTATGAGTGGCTGGTTAATTAATTAGCGAGAAGATAGATAAATCTATAGATTAATTTCTTGAAAGAGAGAATCAAACCAACCAGCTTCACCCATTGCTATATGGGGTCTACATACGTTATTGGCTTCACATCTTGATCTATACTCCTGGACCTGCATCTAGATCCTCGCCATATATATAGTTTGCTTTATTCCTCAGAACTCTGTTTCCCTTTCATCTTCTACTAAAAAAATATTTTTCAAATTATAGTTAAGCTCCCTACAGAGGTAGTATCGAGATAGATGGCATTTATTCAGAACAAATCGTAATCATTTGACAGGCAGCAATTTTTCTTATTTCACAATACCAAAAAACGTCGAAATCTATATAAATATAATACTTGATACCGCCTCAGTTGTTGAAGAAGTATTACTCTTAATTGTTTGTCGTTCGGTCTCCTTAAAAGGGTACTTCTGTCTCGGAAAATAAAAATGCAAGAAATTCAACAGGTCAGAATATTAAATGACGGCGGTGCTGGCGCTTGCGATATAAGCCCAGAGGATATTTTTCATCATCATCTCTATCCACCTAAATCAACGGATCTTCTCATTAAGGACGATATTAATATCCCATACCCAAAAAATTCCCATCATGAAAAATTGAAACAAGTTGCTGTCTCTTCCCATTACTGGAAAATTCCGGACAAGCGCCAATACCTTTCAGCAATTGAAACTCATGAAACTGATCCCCTGATTGCTATTGCTAGTGGTTCGAAAGATTCTAACCTATTCATTTATGAACTAGGTTATAATGACATTGAACCTCGCAAATCAATTCTCACTCATCATCAAACAATCACTCTTGGCGGAATCCATTCTTTAGCTTGGGCATCTCCTCATGATGCTCTGGGGAGTCAAGGAAATATCATCTTTACTGGTCATAACTCAGGAATGGTTCACATGATTTTACTATCAGATCCTTATAATAGCAATGATCCAGCTGAAATATTGAAAAGGTTTAATCATAATAAACATGTTAAAGATGCTACAAGTACGAGGATTAATTACCTAAGTTTGACTTCAAATAATTGGACTTGTTGTGCTTCATCGTCAATTATGACATTATTTAATGAACATTTATTTCTGTGGGATCCTAGTAGAAGCGATGTTCCAATCATGAAGAAAAAATCAAAAGGTATATGCTGTTTTGATATTTCTAATTTCCATGATGGCATTATTTCTGTCGGAAGTGTCAAGGGAATTTCAATTCGAGATATTCGTGATAAAGGAAATTCTGGGCTGTTTCCTCCAGTTGGTAATAATACAAAAGTTTCTCGAGTGAAATGGTCACCATTTAATGAAAATTTGGTTGCTTCAGTCCATGATGGAAATGTCATCAAAGTATGGGATATTCGTTCTACTTCACCGATGCTTTTGTTAGATGGACATTCCGATGTGATAAATGATATTCATTGGTCGAACACTAACACAGACAAATTATGGTCTGCATCTAATGATAGTACTTTACGCATGTGGGATATTCATCAATGCCGAGAAGATGAACAGAACAGAGAGAAAAATAACATTCATAAAGATGAATTGAACGATTCTACAGATTCATTAACTACCCCGGCCAATTCAATTAATTCTACGACTACTATCAATCAGAAACAACGTGATGTAAATTGGGTCCCTACAAAACCTTGGAAATTATACCGACAGAGACTCTCAAGATACGATGAATCATTTTCTTTGGGATATTTTATGGATCCTATTCAAAATGGACCATCCTCTTCAACTACGGTTTTTTCTGAATCTAAGCAGTTCTTGACTCTTGCCGCGTTTAATAAAGGAGATCCAGGTGTACTGTCTATTGATAATGATGGATTTTTTGGTCTTCATGTTGGAGAAGGTCTTTTATCAAGAAGAGGATCCCAATATAGTGGTTATTCGGATAGTTTGGATACTAGTGATGATCATAGTAGTGATGATGGAAGATTCTATTCACCTCCACGATGAGGTCAACAAGTCGTATTTCTTTTTTACTTCTCGTTCCAGGCGGCCGGGACAAAGTCCCAGACCCCAACACTTGCCGATTCATTCAAGTTTCCGGCTAGCCTGGAGCCATCCACGCTTCTGCGTCCTTTAATTCTAGTTGTGAGCAATGCTCGCCCCTTGTTTGTTCTGTTCTATACTCCGCCCATACCCGTAACACATCAAGCATAACAAG
Source organism: Sugiyamaella paludigena (assembly GCA_030579875.1). Taxonomy (NCBI): domain Eukaryota; kingdom Fungi; phylum Ascomycota; class Dipodascomycetes; order Dipodascales; family Trichomonascaceae; genus Sugiyamaella; species Sugiyamaella paludigena. The sequence goes on along the minus strand of JAKTRU010000003.1, from coordinate 246,327 downwards.
AGAACTTGCCTATCCGTACGACAAACAAAGGAGGTACGGTTTGTCGCTCGGTTAACTATCATTAAAACAGGCTGTTCTTATATATTTATTTTATGTGATACCATAAAAATAAAATAAAAATAAAACGTTTGTAGTATGTCATCAATAATTTAATTGAAAAAATTAGAGAAACCATCCATATCATATAACATCTGAAAGGTTCTTTTTTCTAAACTCCCTTAGCAAATGCTTCATACCGTTGCGAGGTATTCTCATAATTATTAGGAAATAATTCGTCGCGATTCTTTGCTAAATATTTCAGAAAATCCTCTAAATGTTCCTTAAGAACAGAAACGCTTTGAGGATCCATATTTGTTTGAGCGATAAGTCCAGGAAGTGAAACAAATAGTCTTAACAAATGTTGTGCTCCATATAATTCACTCATTTCAGCATTAGGATGAGCCTTTTTGACCTCAAGATATTGTTGTCTTTCAAATCTATAAAGTAGAATATTACCCAATGATCGATCAAAATATAATTTAATCCCTGATAAAACTTCATCGAAGATTTCGGCTGCACCACTAACAGCACTACTGTTTTTTGGCTTGGAGTTACGATATAATTTGAGAATTTCTACAACGCTGGGCTTTTGCGGTAAACGAAGCAATTGATGCTCTTTAGTAACATATTCCCAATCATCTACTAATAATGACTTTAGTGAATCGGGAACCGATATATTAATTTCTAAACGTTTGACAAAATCTTCTTCTCTTTCAAGATCATCCTGACCAGACACGCGTGATCGTTTATTATAGCCACGCGTAAGTGCCGAGCCTCCACTTCCACCACTAGCAGAAGCTTGAAATTCATCTTTAGGTCCGTCTTTACGTTTCGAAGAAGAGCTCGTTAATGATGATGATGATGCTGATGTATTCATATGATGATAATGTCCATTGCCATTTGAATTATCTCCTCCATTTAATGAATTAGCACCAGCTCCACCACTGCCTCCTGATGAGGATTTTTTTGTTTTGCTTTGATTGACAGCTGCTAAAGCAGCTTGCTTAAGTTCTTTTTGTGTACGTAAATTCTCTTCATTCCAAGATAAAACTCGATCCTCAGCAATCCATTCATCCCATGTAGATTTCCAACCTTTATAATGTACGAAATATGCAATTCTATCTTCGAATTCTGCAGGCAAATCGGAGATATCGGCTTTTTTGTCTCCAGATCCTTCACTCGGAGGTGCCTTAGCCACAGCTTCTTTGATTGAAGGATCGTAAGCTTTTACTACTTTAGCTTCATACAATAATGGTCCATGAAATGCCAAACATTTGGTACCAGCAGAGAGTGGTGTAGAAACTTTCATTTGAGGAAGCATTTTTGCTGAAGAAGAACACAACTATCTACAGAATAGAAATTGACTAGTACGGAAAATCAAGATGAATATATTACTTCTACGCGCGTAGAAGAGAAGAGAGAAGGAAGGATCTTCTGAATATTCAATATCACGAAAGTTCCAATAACAGGCAAAAATTGTGTATTCTATGAAATATCAATCGAACATTCTTTTAGTGAGGTATTTGCTTTTATAGAGTGCGAATCAAGACTGTGGTACGAGCTGTTCCTTCTCTGACCGGGATCTGGTTGGATGATTGGTTTCCGGTTTCTGTTATTCTCGTTTTCTACTCTCATTAAATCTCATAGCTCGTATTGAACTCTGCCTTCCATGGCTTATGGCACATCCCGTTTTCCCACTGCATGCATTGATTCAGGGTGATAAACTAAAATTTAAAGAAGCTAGAATTCTGGGAAAGATCAGCCACAAAAGAATGACTCCCCGATCAAACTTTCTGGATGAATACTGCGAAAGAGAAGGTTGAAAACAAAATTTCGATTAATCATTTGAGAACATCTTTTGCTCTGTCGCTTCTGATGGTTCAAGGGCTCGTGTGCGCGCGCGGGCGCGCACAATCGTGATCACGTGCGGTTGTGCGGCTTACTTACCGGATTCAGTCGAGCCGCGGAAAGATCCTCAGGAGATCAGCCTGAAGAATCGTATATATTTCTAATAAATCAGTCGATATCTGATTTTTTGATTTCATCTCGTTTTGTTCTTGTTTTGTTTTGGTTTGATTTGATTGTTTAATTCATTTCTTCTCGTTGTCTTCGTTCGCTCATCTTATTCTCATTTTATGTGTTTTATATGCTTCATTTGATTCAACGATGGTCGAATATGAAGAAACAATCGGAATCGTGGGGGCTGGGTTGGTCGGATGCTTAGCTGCGTTGGCATTTGCTAATAAGGGATTTAAAGTTAAAGTATTTGAATCAAGACCAGATCTTCGTGCTGCTGATCAACAACTCTTATCGCAGTTAAGATCAATCAATTTGGCAGTATCTTCTCGAGGGATCACTGCATTGAAATCTGTAGATGAGGAAATGGCAGCAAGAGTACTTAAAGATCTAGTGCCTATGCATGGTAGGATGGTTCATGACTTGCAAGGTAATCAGGTCTGTCAGAAATACGGATTATATGGCGAATGTATTAATTCGATTAATAGAGCACTACTCAATAGATCTTTATTGGATGAAATGGACAAACTAGAGAATATTGAAATTGTATTCAACACCAAATTAATAAAACTGGATCTAAAATCGCTGAAACCAAGGGCTCAGTTCTCGTCCTTGGCATCTTCAGACAATTTATCTGTAGATGATGTAGATATATGGGTTGGAGCTGATGGCTCATATTCAGCGGTTCGGTCTTATATTCAAAGATTCACTCCTATGAATTTTAGTCAAGAATATATTGACCATTTATATCTTGAGTTACGTATACCAGCTAGAAGTAGTTCAAAGAAATCATCGTCTTACTTTGATTCTTCTTGTTCTCAAGAGCCTAAGCTTCTATCGAATTCTTCTGATGATGTTGATTCATTGAGAGAAAGATTTTCATTAAATCCGAATCATCTTCATATTTGGCCTCGTCATGAATATATGTTAATCGCCTTGGCAAACTCTGATGGGTCATTCACTTGTACTTTATTCGCGCCTAAGAAATTGTTTGAAACAGGAGAATTGAATCCCGATGTTGATGATTCGAGTGTAATAGCATTTTTCCGGACCAATTTCCATGATGCTTTGGATTTAATGGGTGAAGATTTACTTCTTGAGTCGTTCCATAACAACCCTCGCGGATCTTTAGTTTGTGTTAAATGTTCCCCTTACAATGTTGGTGGAAAAGCTATTATAATTGGTGATGCAGCTCATTCAATGGTGCCATTTTATGGACAAGGTATGAATTGTGGATTTGAAGATATCCGTACCTTGATGAATATTCTTGAAGCTCATAAATTTAGGAACTTTGATATTGCTTTTGATGAATATTCTCGTACTCGTCATAAAGATTTGACTGCTATTGTTGATCTTTCGATGAGAAATTATATTGAAATGCGTCATGACGTTACTAGTACCGCTTATTTAATTAGAAAGTCTGTAGATGGTTTATTATCTAGATTCATGGGAGATCTATGGCTACCACTTTATACCATGGTCTCATTCCGAGCTGATATATCTTATTCTCGGGCAGTTGAGGACCGACGTTGGCAGAATGATATACTTACTTGGGTTTTAAGAGTTGCATTAGGAGGGTCTATCTTGGCATCTGCTGGGTTTTGGCACTCCCGTTTATTGACAGGTTTGGCTAAGATCACCGGCAGGTGAAAAGTGATTCCGAATGGACAACCTTGTTTGAGATATACATACAGATGAAAAGATAAAATAAAATAATGTATTTAATATATATAATAAAATCTCCCGTTATTCCTCAATCACGACTTTATTCAAGGAAGAATTGCATCATCCCACCAGGTTAATACTAAAGCAAGTCCTACAGTATCAAGTAAAGAAGTAAGAGCCTGGACTCCAACTACAAACAAAGATTTATTCTCCCAGAATAGACCGGATACAATTGAAGGAGCAGAAGAACCAACAAACAACAGTGAACCAACTATAGCTGCTCCTTTGTAAGTTATTGTTCCCGTAAGTTTAAGTAACGCCGAGACGGCATAAGACTGAAGACCTGAGCTGACAAAAGAAGCTCCATATACCGACAATGCATTAGCAGCTTCTTTGCTTTTTAGGAATTCTTCTTTAGTCTGAGCTTCTCGAGCTTTATGGAATGCTGTTCCGAAAATTGGCTGCGAAACAATGAAACTAGTAGCATGATTATAAGCAGTTCCGAAAGCAATTGCACTTTATAAAGTTAGTAAAAGGCGTCTACTCGCTGCTAGTTCATAATCGAGAGTAGAAAACTCCAGAGGCGTAGTGGCGGCGTTGCCCCACAAAACCTCGGCTCACAAAACCTCGGTATAATAGTAAAATATTAGATCATTGTGATAATATTACTTACGCGGGGCTAACTGAAGGATATGAAGTAGTGAAAACAGACATGGTCGAAGTAGTTATTATTTGCAACAGATCGATGAGACAATTCAATAAACAGAAAATTTATAGAAAATTAAAATCAATTGAGAAATAAGAATAAATGGGCAGATAGATCAGCTTTATATAGTTTCGAGAGACTAAGATAGGTTACCTTTGTTGAATGCCAGGAAAGGGATTGGCTGATCTCAAAGGGTAGGGGTGGATGGCGCGTGACGTAAATGGGGCAAAGTATATGGGGATCATGATTTATAGTGGTCTAGTATATACTTCCCATTATAGTTTTGGTTGCGATTCTTATTTTTGCTTGCTCCGAGACACCTACCGGGTTTTGACCGAGAGGCGTTTATTTCGTTAATTCGCCTTGAAGAAGAAAAATAAATAAAATATAACGTGATCTACAGGGTCAATTATAATTAACTATTTACGCAGAGCAGCCGAAGCGGAAACTGAAGATAGTGAATTCTAATTATTCTTGCGAGTTGACACATATCTGGTAATCAAACGGGATCTTTCCTGACCCCTGATTGCCAAAAATGGGATTCTGATCCAGGATTTCATTAACTTGCCCCGCTATGAAGCACGTTTGCTGGGCTCGGTCAGTATCCGATGAGATGAGTATATGGGTTAAGGGTGAAAACTGAAATTCAAAAAAGGCCACTTATAGAATTCTTGCTGCTCTCGAGGAATAGTGACAAGAGATCGGATTGGAGAGTCCCATTTCGTCGCCAGCAATGGTAGGGTGATTGGATGGTTTAACTGGTTACTCGGCTCCGAAATCTACCGGAGCGAACTACAGGTCTAGCCCGCGAGGCCACAGTATTCGGAATCATTCAGGCCGAAATTGTTATATAAATAAATTGAGACTACATTACTATTTCTGTGGCTGTTGATGTTGAGCACGTAGAACTCGAACTTCAGTATCAAGCTTATCCAACTGCTTTTTTGCTTCTAAAAGTACGCTTATTGATTGTTGCAGCGAGTCAAATTTGGCTGAGACCTTCGCCGTAGGCATTGTTGGTCTAGCAGGAATATTAAGTTCATTAAGAGCAGCAATGATTTTTGATTGTGCGTTTGATTTGAGGGTAGTAATTTTGGTAGATCGTAAATAAACACCGGTGCTTGGTTTATCTTGGTATGAAATTCCATATGCTGCTTCTTCTTTAGCACTAAGTTTCTTCTGAATAACTTGAGCTACTAACGACCCGTTATTGCTAGATGATGATTCCTTGGTTCCAGTCTTCTTGTGTTTTTCAACTTTGTCGGGGTTTTCATCTTTGCCACCACCCTTTTCTCCTTTAACACCCTTAACACCTTTCACACCCTTTTCAGCCTTTTCTCCTTTCTCAGATTTCCCAGGTTTATCGCCTTTCTCTGGTTTGTCTAACTTGTCGACCTTCTCTCCTTTCTCTCCCTTCTCGTTCTTATCGGTCTTTTCCGTTTTAACAGACGTCTTAGGGGTTGTCTTGCTATCGTCGGTCCCTTTCGAAGATTTGGCAGCTCCTGGAACAGACGGAGTGTTGGGAACGGCTGCATCGATACCAGCACTAGTCACTGCAACAGGAGACAATGCCCCTGATTCAGCTGTAGGAGAAGACGTGGCATCTTTTCTCTTACGCGTTTTATCCGACGTCAGTAAAGTACTTGTCAACTGGGCCAAACCTTGACTAGCCTGGTATTGGGCGATCGAACCTGAAGCCTGAGGGGCATCTAATAATCTTAATAAATCTGCTCGTTCACTTAACATTCTCTCTGCAGCTGCTTCAAGTTTACGAGATTCAATAACTAATGCTTCTTCTTCAGCCACTTCAGCAGGACTTCTACTTAACAATCGTTCCAAATGTGCTTTACGCTTAATTTCGTTATCTTTGGAAAACTTCATTTGTTTGTATAAATCTTCTTCAGCTGTGGTCAATGCAGTTCCTGATCGAGATTGTTGTAATTTGAGAAGCGATCTACATACAGTGTAGAATCTGTCTTTTAAGTCTTCGATTGATCGAGAAGATGATAAATCATCTGTTTTTTTTTTTGTGTTCGAAGAAGTAGCTGTATCATTAGGTGTTTCACCATTTTCAACGCTCTGAGCTTCTTTATCGCTATCGATCTTGTCTTTGGTCTTATCATTCTCGCTGCTTTCATCTTCATCTTCATCCACATCCATCTTATCATTGTTATTATCACCATCAGATTTTTCTTTAGTATCATTATCAGTATTTTTTTCGTCCTTATACTCATATCTATCGTGTATCACAATCCACCGTAAATCATAATCTCGACATAATTCAAATAAATAATTAGTCTCATTATAAGTCCAATTAGGATCCGAAAATGCTTCTTTGTAATCGTTTTCATCAAAATTCGGTACGCGTATTTTCTGATTCAGTTTTGCAAATGGATATTCTTCATCGTCTTGATGAGTTCCTCTCACCCAGTGATGTAAAATCAAATCATCATTTCTAGCGGGATTTTTGAATGCTGTCCATGTCCTGCATATACATGTTAGTAGACCGTTATCCCATTCATTCAGTTCCATCCACGCAATTTCATTCTCTTCGCTATCATCATTTCACTCACCAAGGCGTGGTTCGCTGTCTCCATGTCGGTTTATCCTTAAATTTGGGCTCCGATATAGATATTGGCGGTGTGTTTTCACCCAGCAAGCTATATAGTTCACGTTGCAAACCATCTATTTGTTAGTATATATCTATCTGCGGCAGCTGGACTAACCCAATCTCTCGCTTCGCTTGGAAAGATCTAACTTCTCCCGCGTAGTACCCCAATAAGAGCATCCGGAAACAACCGGCGGAAGCATATATTTTTACTTCAAAGCTTCTGGCTGAATTGCAGTTGATTCCCGACTTGGTTCCTGATTCTGATGACACTCACCTATCTTCCTCATAGCCGCATCACTCTTGGATTTCTTAGCAGGTGGGGGCTTAGATGCCGGCCGACTCGGTAAGTTCAACATATCTCTCACATCTGAAGACGACATCTTGACCCAGACTAATTCAAAAAACTGGTTTCGCCCGACTTGAATCTGGTATATCGAAGAAGATGAAGTGAAATTGAAATGGCAGAAGTCAAATTATTATTTGGTCGTTCAGCCGTGCATCACGGGTTGCAGTTAAGTGGCCTAGCTCAGAAGGAACTTATCAACTGGTCAACAACGGCCAAAGTGCCCCAAGAATGGTGAGAAATGGAGTTCTGGGGTTCTGAGGCTCTGGGGCTCTGCGCCCTGTGAGAATCAGTGAGATACGGGACAAAACCCATTAAGATACTAATAAGAAATAAATAAATATCTTATATATATATAATACAATAATTACTATTCTTCTATCCTGCATGTTTGGCTAGGCCTGCTCCTTTTGGAAGCTTCCTATTATCACCTAACTCCTCAATCTGCTTACCCTTGTAAAAATGTGGGGCTAATTCTACTAACCATTCAGGCTGAATTGGCATACAGTTGCGCATAAACTCTTTGCTAGTAAGAACCAGTTCATGATATAATAACCACTTAGGTTTCTGAGAAAAAAGGACACTAGAAGGATGAATATGAATTGTTTGATTCATCCTTATAGACTTATAGCTATCTCCGCTACGATTTAATCTTGCCGCATTAGGGAAGAATCCTGAAGTAATTGCCTTCTGAATATTAATCAAGCTTTCACTTCCTGATCCTGATCCACGTACTTCTATTTCAACTCGATCGCATAATCTTTCCAATTGATCTCGAACATCTCGAGCTCGAGATAAACTTTTATATTGCAGGAAATTATCTTGAGCCCATTGATGCGAAAACTCAGTTTCTACCCATTGATTCCAAATCTCCAACAAAGTTAAATGATCTCCACCTGGCCTAGTAAAAGACTCACGTGCCTTATCAGCATAAAGCTTCTTATCCTTGGGACGATAAAATAACGACCCAGACTCACCAACCATAGAAACAATAGACAGAACCTCTTCTACACAATTATATCTATCACTAGCTAAAATGGCTTTAGCCAACATAGGATCGGTTGGAAATTCAGCCATTTGTCTGCCTAGCTTAGTCAGTTCTCCACGATCATTTAAAGCACCTAATGCATACAATTGTTCGAGAGCTTTAATCAATGATTCATTAGGTGGAGCATCCATAAAATCAAAATTTAAAATATCGTTAATCCCTAACGACATAAGTAAAAGGACAACACTAGACAGGTTGGATCGCAGGATTTCTGGCATAGTATTCTGCGGTAATTCATTAAAAAATGACCATTTCGTGAAAAGCCGGAAACATTTACCTGCTTGTACTCTTCCTGCACGACCTGCTCTCTGATTTGCACTAGCTCTAGAACAAGGGCTAACTACAAGGCTTTCCATTCCAGTTCGAGGATTGAAAACATTTTCTTTAACAAATCCAGGATCAATAACATAAACGATTCCATCAATTGTAATGGAAGTCTCAGCAATATTTGTAGCTAAAACAACCTTACGAGCACCACTTGGTGTGGGATCAAAAATTTTTGCCTGCAAATCAGGCGGTAAATTTGCATAAATCGGACAAATGATCATTTCAGGAATTTTATTTCCTAGTTTTTTACTCGTTTCTGCTAAATTTTCTGCCGCAGTTTCAATTTCATCTTGGCCAGTTAAAAACACAAGAATATCTCCTTTACCTTGAGTCGTATGAATCTGGAAAACAGTTGTAATGGCAGCATGAAGATAGTTCGCTTCAGGCTGAGTCGTATAATGAATATCTACATCAAATCTTCTGCCGGGAATATTAAATATAGGAGCATCATCAAAATATTTGGAAAATTTCGCTGCATCCATAGTAGCCGACGAAATCAACAATCTTAACTCCGGTCTAGCACGAGCTATATCTTTAACTAAACCGAATAGGATATCAGTATGTAAAGTACGTTCATGTGCTTCATCAATCATTAACGCTGAATATGAAGAAAGCTCCGGATCAGTAAGAAATTCTCTTAATAACATACCATCTGTCATATATTTAAGAACAGTCTTATCACTGGATTTATCTTCGAATCGGATCGTATATCCTACTTCATGACCCAATTTACAACCCATTTCATCTGCTACACGAGCAGCTACTGACATAGCAGCTACTCTACGGGGTTGAGTACACCCAACTTTCAGCCCATTTTTTGTATATCCTGCTTCATGAAGATATTGAGGTAACTGAGTTGTTTTACCTGATCCAGTTTCACCAACTACAATAAGTACTGGATGGTCTTTTATGGCATTCAGTAATTCCTCTCTGTACGTAAATACTGGTAAAGATTTTCGGGTATCATCTATAGATTTGACGCGTTTTTCTTCTTCTTTTACACGGATTTCAAATTCTTGTTGTTCTTTCGATTTATTATCCAATGATACGTCATCAGGTATAAACTGAATATTCTGTGATTCATCAAAAACATATTCATATTCAACAGACGAGGTAGAGGCTGTTTGGGCAACAGAAGAAATATCCGTTCTTTGAACTCTTTCAGTTTTCCTAGATAATGCTTTAGAAACTTGTTCATTCTCCCAGTTATCAGCATCAGTGATTATTCTGCGAGTGCTAACACCACGAGGACCACCATTCTCCTCGTCAATATACCTCCGATGCAAAATCTGATTCTTTCGTTCTTTATCAATTTTACCTTGTTCGGTTATATAATCTTCTGGTAATTGATATCCATCAGTACCTCGGTCAATTTGTTTACGTTCCTTGGCTATAGCTAGAATTTCACGTTTATATTCGATATCTTGACGTTCACGTTTCGTGAGATTTTCCCAACCATATTTTTGAACATCTTCTTCCAAGTCTTGAACTTCACGTTCAAGAAGAAATAGTTTCTGTTCTTCACGTTTAGAAAGATATTGCTGACGAGCAATTCTACGCAATTCCGATATTTCATCCTTACGTGGTTCAACCTTGTCAACATCACGTTTATTATAACCAGATGAGGATCCTTTTCTTGAATCTTTTTGTTTCAATCGCTCAGCAAATTCGTCTCTCTCCTTTCGATCATCAACAGTAATCGGTGGGGAGGGCGGTGGTGATACACTCGAAACAGAATCTCGAACAATATCTTGATTTTCTTTTTGTGACTTCTCTTCATACTCGTCATGACCATTATGGTCATTATTACTATCAGCACGGGCTTCAGTATGGTTGTCATCGTGATCATCGTGATCATCAACCTCGTTATCAGAATCATACTCTGAAGATGATTCCGATTCTTCTATTCTCCTACGACGATGACCCTTAGAAGATGAACCTTCCGCCTCATATGATGGTGATATTTTCCGTCGTCTCCGCTTACTATTATTGTAATATTCCTCAGCATCTCTCTTTTTTTTGTTGTAATCATGTCGGTCATTTTCTAATTCCACAAATTCATATCTAGTGGCAACTTTTGGACCAGAACTAGAAGAAGAAGAATCCTTGACTTTGGACGATCCACCATGAACTCGATTAAATAATTCACTAGCAAATATTCTTGTACCTGCTGATTCCAATCCAAAACTTTCTAAATCATTTGCCAAAGCAGACGCGGACTTTGAAGATTTGGCTGAAGCTATACAAAAATCCACCACTGTATCATCGATAGCTCCAGCAAGTTTTAAAATCTGATCTGCCGTCCATATTTGAATCGGTGAGCTCATACGAAATTGAGATAATAATAATAAATCGACTGAAGGAATAGGATGCTGAAAGGAAAGAAAAAAAGAAGAAACCAACATGTGAAGTGTACATACAATGTTCAAGTGTGTATAACCGGAACAAATTGATAATAATGAACCAATAACTGGAACAAATTGCCATGATGCGTTCTCTACTGGCGCTGCTACTTCATTTTGATTTCTTGCGGTCGACACTATGAATTTTCGAATCCGGCCTTGAAAATAAAGTGAGGCGGTGGGTCTGGATGACCATAGGAGAGAAAGGGTTCAACATTTCCTTGGTAACTTTCCTTTTACATACGAGTTGCTGCAGCTTGTACCTCAATGGGATCTTCTACTCTTCCTCAGGGGGAGGTTCAACTTGTCCTTCAGTAAATTTCCTTTTTTCTGTAATGGTAATCAAGCTGAGTCAGGCAGTATGCCCTTATTAATTGAGTCGTGGTAACCCATAATATAATAAATTGATCAATACAAGTATATCTTTGAATTTACAAAAGAACAATTTCAGACAGGAATTTTCAGACTACAGGAGAGTGTCTGTTTTCAAGACTATTATTACCACTGCTATGTACTTCCATAAACTTCCATGACCATGAATCAAATTATAGATAGCATAATTCTACCAATAGACCTTGTTTCTCGTCTCATGGAAAAAAGCTTATAATTATTCACCCTGTGATTGTCGAGTTAGTCTCCGTATGTCTGGCTGCTGTTTAAAGTTCAGAAGGGAAAAATCCTTCACTCTTCCCCAGCTATCTCCAGCCATCGGAGTGTAATGCCAGCCCCTAGCTGGTGACAACAACTAACTTGTATCACTCGTCCTTTCGAAGCTTAGATTCATTAGATAGCTCTGTAGTTCCAGGTACAGTTTGGTGGGTATCGTTTAACACCTCATTATTAGAATATTTTATATATACTATTAGTAACACAAGGTATGAAATTCTACTTCTAGCCATAATATACGCCCTATTTATATTCTTGCATTCGAGGGCTTACTTCAACTCTCCTCTCCGCCACATCAAATTGGATGCTACCTTTCTGGCATCACATTCTCTCTCTTACGAATCAAAGGAAGTTGACTATACTATTTTTGATTCGATTTTGATCTTAATATCTGAAGAGACAGGGGTAATACACAGTTAGATCGGAATATATACAATTACTGCCAAAATGTCGGATGAAACCATTATTAAAGCTGAAAAAGATTACTCGGAAACTCTGGACAAAGAATTTCCAGAAATTGATGATTTAGTTAACGTACGTTCGTTCAGATCTCTCAGTTGTTGGGGAGATTTGGCTTTGTTGGTTATTTGTTTGTAGTTTTTCCAGTTGGATTACTTTAGTTTTCCTTAGTTCAGTGATTCATATGTCCTTGCTGAGAGATAATATGATGGCCAGAGGTTTTCGAGCGAAGCGAGAGCTAGGGTCTGGGGCTACGCCCCAGCCGCCGGAGGCAGAATGGGTTCGACAGAGTGCGGTTACGTTATGAGCGAAATTCTAACAAGATCTTAGACCAATTTTTCTGGAGCTTTAGAAAAACTGTTAGTTTTGGAGAAGAAAACTCGGCAAGCTTCTGATCTGGCTAGTTCCAAACGTGTTTTGGTTAAAGTAGTAGAATTGACAAGGAATTCAGGGAATTGGAAGCTTATGAATGAACAGATTCAATTGCTTTCCAAAAAACATGGACAATTGAAACAAGCTATAGCTTCTCTAATTCAAGAGGCGGTTGCTGGAGTGGATAAAGCACCAGATCAAGAAACAAAGATTGAAACTATAGAAAATATTCGTGCTGTAACTGAAGGTAAAATATTTGTTGAAGTAGAAAGAGCAAGAGTAACACGAACCTTGTCGCAGATTAAAGAAGCTTCTGGAGATATTGATGGAGCTAGTGAAATCTTGGGTGAATTACAGGTGGAAACGTATGGATCAATGGAAATGCGTGAAAAGACTGAGTTTATTCTAGAACAGGTCCAGTTGTACATTAAAAAGGGAGATTTCATCCAGGCTTTAATTATTAGTCGTAAGATTGTTCCCCGTTATTTTGATAATGAAGCAGTTCATGATCTTAAATTAAGATATTATGAACTTATGATTCAAATTGCTCTTCATGATGGTAAATATTTGGATATTTGTCAATATTATAGATCTGTTTATGATACGCCTATTGTAGCCAATGATGAGACAAAATGGAAACAAGCCTTAGAAAATATTGTATTTTTCATTATTTTATCTCCTTATGATAATTTACAATCTGATTTGATTCATAAGATTGCAGCTGATCCTAATTTGGAATCTTTACCATTACATGCCGAACTTTTACAATCTTTTACAACTGAAGAATTAAGTCGATGGCCCAAGATGGAAGAAATCTATGGAGTACCTTTAAAGGCATCATCTTCTAAAGTTTTCGATGTTACTACTTCTGCGGGTCGTACTCGATGGGATGATCTTCGTAAGAGAGTTATTGAGCATAATATCCGTGTAGTAGCAAAATACTATACGAGAATTACCACTGCCAGATTAACATCTTTGCTTGATTTGACTGAACGAGAGACTGAAGATTTCTTATCTAAGTTAGTTACTCAAGGTACAGTTTATGCAAGAATCAATCGCCCAGAAAGGATTGTTACTTTTGCTAAACCCAAAGATTCCAATGATGTCCTTAATGAATGGAGTTCTAATATTTCTACATTATTAAATCATGTAGAAACGATTGGTCATTTGATTACTAAGGAAGAGATGATGCATGGGATTAGAGCTGGTAGTAAGTAGATTATTATATGTAATTATATATTCAATCTTGTTTCATTCTTGTAAAGGTAGAATCAACGTAATGAAATAATCATCGTTCTGCGACTGTGGCAGGATTCATTCGAAGTCATGTTTGTGTGACTTCAACCTTACAGTACTTTCGACTATAGTAGTCGAGCGACCAGAACACTAAATCTATAACGCCTCATAAGTTCATTTGTCCTCATCCGTTGCGGAACCTTCTCGTCTCTTACGAGCACTTTCTTTCAGATCATCCCAACGACTTTTGAGACGACCATTCTGGATCTTAAGACTATCATTTTCACTTTTTAATGTCTCAATGTCATGGTTATATTGTTTTTCGCGAGAATCAAATTCGCCACGGAGCTGTACAAAACTATTCTTGAGCGCTTCTTTCTGCTTCTGGACTGCCCTCTCATATCGAGCCAGCATCTGCCTGAGTGAAGCATTTTCATTAGCAAGTTCCTCAACTGATAATCGATTTGGATTTTCCACTACATAGACACTGCCATTATCGAAGCGCAAAGGATTGCCATGGCCCCCATTAGTTAGATTATTATAATGATCATGGGCTGATCCCTGATTCTTCTTTAAATTCTCGTTTAAAGATTTCGTAAAAACATTGTTAATTACCGAATAAGCCTTTGCAAAAGGGTCCTGCTCAATTGATTTTTTTTTAGATGCTCGTGAAGAACTCTCACCCCTAGTATTTAGCGTCGCTGAGATTCCTGGCATTAGTGGTTTTCCTCTAGCCGAGGCCAATGAAGCTGTTAACTCTTCATGCTGCTTAAGTTGTCTAGAACCAGAGACAGAATGGGAATTCTGTTTTTGTTGTTGCTGTTGTAGTTGCTGTTGTTGATGTTGCAACTGTTGCTGCTGTACTTGAAATTGATGATATTGTTTTGTGAAATTTTCATCCCTTAACTCCTTGGATCTCAAAGAATGTATTTTGGATAAATCACTTAACATTCTTTTTGCCTTTATATTGTTAGCAGAACTTCATGTAATTTTCATACACTAGTGAAATCCTCGTAAGAAGCTTCCAAGCCCCTAACTCTTCCATAGTATTCCTGTGGCGACCATAGTCTCGAATCGGTTGTGCAACTTGTTCGGTCTTGTTGTTACTTACATCGGCACTCTGGGTAAAAGCCTGTGCTTCATCAAATTTCACAGAAGCCTCTAAATGAAGAGCAGCAGCTTCGGAATATTCACCATGTTGTTCTGCTTTGTCTGCTTCCTTAGCTTTAGAATGGGCCTAACATTAACAGAAAACATAGGTTAGTAAACAAGCAAATAAATTAAAAACGAGGTAAATCACTTACAATTTGCAATGGAGATTCTTCCATGAGGAAAATTCTTTTATAATATCACATAGAATATTGGGTTGTATGAGGATGGAGAGAGAGATGGAGAGATATGACATTGGAGGAGTTTCATACCAGCCCGTGTCTTGTGATTGAATCTACGTACGGCTGTAATAAGATTGATAGATTGTCGATCTTGCCTAAATACGTATCTTGTCCCGATAACGATAAGAGGAGCAGATAGATAACTGAAGTAAGCGCTATAGACCTGAGAGGACAACCTTCACGAGTGTGAGCGTGATCCGGTCTGGCCAGTCGGGACAGGACAGGGGTGAGGGAATATTCTGGTAAAGTGAGAATTACGGGCCTGGGCAGTCCAGACCTCGAGGCAGAAGCGGAAGCGGAACGTAATTAGCTGTTCAGGGTGATGGTGTCAGTCGACAGTACTGCTTCGTATTCGTGAGGCTTATGAGGCTGAAACTGATTCGTAAGTCGGTGGTGGTTGTACAGTGACGTCTACTGAGAGATATATGCCAGTTGATCTAATTCCCCACCCAAGTTAAATGCCCCCACGTACACATTTGACAGTTTACAATAGGAATTTCGTTTTAAGGAAAATATCAGGACAGATTATTTTTGTGGTAGTGCTGTGTTGTATACGGTTACCCATCTAGATCTTTTTAATCTAAAATAATGATTGGAAGTTTCATCAATTGTTGACGAACAAGTGTAACAAGCAGAACGAGCAGTACCGAGCCGCCTCGATCGCCAGTTATACTCGACTAAGTTACATATGTCGATCAATCTACTGCAACGAAGAAGTAAGTATTATGGCGTAAGTATTTTTATGGTCTGACATGACGTGGGGAAAATACATGAATTAATAAGTCTAATTATTATTATTATCATTACCCCACAAGTTAATAATATGAATAAACAGTAGAATTGGAATTCGTATAGTTTCAGTTATTATATAACTGCTATATATATATATATAATTATATAATTAATTAAGAGGTCACGTGAATTTATACAGTTGATATCTATATATATATCATAGCAACGTCTTAAGTGACTTTAATATCTCCCCACTCTTGTCCGCAAACAATAAAATCACAATTAAGCCCTCGACAATGTTCTGATCTTTGCCATGTTTCTTATATAACGTGTACAGTTTCTGAGCCTCCGTACCATCTTCTACAGTCTTAAACCTTCATCGCCTACCACCAAAAGGGCACTTTCTGTATCGTAACGTTATGCCATTTACCCACCGCGACCAAACGGGTTAGCTTTGAACCGCATTCACCACGGCCCCTACCCCCAAATGGTTTAGCCTTGCACCACCACCACAACTCAGAAGCTAATTAAGGGTCGGGCTTGGCTTTCACAATAACAGACACAACATTTTTTATTTAATTCACTTAGTTTCATCCATATACTTTAAGAATCCAATTTTTTATTATTTGGACAATATATTCAAGATTATTTTATTAATAAAACCAGTGTACAGTGAGGTTTTTTCATTCGTTTTGCTTTTTATTTGAATAGAACGTCTACGGGTCAGGACATATAACCTAAAGACAGAAGGACCAACATTCAATATTGAACTACCTGGGATCGGTCACTGGAAGAGAAAGTCAAATATTATATCTTCTTCTGACGGGTTAATCTTAGTGTGTACTGATATCCTAAGTTTCGAGAGTATTTTTTTATCACTATAAGTTACTGATACTATCTATTAGCTTCTCCATCTCCCTGGTATCAGCATCGTCTCTGGTTGTTTACGTGTCTATACGACCACTGACTTGATCTGTTTTGCATCACATCCTTAGCATCTATCCCCTCTCTTTCACTTATGCATATTATATAATGGACATCTTATCCTACCATCTGGAAGATTCAAACCAGTTCTGGGATGAACTAAAAGATATTGCATCGGGTGATTATCATTCAACTTCAAGAGTGGATAAAGCTTTATCGGCTTATTTAAAACTTGCTGTTATGTATATGGACCAATATTTAGTCTCGGATGAAGATCTCACTAGATGTGCTTATGATTTAATCAATTCAAGTATATATTCGCAAAGCAGAGCATTTGTTCGAAGAAAACTTATATCTGTATTAGTACTTGAATTGGACGATTTAACTATACAATCAAGGATTCTTATAGGAGCAGTTTTATTGGTTGATGGAAGATTACATAAATCTACTCTAGAAATGTTACAAGAAGAAGCTGCTATAAGTTTAATAGTACAAGCTCTTTGGCAAGATCGGTTCAGTAATGTTAGATTACAACGTATCTTTCTGGAGCTTCTATATGAAATGTGTAGAATTCAAAAGATTCATTTTAGAGAACTTCAAAAAATTTCTGAAGAGTTCCTTGAAATGTTATTCTCTGTGATTGAACACCAAGCAGGATATGATAATACTGATCCAAATAATATGGCAGCTATGAAAGCTCTTTTAGCATTAAACGAGCAATATATGATAGCTGTTTTAGGACCAACTGATGGACGTGAAAGTAATTATGGTAATTATTATGATGAAGATGATGAAGATGATAATCCCAATATTGATTATTCTAATAATAGTTCTTCTGTCTTAAACAAAGTATTTTCTATTTTGAAAAGGAGTGGTAATATGTATAGATCATTTGGAGAAAACATGGTGTTTATCTTCAACCGAGGGGCTGATAAATGTATTCAACTTATGATGTTGAAATTCCTTTACCTGATTTTCACTACAAAGGAGACTTATCAATATATCTATTTGAATGATCTCAAGGTTGTTGTAGGAGTGATTATTCGTGAATTAAATGACCTTCCCCGTGAAGATGAAAATCTCCGTGATACTTACTTGAGAATTCTACATCCTTTATTACAGAACACTCAAATTCGTCATGATCAGTATAAAAAGGATGATTTGATAGCTCTCTTAAGTGTCATTGCAAATCAGACCAGCAGCACCTCATCGCAGGTTTCTGAAACAACTCAGAGACTGGCATATCGATGCCTTCGGGTTGATTGGCTTGAATATAATTCACCTGTAATTTCACCTATTGACAGTTTAACTGACAGTATCACCGATAGTATATTATCAGAAAGTGATGATAGAATAGACGATGTGATTGATCGTGCGCAGACTTCTTCAGCTCCACTTCCCGATTCACCATCATCAACAGTCTCTTCCTTTTCCACTACTTCTAATTCTTCTTCACATCGTCATAAGAAACCACCACCTCGGCCTAACCCACGTAAATTTCTTGGTATGGAAATCAGAAATTCTAGTGCTGTTGAAGTTGCTAATTTGAAAAAGTTGTCTGAAACACCGCCACCTCCACCGCCGCCTCCTCCTCCTGTACGCCATCATCGTTTAATACGGGTTCCTTCCGTACCTCAACTTCACACCAGTTCGCCGTCGTCTTCTTCTTCCTCTTCTCTTACACTTCATGGCTTTAGACCTTCACCCACACCCCCGCCTCCACCACCTCCGCGCATGCGAGCTACCCCTCCCATCACTCAGCGATTTTGAACGAACGATGTTATGCCTTATGCCTCATATCTATATTTAATGTTCTGCTAAAGTCTAGAATAGACAATTTAATTTTTCGTTTCCTTCAGATCACTAGCTTTGTGCATGAAAGCAATTGTCTGCTTTGTCGAGGGCTCAGCCCCAGATCCTTTTTTTCATTAATTCTTAAGAACCGGTTTCTAGCTGCGGTCTGTGGCCGATACTTACTCTCAACATGCGCTCAAGATTAAAGGGGACCCCGATCGACTCTGGGGCAGATCAAGTATGGTCTGAGAGTTGTGCCTGAAGCAGAACACCCGCTGCCGAAGGAACCCCATGATATTGGGTGCCGATCCTCAGATGCGCTGGTATTGTCTATAATTATTTCTATATGGTCCTTTATATATTCACAGGATGAATTCCTTGCCCATTTTCAACTAATACATTATGAATATTTTCCAAACAATTGGTAAGAGAATCATTCACAACTTCAATAGTAGAAGCAGCTACATGAGGAAATAGAGTTACGTCGTATCTATCTAACAACTCAGGCTCAACAGAAGGTTCCTGTTCATATACATCAAGTCCAGCAGATGACAACTTTCCGGATTTTAAACCCCTGACAAGAGCTTTTTGATCTATCAAAGGACCTCGGCCAATATTCACAATTCTACCGCCATCGGGGAGACATTGAATTGACTCATCATTGATAATATGACGAGTTTCATGGTTTAAAGGTAACGCAAGAATAAGTACATCAGAAGCTTTGGCCAGAGATTCAAAATTATCATGACGAGTAAGGGAAATGCCATTTAATAATCTCTCTTCGTCTGGACTAAGAGGAGATCTTTTATAGTAGTGAATGTTCATTTGAAGAGCGTGTAATTTTTTGGCAAGAGCTTGCCCTATAGCACCAAATCCAGCAATTCCAGCCCTTCGCCCACTAGGCGAATGAACTGGTATTTTACCCACCATATGTCCAAAAGCGAATGACTTATTCCATGGACTGACTTCATTAGGAATTTTACCGGACTCAGAATCAAATTCCGCGACAGCTCTACGAGCCAGATTGGTATTTTTATGAACTCTCAACCCATTTTCAAGAAGTGAAGTGAATCTATAAGTAGAAAGAACCAAATGAAGTCCAATATCTGCCACGTCATTAGCAGATAATCCAGGGGAGTTGCATAAGATTATACCCCTTTTCTGTAGAGCGACATGGTCATAATGGTCATAACCTACACTTGGGATTGCAATAACCTTAAGGGAGTCAGGAAGAGCATCAACCAGTTCATTTTTCAAGGCTCCAATTGGCTGAAAAACAAATTAGGTTAGTAAAATCTAGTCACAAAGAAGACCTCTTCAGCTCTCGGTCCACCTGAGAACCCATAGATGGGGACGGTAGGGGAACAAGAGATCGAAGATCACGAACAGTTCTCAATAAAATTAAAATCATCATAATTCAATGTCCAACATACCGAAAATCCAGCCCACAAGGCAAATATACCACTGATATCATTGAACTTAGTCTTGAAATCTTCAATCATTTTTTCTCTAGACTCAAATTCATAAACCTATTTTTATTCAAGTTAGAAACATCTCCCTTCACGCATCCTAGACTATCCTCCATCCGCTCTGCCCCTCTATCCCTGCTCTCGCCGCCTCTTCACCCTCACGAGAGTCAGGGGTTAACGGTCTGGCTTCGTCCTAGCCGCCGGAGATTAATAGAGGATTAAAGAGTGCGGTCGCTTCGGTATCCACCCAGATTGAACATACTATAAGATCAAATATTGTTTCATATCGCTCATAGGTCTCGGGATCCAAATATTCCTTGCCATTTCCAGCCACTACAAGGATTTTGGGCTTAGAAGAGGATGACTCAACTACTGTCATTGTATGAAACTTCTCTGAAATATATTTATCAAGTGTCGTTCTATCTTCTTATCTCCAATCAAATTTAAGAGGTTATATATATCGTTCCGAATAATCCAAAAATACCAACAGCTTACTCTCGTTACCGAAGCAGCATATATATAAGCTATATGTGTCTGTATATCGTAAATGTATGATCTGGATAAATTTTTTGCATGCGTGCCGTATATTATAAGATCACCGGAATTACTATCAGTTTATATGCGTGCCGTAGATTATACGTAAATGTGAAGAAGATCATCGGAACTACACTATCATTTCATCTGCATGGCCCAGGCGAGCGAGCGCGGGCAGTGTCTGCTGCAGGATTAATTATTTGTCAGAGTTTATCTAACACCCAGCTGATGTGCGGCTCAATATCTTGAGTCGATCTGTCGATCAAAGCCTGGCTAAAATTTATGAGAGGAAATGATGCAAGACTTAGTGATAAAACGCGCCTAACTATGACTTATTTGTAATTTGGTGGGCTCTGCCGACATTCTGCTCTCTCGTAATATTCATTGGCGTGTCCTTTTTACGAACAAATACAGCAAGTTGTGTGGCAGTGGACAATTTGAATGAAACGAGTCGAATCTGGGGGGATTCCGCCGGTAGCCGCGTATTAGAGGAAAGATAGGTTCTGGTATGTGTACATCAGAACTGGGCAGTGATTCCATCTCTCGCACAGCTGATATCCTGCGGTATTTTTTTGATTTTCAAATCTATTTTTGATCTTCAAAGTCTATTTTATATAGTATAGATTTAGTGATGATCTGATCTTATCTCAAATTTACTAGTTTCTTCGTTAAATTTATACGATCAGCCTCATGTGACTAACTTTCAACTAGCTAGCTAGCTAGCTAGTGCGCGCGTACGCGTACGTAAAGTTTTCTGGTGAAAGAAATAAGAATAATTGTCTTTTTATGTTGAGAGACTATAATAAAATTAAGTTCATCTATTCAATATTCTTAAGATAATCAATTTGCTTGGTTAGAAAAGTTCCATTCCAAAGATGTTATTGTGGGTTGAAAGCAGCTGTGGTATGGCAGAACACGACTGTACTATAAAACGAAACATACTACCAGAGTCAAAATGTTTTCTAGGCTAATATACTTTGATATATATATGTTGATCAGATAGTAGATTCAAAATGATAAACGACGATGTTTCAGGCGACTCTTAAGCGGAAGCACGCAGGCACCTCTGCTTGCCACACGAGAGAACGTTCTTATAAAAATTGTTTAGGGTTATAAAGGATCTGCACATGGATTTCCCATAGTTTAAATTAAAAGCAATTTCAATTTGGCTATCCGGTTGATTATATTAATTAAACACGGTTGTAGTGAGATCTATAAGATTTAACCGTCAAGATGAGGATCACAAAGGTTAAAAATAGTAAGAGAGACTGAATGTATGTTTAACCGAAATTGTTAATCAGTTGTATATTATCAACTGGGTAGGACAACGGAGAAACTGATAACTGATAATCAATAAAACTTCTAAAAAAATAATTGACTGATTAAAATAACACATTTCCGAGAACTAAGGGTTCAAACGAAGGCTTACAAAGCAAGTGCCAAGTAAATAAAATGAATGCGTCTGGGGATTACCTCTGAAGTTGCCTGTGGATCGCATCGTTCTTGATGCCGTTCACTAACTGGTTGGCGCGGTAATAATCTTAAGTATATAGAATTGCAATCTTTTCCTATGTAGAGATAGAAACATTACTGATATTGGAATATAAAATTAAGAATGAGTTAAGAGAGACAAAATAAAATTTTACTAAATTATTATAATAATATGTAAATAATCATATTGGTGATGTCACTGATGATTTAAATCATTAGATCTAAGTTAGCTCGCACTGCTTTTGAGAATGGTACCATGGCTGGACGTAATCCCAGACCTCTTGCTTTCGCTATGCTCGAGAGGTCAAATCGATTACTAGATACCCCCGGACGAGAGGTGATAACGGTAATAATCCCTACCCCTTGAAATAGCAGGAGTTTTACAGGGTTGAACAAATGATGAATAGCCGATATTGGAACAAAGTTCAGAGAGGTACCTGCAAAACTGTAAATCTTATTCACATATTGTGCCGGACCTTCGCCGGTCACCTCTAAATCATATGATTTCCAACCCTAATACACATCAACTTAAGGCGGGATTTAACGTTAAACTCTGACTGATAACAACGTTATAAGTGGTTAAAGTACATACCGCACTGGCAGTTATTTAGTGTACGTAAATTAACGGTAAGCAGGGTTTACTCACTCGGTTTTAAGCAAGAGTCATTTTCAGTTAATCGTCGTTTGATTTATCAGATTATCAATCAATCACTTCTTCTGAATTCTTTTTGTGATCTCTTCATGATCTTAATGTCTTTTTAAAAGAATATTGTGAATTTCCTATTGATATAAATATATATATATTAAGAATTTCCTGTTAGTAGGTTTAAGTTGTTTTTCCTTCCATTTCTCCTTATCCTTCCCTTCATTCTTCCGTTTCTCCCTTCTATTGCCGTCGGTCTGTTTCACCCCCACACATTCTGATTTTCGTCGATAACATATGAACCAACCCCATAAATACTAATAATTCCATACCCCATATATTCGGTAAACTAGAAACTTAAACTTATAAACACTCTCCCGTTTTTATCATTCTATTGTTTATTATATATTGAAAGAGGTGAATGCAAAGAGACTGGGTCATGATCAAACTTTCTCGAGTAGGAGTGGGCAGAGGCAGCCTTCAACTTGGGGGATCTCAATTAATGAAGAGATTTACCTGTTCCAGGAAGTTATCACCACTCTTATCTCGAACAATACAACAGAAAGAACTGGATTCTATTGATTCAACGCGCCAATATCGGGCATCTACATCATCACCATCTTTAAGATTGATCCGTCAGTTACATTCAGACCTTGGTCCAGCAGATGACGAGGAGAAGATTCAAATGGAAAAGTCAATAAAAGAAGTAAGTAATCGCCAATTGTAATCAAAGCACCAATTTCCCCCGGCATTTTGCTCGAGTTTAAGTACTGGATCCTCTCTTGTGGAAGATCACTTTGGTGGAGATGCGGTCTCAGTTTCAACCTCGAGCCAACCTGGGCGAACGGTGCGGATGATACTTAATCAGAAATACTAACAGAACAGTATGCTATGGCACCTCAACGACCGTATGTATAAGGAAAGAAAACACGAGATTGGTCTACTCTTGTCTAAGTGGTATGCTAACTTACTTGCCAGAATAAGCTTACAAGGATTAGTTAAATTTGCGAACCATGTCCCAATCCCAGACGATCTACTTTTAGATAATGCAAAGGATGTCATTTACGATATTTCTGTTGTAAGTAGTACAAATGAGTGCTTTCCGACGAAGAACTGATAAGATCTTAACCCGACCGAGATAACTAACATGAATTTTTCAAGAGATTGGCCCATAGATTGGATGCTTTGAGAAGTTTGGATTATCTTATTGTCTTGAATCCAAACATCTCTCAGATTTATAGCCTGTATTATAATTCATTTCGAGTGATTAGTACCACGCCTGCTCCTAAAACTATAGAAGAAAATGCCAAATTTGTTGAGGTACTTGAAAGACTTGTAGAAACTCATTCCAACACAATTCCTATACTAGCCAAAGGTTTTTTTGAGGCTAGAAAATACATATCCACAGAGAAGTCATCACAGATTCTTGATCGACATTTGAGAGCTCGAATTGGTACGCGGTTAATTGCTGAACATCATATTGCTCTTACCAACCCGATTGGAGACAACTTTATAGGCACAATTCAGAAGGATTGCCGTCCTGCCGACACCTTACGAGAATGCGCTACTTTTGTTGGTGATATCTGTGATTTGAAATATGGAATAGTTCCGCATCTGAAAATTGATCAAGGTGAAAATGTCCAACTGGCATATGTTCCCGTTCATATGGAATATATATTTACAGAATTATTGAAGAACGCCTTTCGAGCTGTAATTGAAAATGGTACTGCGCACTCTGAATCGGCTGTTATGGCTACAATCATTCGTACTGGTCAGGGAGTTATGGTAAGAATCCGTGATAGAGGTGGTGGTATCCCTCCTGAATTACAGAATCAGGTTCTTGAATTTGCTTATTCGACGTATGAGGAAAATGAAGGAGTCGGTTTCACCACACTTAATGCACCTCCGGGTGGAGGTAGTTCAATAGCCGGCCTGGGATATGGACTACCTCTTAGTAGAGCATATGCTGAATTCTTTGGAGGAAAACTTCAAATACAAAGCTATCATGGCTGGGGTACAGATATATATGTTACGTTGAAAAGTCCTATCAATCTATCTATGGGCCAGACTCCACTTCATGGCGCATATTCGACGACCGATTATGCGATGTAAGAGCATAGATCACAAGAGAATACAAATATGTAAGAACACCGTAGTAGATATATAATACATTTCTTCTATAGATAGCTTCGATGGCTGTAACGGCGTGTCTTGGTCTAATTACGCCTCCGCTAGGTGACACCCAGAACTACGGACATAAGTTCCCGCCAGCTAGAGTTAGATCTCCCAGAATTTACCCTCTAGGCATTCTCCACATGCTGTTCAAGTTAAGTTTCAACTGGAAGAGATGAGGGGTGAATCCAAGCTCAGAAAGAGTAACTGACCATGCGGTAGAGGAGGTCCAGTGCTCACAAGGAATCCTATAATCGAGAAAGTTTGTACTATTTTCCACGGATAATAGACAAAATGACTCGGGAGTCCCTGCAAGAGCACCTCCAGGCTCAAGAGGAACCTCAAGAACACGTTGGCCTAGTTTCTGAGGAAAGATGAGATACCTTAAACTGGGTCGCGACAGTCAAGGGATCTGGGGGCAGGGCCCATCAGCCTTAGACACAAGAGGCAAAAGCAAATGGAGAAACGTCTTCAAAATGGTTACAAGATTAGCAACCGAGTTCAATGACTATTTTAGGACCAGTATCTCACCGGTTTATTTAAGTACATGACATATTTTTTACAAACAGATAAGAGGCATCAGCATCATGGCATTTTGTTTAGTATGCGGCCCTGGCAGCAGCTTGAGGGTTGATCTTCTTACCGTCACGGTTGTAACGAACACGAGCAGGTGGGGTTCTGACACGACGGCCGGTTCTCGAACGAACACGAACAATTTTACCATGGATAGCACATGAGACACAATAGTGGATCTTGATGTAAAGCTTAGGAATAGCATATTCTTGATAAACGGAAGCTTCAGAGATATCACGGATAGCAGCAGATTCAACCATATTTCTGATAGTAAATCTCTTGATGGCCTTATCCTTGGGGACCATACGAGAACAGTTGGAGCATCTGACTGAGGTGACGTGGCCTCTGCCCTTCTTGTTACGTCCGTTGGAAGCTCTCTTCTTAGGCATTTTGACTATAAATGTTAGTTATATACTCGATAGAAAACCAAAATTAACATGAAATAGATGAGAGACAGACACCAACACACAGACTTTGGACTTTAGCAATTGTTACAGATATAGATCAAAGTCATATACGAAAATAAATCATATCCTGCAAATCAAATGATATCGGGTTAAAATAAGACGAGGTAGGTGGCATGGTATTCATTACAATATCAATACTTTTAATAATCTCGAGCCTTAATAGTTCTTGTCGTATAATCTTTTCATCTCCTCGAATAACGTATCTAACATTGCCAACTCCATCTTAATCATCACCAATTCATTATCCTGCCGTAGTGAACTATGTCTCCCCATCTCACCAATCTCGTTCGTAAATAGTCTTCATGTCATAATATATTACTTTCACCAACTTCTTGCTCAATTCTAATTTCTCAAAACATACTTTATCTTATTCCCCTGGTCGATTGTCGATTTATGGATGTCGAATTCGATGTCGAGTTGTAGGAAGTCAGTCTCAACAATATCTTGTCACCTTTTCGTCTATGCGTATTGTGTGAACTGGACAGTATGTGAAAGTTGAGTGAGTGCCAGTGGAGTTGATATTCCACAATTTACGCTTATTTGTGACTGTTTTCATTACGTATTAGGTAGAAAGCCCTATATCAGATTTTGTTACAGAGAGCCCCATGAGCCGCAATCTTCAGTCACATGACTTTCTCGACGACTCGATCTTATCAAAAAAGGATAATTATAGGAGACGCTAAGATGACGAGCAGAGCGGAAGTATTAGCTTCTCTTGGATCGCTTCTGACAGTCCATAATGTCGCTTCGTTCAAGGTGAAGACTTTGGTTGACTTAAAAAAGCTTAGCAGCAACCAGTATTTCCAGTACCGGAGGCAAAAAGAAGATGATCTCTTGAAGCGGTATGGAACAGGCAGGAGTTCAGAAGCTACTCTTTAGATCGTAGCACAGCCAACAGATCTGGAGTAAGGTCAAACAGCAGGAAACTATCTTGAGATTCTCGGCGATTAGGTAAAAGGCGACGCACAATCTATCGATGCATAACAGATATATTGCTAACTACATCACAATATGTAAACTTGCTGTTATAAATATAAAAAATAATATGATATGAAAAAGAATCAAGAAAATATTCTCTTTTGACTAGTTAAAACTCTTTTTCTTTATTCTTTGCTGTAGTTTTCTCAATGATGGTGGCCTTCACCTTCGGTCTCAACTCCAATATAATTCAACTTATATACACTTCCACATTCCCAACAACGTCCAACTTGCTTGATGGAAGGTCGTAGCCATTGAACTTCATGAGATCCAGCAGGAGAACCAGTACATCCAATATATCTCTCATGATCATAACTATCAATGAGAATAGGATCAGTAACAGTTCCTTTGCGGCTAGCATCAAGAGGTTGATCATCAAAGATCTCAATACCCTTCAGTTTACCAAGATATTCTAGACGCTCCAAACCAGTGGCTTGCTCGAAATCAGTGGGAACTGCATTAGGCTTACCACCGGGTCCAAAAAGAGATTCGGGACCAGTAACTTCATCTAAAGATTTGGAAACGGTCTGATCCTTGTGGGAAGTAACTTTGTCGGAACTTAAGGCTGGGAAAGTTAGTTTGATATCTCATACTTTCTCCAATCCAGAATAACTGTCTAATATGCCAACTCAACCGAATCTTCTGAATATAGAAGATATGAGAACCTATTATGATTATCTACTTACCAATGGAAGATCGATAAAATGATCGGATAGCAGTCTGTCTAACCACCATTGGTCTGGCAGTAGCCATAACCGATCTGCGTAATGTGGAGGCAAGCATTTTTGTATACCTGGAGGTTAGTTTGAGAATCACGAGATACATTCCACGGAGCGATGATATTCAGATTGAGGATAAATTCACTTCAATTGAAAATAGGCATGCTTTGGGGGCAGGGGAGAACCACCAGAAGACATCAAGTCCAACACTATCAGGCCCTTAAACCCACGCAGCGTCTGAGTCATAAGTCAAATAGCCCTCATAACGCGTAACGGGCCAAAACAGAAACTGCGTGAGACGAGGTTTGTCGAGCCATTGTTGATTTATATCAGCGAATTAATCGTCTACTGCAGCCAAGATTGGTAACAATGGCATATCAATAAACAATCCATATCTTCGACAATCGAAAATAAATCGCAACAACCACAATGGCCAATCCAGGCATGCCGACATGTTCCAATTCTATTATGCAAGTACAATTCATGATCATAACATCTCACAGAGAAGCTAGATCTGGCACGAATGAAACCAAGTAACATGATACATCACGTTCCATAAAGCACATCTTGGAAACCAATTAAGATCCACATCTCCGTCTGATAGATATAACTGATCTCCAATTCACTTTTGATCTTCACACACAAAAATTTATCATTAACTCTTCGTGAACTGTCAACCCAATCCAAACAATGAACCCATCATCCCCTGTTATCATCAACAACCTATTTCCATTCTCATCCTCATATTCTAGACTTACTAAAACAATACTTTGAATCAAGTTGTGTTGTATCGTCGTAGATACTTAAGTATAAATGAAATATAGATAGATACAATTCAAGATGATAATATATGTCTTCCGTTGTCGTTTTGGGATCATAGTGTGACCAATCAGAGAGGTTGAAAAATATGGCACCACTTAAAATATTGGATATTCCCTTACCCTTGAGATTAAAGATTGAAATTTGGCCTGATATGTGCGGCGTATGCGGCAAATGCGGCGTACATGTTGCAAATGCGGCTTCTTAAGGTGTATCGGAACCCAAAAGCAGATATTGGTGCAGCCTATAGCAGTAAGTGGTATTCCCCCTGAAGTTTAATCAGATAAATAATAAAGTATTCCGTACATCTTCGGTCGGATTGGCCGGAGTTCTTAGATTCTCAGTTGTTCTCTTTGTCGCCTCCGGGTATCCAACTCCGGACCATATTCTATATTCTATCAGCCTGCTCTACATCCCTGGCGATATTGTAACCCGAGAAAGCGTTTTGAGCACGTCCCCTGGTTGTCCTTATATTCTTCTACTGTTCTGCTCGCTACCTTTTTTTCATTTCAGGTTTTCAGTTTATCACTCCTTTTCCTTTCTTCTTGAAAATACCTCACTTCTGGGAGGTAATTGACCTGATAGTAGTAACAACTGGAATATTATCTCGGCACAGGAACGGGATTTGAAGATAACCTTCATGTGTGAGTGAAAGGCACAATTATTGTCAACCAATCGACTACGAGTCTGAAATCTTCTTAACTTCTTTAGTATAACAAAGCTATTTAACCTCCATATAACGGCTCAGTTAATTAGTTATGCTGCGGGCCAGGATTAGGTTAATTACCTATTATGTTCCAATGATAACCTTAATTATATCTCGGAATATATGTACTGTATACCCTAATTGGGATCCTGATATGGTTCCTTTCCATAATATAAAATTGGGAGGGGTCGGCAGAATTCTAAAAACGCGGTATAGATAGGTGAATACCGCGATCATGTCACACGAGCGCTCAGCCAGGTCTGCGCCGACAGCATAGATACAACAGATGACATTGGTATAACCAGTAGACCAAGCCCTTAAATGTATGGCATCACAAATAGGATTCGACAACTGGACAGATATACATTTCTTTTTCTCTCTCATCCAAATGGTCTTCATACTGGACCACTCTGATATCGATGATGACGCAGTAGTTAACATCGAGGGCTGAAGCAACTAATTGTTTGCTAACAGGGATCCCTTGTTACACCCCTGTCTGCTTGTGCGGAGCCCCAAACCCAAACCTATGTCCTCGCTAATCTCGAGAACTGTAATGATCTTGTAGAAGCCCCGAGCACAATATGAGCCGCGGATCTGGCGTATCTTTGGGCCCTGACAATGGTATCCCAGATGCAGGCTGAGGGATGTCATGATTGCCAAGAGATCACTCAGTGACATATGATGACCAGTATCTGAATTGGTTTAAGAAGAGCAGCGATCAATTTCGACTTCATTAATCAGGTCGGTTCAATTGATCTCAAATGATAGGAGCTAGCTGAATGAGTTGGTTAACACGAGCTGTATACATGATGGAGCTGTATCAGGGAACTAATTGAAGACAGCATGGTTGGACTTCACAGGGTCGAAGGGCGCCGGATGTGATCGATCGATCGATCACTCTGCAAGTTAACCGGCCCAGTGTGAATAGTCTCTTGCACTCTATTCAACGTTCAATAAGCTATGTAGGGGGTTCAGGCTTCTCCTGAATCCTCAAATGCACATAATGTAGATCAGATGCGGTTCAAATTTGTTGACAGTTAATAAAGGGGTTAAAGTTCATTGCCAAGCCCTGCCAAGTTTCCTGTATGTCGATTCCACAACGAGAAGACTCACAACACATTACACGCGATAATCTTCAACAATGTCTTGGATGTAAATAAGCTTCAGACAGTGTAACCGTATGTAACCGTTACATATTATCAACCCCACCATTTACGTGTCTCACGATCGATATGGATTCTACAAAATTAAAGACGATGGTTGTGTTGTTTGCTTCTATTTGATTGGTATACTTTTTTGAACGTATTGCATCTGGCGCCCCTAGTTCTCGCTTTCGCTTGATATCTCAATCCGAAATTCTTGCAATACCCGGACCCGTTTCAGTCGACAGTCGATACAGCGGATGAAGGGACCCACTGGTGACTACATGCAAAGAATAGAACGATTCGTGGTCGTCGTCCCTCCTCTCTGTCTCACAGATTTGCCCACTGCTGCCATCTCGTACCAAGCATCTTTTCAGATACTGTGGTTCCTCAGCATTTTTTGTGCCTCGTTTACCTGCGGCTTTTATATACAGTATTCTGCAACAATTGTCATTTGTCGCCGTGCAGTGGAGCTGGTACAGTTTCTCTGATTGTATGTTTGGACGTCAGATTCCTGCCTCCCTTCGCGTAAACTATGTGCAGTAATTGCAGATCATTCTATGTTTGGAATGAAAACAACAGATTCTACGTTCAAAGAAGTAATTATGAAGATTCCTCGAGGATCGATCGACCGCGTAATAACTTGTTACAGTAGTTGTAGTTTCTACTGGCCATTCCGAGCGGCCGGAGAAAAGTAACCTAACCCAGAGTTTCACTAGTGAATTAGTAGAGATTTTAGGCGAAAATCATTTAGAATTTCAAGATCCGTGGCTAAAATTAGATCTGCTGTGTTTAATTCTCTGTGCACAGACCACCACACCACCAAAAATAGAGATCCGAGAAAGTGGCTGTTTTACAATTATGAAAGGATGAAAAACACGAAACAATGCTCTATGGATAAAAATATAAATTGGTATTAGCGTCGTAAACAACTTCTACATACAGGTGGTTAATTAGTTAACAAGATATAAAAATATTAGCGTTATTTCTATAGCTAATTTTAGAATTTGTTACGCTTCCTAGCACCAAATAACTAGGTTTACTCCAAGTGACCCGGTGAAAAAAAAGAGGTTACTGTATTTTGTTAATTACAGGGATAGTCAACCGACTAACACAAGCTAATTTTAGAAATTTTTTATTTATTTAGTTAACCGTTTGCCCTACCTATCTGGTTAAGCCTTGTTTGATCCCTGGTTAAGCCTCCCCTGAATTCTCATCTCCTCTGGCTCGCCTGGACAGCTTGCCCCAGTCCAACGAAAATTGCCCTCGAGTTATTGCCTGCCTTATCTGGGGCAGAACGGTCTCAAAGACAAGACTATAACTCTAACTTGTTGTATGGAGATGTATGGAGATCCAGTAGATCCGAGCGGCTTGATGTCTGAAATCTGACGCTTGTCTATGTCATCCGACTAAATTATGTATCTACATGTAACTTGTGCGTCTAAGTTGAAGGGAGGAGAAAGAGGCTCGTTCAACAATTACGACCAAGACTTCGATCCGAACAAAGTGAATCACGGACTAGCAACCAGAGTTACAACGGATATCAACTCCGCTGCTTGAACATATATACGGTTCCTGTGGTTTAGGAAGGGAGAACAACAGAGGTAGATGTGTATAGTAATTGTAATTATTCTTAGCTACAAAAGATCGTCCATATAAACTCCCCTTTTTTAATACCAAGGTTTGTTTGACGGACGGATGCGGCAACATTCATTAACTTAACTAAGTTAATTTTAACCCAACCCAGCCCCAAAATGCTTAACTAAACATAAAGTTTTAAAGTTAGTTCAAGTTTCAAGCGGTTGGGACGTGTGTCCCACTAACTCTAAATAGCTTGGCCTGGCACCACCTCACCCCACTAACCCCCTAGATTTTCGTCTAAGTTCGCTGCCGTCCCAGTTTACAGTTTTTTTTTTATCAGTCTGTAACAAACAACGCGTTGAGCTCAGACCAACAGAAAAATATTAGATCGTAATTTTTATTTTTTCTATTGGTTTATTTTTTTTTGTTGATATGGCCCTAGGTCTCGCGTCGCTCGAGATACCATATAAGTTAATCAATCAACCAGCCGGCCAGTCAGCGGGATAAAAACATAGCAACTTAGAGGCTCGTCAATTGAAAGTTAATGTAGTAGATTCGTGTGGGTGGTTCGAATAAGTAAATAACTGGCTGCATATGTAATTGCCTGCTGCAAGTACCTACTGCACGGACCAGATTCAACTGAGATAACCACTACTAGATACAGAAATAGGTAACTGAAGCAGAACAGGAAGCATAAGCGGAAGCAGAAATAGTAACATAGTACGAGTATAAATATAAAACAACGCAGGTTCCCCCTTCTCCTCTTTCTAACACCTCCTTTCCTTTCCTTCTTTCTTTTTTTATTTGGTTCTTGTATTTTTCAGATCTTTTCCTCCATCTCTTCACCACCTATCGTTCAATCAAAGAAACTTCTTTTCGTTTCGTTTCGTTGGTCCTTTTTTTTTTCAGTCATCTTTTCTTATCCATTCGTTCTTGTATAAGTAATATCTTTTTAAGGGTGAAGAAATCGCGTACTTTTTTTGTCAACAAAAATCGCTAGCAAATCCCCTTATATTTTTTCGTCTTCGTTTTTTCATAATTTTTTTCTTCTTCACAACATGAAAGTAACAACTTCAATTTTGTCATTAGCTGGTGTTGCTATTGTAGCGGCTGCAAGCTCTCCTCCTTCTTGTGCCGCTGGTAGTAATTGTCCTTCAAGTACCCCTTGTTGTAATGCTTATGGTCAATGTGGTACCGGTACAGATTGTCTAGGTGGTTGTGATGCCAGATACTCGTTTGCCGCTGATTCTTGTGCCCCTATGCCTGTTTGCATAAGTAGTACTACTGAATTTACTTCTGTTAATGATATCATCTATTATACAGAATATAATGGAGATATTTCAAAAAATCAATGGTCTTATACTGGTCAAGTTCTTGAACAAAATAGTAGTGCTCTTTTAACTATGGCTGCTAATACTGTTGGGACAGTCTTGTTTTCAAATTTCTTTATTTGGTATGGAAAGGTAACCGCTGTTATGAAGACTTCTCATTTAGATGGTGTTGTATCTGATTTTATTTTATTGTCAAATGTTAAAGATGAAATCGATTTTGAATTTGTTGGTAATGCTGTAGAAACTGCTCAAACAAATTACTATTTTGAAGGTATTCCTAACTATAATAATGAAGTTAGTGAAACTGTTTCTAATAGTACTTATGCAAATTATCATGAATATACTATTGATTGGCAGGTAGATTCAGTCACTTGGTATATTGATGGAGTAGCTACCAGAACTTTAAATAGAGCTGATACTTTAAATTCTAGTACTGGTCTTTATGAATTTCCTCAGACTCCAACTCAGATTCAAGTTTCTGTTTGGCCTGGTGGTGATGCTTCTGAACCAGAAGGAACTGTTGCATGGGCAGGTGGTCCAATCAGTTGGAGTGCTCCTGATTTGACTGATCCTGGTTATTACTTTGTTGAACTTCAATCTATTACTGTTGAGTGTTATGATCCTCCTAGTGGTGCTAATGTTTCTGGTAGTACTTCTTATATTTATACTAATCAGGCTGGTACTGAAGCTGATGTAGCTATTACTAATGACGACACTACCATTTCAATTTCTGGTTCATCTGGTTCATCTTCTGGTGGGTCATCTTCCGGTCTTCCTCTTGTAATTGTTTCTGAAGAAGTCAATACTAACAGTGCTGCAAGTAAAACTGAAGATTCAACTAAATCCGTTTTAGCTGTGTCTGAAGTTTCTCAATCAACCTCTGTTCCTGCCTCTACAACTCATTCCAGCTCTCATGCTTCTTCTACTGATGCATCTACTAGTGGCGCTTCTTCTAGTGATCCTTCCTCTGCTGCTGCTTCAACTTCGTCTGGCGCTTCTTCCACTTCATCCGCTGCTGCCACTACTTCCAGCCCTAAAACTGGTGGGGCTTCTAGTCTTGTTGCCGGTTCAATGTCTGCTATTGTCGCTGCTTTATTTGGTCTTCTCATTTAAAAAAGGAAAGAAAAAAGGAAAAAAAACTCCCATTCATTCTCTCAGCATTTTTTCATCGTTCCCCTCGTCTCCTCTATTTTCACCATTTTGACATGATTCAAAAAGACTTTCCTTTATGGGCTTTTGACCGTTTATAATTAGTTTCATATCTTGATATTTTCTTTTTTGTACACCGTTAATATTGTTTGCTTTTATATTTTATTAAACTAATAATCCTTTTAGATGCTCTAGACCGAGAATCGTGTTGGCTCAGCCAGACCCGACGGTGATGACTGTTGTCATTAATAGCTATCCCTATCCGTTTCTTGCTTCTCTATATAGTCGGCCAATTAAGGCCAAAGAAATACTTCAAGTAGAATTGGCCCCGGAATCTCTCTGATAGCTTGATGTGACCGGCGCGATTCTCGAGCCTAGTGGCAGCGAGTCCAACGATTTGTAAAAGGTAACGTGTGTCCTACACACCAAACCACCATCATTAAATTGAGTCAAATAAAAAGATCGAATAGATCGATATCAAAGTGAACGTACTAGATACCAGCTTACAAGAATTCACATCGTATATTGACTTGGGGATATAATCAAAACAGGCCAATTATAGCTTCATCTATTTCACTCAAAATCGGCCAATTATTACATGCGTATCACGCGTACATCTGAGCATGTAAAAACCCTAGACCATCTGATCGTAGTTCGTGAATTTTGGTAATTTCAAAGCGGCGACACTATACTTAAGAGCTTTCATAAGCTTTCATAAGCTTTCAACTTCTAAAGATAACTTAAACCCGGTCAGTCTGCAAGAACTAACCAGCTAACTAGAATCGATTCTTTCTTTGTGGGAAGAAGGGATTCTAATCGTTGCGTGAAGTTTTTCTCAAAGGACAAGTTTTTGTTTGTGAGATCTAAGAACGATTGGATAGAAGGAAGATGTCGGAAGGTATGTTATTGAAGCTATCTTGTGCTGTTATCTGTTAGCTCGTTATATTTGTTTTGCTTTTGGTATAGGGGGATGAGGAAACGAGGATGAGGAAACGAGCAAAGCACTTTTTTTTGTCTGAGCGGAACGGTTTATTAACGATAACATATAGAATACGCTGATGATCCCTATGCTTATGATGAGGATTCAGAGATCACAGCAGAGGACTGCTGGACAGTGATTTCATCGTTTTTCAATGAAAAAGGACTTGTATCTCAACAACTCGATTCATTTGATGAATTCATTGAAACAACTATTCAAGAATTGGTTTGGGAAGATCGTAACTTGATCTTGGATCAACCGGCTCAGCATACAACTCCTGAAGATAATATTAACAAACGATATGAAATTACTTTTGGCAAGATATATTTATCCCGTCCAACAATGACAGAAGCTGATGGTAGTACCCATCCGATGTTTCCTCAAGAAGCTCGGTTACGTAATCTGACCTACTCTTCACCATTATATGTTGATATGAGAAAGCGAGTGTTGTTTTCCAAAGATGTAGATAATAATGTAGACGGGGTCGGTGGTACTGTTGAGAATGCTGTAGATGGTGATGGAACAGTGGCTGCTGGCACTACTGGTGGTCAGACTGAATGGTATATTGATCCTAATGAACCGGAAGAGCCCATTTCAAAAGTTTATATTGGTAAAGTTCCTATTATGTTAAGGTCAAAGTTTTGTATGTTGAGAGGATTACGTGAGCATGAATTCTATGAATTAAATGAATGTCCTTATGATCAGGGTGGATATTTTGTTATCAATGGTTCTGAAAAGGTTTTAATTGCCCAAGAAAGAAGTGCAGCAAATGTAGTTCAAGTGTTCAAAAAAGCTGCTAATTCTCCAGTCACTCATGTAGCTGAGATTAGAAGTGCTGTGGAGAAGGGATCAAGATTAATCAGTTCGATGCAAATTAAATTATTTGGTAAAGAAAGAACTATTAAAGCTGCCTTACCTTATGTTAAAAGCGATATACCGATCGTACTTGTTTTCAGAGCGTTAGGTGTAGTTCCAGATGGTGATATTTTGGAACATATTTGTTATGATCAAAATGATTGGCAAATGTTAGAAATGTTGAAACCTTGTATTGAAGAAGGATTTTTCGTACAAGATCGTGAAGTAGCACTTGATTATATTGGTCGAAGAGGTAGTGCTATGGGTATTAATCGAGAAAAACGTATTCGATATGCTCGAGATATCCTTCAAAAAGAACTTTTGCCTCATATCACTCAAGAAGAAGGGTATGAGACTAGAAAAGCTTTCTTTTTGGGATATATGGTTCATCGAATGTTATTATGTGCATTAGAGAGACGTGAACCTGATGATCGTGATCATTTCGGTAAAAAGCGTTTGGATCTTGCTGGTCCCCTGTTGGCTAACTTATTCCGAATGCTTTTCAAAAAATTAACAAAGGATATTTATCGATATATGCAGAAATGCGTTGAAACCAATAAGGATTTCAACTTGACTTTGGCTGTGAAATCAAATACTATTACTAATGGTCTTAAATATTCGTTAGCTACTGGAAATTGGGGTGATCAGAAGAAAGCTATGTCTAGTAAAGCAGGAGTGTCTCAGGTTTTGAATAGGTATACTTTCTCTTCTACACTTTCGCATCTTCGTCGAACAAATACTCCCATTGGTAGAGATGGTAAAATTGCTCGGCCTCGTCAACTTCATAATACTCATTGGGGTCTAGTTTGTCCTGCAGAAACACCTGAGGGTCAAGCTTGTGGTCTAGTTAAAAATTTGTCACTTATGTCATGTATCTCTGTGGGTAGTCCGTCACAGCCGATTATTTATTTCTTGGAAGAATGGGGTATGGAACCTCTTGAGGATTATGTACCCCATGCATCTCCAAATGCTATTAGAATCTTTGTGAATGGTGTATGGATTGGTGTTCATAGAGACCCTGCTCATTTGGTTGAGACAATGAAAGCTTTGAGACGTAAGGGAGATATTAGTCCAGAAGTGAGCATTATTCGAGATATTCGAGAAAAGGAATTCCGTATTTTCACTGATGCTGGTCGAGTTTATCGTCCATTGTTTTTGGTTGATAACGATGAAGAAAGTAATCACAAGGGAGAGTTAAAATTGAGAAAAGAGCATATTTACGAGTTATTACGTCAAGAAGAAGCAGAAGCTTCCGGAGATGGTGCTGGAACTGGCGGAGGTGATGATCAAGAGGGAGAGGGGGCTTCTTCTGGCTTTGGATGGTCTTCTCTTGTCAGTAATGGAATTGTCGAATATATCGATGGTGAAGAAGAGGAAACCGTAATGATTGCCATGACGCCGGAAGACCTAGAATTGTCTCGACAGGTACAAGCTGGGGTAGAAATTGCCGAGGATGAAGATCCCGACCCTGCACGTCGTGTTAAACAATCTTATAATCCTAATGCTCATACTTGGACTCATTGTGAGATTCATCCAAGTATGATTCTAGGTATTTGTGCTAGTATCATTCCTTTCCCGGATCATAACCAATCTCCTCGTAATACTTATCAATCTGCTATGGGTAAACAAGCAATGGGGGTATTTTTGACCAATTATAGTGTGCGTATGGATACTATGGCGAATATTCTTTATTATCCACAGAAACCTTTGGCTACTACGAGATCTATGGAATACCTGAAATTCAGAGAACTGCCAGCTGGACAAAATGCGATCGTGGCCATTTTATGTTATAGTGGATACAATCAGGAAGATTCTATGATTATGAACCAGAGTAGTATTGATCGTGGTTTGTTCCGAAGTTTATTTTTCCGTTCATATATGGATCAAGAACGACGGATTGGAATGTCTGTAGTCGAAGAATTTGAAAAACCTACACGAGCTGATACTTTACGACTAAAGCATGGTACTTACGATAAATTAG
Organism: Sugiyamaella paludigena; assembly: GCA_030579875.1. Taxonomy (NCBI): domain Eukaryota; kingdom Fungi; phylum Ascomycota; class Dipodascomycetes; order Dipodascales; family Trichomonascaceae; genus Sugiyamaella; species Sugiyamaella paludigena. Next base: position 208,007 of record JAKTRU010000003.1, on the reverse strand, counting down.
ATGAAGATGGTCTTATTGCTCCAGGGATTAGAGTTTCTGGAGAGGATATAATTATTGGTAAAACTGCCCCCATCCCACCAGATACTGAAGAGTTAGGTCAACGTACTAAATATCATACAAAACGGGACGCCTCAACCCCCTTGCGAAGTACTGAAAATGGTATTGTGGATCAAGTACTTCTCACAACTAATCAAGAGGGTCTCAGATTTGTCAAGGTTCGTATGAGAACAACCAAAGTGCCTCAGATTGGTGATAAATTCGCCTCTCGTCACGGTCAAAAAGGTACTATTGGTGTTACTTATCGACGTGAAGATATGCCATTTACTGCTGAAGGTATTGTTCCTGATCTGATTATCAATCCACATGCCATTCCATCTCGTATGACTGTAGCGCATTTGATTGAATGTCTTCTAAGTAAAGTCTCATCGTTATCTGGTCTTGAAGGTGATGCAACACCATTTACTGACGTTACTGTGGATGCTATTTCCAAACTCTTGAGAGAGCATGGTTATCATTCACGTGGATTTGAAGTGATGTATAATGGACACACCGGTAAAAAACTAATTGCACAAGTATTCTTCGGTCCTACGTACTATCAACGGTTGCGTCATATGGTGGATGATAAAATACATGCTCGTGCTCGAGGTCCTGTTCAAATCCTTACTAGACAACCTGTTGAGGGTCGATCTAGAGATGGTGGTTTACGTTTCGGAGAGATGGAACGTGATTGTATGATAGCCCATGGTGCTGCCGCATTCCTTAAAGAGCGGCTTATGGAGGCTTCTGATGCGTTCCGAGTTCATGTATGTGGAGTGTGCGGTCTAATGACGGTTATTGCTAATTTGAAAAAGGTTCAATTCGAATGTCGATCTTGTAAAAATAAGACCAAGATTTATCAGGTTCATATCCCTTATGCAGCCAAGTTATTATTCCAGGAATTAATGGCCATGAACATTGCTCCAAGAATGTATACTGATAGTTCAGGTGTAAGTGTACGTGTATAGGAAGATAATTAAATATTCATGAAAACAAGGGCAAAAATTTCAAACAACTTCCAGTGATTTATATATATGTTACATAAAAATAAAAGCAACTTTTAAAAAGTTAAGAACGGTGTAATTCGTATCATCGGCAGTAGAGATGTTTACCATCGCAATTCTGGCGAGAGCTAGGGCTGGAGCTTGGCAACGTAGCTGCAACATGCCCTCACCAAGAGCAGACTTACTCAATGCTGTCGAATATATTAGTATGATCGTTTAAAATTTACATCAACATAATCTAAGAGCTACAAAATAATAAAATGTTTAATCATTCGAAGTATCCATCTGATTACTCTTAGAATCTTCTTCTTCAGGTTTAGGATCTTCCGGTTGAGACGCAACCGGAGGGGCAGAAGAACTACTCTCATTTGATGTAGGCTCTGTTTCTTCTGGAATACTATCAACAACAGCAGAAGTAGCAACCTTTTCTTTTTCCTTTTCTTTTTCTTTTTCCTTTTCTTGACGAGCCTTCTCATCCTCTAAAGACATTCTTAAAGCTAGAGCCAATTCAGGATCTACGCTGGGATCAACACCGAATTCAAATAATTCCGAGCCGGAACCACCACCAGCAGCTGATCCAGAACCACCGGCGCCACCTCGAGGAAATGCGCCACCAGCACCATCTTCATTAATAATTGGAGAAGTTGTTAATACATCAGATAAAAGAAGTGGTCCTGGAGGAATAGTTACTAAATGGCTATTATCACTGGAATTGACTTGCTCAATAAAAGTCTCCAGTTTTTCTGTGTTTTCACCTTCTTCTCCAAAGTTAATAAAATCAATCGCAATATTGTTCTTCTTCATTTTCTTTGCCAATTTTACTAATTCCTTTGTATCTTCTACAACAGGCGATCCAACAAAAGCAATGACCCTTTGTCTTTGAATCTTATTCTGTCTATGTTTGAGCGCTAACTATATATTGACAATAAGTTAGTAAAAATAGCACTTTACGGATTTAATTAGCTAGTGAAGAGACAGAAACGACCCACACGACAAGTAAAGGTTAAGAGATGTTACTTACAGCTGCAACTTGTATTCCTGTAGAAAGATGAGTTCTGCCATGGACAGTTGTATCATGGATCCCAGCGAGAATCTTACCGAAATCACTACAGAGGGTGACTTTGACTTCTGGCCCATTACCTCCCAAGGTCATAAGTCCGACTGTATTTTCCGGATTTGATTGAGTCTTTGCTGAGAATATTAGGCTGATAGCATCGACTTGAGCCTCGAATCTTGTTGGTGTATAATCTCCATTTCGCATGTATTCGGAGTTGTCGAGTCTATTGAAGTTAGAAAACATAAACAATATTAAAACAATTCAATACAACTGAAGACATCATCATTGAAAATCAACCAGATTGAATAGACTCAATGATTTGATTGCTTACACTATCATAGTAGCCTCGAGAACCATCTTGAATTTGAGTATATGATGATCTCTATCTATTGAATTGACCTGAATAAAATTATAAATATATATAGAAGAACTTGAGTCTCGCTAACAAATGTAATTAGGGATCGATAAATGGAATGACCAGCTGCTTAATATTATGAATCTATTGAACTGATTTGACAGACATGAATTGGTCAAGTAGTAGGATGGAATAGTATGTGTCTTCACAAGAAACCCTCAGCAGTTGTGGCGATTGAAGCGGGTAACTCAACTTCACGTGCGGCTTATGAGGCTCAATTGGTCTATGTACAAGTGTTCTGGGGCATCTATTGATGCCCTTCAACAATTCTTGATTCTCATAGTCATTACATTATTCGCAATGACTTGAGTTACTGCTTCACTTTAAATCACTTGAATACCATTTTCCTGCCATTCTTAGCCACAAATCCATGAGCTCTGGCCTTGCTTGTAAGCCATCCAGCCACACCGGAGCGAGCGGCGCCCGCGCCCGCGCACGTACGCGTACGTACGTACGCACGTGAACCCGTGAAAATCACGTGAAAATATGGACGGCTGAGATTATATCACCCTGGAAACAGACCAATCTTCATTCACGACTCCCAATACTCCTACCATTATAGTAAACAATAAATACTGTTTAGGTGATCGATACACACACAAATTTAGCTATTATCAGGTATTGGTTATTTATAATAGTAGCTTCAGAGTAAATTGCCGTTAATTTTTTTGTCAGGATCATATCGTATAAAATATGGAATTATTAAATAGACAGCCTCGGCCGAAGCTGACAGTAGCTCAGAGAGATGTTTTGGTCTCTAATTTGAGTCTAGAATGTAAGTTGTTGTGTATATGTTGGTATATTCAGACACAAGTTCGTAGCTCCATGTTTCTTTTTATATTATGACTTCTAACCCTCTTAGTGGAAAGTAGAATATCGAAATTACGGGCTCAATATCAGTTCTCCTCACGTGCTCTTCGAAGCAAAATAGAAATGAGAATCAATCGCATACCAAAAAGATTATGGAATAAAACATACAGAGAACTGGTTCAGGAGAAGCAGAACAAGGATCTCAATGGCTCTGGTTTAGCATTTCATTTATCATTATCTCCTGCAAAGAAAGCGTATGTAGCTTCTGCACAAAGGCTCGTTCCCCTCGAGATTTAAATACTGACCGTTCTTATTCTTTACTAACGTTTCCAGGGTACTGTCGAGAATCAACAAATTGAAAAGGGGGGTAGATCAACCGCTTGTGATTCCCAGATTAAGACCCGATTTTGAAACTAACAAATCGACAAATTTGCAATCAACGAGTTCGACCACGTCTAAATCGGAAAACAAAGAATCATCCTCAAAGGGTCAATCACCAATAAAGTCACGACAGCATCAACAACAACATCTTATTATTAAATCACCAGTTAAACCGCTTACAACTAAACCGTTTTTCAGATCACCAACAAAATCTCCTATCAAATCGTTAATCAAATCCCCAGTCACGACGACAGCTAGACAGGCTGCTATTCCTTCTACTCTATTTGCAACAAATGTCACATCTACGACTCAAGCTGTGTCTGCTACATCATCCAAATCCACAGGTAATACCCGAACGCGAAAAGTAGAAGCTGCACCTACTCTCCCACGAAGAAACCTTAGAAGTCGTGCTGCCGTAGCAAAAAAGTAGAATAGTTTGGCCTGTATTTAATTCATTGTGACTGTGTAACAACCACTTTAACTGGAAATGCTAAATTTGGAGGGAGGCTCTGTGCTAGAGGATGAAATCTCAAGTCTAGATCTGGCCAATGGTGAGACCGACCTCACTCTCATAGTACCCTTGACGTCATTAATTGCTGGGCCTGGGGCGGCCGGAATGTTTTCCAGACATTTCCTCCCCCTTTGCTCAAGAGGGCAGATGGCAAGAGGAGGCCACAAGCAGCAACCCATCAGTATGTAGTTTTGTTGGGACATGACGAGGTGTACCGTGGTGGCAGCGCCTTTGACGTAAATAAATATGGAACCTCCCTAACTATCTAGTTACCATAGCGAAATGAACATCAAACGATTCAATTATATATTTTGATGATTTCTATGTACAAATTACTTAACAACAAAGAACTCCTTTTTGCCAATCAAGCAGTAGCTTCTGCCTTAGTGCCCCCCTCTCTTCTAGCCTTTTCCTTCTGTATCTCTTGGGAAAGAGCTGATTCCTCCCAAGTAGCAATTATATTGTCGGCATAAGGATTATCTGAATTTTCAAATGCCTTCAGTCGTGCTAATCTATATTTTCTTAAACTGTTTTTAGGGAGCATTCCTGAGACTGCCTTGCGTAAAATCTCTGCTCCTCCCTTTCTATTATAAAGATCTGCCAAGGTCCATTCCTTGAGATTTCCCGGCCTTCCACTATGTTTTCTATATAATTTCTGTTTCATTTTGTTTCCAGTAACATTTAGATATTTACAGTTTGTCACTACAACATAATCTCCACAATCATCAGATGGGTGATAAACCGGCTTATGTTTACCCATAAGTGTGACTGCTATAGCACTAGCTAGTCGACCCAAAGTACGAGGGTCTCTGGCCATATCGACATGATGCCATGTTCTTGCAAAGGCAATACCAGTCTAAGAAAACAATGTTAGATTATCATATAGAAAATCAGAACTATCGCGAGAGGTCTGCGTAAAGCCGCCATCATAGAATGTAAAGAATCCCCCTCCTTACTCTCTCTAACCCGAACTATTTCACAATCTCTTTTACTAGTTCCCATATTGCTCTCTCATTACTCTTCCCAGATACCAGGGACCAAGCATAAAACATCTTCCAGGATCACTGTCAAAAGAACTTACTCTTCCTAGATACTGTGACATTTCTATCAAGTAATGATATGATCTAAATGAAAGAAATGACAGTTATTCTTTTTTCGAATGGGCTAAAACAGCTCGTCATAAATGGTTGGTTAGTATGTGGTACGTAGGTTGTGGGAGATATGAAATTTGAAAATTTCGGTAAAATGAGTACGTAATATATTATGTAATCAGAAACCGCTCGTTACGTTAACATTTCCCTAACATCAATATCAGCCATTTATTGATTTACAACAATATCAGTCACTATAGTGTCATCAATAACCGTTACTTATTGTCGCTGTTGATCTCCTTCACCGGGAAACTTGTATCTTCGACGAATCTTCCCAGATTCGGGAAGTGGTTGCCCCGAGGTCCTTGCTGTCTCGATATACCATATATATATGCCGTATATAGTCATTGAGCATTGAGTTGACGATCTTCGCGTATTTGCGGTGTAAGGTGAATCTGTTAGCATGGGTCTAGAGGAAGTATAATAACTAAATGCTATATATTATTATTATGTATTAATTTATGTGTTTACTCTTTGAAAGTCCCGTGTTGTGTATATTCGTATCTATGTAAGCAATACATCTTCGACGTCTTTTCCACTTGGTTTACCCATTCTACCTTTACTGGAACGAAGAGATCCAGTAGCAGGAATAAGAGAGTTCTTATATCTGTTACCATCTTCAGTCTTTTCATAGATATTCCCTATTCCAAAACTGGGCATATTGAGGTAAACACATTCATGATTTTTAACTTCAAAAATCTCATGGTAAATCCCCATTAATTTGGCCCTTTCGGGAAACTCCTTCTGTAACTTTGAATATCGGCTCATGGCAGCGACATGACCATATTTAGGATTCAAGGCAAAAGCCTGTAATTTTTCATAGCTTTCAAAATATCCTATGAAAACGGTTGGATTATTAGTCGCGCTACTAGTGGCAAGACATGTTTCATATCCTAATAAACCAGAATCGACAGGTGCTTTAACCATGTCTTGAATAATTTCCCTGAAAGCCAGTCCAAGCCATTGTGTATCCGGATCGAACGAACCTAAAGGCGAATTATGTTTACCTCCAAGTAGCAATAGTGTTAAATTTTTTTGTGATGATTTAGATAATCTTCCAGTTAGTTTCTCAGTATTTATATCCTTGTTGAACCAATTGGGCCATAACTTGAAGGCAACTATATTTGCCATCCATGGTAAAATCAGTAGGCAAGGCACAAGCCAAGAAAGTCCCGGAATAACTGATGAGATAATGAATTGAAATCCTGATCCTAATGCTATGATAGCTGGTAAGGGGATTGAATTCCATCTATATAGATCTCGTTTTGGACTGACAAATCTTTTCCTTTCAGAATATTTTTCGTAACTTGCGATCATTTTGAATCAGTTTCTGTCCTGTCGATCTCTGATTCTGTCCGGAAATTTGTACCATACAACCGTATATGACAGAATTTCTTGAGTTCTTATGTCTCACTAAAAGTCTAAAAGTCCGGAAATGGTTATGATTTATATATATTCTGAACAAGGGAAGAAACAAAAAAAATTGAAGAAAAATACGAAAATAAATTTTAAGTCATTGATGTTGTAACTTATATGCGGACCCACATTTTCCCCTCGAAGCCCTGCATCCCGACATTTCGACCGCAACTCCGTATGCTAAGGTATGACAGGTCTAACACAATTATACCCATGGTAATACCTAGTTAGTTGTAACTATAGGCCAATTTCCTCTTAGCCATGTTTGAATTAGCCTGGTTCAGCTTACTTTTAGTTTCCTCGTAACCTGTCATTTTCTTGGCTATGGATGTACGGCATAGACCTTTCCCAGATAGGAAGGTTCACCGACCATCGATAAGGTTTGCCGTGATATTATGACGTACCTATGCAGAGAGCCCTGTACGGTACAACGTTAAATATCTATCTGTGGCTGCCGGCTAATATCTTTACCATGATTCAGGAACCAGCCAGTGAAGGTAGTTGGATTCACAGCAGCTTGACTGAAATATTTTTCTCCTATATATTGCTCTTACAATGTAACCTAAAACTTTTGAAAAATATGATAATACTATAAAACAGAAATATATAATCAGCCTAATGGTCAAGAAGCCGCGCGGCTGTCCTCGCGTAACACGCACCGATTAATTTCAGGGAAACTTGATAAGAATATATCAAATAACAAAATATAATACCGAGACAGAGAATCGATCTAGATATGAGAGAAGCGAGACTCGTTACTGGTGGGCCTTGGTGCCCCTCCCGTCTGTGACGCTCTGCCAATCACACTTGTCGTCACGGGCCTGCAGCCGCTGGTTCTCACTGCGCTTCTGATCATCCATCATCCCCCTTATCTCAAACTCTCTCTACGCTGTCGAGCGCAAGGAGAGCTAGGAGTCACGATCGCAGCAGCACATAGCACGATCTTAGTAGTATTACATATTATGTATTTTCATTCGCTTATATTTTCAATATATACGTATGTCCATATATACAGAATTATCTATACCTAAATCCTTCCACATGTTCCTTTCAAATTAATAGATCTCTGCAAACAAGATATTTTTTTTTTTTTTAGTTAGCATACTTGGAGCGACCTCTAAGCATCTCACCGTATCGATACATAACAAATGGAATGGCAGCCATAGCTAATGCGACGAAACCTAGTAAACTAGACCCCCAAGCAACAGGAAATCTCGGGGTGGATAGATTATCGTACATAGCTTGACCAAATAATGGGAAAGCACATGCAAAACTTGATCTTACGAAAGCATTACCAGCAAAAACTGAAGCTAAATATCTTGGATAACTTAAAGAAAGGAAAGCAAAAGAAGATTGGAAAATATTGAATACTGCCATAACGAAAGGCAGCTCCCAAATAATAGGTAGGATCCAATGTACTTGAGCAGTCCATCCAAATAAGAATAAAGAAGCTGGAAGTAAGAAACATACCCACATTGCTAAAACCAAGAAATGTTCAGGTTTAAAAGTACCAGCTTGAAATCTTGGAACAGCATATTGGGTCAAATATGCCAAGAATATCATATAAGCAAAGATACAACCCACACAAAAACCAAAATATGACAACCCAAGTTCAACCAAAGTAAAATGATAATGACCAGAAAAGACAATTGGGAAGGCTTCGAAGAATAAGTAAAAGCACCCATAAGCTAATGCGATATATAAATCAAAAGCAAGAACACCAGGTTCACTAACGATCAAAGCAAACGGTCTAATAAAGATTTCCTTCATTTTCTCTTTAACTTTGATATCTTTTTCTTCTAATTCAGCTTTTGTGTAATATCTGTTATCACCAGTTTCCTTTCTAATACGTTTAGCACGACGATGAAGAACGTTTGCCGGCAATGTTTCAGGAAAGCAAAAAGTAAGCAAGATAAAAGTAGCAGCACAAATCATCATTAACAGCCAGAAGATCCAACGGTAATCTTTAGCATCAACCATTGCAGCACCTAAAGTAGGTGCTAAAACTGGAGCAGCAACAGCACCAACAGCCCATAAACCAATAAAAAGCGGTAACACTTGAGGGTCGATAAAGTCACCAAGAGTTGCACCACCAGTTGACACTGCAGGAGAAGACAGAACACCAGTTATAAATCTTACAGTTATTAAACCACCAATAGTAGGAGACAAAGCGGCAGGAATTTGTAATAAAATAAAAAGGAATAAAGTAATCATATAAATATGCATTCTACCAATTGAAGCACTCTCAGATAATGGAGAAAAAACCATGGGACCCAAACCATAACCTAGAACATAAAGAGATAGATTAAGAGTAGCAACTACATGACCAACGTGAAATTTATCTTGAATCTCTATTTGACCTGGAGTATAAATAGAAGAACCCATATAGGTCGAACAAGTTAAAAGCATAACTTCGACAGTAAGTATAGTCTTTTTCCCCTTTGGCCAATTCTGAGGATGATCTGGATCATCAGGACCATTCCAATGAACAAGAAAAGGATCAGGTGGAACGGAATCATCATCATCACCACCACCACCGATAGAAAGTTGCTTTTCAACGGTTTCTTTGGTAGTAGCTTCCTCTTCATCAATATTATCATCATTAGATGATTTGATGGTTTCACCAATAGCAGCCTCTAAATCATCACTTGGAGTGTGTTTATGACTTCCTTCACCACCAGAAGAAGTAGTAGCATTATCATTTGTTGTAGTTTGGGGTTTAAAATTTGAGGGAATTTGAATTAGACCAGCCCATTCCAGAAAGTCTGCTGCTACAGTATTGCTATATTTCTCAAAATGTCGCACCATTTTGGACTATCAAACGAAAATTGCCTTTTAAAAATATAACGAAAACCCTTGATTTTGGGATTAGTTGGAAAGTAAAGAGTTTTGTTGAATGCTAATGGGATAGTTATATATAAATATAAAAATTATTAGTGAGTCAATTATAACCAAAATACGAATATTTGTTGATTCGGTTGACTTCTCCGCAGCAATGTTGAACACCTATAGTATGGTATTAAATATAGGGTCCTTGGATCTTCCTGATCTTCCTGCGGTGTCACAATCCAATATTCAGAGAATCAATTGTTAACTGACTTTATCTCTACGTCTTAAAAATAGTTTCGGTTGAAATATATATATAAATAGATAGTAGATAAATATAAATAAATAGAAATTAACTTCGAAATAAAGGTCTAAACCTATATATATATTTTCTTCTACCACCACATTTGCGTTACTATCATCTCCGAGCGCCACCTACTAAGAAATATGTCAGGAAGTACCCATCCTTTACGACTAAACTATATTCAATCAGGAAGTGAATTTCTCTGCAAATGTGAGTCAAGTTAGGCATCATTGATAAACATCGTTGCAACGATATACTGATCGTATTTGTTATTAATGTAGGGGCTAAACTCCGGGGTTTAGAGAAAAGGGGGAGAGACAATCATAACATGTTAACCGTAATCATAACATAATTATATAGCTAGCTACTTCAGCCGTTAGTTTGATAAAAAATATCGTTCTATTAATGCCCGGAGACGACGGCAATGACATTTTTGCATCGATAACAGAGAGATGGGAAGAAAAGCAGGGGGTCTTGTATTCGGGATTCGGGAGTTCCAAGAGATACCGGAGGGAGAGCGGATCAAGAAGCAATGTCAAGAGCAGTCCTGCCAGACAAGACATTCAGTCACGGTTACAGTACAGGAAAGAAAATAAAAAGCAAAACAAAGGGTAAATTTCCGTGGATTCTTCCTAATAAACGAGAATAGAATTTGTTCTACACACACACCATAAAAAGAAATTATTAAAGAATTACTGTATTAGGCAGATGTGTCCCTGGGCAGTTAGCATCATCATGGATAATTTTAAGCACTAGTCTGCATCAACAACAATATCATCGGTGATTCACAATCGTTTATACGAATAATATATCGGCCAGCCGTATGATTAATTAACCCGGGTTCGATTAGCTAAACAATGCACAATATTTATAGGAAGTATGTGTACAAATTGAGACTAGATTGGCGTAACCTTCCGGTAACATAGAGTCGGAGGGCCATACGATTAGCATTAACTTACTTGCAGTTAGAGTTTAGTTCAGTGTATTACTCATACACACGCTCTAGATAACGCTTAAACAGGGATCGCCATATACGCATAACTCCATGGAGATAGCCCAACACAAGGCAACACCTCGTTAATCTAATAGTACGGTTAGGGTTGGATTTCGGATTGATTAACAGAAAGATATAGGAGTTTTAGTAGTAAATTAACTACCAACTTTTGCAGTTATCTCCGCATTGCTGGTCGTTAATCCCCGCGGATTAAAGCCCGCCATACGGTAACTAAAATCGGACAATCTGAGCAAAACGAGAGAGGAAGAGAAAGGATTAACGTTTATATGAAGATCATGAATCCTGATTGCCGCGTGGGTGGCAATAAGAATTCAGAAGCAAAAAGAAGTTAATTTGCAATTGTCGTACGTTGAGCTTTGGATGAAGATTCCCATGTTTGGTCGCTTAACAATAACTGTTGCTATTATCTATTATTTTATTTGATTATTTCCTCAGTTTTGGTTTGTGTGATGTTTCAAATATCGTCACACCAATTCGCTTAGTCGTTATAATATATAGCAAATGTAATTATACTTTTAACTTACAAGTCTGTCAATGGCGATAATGATTAACTCCGATCGATAACACCGATTTGAGCCTCGATTAAACTCCGATTATTATTTAAGCTTCCTTCTGATCCAAGGTCTTTCTTTTTTAGTTATCCTATCCACCTTTGATTTTTATATCCGATATGGCCAATTTTGAACCCCGCCCACGGGTTTTCCGCCACCTGAGGAAATATCCCAAACTCCGTCTCTTCGGTCGCTCGAAGTTAGCATCTTGGAAGTGATACCAACTGCTATAATATTCAAGGGCTACCGGTGCGCAGGTTCCCAATCCTCTGGCTCCACCATCTGTATCGAGGCTACGTCAGGCCCTCTGCTCGCTCTTACTCTCTCCTTCTAGACCACCTGCTGGAGACGGACATGCTGGAGTGGAATGGTACGTTAAGCTAGCTCGTTACAGCTCTTTACGAGACCCTGGTTAGTTTCACTCGAGATTAACATCGTTCGGATAGGTACCGTACAGGGGAGCTAATTATTGTTCGGGCGCCCGTCTTCGAGCGAAGCGAGAACGATGTCTGGGGCTGGATCACTGATATCCGTGGCACAGCCGGGAGGATGATGCACATACGACACAGAAAACAACATGTTAACTCGTTAAAACTCATTTAGCCGATAGTCAGACCGTGTATATCACAGTGAGATTCGATTAAAAAATATTAACCGACAAATAGAGATAGGCATATATGTTAATAAGCTTATTAAGCTACAACATTTATGTGTCGTGCTATTAATTAAAAATTAGGCTCATGCAATTATTTAACAATAGTAACACAATTGAGTGATTTCCCAGAGAATCATGCCAATCTATTAACTGGTATAGGTTAGAATTGTTTAATTACAACATTTCGACAATCTTCTCTTGAGGATGCTTCTGTATCAAAATAATGTTGTTGTTAGCCGCACGGGCGAGCAGGATGGTTTTTCCCTGCCTTTACAAAAGATCTATTATCGTCGGGCCACTCCCGCGCGGACCCTTGAATGTTCCTTTATTCAAACTGAAACACACCCTTACCCGCTGAACATGCAGAGGGCCACTTTGATCACATATGCATAATGCATATTATGCAAGTCAAACTCTAACATAAACAGTCTACACTGTCATACTACTGTATATGCATGCATGCAATTCATGCATGCCCTGTGTACTTGATAAGGAACTGACCTAAGCGTATTAGCCAACTAACAGAGTTCAGCGGAAATTGACCGGCTTGTACACGGAAAAATCAATTGAGTTTTCTCATACATCACCGAAATTATCACCTCGCAAATTATTCTGAATTCCTCTTCCTAGCATTTCTCTCTTGCTTACTTAGGATTCCATATGGGATGCCACACCCTGAATCCTAGCCCCTGCTTCACTAAATGTCTAACCTCTGGTTCTGCTAGAAATTTAGCCTCTCCCGAAGGCAACTCCCGACACTCTCGATAGTAGTCATAGCCAGGTTCCAGCAGCTAGAAGCAAATTTACTGTGGAACTGGGATCTTATTGAGCATAGCAAAGAAGCAGACGAGTCCTGAAATTTGGGCTTAGCCTGCAAATTCAGACGGTGAGAACCTCTCGATATCACCAAAGTCCATATGAGAAGAAACTAATAGGTGAATCAAAATATTTTATTATTATTACAATTATATATAATACATATATATTTATGTCTTCTCTACGCATCCTCAGCAATATTTTCCCAGAAATACTTTCCTTCAGTAGTCTCTGCAATGACACCAACTCTAATCAAAAAATCCCCAAAATGTTCTCCATCGTTTCTTTCAAGAGCCCACCTCTTAAATAGAGGCTTTAAAATAGAAAGAATCTCATCTTCTTTGATAGAACTTCGATAAAGTTTATTGATTCTTTGACCATGAAACCCACCTCCGAGCATCAAGTTATAAGTATCAAGGGCTTTACCAATTAAAGCTACTTCGGCCAACCATGGACGAGCACATCCATTAGGACAACCAGTCATACGCATAACAATACTATCATGACGAAGACCATATTCCTCAAGTGCCTCTTCTACCTTAGTTATAAGAATGGGCAAATATCGTTCCGATTCGGCCATGGCAAGACCACAAGTAGGGAATGCAACACAAGCAGCAGATGAAAGTCGTAAACCAGAGAATTGAAGGTTATCAAGCTTATATTTAGCAAGCAAATCTTTCACTTCAGAGAGCTGTTCATCAGAGATATTACTGATAAGAATATGTTGATTACCAGTAAGTCTAAATTCGGCACCATCTCTCAAAACCTTGGCAATTTCTCGGAGACCTGATTTAAATTGCAATTCAGATGTATCCTCAACACGACCATTTTCAACAAATGTTGTGAAATGATGTCTTCCAGTTTCATCAGTAACCCATCCAAATGTATCAGTATTGGAATCAAAAGAGAAAGGTTTGCCCTCCTGAAATTTAATTCCATCAAGAAGGTCTTCAACTTTCGATCGGAATACGTCAACACCCAAATCATCAATAGTATACTTGAGACGGGCGTGTTTTCGATTCGTCCTGTCACCAAAATCCCTCTGAACAAGCATGACCTTCTCGCAGACAGTCACCACATTCTCCTTATCTATATATCCTAGTAAACTTCCGGTTCTGGGATAAGTTTTTTTATTATTATGAGTTGTGCCCATACCGCCACCTGCAAGAACATTAAACCCACTGATCTCATTATTTTTCTCATCAACAATGGCAATAAGCCCAATATCATGAGCATAAACATCAACATCATTATAAGGTGGAACAGCAATATTAATCTTAAACTTTCTAGGTAAGTAACTAGCTCCATAAAGAGGCTCGTTATCAACCAAAGTATCAGCAGAAACCAAAGTCTTCTTCTTTTTTGGACCAGTCGGCCGTTCAGCAAATGTCTTCGTATAATCAACTCCGTCCCCTTCATCTTCACCCTCAAGCCAGATTTCATGATAAGCTGTCGTTTGTGGTAGTAAATGCTCACTGATCTCTCTTCCAATTTTGATCACCTCATCGTGTACCTTAGCATTCCCAGGAAGAGCAGCAGTGACAACATTACGGTTCACATCACCACAAGCAGCAACTGTATCAATCAACGTAGAGTTAATACCACGAATAGTGGGCTTAAGATTTTCCTTGATAACACCATGCAATTGGAAAGTGCCACGTGTGGTTATCTTGAAAGTTCCATTACCTCGAGAATCGGAAAGCTCATCTATTCTAAGCCATTGTTCAGGCGTAGCCACACATCCAGGTAATCTCACACGAACCATAAATGCAAACGCAGGTTCCAAGCCAGCGATTTTTCTTTCATCACGGATATCGCGATCATCCTGCATATAAATACCATGGAATTTTGTCAATTGCTGGTCATTAGCCGCAATAGCACCAGTAGTTTTATCCTTTAAGCCCTCACTAATAGTACCACGTAAATAATCCGAACCAAGCTTAATATCTTCATTTGTAATTGGTGGTGGTTCATCACCACCAGCAACCCCATCAACTCCAAGAGTTTTCCAAAGTAAAGCTTCCCACTCATTATAAGCAGTCGAATATCCATCAGCATCCTGATCATCCCCAAGACCAAGAGGTACAAGTTCCTGTCCACCCAAAATGGTCAATCTAGCAAATAAATCCTTAGAAGGCTTGTTATAATAGATCTTATCTTCTTTTCTAGGCCAATAATGGCTATCCCCTAATCCAAATACTGAGAATCTTACATTTGCTAAATCAATATCAGCAGCATTGTTTTTAAGTGTATCCCATAAAGCCCTACCATTCTGAGGGAATTCACCTTGACCAGCAGTTGATGTAATGAAAACAATGTTATCTTCTGTGCTAAGTTCCTCAATAGGATAGTCATCAAATGCCATCACAACAGATTTAAGCCCTCTACTCTTGGCTCGCCTTTGGAGTCTCTTTGCAAGATTTTCAGCAGTACCACCATCAGATGCGTAGAGTATAGCTAATGGGGGGCCACTAAGACCTTCTAAAAGTTTATTATAAGCAATCTTAGCACGCTTCTTCTGATGACCGCGAATTTCTGATCCGTAGGAGAATTTCAAGGATCTTGCAAAAGTTGGATATTTCTTACTAAGTAAGGTAAGCTTATTTTCACGATCAAGGAATTCCTGTAGAGTTTTTCTAATCTGGAAAGAATCAAGCTTGAATGAGTCTGTCTCAAGATTAGGGTTATATCGATAAAGGGGCCAATAACCAGTTTCGACACCTCGTTTGGTTTCTTGAAGAACCGTCAAAGCATTATCTTGCTCAGAATGATAAGGTAGATAAGCGACAACAACAGAGGGACCATCAAACCTTTCAGCCTCAATCAAAGCTTGAAGTAATTGAGTATAAGATGCATAAACTGCAACTGATGCAACATAGACATTACCAAAATTCATCGCATAAAGACCAATATCCTTCTTACGATTACTACCAGATAATTTGACAGCTTCAGAATAAGGTTGTGAATCAATAACAAGCATATTGATATTCTTTCCAGAGGAGATAACATGATGAACACCCGAGTTACCAAGATCATAAGCCCAAGAATCAGAACCAATAAGCCATGAAGCTTCATGGGGCTTGAATAGGGTCTTATATTTAAGAAGATCCTGTGCAGTTTTGGATTCGTGGGACTCTCTACTTAATAGATCAATAATCACCTTCCCAGACTCACCAACGTCAGCCTCTTCATTTGCACCAGCAGTCCCAGTACTAATAAGAAGCCATTTCGATAAAATAGACATTAAGTCACCTTTGGAATTTATACCAAAATCATTTGATTTTAATGCTAGTCTGACCTTTTGAATCAACTCGTCCTTTTTCTCTTTCTTTGCAAGATAAGCACCAAATCCATATTCGGGATTGGTTTCCAATCCAGCATCTGACTTATCTGAAGCATTAATGATATCTAATCGAGACGCAAAAAGTTGTTCAAGAACGGTGATATAAGCGAGTTCCAATTTTTTGGCAGCGTTCTGTGCCTGCTCAAGTTCTTTTCTATCGTCATCTGTGGTTATAACATCATTCTGTTCTTTAGACCCCACAAAGAGTTTCTGAACAGGGATATCAGAGGTCAGGTTGCTGACAATCGATTTTAAGACAGTTAGTACGTTGTCATAACTCACAGCGCCCAGTTGGAAAGATACTAATTGTTCAAATCTAGCAAGATTTTCGACACCGTCATCAGAAACAAGATCTTGAAATAGTGGACTCCACGACGTGGTCTGTTTCTTGATTTGTTCGACTAATCCTAATCTTTTGACTGAAGAAGGGACTACTGAAATGAGATCCTTAGAGGACCAAGGTTTATAAAGATGAATGAGAACTATTCCTACAGTGGAAAAATCTTTTGACGACTGAGAAATGGCTTGAACAAAAGCGTCTACACTTGAAGCGAATAATACAATTGCTGTGGTTGCGTTATTTGGTCCGATATATTCAAATGGTTTGTATGAAGTGCTAATGCCAGAGATTTCTGATTTGAAGGCTTCAGATACAATCTGAGAAACATAAGTCTGGTGCAAAGATGATAACGATTTCTCCTCTTCAGCTTTTCCTTGTTCCTGTTTTTCTTGTTGATCCTGCTCTTCGTTAATCGGTTGAAAATATTCATTAGAAATAGATTTTAAAATTTGATTTTCAGTGAACAATTGTAATGATGACGATGATAAATCTTCTGCATTGGCAGAAGGACTGAAAAAGTGAATGACAGGTTGAGATAATTTCTGAGCTACCAAATGAGCAACTAATGCCATATCTTGAGCTTGCTGTGGATTAAATGATTGTAAAAATACAAATCCAGAATGACGAAGAGCGGCCACAAGCCCATAATCGGAATGGCCTCCAGAATTATTAGATGTATCTAAATGAATAACCAAAGGGGTCTTCTTAAGTTCAGGTAAAAGATGTACTGATTTAAATAACCCAGTCAAATTCAAAGTGACTATAGCTAGTTTGTTGTGGACAGATTCATCACTATGAATATATTCCACTACATCTTCAAGAGGATTATTTGATCTAAGAATGGTTAATCTTTCCGAAGAAACATTATCCAGATGCTTAGAAAATTCAGATTTGACGCTCAGAGCAGGTTGAACCACAAATATCTTTGCTCCACTAGCGGAAATGACATTAGCGACTATATGTTAATATTAATGATCTAAAACGTTGCTAGACTAGGATTTCACTTACCAGCACTATATGAACTAGACGCCATCTTTTCCTAATCGATGATCTCAACAATTGAAGTTGCAATCAAATCAAGTAGAACCAAAAAAAATTCAAACTACACCTTATATAGTCAACAATACGGCTATGGGATATAATAGCAGCAGACCCAGACCCAGATCCAATCAGTCAATCAGTCAAATCAGAACTTTAATAAAACAATAAAAAAATGAACCGAATATTAATGATCTAGAGATATCCCTCTTCCTTATATATATATAAATATATAGTTTTCCATATTAAGTGAACCAACTATGAGCCATTCTAAAACAGGTTTCTTAGTTAATTTTTTTTGGCTATTCATGTGTGGCTTGACTCTTGCTTAAAATCGCGTTCTCTCACGTGATCCACCGCCAAAGTATACGCCATCGATAGTCGAATTGAGGCGTCAACCAAAATGAAAATTATGATCATCTAACGAATCCAATTGGTCGAATCAATGAAAGAGTGGCTAATGGTTGTAAAAAGTTGCAAAATACCCGCATGAAATTGCGTGAACAGCCACAATTGGTGGGGGGTTGGTGATCAAATCAAGACGAAATGAAAGAACCGGAGTCCGGGATACGTGCAAACACTTCTGTTCTCCTATTTGAAGCCTGAGCGCCACCCCCAGACACCCGCTTCATTCGGAGTCCTTGCTTGTTTATAAGTTATAGGTTGATAGTAAATTAGTAGATCTTCCTTAGAGTATTACCGTGAACTTTGCAGTAGATAGGAATAATAGCTTTAAGACATTTAAGTATACGTATACTGCTACTCTAAATTCGTTAGGTTGTTGCGCTCCAATTACCACCGGAAATCCAGTGCCGACAAACTGTTAGTAGGTTAGTTAAAATTCATCATTCTAAAAAAATCAAAAAAAAAGAGAGCAAATCATTTTTGCTATTTATATTTTGGTTATTGGATGAGGATAAGTTCTTTAGATATTCTTTCTTCCCTATCCAAATGAACCAAGGAGAGGTGGGAAGGTAAAACTGCCGTGTTTTATTAGTGTGCGGTTAAACGCTTCCCACTGTGTTACATGTGGCTGAAATGTCATGCATATAATTTGTTGGCGGAAGGCTTGTCAGTAATCAGCCACATTTCAGCCGTACATATAAAGCCCGTGGCTGTGCCGGAGGTGAGAAGCGTAGTTTGGGCGTACAGACAGAGACCAGATGGAGAGGGAAGATGACTTCCACCAATATGAATTCGGTCTCAAGCGGAGACCAGATAGAGAGGGAAGATGACTTTCATTTCGAATAATTTAGTGAGACGCAGTACGAATTTGGTCTCCAGTTTGGGACTACGCCGGTGGTGAGCGTCCGAAGCATATCCCCAAGGCCCAGCGCTCATGACTTGCTCTCCTCAAGGGACTTCTCATCTTCTCATATTCCGCTCTATTGAATGTTCCAAACGGTCTAGTACTATTATGATAAATTTCCTGTATTAATTAATCTACACACGTAAATATATAATCCTTTCTTTACAATATGATCAGTTCTTACTTAGACCAATGAGTCTTAGCGGCATCTCTGAACTTCTCCCATTGAAACAAATTAGGATTGATCAAGGCATTATCATTGCCCTCAGAGAAGTCAATAGATGCAGGTTGATTAACAACTGCAGATCTTATGATATCAAACAGTCCTTCATGTACCGGTTTGGCCAAATGAATCTTAGCTATATTATCCAATTCTTCAGCGGTAGTGGGGTTTCTAGTTAACTTCCTTCCACTATATTCTTCATAGATTTCAGCTATTTCAGATAATTTCAAAGTATCACCAGCTACATGAACCGTAGTTGGAATTTCAGAGATTGGTTTCGAAAGAATAGAAGCAACTGAATATGCAATATTCTTAACCGAAGTGAATGTCACCCTTTTGGAACCATCATCCGGATAATCAGTCACTGCGCCTTTTGGATCAACGAATGTAAGAGATGGGGCATAAGCTATAGCTTCTTCAAGGAACAATCCAATTGAAAAATGAACAACCTTCAATCCATAGGATTCGGCCACAGCAGAATTCTTAATTTTAACTTGGAATCCGAAACCAGATGAATATTCTCCAATATTATAATAATCAAGACCATAGTCAGATGGTACATAAACTTTGACACCGGCATTCTTGGCAGCAACGAGTAAAGAACCGTCCTGAAGCGCCAGTAGTTGACGAGCATCAACTACGATATCAATTCCTTGAAGTGCTTTTTCATAACCTTCAGCAGAAGAAGCTTCGAAGTATTTCTTGTCACTGTCATCCGACAGATCTGTAGGAACACTACGACTTATCAGATGCAGTGGAAAAGTAAATTTATCTCTAAAGAGAGGACTTGTTAATGCTTGAACAAGAGGCTTAGCAATGGAACCATTAAGACCTACAATAGCGATAGTTGGTTTAGCCATATTTAGTTACCAGACAATTAGTTGAATTTATAGTTATATCTGGAATTATTGTACGGTGTTTTTTATTTAGTTAATGATTTATTATAATCAATGGATGAATACTACAGATATATATACTTTTTCTGTTTCATTGTAGATTTAACCTTAACATAAAGATTACCGAAAAAAACAAATAAACATCCTATTTGTTATTACAAATGAATCTATTACAAATAGATGGTTTGATCTAATTAATGATGCAATTTCATCATTGCTTTCATGCAAGGAAGAGAGGGGTGACACGAGATAACGTCGATAACAGTAATAACAGACAGGGTCTAACCATAACGGCGTTCATCACATCATCATCTATTATTATCCGCGGACTTGTGTGTTTCCCCATAGTTTTCCATGCTTTCATTGCTTTGTCAACCCTATTCTTAAAATTAGCTAAGCAATGTTCCCCTTCTGCATATCAGACAACTCGGGCTTAGCGCGGTAAGAGAGGGGACCAGTGCTATCGATACACTTGAGGACTACTTCATCCTTTAACCAATAGCCGTCCAGCATAGTGAGAGCCGACGGGTCTGGGATACCCCTCATTTGCCGGACGCAAAAGTTAATCTCTTCGTGACGGTAACATCAATCTCTCCGTGATATACATATATTTTGAATATGCGCGATAAATATTTCTCGAAGCGGAGTGAAGAGGCGCCGAAGACAGAAATTGCGGTGAACCGACTTTGCCTCCATGCAATTTTTGAACAATCATATCACATGGTTCACATTACTTTTCGATATCGAACGACCTCGAAATTAGTAAAAACGTTATTAATCGGTTACAAATTGTGGGCAGAATAAAGTGCATCAACGAGGTCGAAACGGTGCATGAGGGATATTGTTAATCAGTTCCGCGGACTTTATCTGACAATTAGCGCGCACTTTAATACGTTTATCAACCTGACGATCTCGGTAAGTACTAATCATCTTGATTGTTTTGATCTCCGATCAGTAAACTAATACTGTCTTAATCGCCTTCGATGAGTAGGAGGGAACACACCAACTGTATTTAATAGCTAACAGTTATTTTTCTTACAACTTTTGATCTTACATGTCATATAAATTCGTTGCTATAGCAACTATCAATCAGAACTGAAATCACAAGTCTTATCACGGAAGATCAAGAAAATGGCCGCGGCAATCTGATAAACGATTGACCTGTCTCTACTCCCCCTCTTTTGGCGAACCAGTGTGGCATTCCAGCCTACTTTCTTTGCTGTCACTACGATTCATTGGATTGTTGTTATAGTTGTTGTAATGGGGTTGTTCGTAAATAAGTGTCAGTCTTCAATGACCC
This sequence comes from Sugiyamaella paludigena, assembly GCA_030579875.1. Lineage (NCBI taxonomy): Eukaryota > Fungi > Ascomycota > Dipodascomycetes > Dipodascales > Trichomonascaceae > Sugiyamaella > Sugiyamaella paludigena. The sequence goes on along the minus strand of JAKTRU010000003.1, from coordinate 186,610 downwards.
AGTATATCATTGTCTTCTCCATCTTCTCTGTAGTTTCATTTCTAGTATATCTCCGGTACAAAAAGAAAAATGTTATCTTTGATGCCAAACGAACTGATTCTTTAAAGCCTTCTCCTTTAGATTCTCTTACTCCTGATATGGTTCATTTATATGATGATCGTCCTTGGAGACCCTTCAGATGGCCATATCATCAAACCATGAGTATTTTTAAATTGGATATTAATCATTGGTTAGATATGGACAAATGGTACTATAGATATATTAAAGAGAGGGAAAAGGTATATAATGAACATAGACAAGAAACTTTAGCTTGGTTACCAGAAAGCAACGAGGCTTGTAAAGAACTTCTTCAAATAGTCGTTGATCATATGATTATGAGGTATCCTAAATGCTTCCATCTTCTGAATGATAATCGATGTGTTCATAATTTAATAACAAATGAAGTTATCGATCTTCAGGATAACAAACTTCATCCTCTGGAAATTGTCGGAAAACTTGCTAAGGAGGATTTTTACATTGTCCAGCAACGTCCGGAAGATGGTAGACACTTTTTAGTCGCTATAGCTGTACCATTTCCCGGTGGCTCATTTACTGTACAAGATAAATTAGGAAAACATTTAGACGTCATTCATAACGATGTCCCTTACTATGAGGATAAATTAAAACCATCTATGGAGAAATGGTTTTCCAGATTAAAAGTAAACGAGCCAGTTGAACGAGCATCTTTTGGTATCACTTGGGATCATGGATTATTTAGTTCAAAAAAATATGAAGAAATTTTAGGTAATAAAGATGGAATTCAAACGGATAACATATCCAACATTGCATATAATAAGTTTAATGTTCGTGTGGAACGCCAAACATTACGGCGATTACCTAAATCAAAGGCAATAATTTTCACTAATCATCCTATCTTTTATTCACTGGATGAAATGAAAGATGAACCATTAATCCCATCAATTCTTAAAACAATAATTCAACATGGCCCGGAAAAGATAATTAAATATAAAACTTATGATAAGTTTCGTGATTATCTTATTCCATATTTGGACACCCTTATCCAAAGGCAAATTGATCTGGGTATTATCAAGGAAACAGATCCAATTCGGACGTTACCAACCTATCCGTTTGCATATTGGGTAAAAACTAAAGGAACTAACGGATGGAATAACCCATCATCTGATTGATCTGAAGCTCACGGGGGTGTTAGTCCTTGCCTCGCTCGAGCTATGTCTGGGACACTACTCAAGCTGTCGGAAGCAGAATGGGATCAATTAATCGAGCTGCGCTGATAAAGAGAGGGATTCGACGATCTCAAGCTTGGGTGGATTGTTATAAAACCTTTACTTTTTTGTATTTTTCAATAATATCTATTTGTGAAAAAATTCTGTCTGACTCTCGGTAAGGAACTAGCGTTAATGCCTTTTAGGTACGCCGCTCCAGCTAGAGGCACTTTTTCACTCTAGACAGATCTGTAGAGAATATATTTCGTAGGAAATCATAGAAATATATCTACAATAATGATCTGACATGAACAATTAAAGAAAAGAAAAAAGGAAAAGAAAAAAGGAAAAGAACACAAATCGGCGAGTCAATTTATAGTGAAAAAAATTAGGCGAGAAACAGTCCCAAATTTTTTGAGCCTCATTTGCCGCACGTACTGCAATACTGGCTCAGTCATGCCTTCGACGGCTAGAGCAACGCCTCAGACACGCTGCTAGCTTCGCTTGGGGTCCAGTTTTCTTTCTAATATTGTATCTGAGGTTTGGGATCCCCACCTCCCCCTCTTTCCAAGTCGTGGAGAGAGTATATTTCAGGTGTGTAGTATATTGCAAGTCTGGAATCGGTAATAACTTATTTTAACGATGGATATCTCTCTCAATTTGTACGGGTCCGGGGCAATATCAAGCAAACCCCGTTTATATAACCCATTATAAAATTTCCTGCGTATAAACCCCGTTATAGTTAAATCTAAATATACGTGCATACCCCGTTATAAACCGCATTTGGATTACGATATAACTCAATTATTCACTAAAAGTGTGTAAAACCCCGTTTCAATTATGTAATGATACTTCTTCAGCTAGCTCAGCCAGCCAATCAGATCAGATTCATAAAATGAACACTAATTCTGAACGGCTGATCCACTCATAAAAAAATATAGACCGCTTATAGAGCTCGGCGGGTGATTGGGAAGAAGAGACTCGTCCGAAAACACTTGATACTTCAAATTTCAAATCTTGAATATTAGATATTACTACTAGTTCTCTGTTAACTTAACATTCTCTCTTTAGGAATCTGTCGTTTTCATTCACCTAGGCGATAATTGGTGATTGGAAGGGAAGGAAGAACAAAAGAAATAGTAGGGAAAGGAGGAAGAAACAAACGGAACAACATCTTGAACCGTGCTAATCTCAACCAATCTAAATCAATCCAAGTCAAACCATACCAATCCAATTCCAAATTGAAATTTTAAGAGGAACCGGAGGGGGAGATTTTTCTTAGCCACCATATTTTTTACCATTTTTTCACTTGGATTACCTATACATAATCATTTCATATGCTTTCAAGGGCTAGTAGAATTTTGACTCGTTCGAGTCAGATAACAGCTTCAACTGCTCGTTCTGGTCACTTTCATGGTCGATTCTTATCAACTACGATTGCCCGTTATGCTGAAGTAGAATTAACTATTGATGGGAAAAAGGTTTCCATTGAAGCAGGATCAGCTTTAATTCAAGCCTGTGAAAAAGCCGGTGTCACTGTTCCTAGATACTGTTATCATGAAAAATTGGCTGTTGCTGGTAATTGTAGAATGTGTCTTGTCGATGTAGAAAGAGCTCCTAAACCCGTTGCTTCATGTGCTTGGCCTGTAGCTCCAGGTATGGTTGTAAGAACTGATACTGAAAGAGTTAAAAAAGCTCGTGAAGGTGTTACAGAAATGATTTTGGCTAATCACCCATTGGATTGCCCAGTATGTGATCAGGGCGGTGAATGTGATTTACAAGATCAATCATTAAGATATGGTTCTGATAGAGGTCGATTTAAAGAAATCGCTGGTAAACGTGCTGTCGAAGATAAAGATATTGGACCATTGATCAAAACTTCTATGAATAGATGTATTCAATGTACTAGATGTGTTAGATTTGCTAATGATGTTGCTGGTGCTCCTGAACTTGGGACTTCTGGTAGAGGTAATGATATGGCAATTGGTACTTATATTGAGCAAAACCTTAAATCCGAATTATCTGGTAATGTAATTGATTTATGTCCAGTAGGTGCCTTAACCAGTAAACCTTATGCATTTAAAGCTCGTCCTTGGGAATTGAAGAAAACTGAAACTATTGATGTATTTGATGCTTTGGGTTCAAATATTAGAGTAGATTCTAGAGGGACATCTGTTCTTAGAGTATTACCTCGTCTAAATGATGACATTAACGAAGAATGGATTTCTGATAAAACTCGGTTTGCTGTTGATGGTTTAAATACTCAAAGATTAACAAAACCACTGATTAAAGTTAATGATAGTTTCCAAGATGCTACTTGGGAAGATGTCTTAGCGGTAATTGAAGAAAAGTTTAAGGACCTTGATGTTAAGGGCAATGAATTTAAAGCAATTGCTGGTGATTTAGCTGATGTCGAATCTTTAGTTGCTTTAAAAGATCTTGTTAATCGATTCGGATCGGAAAATTTGGCTTTAGATCATAAAGCAGGCAATTTACCTCCTGCTCATGGTGTTGATATTCGAAGTAATTATTTACTTAATTCTAGTATCCGTGGAGTAGAGGAAGCTGACGTCATTTTATTGGTTGGTACTAATCCACGTCATGAAGCTGCTGTTCTTAATGCTCGTATTCGCAAACAATTTCTTCGTTCGGATTTAGAAGTCGGTTTGATTGGTGAAGAATTTGAGTCAACATTTTGGGTTGAAAATCTTGGGTCGGATCATAATTCATTAGTCAAAGCTCTCGATGAAAATAGTGAATTTGGTAAGAAACTTGCTACTGCCAAGAAACCTCTTATTATTACTGGCAGCGGAGTAATTGAAAACCCTGATTCTAATGCCATTTTCAAGACCATTGGTGAATATATTATAAAACATAAGAATAATTTCTTAACTGAAAATTGGAATGGTTATAATATCTTACATCGTGCAGCTTCGAGAGCTGGCGCTTATGAAGTTGGATTTGTTCCTCCTTCCGTTGAAGTATCAAAAGTAATTCCAAAGGTTGTTTATCTGTTAGGTGCCGATGAAGTACAAGCAAAGGATATCCCTAAGGATGCCTTTGTCATCTATCAAGGTCATCATGGAGATGTTGGGGCTTCATTTGCCGATGTCATTCTTCCTGGTGCTGCTTACACTGAGAAGGCTGCAACTTATGTCAATACAGAAGGACGCACTCAAATTACTCGAGCTGCAGTTGCTCCTCCCGGTGTAGCTCGTGAGGATTGGAAGATCATTCGTGCTGTTGGTGAAGTATTAGATGTTGGATTACCATATGATGATGTTGAACAATTACGTTCTCGATTAGCTGATGTTGCTCCTAATTTGGTATATTACGATGAACTCGAGCCATCTTCATTAGCTGAGGTTGGTGTTAAGGTTCAACTTGTTGATGGCAATCATTCAGCCAAAGCCTCTGGTGCTAAACTAACTAAAGTAATTGATAATTTTTACTTCACAGACGCTATTTCAAGGAGTTCTCCAACAATGGCAAAGAGTTCTGTTGCATTTAACTAAAACGAAGTCAGATAATCAAAACAAACTTGAGGAGGGCTCAATCATAACGCAAAGCAATGAAAAAATCGCATGACTTGTTAATCTGTTGTTAGTTAGAACTATAAATAAAACACACAAGTTATATATAATAATATATTGTAACTAGATATAGCATTTGTCTGAGAATAAGGAGATAATTACTCTCGAATGTAATGGATGATGGCTGGATGAGGACTGGATCTAGGAGAAGATCAGTTTTTTGCCAGCTGGGAGCCGGTGTAGCCACGAACCCCCAGATCCTGTTAAGATAAATACAGCTCTCCAGCTAGTTGTAATACGGTCGCACTGATCGCAGCGGTGTTAGGTCAATACTGGGGTTTCTTGCTGGGCTGCGTAATCTTGCTCCCGCGAGGCTCAGGTTGGTCCCTGTATCTATCTTTGTCTTGAGATTCTCACGGCACTATGCAAGTCATTCCCGACAGAAAATCACACTGACTGGGACTGAGCATTGCACACCAGTCTAAGTGATTCCTATTGACGTGGCCAGTAATCTGACGAAGCGGCTTAGAGGAGAAATCTTGAGGACTATTGCAGAGTGAAAACAGAACAGATCTGGGAAGGACGGATCCAGTGGAACCGGACGAAGCAAGCCAGCAATAACTGGTCATTCACAGGACTGAAAAGGTTTGCCCAAAGATTAATTCATAGTTCAGTTTACAGGATATATGTATACGATTATGTACAAAAGAAACATCTAACTGGATATAGAGACCCAGAGCTTACGATTGACCTTGTTTCTGCATCAAAGCAGCACTAAAAATGTTAGTAACTCTATTCTCAATAGGCCATAATCAAGCTACCCTGGTATATTACCAAGAACTTAGACAATTCAACGATTGTTTCAAATATGTGAGCAGCCTATTTACTACAACAGATCCCGGTTATCTGATCTGTGTTTACATGAATGAGGTTAAGCTGCCAGGATGAAAAAATACTCACTTTTGTTCTTGGAATCGCTGGCCCACTCTCTCACTGTGCTTGAGGAACTTCTCGGCACATCTCATAATACAGGTTTCTTCTTTAGAAGTTAAAGTCTTAGAAGTGAAATCATTGACGCAGTCAGCAAAGCATCTTTCAACAAGGGAAGAGTAAAGCTTTATTGTTAGAACGAGAATATAATCAACCCAAGATTATCTGTCTATCATCATAGGTCCAGCTTTGACTAACATGGCGACTCAAGCAAATCCGATGACCGAGTCCCAAGTATTAGAATGAGGACAAACAAGGGACACCTAGTGACACCCAGTGACACCCAGCTATGTCAGAACAACCATGGCAACGAAGAAGAGAACGACAGTCTTGCATAGGTGCACTAAAACAGGATTATTCTTTCCCTCTTCTATTTACCACAGCACTGGAACATCGGTAGGACGTACTCTCATGAAATCCTTCATCTGCTTCCTCTCGACGAGTTGCTGGAATTCCTGTTGTTCACGGGCATTAAGTTGATCCATTGTTTTATTTTATTTCGCTTCAGATAATTAATCCTGGTCTGTTATTCAGTATTTGGTGAACCTAATCAAAAGAACTACTGAAATCTCTAATCTATTATTTCAATATTGCCATCGCCTAAAAATTTCGTGCATATCATTTTAATATGTGCTAGCAGCTAGCGCTGGGTAGCGGCGCGCGCGGCTCAATGAGCCTTACCCTACTCAGGGTTAGAGTGCAGATTTTCTCCCTTACCCATAAAATTCAATTTACCGCGCGCACACGGGATATTCACGTCCATAATCAAAAACAGAGAGTTATTAGTCCAAGTGAATCTCATACAGCGGTTCTAACAACCAAATGGTGTTGTCCAGAAGATTGTTAGTTCTACTTGAAGGTTAGAAAGCTTGTTCCAAGTTATAGCGAAGGGGACTGACGGCCAAATTTTTCACTTAAAAGATTATTCTAAAATCCTTAATTGACTCAACAGTTAACACTAAGGTTTATTCAACTCCTCCGTCTCCAATTGAGGTTAGATATGACCAATAAATAGCTATTGTAAGGTTAATGTCAACTTTTAGTTTGGTTTTTTTCAGTTCTATTTTGTTATGGATTGTGAATGTGATGTCTTCATTACGAATTCACCGACGATTACTTATCAACAGCATAAGACTGGATCATTCCAGGTCTAGTATGGTACTAGGAAGAAGTCCAGGGTCATTACACAGAGAGAATTCAGCAAGAGGTAGGAGGAGTCTAAGGTCATAATGCCGCCCAAAGTAGGGATGTCATCTGATTGCTGTAGCAGACATCTCGAGCTCATATCGTATCTAGTCTATCACCTCGATCTAAGCAAATCTTATTTTGTTGCTCTATTATTTCACCCCCAACGTAATCAAAGATACATATCTATAGAAATGTATACCAGGACTGATCTACCTTGACAATGGACATGTGCAATAGCAATATAATTTCTTCGGTTACCAACCAACTTTTTTCTTTTTTCCTTCATATAGAGAAGCTATATCCACCATGGTATGATGATATAATATAATCGCGTATTTTTATTTGGATTGCATAGAAATCGCTGAAATAGGTTGATCTGTCTATCAACAAAGTATTTATTTCAGAAACTGGTAGTTGACGATCTAATTTTGTTTAAATTGGTGACTCTTTGCATCCTGCTATATCTCCCGATATAGAACCCGGAGGAAAAAAAACAGCGAAATAATCGGGTATTATGATTGATTGATTGATTATCATTTATCGTCTATTTAAGTAGATTACACCAACATATAAATTCGAATACATGAATAATCTTGTTTGTTTTTAAACCACCTATACTGATTTCCTGCTGGCTTCAGAAAGCTGTTACAACAGCATTGCAAAACCCAAAGGGAAGAATAATATAGCTAGTAATCGAGATCTTTTTAAATTTGAAAACAAACAAAACCAAAAACAAAATTATGTTTCATTACTTTCTAGAGGCAATCGTAAGATTTTTCTCGCAACGATGATCATTGCTTCCAACCCGGCTGATGTTCCCGATAATATCTTGTTATCCAGTTGAGGAGATACTGTCTTTATATTTCTAAACTCTTCATAATCTTAGCAATTTTAATTATGTGATCAACAGTTGAATTGGCTCACGAGCCAGGCTCTTCCCCTGATATTCTGCTGCTATAAATGTATGATCATTACAAATAAACTACTTGATATTCTATTAACGAGGGTTTCTATTTTCCAGTCAGAAATAACTCTAAGAAAAATAAAATTTTAAGTTGAACGGTTCGATGGTCTAGTTGGTTATGGCATCTGCTTAACACGCAGAACGTCCCCAGTTCGATCCTGGGTCGAATCAAACTTTTTTGTTCAACTGTTTGATATGTTGGAAATCTCTTTATTTTTATTTTGTGCAGTTAATATAAGACTGATTCTGGAATTACATTTGTCATTGAGAGTCATTCTGATCGACGCCAGGTGAAGATTTTTGGAATTTCGACTTCGACTCTAGCACTCTTCTTTGATACTAACATCAATTCATCGATTTCTGTGGCCCTGTTTGATACTACTTAGAATATACCATTCCGGAAGAAATGGCCCGATACCTCAAGAAGTATAGACTGGACTCGCCCTAATTTTGTTATGCATTAGATGCGTTAAAATCGCCAACTGAGACTAATCGTTAGAAAATATGCTTCATGCAGGGTTCACAGATCCAACATGCAAGTGTATATAGCTTATCCTGCATAAAAGTTGCTTTTTAAAAAGTAGAGCGTAGCAGAAGCTTTAAACGCAGGGGAACTGTATCCATCCCCTTATCTGGTTAATAATGCAAAAATGCAGATGGAAATCAAACAAAGCAAAATATGATAACGTCTGGGCTAGCTACCAGATCCAAACAGACCATTACCTTGACTATCATTCCTGGCATAATGTTCGGAAGAGGTACTTTGGGGAATCGATTTAGTTAATAAAAAAGTCTATATTAATCTTGATATAATTAAAATACACACAGAGAATTATAAATGCAATAACTTAATTAGTAATATATCATTTTACCATGCAACTTTGGCAATAATACTCTTGGGGAAGTTTCTCACAATAAGCTTTCTACACTCGTCAACAACCAAGATCCCAACTGCCAAGGGAATAGGTATCAACCAAAATTCAATTGGAACAGGAGCAGTTAAAAATAAATTTTGAAGACCAGGAACTTCGGTAACAAAAACAGCAGTTACAAAGCCAAGTGTTGCTCCTAAGGGTAACCAAAGATTTCTTCTCTTCTTTCTGATAGGATCAGCCTGTAAAATGGTTTGTCTACGATTACGAACTGATAGCATATTACCCCATTGCATAATAACTAGTGTAACGAAATAAACACATTGACCCGTATTATTGAAATTAACCAATTCTTGTTCAGTATAACCATAAAACCCATCTGTATATTTCTCATAGGCAAAAAATAAACTAGTAATAGGAATTCTTGCGTGTTTCCAATAATAAAAGAAATACATTGCATGAGCAGAAATAACCTCCATAATACCAATAAAAAGATAACTCTGACCGTAAATCTTAAGATTAATAAGATGATCGGTTTTATGATTTCGAGGAGGTAATGAAAGAAGATCAAATTCCTCCTTTTCCATAACCAATGTCAAGGATTGGAATAAATCGGTGAAAACGCAAATAATAATCATCAAAAATGAGCTAAGAGGTAATGGGACACCAAAGAAAACATTAACTAATACAGGCCAAATTTCGGACCAACTACCAGCTGGTAAAAGATAACTGATTACTTTTTGTAGATTTTGGAATACAAGACGACCAAGACGCATACCATCAATAATGGAAGAGAAGCTACCCAAAAGAATCAAATCAGCAGCTTCTAAAGCAACATCACTACCAGTAACAACAGCAACACCGACATCAGCAGCTTTTAATGCAGGAGCATCATTAACACCGTCACCAGTGACAGCCACAACTTCATCTCTAGCTTTATATGATTCGACAATTCTTAACTTTTGCTCAGGAGTGGTTCTAGAAAATACAACCTCTTCATAACAACAAATAAGTTCCCAATGGGCTTCAGTTGCCTGCTCCAAATCACGACCCTCAAGAACAAGACTAGTACCCAAGAATTCTTCTTTAGTAAAATTAACTATTGGTGGTGGTAACTTTTTCTTAATAAACTCAGACTTCAATTTATGCGTCAATTTTGACTCTTGTTCTTTTTGCTCTTGATTAAAAGATGATGATGATGAGTTTGATTCAGTATTTGAAGGACCTAATAAGGACTTCTCTCCTAGACGACGTTCAATATCAGCAAAAGTCTCAGGATCACGTTCTGTAGTAATAATCCCCACCTGTCTTGCAATGGCCACAGCAGTAAGTCTAAAATCACCAGTGACCATAAAAAATCGAGAGCCAGCTCTTCGACATTCAGCAACAGTATGAGGGATTTCAGCTCTTGGAGGATCAATAATACCCAATAAACCAATTATAGTTAACTCTTTGAAACAATTAGCAGTTAATTCAGCAGCAAACATGTTAGATTCAGGATGATTGATTGGGGAATATCTTCTTGAACATAAAGCAATAACTCGTTGACCTTGAGAAGACCAAGCTTCTTGACGATTGATGATACTCTGTTTCGTTTTTGCGTCCAAATCTTTTTCCCTCTTTTCTTCGGTTGAAAAATAACGAGTACAAGAATTTAAAATAACATCGGGAGCACCTTTACAGTATACAATCAATTCATCATTTTTAACATCAACTTCTCTGTAAAGAGACATCATCCATTTGTTGGTTGAATTAAAAGGAATTGAGAAAACTTGCTGTAACTCATTATGATTATTATCGGGGGCTAAATAAGAACCAAACCTTAAAATAGCACCATCAGTAGCGTTACCAATAATACTACGTTCAGCAATAGGTAGATTTAAAGAATCATTATCATAACTGGCATCATTACATAAGATAGAAGCAGCATGCATTTGATTCATTGAAGGATCAGAATTAATATCAACTTTGGTAGCCTCATCAACTGTCATTTCTTTATCGGCAAATCCAACAGATTTAACAAACATTTTATTCTCTGTTAAAGTACCAGTTTTATCGGAACAAAGCACTGAAATACAACCAAGAGTTTCGACAGTTGATAAAGATTTTGGCAAAATATTTGCACTCTTCATTCTACGAGCGACCAATGATAATGTTAAAGTAACCGCAACAGGCATACCTTCAGGAATAAAAGCAACAATCAGACCCATACAATTATCTAAAATACCAGCAACATTGATAAATTTAAAGTGATCCACACGAAGCCAAGCAGCCCAAACAATGAGAACAAGTGCAACCAAAGCAACAGTCAAACAAATAATAATTCTAACGAATCTTGAAATTTCTCTTTGAATTAAAGTGGGAACAACTTTTCTATTTGAAGTAAGAGTTGAAATATGACCAATAACAGTTCTTTGACCAGTGAGAAGTACCAAACATTTTGCTTTTCCATTAGTGACATGAGTACCCATAAGAGCAATATTATTTGCTTCAAGAAAAGTATCATCAACGATATCAGAAGTACCATTAATTTCTTCAGCTTCACCAGTAAGTAGGGAGCGATCGAATCTTAAATCGTCAGAGGCTTGAATAATACGCATATCAGCAGGGACTTTGTTTCCTGAAGATAGCAAAACTATATCACCAACAACTAATTCAGAAGCAGGCTTATTAATTTTTTCTCCGTCACGTAAAATAACACATTCTGATGGTAAAAGATCAAGAATAGAAGACATAACTCTACTTGTAGACCAATCTTCTAATGCAGAAAATAAGGCTTGAAGAGTAATAACAATAATAATTAAAATTGCTAAAGCTAGATTAGTGGCTGATGGAGGATTACTGAGAGGAGGACGCCAACAAATGAAGAAAACAATGACACCAACCCAAAGAATGGAACAAAATCCTCCAAAAATATAGCCCAATAATTTCCAAATATAATTTGGTTTCTTTTGACTTAGAACATTAGAACCATCTCTTTGTCTACGACCAGTAACCACTTCATTTTCAAGACCTCTATTTTCATCAACATTAAAAGATTGACAAAGGATTGGCGCTTCTTTTTTCTGAAAATCCAATTTTTCGAAATATGCTTTATTATCATCTCCGCCATCTTGCTTTGCTTTGCTTTTTGAACCTAGTTTTACATTACGATCTGAATGATAAGTCTCAGAGACTTGAAATGATAAAGTTCTATATGCAATAACTAAAGTAGGATCTTGAGTGACCCCTGGAGCAAGAGGAGGACGACTAACACGACTAAGAGTAGTAGTAAGATCTCTATAGTTTGATGATGATCCTAGTACTCCTTCTTGATCACGATCATGGACATGATCCAATTCATAGGTAAGTTTAGTTTCAGTCATTTATGAATAAAAATTAATTCCCTCTAAAAAAATCTCTCAGATATCGTATTATGAAAGAAATCACTAAACAACAAGTCAAAAAGTGAGCTGTGAAGTGAATGAAGCGCTAACTGCTGCTTGCTATATAGCCTACTGCTGCTGCCTGAGCACAAAAAACTGTTTGATATTTAGTTTAGTGTTATTAGCTGCAATTACTTCTACTACTACTACGATCACCACTACTATTTACTATCAAAATAATAATAAATTAATAAAATTAAAATATACGAAAATCATCGAGGAAAAAGGGGGAGTCCTAATAAATTTATACTATTAAATGTATTCCATATAATTCCGTCACTTCTATAGAGTAAGCTCATCAATAGCTGTTTACTACTACTATTTACTGCTACTATTAACCACCGCTACCGATTCATACACACGACACCACACACACACACACAAAAAAAAAAATCAAGTAATGTTGCCTATGTAAAACACCATTATTTACATTTACATCATTCGGTGTTACACATGCCCATCAAAGCCATTGATCGATGATGATGTATAATGTATATGGAACACATGTGCATACATAGTGAACACACACAGCCTTCCCTGGCACACGGCCTACATCCGAACAGGTCAATAATCATCCTTGAACAACCTTTAGCGAGAGAACCGGGTCTAGATGATGTGACAGAAACCTGAGCCGTCGGGGGCAAGACATGGTCAGGATCCGGATAACCAAGAATACTGAGGGCAGCTAAGGACATACTACAAAAAAAAAAAAAATTCTTTAAAAAAATATAGTGAGATGATTTTTTTCCTTGCCATTCCGGCTTGAAAGTTTAGATTGATCTTTACTAAAGCTACAAATACAGCCGAATTTGATAATAGAGGGAAAAAGAGATAAAAGATTTCTATTCACATCTCATTTCTTAAAGTCTGATATTGCCGCTTACCGCCTCCCCCGCTGTTTCGGTTGTACTATGCACGCACTCTTTTTTTTACTCGAACTTTTCCATCCTTCGAGACTTTAGGTCTTTCTTAGTTTCGTTCTGAGGCAGTATTCACTGTTTGACTACGCCTCAGATCGCCAGTTCTACTACCTAACAATAACGTTTCTTTAACGGTAGATTTACTTTTCTCTATGTGTATTTTCTTTTACTGAAGAAAAAGAAAAAGAAATCCCAGAAACAGACCCAAGCCAGGCACCACGAGTTAAGGCTATTTACAACATGCAGTAAGTTGTAACAATCAAAAGTTTTCTTACATATTTATTCATAAACTGCTGGTAACTTGTATTCTTAACCGGAGTATTATTTGATAATCACTCTACGTCACAATACTGCAAGACAAGAAAAATATCGATCGAGGCATTAAAGTTGGAAAACGGTACCAGAACATCATGCCGGAGAGTCTATTATTCCATTAAAGTTATTGCTAGTGCATCCCTGTATTATTAAAGCCTAGCAGACTAGGGAAGTGCACTAGTGAACACTGCCTACAGAAACACAGCCTATGGAAAGCCAAGATCTGAGTATCCTCAAAGTTAATCTGATGATTTATATATCTAGAACAAGAAAATTACTCCAGATTCCCGGCAGCTCTGGCCATGCGATAATCAAAGGCATTGATCCTCAGCTCTGACTCTGCCACCAAAGGCATGTAGAGCAACCCTAAATTAGCGTCGATAGTTTCCAGCGAGCTAAGGCATCCCATCCACTATGGCACAAATTCTATCCGAAGGATGAACTCGGTCCAGATATGCAGCATATAACGTTGTGAATGTTAACCGTTGCTAACCTTAAAATAATTGGATACTAACTCGGGATACATTGATGATTTAACCGCTTTAATTTCAAAGTAGTCAAAATGCGATAAATGAAATAAAAGTACTAAAGTAGTTATTGTGACTTTTCTTTCAGTTCTTATTGGGAAGGAAAATCAACCCGATCCACTCACGGGCTCACTGTTTGTTACCTATCCATGTACTGGTAGCTATTACTATTATGGCGTATGCATGTACGATGAAAATAAGCTATAAAAAGTAATAACAACAAGTTACTAAATCCGGTAGTAATAATCTTCCAGATAAGTTAGACGCCGCATATAATTATTGAAAGTGGTTATGATCTTTGAGGTTAGTTAGTGTCGTTTCTTGAAGTCTTTCCTTTTTACGCAGTGATCAGCGCGGGAATTAAATTTTTCTGTCGATCCTGCATATCTCTCCCACCTGGTCTGTGCTTCAACTACAAGCGGCTGAATAACGCGGCTGAACAGTTTCCATTTGTTTGTGTGCCTATGACGGCCTGATTCCTCAGTCTTGCTACTCGAGACTTGCTCCGCAGTTGGCATGCTCAACTGTATGTACAGACAGTTAAAAGAAAAATCACGAAGAAAATGAAGTCAAACCTATCGGATTTTGAGCGTAGCTAGAGCTAGGTGCCTGGAGCTACGGTCTAGTCGCCGGAGACGGCAAAATAAGGGAAGATATAAATGGACATCGTAACGAAGTTGCGGTATTCGCAGTACAAGTTCACTTTCTGTCCTATGTGTTTCTAACCATTGGCGGAATTCTGCATCACCTGTTTCGTTTAATCTTGATCGGTTCGGCAGATTTCCCGGTCTGTGACTTTGTTACAAATTTGTGATCTGGTAGCCAATGTCTTGTGAGGATGTGGTGTAAGGGTACCCTTAAACTCCTAGCTCAATCACTTGCGTTGTCTACTTTGCGCCGCTTATAGCGGCCATACACATATGGCATTTCTGTTCAAGGCGCAGGGGCATTTTCAAAAATCACTCAAGTGTGAAACTTGCTATAGCTGCCCTGCATGTGATGAGGGATTTTATTTATGAAGATCCGAGATCTTATGCGAATTGACATAACCGGTCTGTCTAATGCGGCTTCTACAAGCATCTTTAGAAAGTAGCAGCTTATGCGACTTTCGGGAAACAACGTCTTAAACAGAAATGAGTTCGCTATGAAGGGACCGACTACCTCTTTTCCAGCTAGGTAGCTGTTGCCTCAGGCAACTGGCGGTTACATAGAAGCAGAACTTGCAACTGGCGGTTACATAGAAGCAGAACCTGAAGCGTTTAGCTGACCTGTTGGAGCGTCATGCTAGTTTCGCTCAGGTTTCACTTCTTTATTTCCAGCAAATCCAGTATCCCACTAAAATATGAAGTCAAATATCGGCATATATAATCTCCTATATATTTGCATGTGCCCATTGCGATTAAGACAGACGGGGCTAATAACTTATGTGCAAATAGCGTACGGGAACAGCTTGGACTTGGGGCTGTCTGAATGGTGCAGTAGAGAATGTGACTTCTGCCGGTTAGCTACTAATGTTGTCTTTCTGATTCCGGCCCAAGATTGTGTTGGTGAATTAGAATCAGTCAGATGAACGGACAACCAGGGAGGTCTTGGGCCGACTGCCCAAGTGACCAATCAACGAAGGCAGATGGAGGAAGAGATCCAGATTCCAGTTAATATATAGGGTAACCTTGCCATGTCAATCATGGGTGAAATTTCTCGCCGACAACAGAAATAGGAAGAAACAGGAAAAAAATTCTGTCGACACAAGTCACGCCCATAGTTTTCTCTCTGTTTGACATTCGGGGTCTTTTGTTATCTGATAGTTCTTGTGCTGCAGTTATACTGCAGTAGTAATATGTTGTGTTACTAGCCAAACTCTCACACACACCAAACAGGGAGGGTTAGCCGAAACATGTACATTTCGCTGGAGCTTTTCCTGGCACTAATGCTTGTACATCTCTTCGGAAACCATATACACAGTGAAAATATTTTCATTGCCTATCAAGGAGAGATTTGCCAGCGGCGTATTAAGACAGGGAGAAGGGGAAGGAGGGATCCACTTTCCAACTGTATAGGGAGAGACATGCCAGACACACAGTAAAAAGTTACTTAACAGTAACAATCAGTACGTATGGTACACACATCAGTGTTTGCGTTAACTAAACTGTAGCCGCCTCGTATTTGCTGGACTACGAAGAACCTCTTTTCATATAATTTTATCCTAAACGATCCAATTGTGGTTCTGTTTGTTGTGATCTCATCTAATCCAGTTTCCTGATTAGTTCCGGCATCGAGCAATATACCCGTTATGGAACAGCATACTTATTGCCAGAGGGAACTCAATGGACAATCTCAGTGACTGTGGATAAATCAGGATCACTATTGGGCTGCACTTATTGACTTTTGTTGTTCTTCCCGGGGCAGGGAAGCCCCCATTCCCTCTTTCTCCACGCGATCTTTGTTGACCTATGTTGATGCTCTTTTGTCCGTGTGTCCTCCTTGTCTAGCTTCTTTCAGGCCAAGGTCAGAGGCACATCTTTCATATTAAAATGCACGCGTACATAACTTAATTTCTAGTTGGGCTAAGTTAGGTCTTAACCGAGAATGTAATAAATGCCCGTCCCCCAAGATAGAGATATATGTAAGTAACAGATCTGGTTCTGTCGTTATTGACATTTAGTCACCTAACTTTGATGCATAGCATTAGATACTGCGCCCCGCGATAGCAATAAAGTCGAAGGACCAATAGTAGTTCAGCTATCCTTTTTGCCGGAGTAAGTCAAATGTACTCTCCTGGCGTAATTCTATCCTATTACTGCACATGGTAGATCTCTATTTCCTGTCACCCTCTACCTAAGGAAACAGCCAATAGAAGAGGCAATAGTAAATAACTCTAACTTAACTGTACTGCAGCTGTTCATGTCTACTAGGTATATCATGATGAGGCCAAACGTTGTCAACTGCTAATAACACAATCTCTTCTTCTTTCATGTACTGTACTTCCCAACTTGAACAAGCCCCTCGATATCTTCTGCAAGTTCTACAAGATCTGTTTCCTTTCCTTTTCTATCTGTAATCTCTGTTAACACATCTGAAATCGACAGCTGAATGAATGAGAATATACTCTGAAACATAATCCTGACGGTACATTAATCGGGTCGTCGTCCCATATTGACTTTGTTCGCGTTGGGGCTACATGAATGAGGACAACCCTGAGCCATCTCTAGGGAACGGGGTCTAATAAACAGCAGACGACGATAGTCTTAAACTGACAGAAAGAAGCATAAATTGCCGAACTGCTACTACGTGATCTACCAACTTGTTCTGTCCAGCAGTGACAATTGGCAATGAGAATCCAAAACTTGACGCGAGGTAGCCTTTCAAGGCTACCTTCTAATTGACACTTTAATGCAAAAGTTATACAGGAAGCCGGATGACAAAGACGATTAGACTCAACGCAAAAACAAACCTTTGAGGATGGCACTCTATATCCCTTTTAATGTCAACAACTGGTTGAGGTTATCATTTATTTTTCTGCCAGAAGACTTTGCGTAATGATTTCTGGTTCTCTTTCCTTCATTTTCTCATGACTATCTAAACCCGAATCAGAGACCCCAACCTCAGGCTTAGCATACTACTGCCAATTTGCAGTCCGTGTTTGGTCCTGCTGGGGCTCGAGAATCGCAGAATAGACGGTGGAATTCTGCTGCAGACTGTAGCAGAAGGAAGATAGGCTGTCCATTATCATAAGTTTACGACGTGGAACAGGAACTTTCTCTAGCTAATCGAGACCTGAGGTAGTGTTACGCCCCAGCTCCACAGGGCCGACCAAGAACTTAGCATGGAGAGGCTGATAGATTCGCTTCTGTCCTCTGTTTTTGAAAAAATGGTTTCAGGTCGATATAGGATAATCTGTCAAAAGCAGGGGAGATGACTGGAGCCAACAAGCTATTCTCAGTTTATCGTGACTGGAAAGGATCTGGGAACATATTCCATTCCCTAGAATTTTTACTCTCAATTAGATGGAGAGTTCTATGAAATGAGGGCTCGACTTGGAATGTAACAACGGGTCCAGTAAACATAACAGTAAGATCTTGATCAACACTATTCTGTTCCTTGTCCCTTGTGGTTTCTTCTTGTAAGCGATTTTTCTAAAAACTCGATATCTTCCCTGAGGCACGTTGAATGCTATACAGACAAGAAACTTCGTTCGTCATGACTATATTGTTTAGACACCTTGAACAACTTATCAAATGTGCTTTATCAGCGCTGGTGTACACACGCGACTAAGGAGTCTTGAAACGGATCCGTAACAGTCATTAGATATGAAAATGATCCGAATTGATCGGGCTAGCTGCTGTCTATCTTCATAATTTCTGCTTCGGGTTAAGCCTTAGGAAGGATGTACGAATAAGCGGCTTATGAGGCTCAGTTATAGAGCCTTATTGTTAGCTGGAGAATGTTCTGAGCATGATTTTTTGGCCTAACTGTGGCTGTGATTACCAGCTGCCATTGATAGAAGGAGTGCACAGAGAGGTGGGAAGGGGACGATGGCCAAGTAATGGTGGTAGTCAGTCTATGTGGCCATCCAAGCAACCACTCGATCAGGGAAAAGGCAGGATAAAGCAAAAAAAATTGATTAGCAAGTCTATATAGAAGAAGTAGATATATATATCTAAAGCAAACTTGTAACATGGAAGACATAAATAACGTCAAGGTTCTGGTTGCTATGATAAGTTTTAAACACAGTGGTAACACCCCAGTTTTAAGAATAGCATACTGACGTTGTGATCATTGATGACAATAACAATGATAATAATAATAATACAGCAAAAGGATAATAAGGGTTATACCAACAACGACAGCCTGCAGTCTAAATAGATAATCAAAGCATAAATGGTCGCTATAATAGACGTTTTTTCTGCTGGATCCATTTGGACATGAGCCTATCGTTCTTAAGCGCATCCTCTGCAGCCTTTAGCTCTGCTTCTTTCTTGGTTCTACCCTGTCCATTTCCAAGAACATCTGTATGCATTTTCACAGTAGCAAGGAAATTCCCTCCAATATGACGTGTATCATAAATAGGACGATGCTCTGCAGAACCCACTCTTGAGTACAATTCATCTTTTGGTCCCGAACTACTAGGTGTATTGGTGGTACGGCGAGAAGCTTTTCCTGAACCATTACCGCTTAGTACTTCACTCCAAGAACTAACACCAGGAGCTTCTGGACTGCTTTTGTCACCAGGACTGTAATCTCTTGCAATAACACGGATATTACCCCCGTACGTCGAAGGAGATGTCTGGCCAGAATAATCTGTACTAGCAGAACTGGTGAAAATATTATTATTATTATTATTATACCCAGCAGTCCTAGGCGTCTGACGACGTATCTCAGAAAATTTTTCAATCGCTGCAGTATTTCTGAGGGCCATCATAGCAGCTCTTAATCCAGCATTTTTAATATTAGCACCGGTACCAACTCCTATGACCTCCGTTCCCATCTTGCACTCAACAGTAAAACCTCTATGATTGTCACCCTCAATAACTGTGACATATTCAGGTGTCAAATCCTGAGAACCAATTTGAACATAAAGGAGTTGCTTGGCTTCTTTATCGATGGGCTCATCCGCTTCTCTCTGCTTATTTAATTCGGATATCATCGGACCAACAAGTTCACAGATCCATTCCTTAACTGCAGATGGGCCCTGTTTAGGATCCAGGTATAGTCCTCCAACATAAGCTTCCATAGTATCGGCTACAATTTTTGATTTCTTCCCCTCCATTTCATAAATATCAAACTTAGTCTTCAGTTTTTTATCAAGCTCATACATTGTTGCCCAATCCCACAGAGTATCATTACAAATTAATAAGGATCTCATGCTACTCAAGTCGCCTTCAGAGGCATCAGGGAAATGTTCATAAACCAAGTTACTGATTACAAAATTTATTACAGCATCACCGATAAACTCAAGTCGCTCATTGTGTTCAAGAAGCATTTCTTTTTTAGTTAAATAATGCTTTTCATTAGGCACAGACTTGTGAGTGAAAACCTGGCTTTCAAGCTCTTTATCAGTGATTTCAGGAAGAGCAGGAGGCCAGGTCTTTTGCTTCTCCTGAGGGGGGGAATTGGTGTTATCATCAATTCCACTGGCAGATTCAGACGACTTCTTAGCTTTTTTACTAAGTTTGCTAGTTTTTGCTAATGATTTTTTATCACTTCTGGAGAGACCACCACCAGTACCACTACTAGCACCACCATCCCCAATTCCAGCTCCGATATCAAATAGAAATGTGCTCGGGATATGGTTGGTATTATTGTGGGAGCCAACTTTGCCAGGTGCGCATAATGAAATAATATTATCAATAAATGGCAATTTACCATCGTTATAAGCGATTTTAATTTTACGCGCAAGTTTAATTCGAGGTCTTGTAATCAGTCTATTAATATCGGCATTCTGATTAATCACCTCGGCCTGTTGTTGATCGTTGTTGTAGAATGGTGGGCTCTCTACATTATCTAAGTCTATAGAGCAAATTTCATTACAGGAATTAAGCAATGTATCAAAGTATTTGGCCAAACTAACCATAGCATGCTCGAGTGATTCGAGATCCGTGACTCGCATCTTCGCTAAATTGGATGTCATTGGGGCATTATAAATAGATGAAGCTTCTGAGCGAGTTGAATTTCGAGACGACTTTAAAGACGCCCTTTTGGAGTGAATTGACGATAAAACTTTGAGTTTAGTTTCGTCGTCTTCAGAATCACCAGAACTTCCGCTGTAAGGAAAAGAATCTTTGTCTCTAATTCTTTTCATTAACTAGAGAGTGAGAAAGGGTATTAGCAGGTAATTCAAACAAACGCTGCTGATTAGAGGTGAATCGACGAGGCAAACTGATTAACCAATGAAGTTAATTGATGAGGTTAACCAATGAGATGAACTTATGAGGTGAACTGATGATTAACCAACGAGGCAAACTAATGAGGGAACCTGGTCAGGCAGGAAAAATATCAACTTCTGTACTAGAGGAAAAAGAGTTATAATCAAGGACAATAGTTTTCCCTTCTTAACAATTTCGAATTTTTTTTGTTGGGGATTAGTTTCGTGCAATATATTATCAATCAATATGATATATAAATATATATCGAAGATGAGGTAATGGTGGATGGAGATGAAAAATATGGTGTCAGATCATCAAGTTTGCCGCGCAGAATTTGATATCAATGCGGCATGTGCGGCTTAGTATATCTATCACTGACTATCGGTAGCAATCACGATAAGCAGCCTCACCTGACATAGCTTCACTTTCTACATTATGGCAGGCTACATCCTGGATGATTAGCTTAATATCATTAGTACACTGTACTTATAACTGATTAGCCTTGGCTGACATGCGTTGTTCTTCATTGATCCTTGTTGTGGCCCGACTTGACCAGACATCTGGCCTACGTCGGTTATTAACCAAGGTCGACAAAGAAGGATAACCAACTTAAACCAAGTAATACTAGATGAAGCGACCGAACAGTGAATAGGTGATATAGACTTATTCACAAACCGAACATCACTCGAGAAAACCAGCTGGAAGTGTAGGCACATCCTATGGATGATTGACTGTGAAAGGCCAGCACGTTGTGGGCGCGCGCTATCCAGCAATTCACGTGATACGTACCTTTATAAGGATATATGCATTTATTTCTGTTCAATTGAATGAGTTCATTTATTGAAGTCGTTGGTACAACTCTTTCATTCGTTCTGATCCCTTCATTTCGGTGTTCCTTGGGTTTTGAAATGAAATTATTATATTTTTTTCAATTGTTGGTCTGCTTTTTATTGGCACCTTTGGTGTCTGGTTATAGACTAAGAGGAAAAATCGCCCAATCACGGGATAAAAATAATGTGTTCCCTCTTGAACCTTCGGATATAGCAGCAACAAAGATTGTTCTTAGAAGTTTACTTTCATCATCATCACCATCTATATCTCAAGTTGAAACATACCTTCTCAATTCCAAGGGAGATTTTGCGTTTAATAATGTGAGTGAGGGATCTTATATTCTTTATTTGGAGAGTATACCGTTGGCAGCAGCTCATAGTTATAAGGTGGATATTAGTCCAGGTGAGGTAAAAGTCCATCAGGTATTGATTGGTCACGATTTAGTTAATGATTTGGGTCCTCGTGCTCCCTATCCAATTATCATTGAACCTATAACAAGAGTGAAATATACTGTAGAAAGGGAGGCCTTCAGTCTTATAAACATGTTGAAGAGTCCTATGATGTTAATGAGTTTAGCTTCACTTGGAATGGTATTTGCCTTGCCTAAAATGGCGGCAAATATTGATCCCGAAACAATTGAACAGCTCCAAGAGCATCAAAAGAATCAAAATGATGTTATGGATAGAGTGAGCAGCTTTGATATTGCCTCATTCATGGCCGAAAAGTCCAAAAGGAAATAATAAATTTAGATAAGACTAGTACTAAATTAAATTTCTTTGATTGGCCGCTGTTGCTTTTGCCTCCGGTCTCTGCAACTCACTTCGAAGTTAAATCTCTTAACCTGGTCGAAGCCAGAAAAGGGTCAGAACTACCTCAGAGCTAATACCCGCCAGGGAGGGGGGGGGGTCTCTCGAGCCAAGTGAGCTACCGGGTCTGGGGCTGTCGCCGGTTGGCGCAGACTAATCAATCAATATGATTTATTTAATAATAATACAATTGCAATAAATAAGATCTTAACATACAAATAAAATTAAGGAATGGAGTTCGTAAGATTATCACTTACGTCTAGATGACTTGGTCTTTTCTGATGCTAGTAACTGGTCTAGATTTTCCTCGAATTCTTGCCGTGCCTTGGCTTCATCATTGTAGTGAGAAGCAATAGCATCATCATCAATTTTGCCGCTTTCTAACATAGATGGATCCAGAGATATAGAAACCTCGCTCGGATCTTCAAACCGCCTTCTTTTACGTTCGGAACTTGATCCTGCACCAGCTATATCATAAGTACGTTGTCTACCCATGAATCCTTCACCACTGGGTTCTTTTTGTTCCAACACTTGAAACAACTGCCGTTGTCCATGACCACGAGATCTCTCGTCATTGCCACTATCCAGATCGGAAATATCTCTTTTTGTTTTCCTCAGTTCCAATCCAGGGCCTGTGTCTTCTGCCCTACCGTTTGCTTCCATTCTTTGATCAGCAGCTGTTGCAGCATCCTCATCTACATATCCTTGACCTTCTTCATAGTCTAAACCATTTGCTTCATTATCCATTTCATCATTTCCTTCTTCTTCCTCTTCATCACTTTCCACTTCCTCAATATCGTCAACAACTTTACCCCATGATTCTTTCTCCACTGGTACCCCACGATTTCTTTCTGATTTTTCCTGTTGAACAACAAGTCCATACAAATCGCCACCATATAAAGGAGCCCCCTTTTCATCTACTGGAGCTCGACCCCACCCACCAGGTTGGAATCCCCATTGGGCACCTGGAGGAATTGGAGCATTTAATCCAGGAATTCGTAATCCAGGATAACTAGGAGGTGGTCCAAATCGTTGCATACTTAATAACCATGGAGGAGGTGCACCACGAGGAATATTCAATGCCTCTTTCAGTCTTTGAGAAAGCCTTCCTGGACGATAACCAGATAAATCTTTTTCATTTTCTTTACCCTCATAATAAACCTCACCGATTCCAAATAAACGAGGTCTCGTTTGGAATCTGAAAAATGCATTATGTAACTTTTGATAATCGATATCAAGGCGACCCATTTTAGGTTGCACTCGTTCTCTAGTTTTTTGTTTCAGAGTTGATTCATCTTCTTTTAGAGAATCCCTCATATCCATAATACCCGTATCCTTAATAAAATCTGGTAACTCAAATGGTGCCTTTTTAATACCTCTTCTGGATGACAGATATTCTCTCTTATTTTGCCAATGATCTGGTACAGGGACCACTCCTGCGGTACCCTTCAACTGTAATAATAAATCTGGATCAGCAGCATCAGCATCAAACCATTCTACAACCTCAGGGTGTCTAGTATGAGCCTTTAATTCTGCCAATGGAATTTTCTGCAATTGGCGTAACTTTTTCTTTGTCAGGCCTCCAGCAGTACCAGTTTTGCTGCTTGTTTGATCTTCATTGTCACTTGATTCTGCTGCCAATATGCCATCTTCATCATCACTATAAAAAATCTGACCAACTTCATTTGTTGATATAGTTGCCTTATCGGGAAGGTTTTCTTCTGTATAGAATTTATTGAAAATAACTTTATATTGCGAGAATAGTGGGTTATTCAGCATCGACTCGTCAATTTCACTATCGAAAATAATTGGTTCAAGTGCTGATGATGCCCGCTCCGCTGCCCCTTCTCCCGGTACCCGTATTAAATTTGCGACCTCTACTTGGTCTGAAGTTGGAGTTAACTGTGAAGCTGATGATAGTTCTGCCACCCCCTCTGAGGATGGAATTGTTATTGTAGACTGGTCTTCTTCATCTTTAGAATATTCTTCGGGAGCATTAGAACCTGCTCGTTTTGCCTTAGCACGTTCTCTTCGCAGTTGATTCTTAGTCTTTTTAAATTTCTTCACTCCATTAGTTAGTTGTTCACTCATAATGACTTAGTCTCAACGTCGAAATAGATAGACAAGTTGTGAGTTCGAGTCAACTAATTTCACCGAATTCAAATAGATAATTGTCACGATCTGCTGGTGCGGCGATACTACGAGCCTCACGAGCCGCTTTAGCTCACGGGTCAAATTTTACCCAGATTCATTTGAGACAGATCTAAGTTCAACAACCAATATCATATTAATCTATAGATTAATTGATTGACATTTGTTAAGGTTCAGGTAGTTCGAGTCCGATCTGGCCTGTTCTTTTCTATCTTCAAAAGTTCAACTGTCCTCTGGATGTATGTTGTATCATTACAGCACTATTAGTTCAGGAAGAATTTCGTTGTCCTCTAATAAAAAGCCTGTAAGGGTGAAATCGACTATTAATTATATTTAACATCATCAATTCCCATATAGTCGTCAACCAGGACCTAATAAAAATTAAGCTAATTCGTTATGTCTATCTTTACTGAGATTTGAATCACTCTCCTCCCTGCTAGTTGCTACAACCAGTGAGAAGGATATCCAATTACAAATGTATATATATGGCCGCCAGAATATTAAAGGGTGTATTACATTCCGTCGTAAGTAGCTGGCTTCTCTCGATTGTCCTTCGCTGTCCATTCTATTCATCACATCAATCTTTCATCTTATATATCAGCAGAATGACCAAGATCGCGCCGCACGGCTGAACATACAATGTTCTCTCCAGTCTCCAGTGTCTGGGGCTACCCCAGACAGCCCTGGCTTCAGTCGGGATCTACTGCGATAACACACTAGACGTTGGGAAAGAAAATTCTGAGAGAGCCAGGTAATCCGAGACTTTGCCCCAGCCGAAGGAGGCAGGCAAGGGTATGATGATGAGTCTGAGTATCAGATTTGATCTATGGGAAATGAAGAGCAAAGAGACAAATAAATTAAAAAAGAATTTTATCTATTCTATATCAGCTATCAGGAGAAATCGAAATATGTAATTATTAGACAATGAACTAAATTCTCCAAATTGGATGAGTTGAAAAACACTTAATTCAAATGTATCATATTATCGGTTCATTCGTCTGTTGGTTATCTGATTCTTCGCCAGTAGGATTAGCATCATTTCCTTCATTAAGTGATTCCTGGATGGACTCTTCAAGTCGATCCAAATTCTGGCTCACTTCTTCGACTACACATATTATTTGTTAAATTGAAATATAGACAGTCGGCTTAAAATCTAAACACTCACGCTGCTAAAATCGCCACGCAATTGTTATAGATATAACAACCAATAGCCATCAAAACTTGTATTTCTCAACTTACTCTTCGATGTTATATCTTGATCAGCCTGAGATATATTCTTTATCTAAAAGGTTAGTAATAGAAAGGGCTTACGTTGTACATCCGGTGGTTGAGACCATGTAACAAAGTCTTAGCAGAACATCACTCCAAGTAAGACTGTTTTATTACCACTCAAAAGGGTCTAAACGAGGTCATGTATCTTCACATCGCTCTATCTTCATATCGTATCATCTCCTCTTACTTACTAACTTCTGTAAAAGATTCTCAATTTCTCGTCCAATTTCATGAGCAGGAATCACTGGAGAAGGTGAGTTCTCTGAAGATACATTATCCGCCTCCAAAGAAGAGTTCCGTGATGTTATACCAGTAACCAGAGAGTCCGTACTACTACCTGATGATGCCATTTTGAATTAATAGTCTCAAAGTAGTTATTGCAAGAGAAGCATGAACATGATAAGTGCATCGAAAATGTGGAAGTTACTCTGCTGAGGCACGGTGCAGGTGTACATGTGCGAATCCTCGAGTCATGTGATTCATACGAGCCGCGCGCGCGCGCGCGATGTCGTTATTTGAGAATATATTCTCTTATATCGCGTTTCGACGACACTATCTAGTGTTAATTCAGTTTCGGTCGCCCTTCTTAACCGCTTTCTATCTACGAGTTCTGCGAATTATTGAGGGAATCTTTGGTCCCTTCATTTTGGATCTGAAATCTTCACTACATTTTGTTTACTACTTCTTGCAATTGGATCCTATTATTCTATGGAAACGGCAACTCTAGATATTTTTCGACACATACGCTAACGCGCCTACTTCACCATAATATGAATTATCGAATCAACTCACGAATGTCACCGTTACTACTAACGCGGAAAGGGACGCGTCATTTATTATCCTCAAGGCATGCCACCAATTGTGGTGCTCACCTATTGTTGGATCACAATTCAGTAACTCGGTTCATTCGTTCGGTTAGTGGAATTACACACCAAGAGCATTCTAGTAGCACAACACCTAGTCCATCCCTATCCTCCAGCTCTTCCTCCTCTTTAACATCACTTTCTACTCCTATTCAAACTTCTAACATAGTTACGCCCAAGTCGAGTTCCTCTTCTTCGCCTTCTCACCATGACCTTAAATCTTATATTTCCTATTCTATATCTGCTCAAGTTAATCAGAAATCAACCGTTTTCCGAGGAACACTCTACGAATACTCTGTTCAACATGTCCTGATGTATTATCTCGGATTACAAGGTCTGATAAGATCTGGCCGTGCTGGCGATAAAGGAGTTGATTTATTAGGTAATTGGAATAAACTACTAGCTCTTGTACAGTGTAAATCATCTGCTGTGAAAACAGGGGCTAGATTGTTTCGTGAAATGGCAGGGGTTTATAATATTCATGTAGCTGGATCAAAAGATGAAGGTAAGGCAGTCATAATAATAGCATCCCCAGCTTCAATGACTGCTCCAGGGATGAGAGAATTTCTTCAGCTTTCGATACCAATAATCTACGTCAAAATAGATTATGTA
Source organism: Sugiyamaella paludigena (assembly GCA_030579875.1). Lineage (NCBI taxonomy): Eukaryota > Fungi > Ascomycota > Dipodascomycetes > Dipodascales > Trichomonascaceae > Sugiyamaella > Sugiyamaella paludigena. Next base: position 159,255 of record JAKTRU010000003.1, on the reverse strand, counting down.
ATTCCAACTTATAGCATTCAAGATCATCAGTATCATTATGGCAGTCTACACGATGGCTCAGCATTAAGAAGTGTATTTTATAATGAAGAAGCTGCGAAGTTGTTATCAAGTCATGGAATCCAGGTCAATCAAAAATATTCAATTGAATTACCACCTAGCAATACCAATCAGTTATCGAAAGAGCAATCACTTGAAACCACTATGAATATATCTGTGACTGGTACAATCGGTTAGTCTTAGAGTTTCATTATCTGCCTTTTGGCTGCCCCAGATCCCAAAAGGCAGAGAACTGACAGGGGATCCAAAGGGAGATGCTGTTAATTTAACGGAAGGGAAGAATGAGCTTAAAATATTGCAGTCTATATAAACAGATTTTGTCCTCCCTGGATATTCCGTTGAAAATATGCCAGACGAGGATGGACCCCAGATGCCGTGGAATGTTAATTCTCTTCTGTAGAAGAAGGGCGTCTGAACCACAGTTCCTTAGAAAAAAGCCCAACTGACGCTCTCTCCTCGCCTCTTTTACAAGCCAAAGCTGTTAAGTACACTATTGATTGTTCGTTGGCTTCATATGCAATATTCCACGCATATCAATATAGATATGGGTTGGGGTTGATGTGTGAACTTAGTAATTGTAACTCTCCGTTGGCTCTATATAAACTCTCAAAATTTTGTATAAATTTAATATCATAATAAATAAACATCTTGTCCTTTCGATGATCTTCCCCTTCGCATCTAGTTTTATTCCAAACCTATGTCCAAGAAAGTTAAGTGCACGCGCGCGCGCACCGGTCGATATCGCATTCGATCGATCGATCGACCTCATTAATGTCACGTTACTCGCGCGTAAGAGGGTTAGGTCACATGTTCAGTTCTATCTGTACCAAAATATTTATTCTCAACTGATATCTCTTCTCTCTATCTCACATCATTCATAAACAATCCGGTTTCTTCTTTAATATGTCTGAAGAATCTATCAGTTTGGAAGACACGAATCGGATCAGAAAGTCTTTAGGGCTTTCTTTGATTCCTATTCCAGGTCCGACTTCAGAATCAAAAACTCCTTCTGAAGAACGAGAGTCAAAATCTTCGCCCCCTAATGATATCTCATTAGAGGAAACCAACAGAATTCGAATCTCATTAGGTCAGAAACCAATTCCTATTCCTAATACAAGACAGGAGTCTATTACTGATAATAAGGAAGGAATAGCTCGTGAAAACTGGCTTAAAAAAATTGAGATTGAGAGAAAAGCATCTCAGCAAGATCGGATCAGAAAAAAGATTCAGGAGTCAAAAGAACGAGCTGAGAGGCGCCGAGCTCTAGATGGTGGCAGGAGTCTAGGAGAGGATGAAGACAATAATAGCCAAACTAATAGTGCTGATGGCACCAAGTCATGGATTGCGAAATTTAGAGTGAAACAACAACAGCTTCAACAAAAACGACTTCAGAATGATGACGATAACAATGAAGAAGAGGAAAAACAAGAACGATTTAACAACAAAGTAGATAAACAAGAGCCTGCTCCATCATACTCTAGTAAAGATTTGGGTGGACTCCGAGTTGGTCATAAACTAGATCAGATTCAAAATTTAAATCAGGATACTGTGTTGATTTTGAAGGATTCTGATGTTCTTGGAGATGACGAAAGTGAACTGATTTCAAATTCTTTAGTTGAACAAGAGAAACTTGAAGAAAATAAAATGCTGCAAAAGGGCAAGAAATATGATGAGTACGACGAAGACGACAATGGCCAGAAAAAGAAATCAGTTTTATCGAAGTACGATCAAGATGAAGATAATAATTTCTTCATTCTTGATGGATCGGAATCTCTGCCTAATAAGCAGATAAATGAGAAGGAGCCACTGGCAGAACATAACACAGGGACCACAACTACTAGTCGGCTGGAAAATATGATCTTAGATTTCAACGAAATTGGTTCAAACATTTCTCAGCCAAGTTCAGATTACCAGGAATCTAGACCAGCAAAATTTAAGAAACCAAAAAAATTAAAAGATCAGAAGGCACAAAACAGCAATATTGATCGGAAACGGAAACGATTGTATGAAGAGGAAGAAAAATACGACAATAGAAATGAACCAGTGCTGATCACCCCTCCGATAGATGATGATGAAGATTTGCAAGCCATTTTGGCTTTAAATAGACGCAGAGTGCAAAAATCTACTATCAAACGAAAGCGTTTAGCGCCAGAAGAGCTGGCAGAAAAGGTATTAGCCGAGGTTGAACAAGAAAGAATGGCCGCACAAGAAGAAGAAGATGCTAATAAAAATACTAGGGATGACGATGATGGGAAAAGAATAGTTGTTAGTAATACCACTGATTTCCTTGCTTTGGTACGGCAGAATAGTGTTGAGCCTGAAAAGAGTGAAGAAAGAGATGAGCATATTGATAAATCAGCCGATGAGAGTATTGTTGAAGATGTAACCATGGCAGATGATATTATCGAATCTAACGTCAATAATGATTCAATTGCTATAGAGGCTTCTAGTATCGCTCCTGAAGAACCTACCCTTAACGGTGGAATAGCTGATGTTTTAAGACTTCTTCAAAGTAAGGGTGCAATTAAGAAAAAGAGCGAGGAGGATATTGAAAAAGAACGGGCTGTCAAGCAACAACGAGAATGGATTCGACAAGCTGAAAAGGATAGGTTGATTCGGGAATTGGAATCCCAGAGACAGAGGGAAGCCGATAGAGTTGAAGGTAAATACGATAGATTATCTCAAAAAGATCGTGAAGAAATCGCTCAACATGAAAATCGGATTCGAGAAGCAGAAGAAGCACAAGCTGCTCAGAAACGATTTGCTAATTATAAGCCTGATATCAAAATTGAATATCGTGATGATATGGGTAATACTCTTACCACAAAGGAAGCTTTCAAGCATATGTCTCGTCAATTTCATGGTAATTCTGCAGGTAAAAAGAGAGTTGAGAAACAGATATCAAAATTGGATGAACAACGTCAAAAGGAAGCGGAGTCATTATTCCAAGTTAGTAGCAATGAAGGTAGTATGAAGAAGACAAAAGCTGGTGTTAGGCTTCAGTAATGGTTGAATAAATGCGTGTACATGCGTTTATTTATTTTTCTGTTAATAGAATTTTTTCCTTAAGCACCATTGCGATGACCTCGGGCTAATTTCTTGCCATTATGGCTCCCCTCAGTTGACACAAGATTGTACATCCTTTTGAAGAAACTTGATTAGTTATTATGTATAGTATGTCAATCCTCAATCATTCCATCACATATCGGTATGAATCTGCATCTCATCTCACTACTACCCCACACAAGTAGCGAGCCGCAGATTTGCAAATTCCCGTGAATTTGAAAGTTGACTGGTGCTTAAAGAGTTTAGTGAAATCGGAGTAATCCCAGTTGCTCTGAGGCACCGAAAGTTAGGAGTCAGAACAACATATTTCAGAAGACAGAATGTTTTTTGCTTATTTATTTATTATTTATTACATTTACAATTTAAACTGCGAGAAGCTGCTGGCTCAATTACAATCAAACTGAACCATTACCATTCTGAGATATGATCTTGCCATTATCCTTATGCGTAATGGAACCAATAACGTTCAATTGTTTTTCAACAGAGTTCTGGACAGTCATAGGAAGGCCATTCCAGTTAGGATAGACTTGGTTCCTTTCGCCAACCGTTTTACTGAATGATTTTATCCGTTCAGGTGTTGGGAGGGAAGTTTTTGTCGAAGAGGTATTCAGCATTCCATGAGACAGACCAATAATAGTGAAATCTTCAGCAGCTAATTCAATTGAATATTTTGTAACAGCAAAATTCAAAGCAGCTTTTGCAATACCATAAAGTCCGATACCAGCAAATTTAGTTTCAAGAACAGAATCTGCAACATTTAGAGGAGAGCTCAAATCAATTAATTTTGTTTCTTTACCTTTACGAAGAAGAGGAATAAAGGCATTATTTGTTAGGACGACACTGACATTAGCTTCAAAATTATCATTTAAATCTTTAACCAATTCAGATTGATCAATTTTTGGTGACCCCATAGGTAAGCTCCTACCGAGATTACCACCAGTTATAGTGGAAACTTCTCCAGCTGCCTTGGCCAGTTGAATAGCAGAAGTAGCATCGGCTTCAAATACATGAGTGTTGTTCCTTTCCTATGGAAATGTTTCTAACTAGGGTGAAGATAGTATTAGATTCCACGGCGCTTAATTGACAAACAAAATCAAGGCCAATACCTCTTGAAGCGCCAGTCACAACGTAAAAACAATAATTAGTTAATGGTTGAAGCTTGAATTTAAATTTTGCTATTAACAGGTTTTAATTGTCGCCTGAGCACTCATAACTTCTTCTTTGTATACAATTATATAAAAGAAGAGAAGCAGTATTAGTAATGATATTCGGGCGTCTCATCATTATGGGTTCCGACAAGAGATAAACTTATAATTATCTACATCTATACATTGATATAGTATGGCTCTCTTCTTTACTAGAATTTTTGTATCGGAAGTGAAAATAAACTATTTATTTATTTATTATTAATCAATATGCTGGTCTGTTACTAATTGAGAGACACTGACTTGGTCAATTTCTGCTACGAAGTAACATATATATATGCCACATTCGGCAGTTAAGAATCGGAGGTAATGCTGTTCTCATGTTGGAATCAGCGCTGATCGGCCCCAACATCGAGCGAGGTAAAAGCCACGCAATATGATTTCTGGCATGCATGACATCTAAGCCCACGGAGTTAAACACTGGGGAAGCAAGATGAGCATAAGCCAAACCTGAAATGGTTTCTTTTCGATCATATACATATTATGGTACATGATTATTAAGTGAAAGAATCAGCGTATCCTTCATCTGTCAGTAAAATGCTCGGAATCGTCGGATCAGCCACCTAAAGGGCTGTACAAGATAGAACCTCCTTCTCAGATTGATTGTAATTTATTCTCTACTAAGATATAGAATCTTATTCGTCTGTCTCGAAGACCATTCTACCACCAACTGTTCCGAAAACCTCCATGTGGGTTAGGGTTTAGAATAAAGTTGAGCATCGGCTTAAATATTTTGATTGACGTTTAGAGCCCAATCTTGTGGGCCCGATGGTTTAGTGGTATAATTCTCGCTTAGGGTTTTAACTCTAAGTTTAGTTTGCGAGAGGTCCCGGGTTCAATTCCCGGTTGGGCCCAGATTTTTAATTTGTACTATCAATCGTCGAATGAATTTATGCAATTTGCTAGCATCCCGACCCATTCCTAATCCAGGGAATCTTGCGTTATGCAATAAGAAGAGGTTTCTCTAATTTTTGGAGAGGTTCGATCTGATGCCCATTTTATGTCATCGTAACAAAACAAAACGCTTAGGTAACCGCGAACTTCAAAACAAAACAAAGTGAAGAAACTGTGATGACATGCTGGTGTGTTCTGGACGGAGATATTGTTGGCCGAAGAAATTCAAACTAGATTGGTCATTACTAGAATCATAGGAAACAAAGCAAGTTGGGCGGCGCCGCACTTACCTATTTAGGCGTACGCATTCAGATTCAAATTAACTAAACGGGAAACCTGCATCAATAAATTTGATGCAAAGTGACTACTTAGATTTATGCAACGAAATTCTACCACACATTTAATGACGGGTTAAAATAATCTACCGGCCCCCACATACGTACATTGATTTAAAGGAGTTCAAATCAGGGCGGCCCGGTCCGACATGAACACTTAATTTCTGGCTGGCGAACTCCAAGGGAAACCTCGAAATCGAGCCATGGGACCTAGCAAGAGAATGACTACCGTTAACTTCACTAATACTACTTATACACAGTTGCTATTGCAACTGACTACTAGTGTGGTTGTTGTCTCAGATCACTCTAGATCTTTGATTGGTTCCGTACAGAGACCAAAACAACAACAACCAAGAAACTATAACTTAAACCTTACTAGTAACTATTACTGGCGGCTCTAGTTAGTAGGTCACTACTACTAAAGTTAACATTACTGTACAACCACTGACACAGTTTACGCTCAATTGTTAGTTGACTGTTACCACGAATTAGGTTAGTTATTTATACACAACAGACTCATCGGTCACTATACATCTTCGTGCATGTCTACATACATGTACTGTATGTACGTATTGTAGCTTAGTACATTACCTACTGTAACCATAAATTTTCTGACAATTAAACTATTTATATAGACAAAGTCCCCGTAGTTGAAAAAGGAGGCCCACAATAGAGACCCATCCAACTTAATTTAGAGATGATGATCGTAGCAATATTTTTTCAGTTATGTTAATAACAATAATTAGCTAACGGTTAAAATATTATTTTAGTTTGATTTTCTTATTAACAAGAGGAGGCATCAAATATATTACGTGTACTACAGCTGTATGTATATTACTGCTATCATCGCTGTCTCTGATTTTTCATATCGACTTTTATTTATTTATAGTATTTGTTTATTCGCATTTCTATCTGCTCCTTTATATGGATCCTACCTCCATATTTATCCGTCAAAACCACGTGGTTTCAATTTCTCCACCGGCCGCCTATTCTGGACAGGGTAATCTCCCTCGATTAAATTCTCCGACAGCTGCATCCACCACCGACATCACTATTAACGACACAAGTTCCAGACGAGAGTCAACGTCATCATCATCATCAACTTCTTCGGATTCTACTACTCCCTCTAGTAGTGTAGTTATTACTCCTTCTATTAGTACACTGACTTTTTCTCACGCTCTTACTACACCAAGTACTACGCCCGCTTCATCGTGTACTCTTGTTGCTCCAAGTACCACAGATAACTCTAAATCAGCAAGTTCCCCTCGTTCTATCTCTCCTATTATTGCCGATATAAGTGGTGTTAAAATCGTTGATACAGACACACGTACTGATCCTGTCGGAGTTAGCAGTTCACCAGCATCTCTTAAATCGGTCAGCTTAAGCAGTATAATACCAACTACTGCTGACGCTGATAATACAAACATCAATCTGGCTACAATAATAACTAACACTGCTATGGCTAGCTCAGCCATGGCAGTGAAGGGTAATAACAACAATAATATTGAAAAAGTTACAATAGGAACTATGGAGGCTATAGGAAGTAATGATGAGAAAACTGGAAAGAAATCGTCAGGATTAGCTCCAGCTGCTGAATTAAGACCACCATTTATAAAGACCAGTTATACTAATGATTTCATCTATGGAGGGAATAATGAAAGCTTATTATCATCATCATCAGCAACGGCAACAATATCTAATGGTGAAAATGGATTATTAGCTGCTGATAATTCACCTATAAGTCCTTCAGTTCGTCATAGAGATAGCCTTCATTTGGATGCTACTAATGGTGGGGGGATTGCTCATAACATTCTCCCTGGTGCTGCCCCAGGTCTCACATCAAAGTTCATACCTAAGTTTCCTTCAACTTCAGTTATTACCACCACTAGCAATGGGTTTCCTTCTTCAGTTCATAATAGTCCATCTGCATTTCCGGTGAACAGTATTAATAATTCATCTTTTCTTTATCCGAGACATTTGCGCTCAAAGTCATTCTCAGAAACTGTATCAGAAACGAGCCAAGTTGCTATAAGACAGTTAGCAGCTCCTATAAGTTTACCTCTTATTATAACTTGTTTAGGATGGTATGCTACATCTGCTATGTCGAATACTCTAAACAAATCTATTTTGACTGCCTTCCCTTATCCGGTTTCTTTGTCAATGGTCCAGTTCTTTTTGGCTGTGTGTTTTGGTGTGCTTACCTTAAATTTAGCCAGAATGTCTCCTATTGTAGCCCATTACTTGCCGAGAGGAGTGATTACTCATAATGGAATAGGACTTCGTAAACCTACAAGACAGATTTTAATGGCAACTGCTCCAATGGGACTGTTTCAATTATCTGGTCATATTCTTTCTCATATGTCAACCTCTTTAATTCCTGTTTCATTAGTTCATACTACTAAAGCATTATCTCCATTGTTTACCGTGGCTGCTTATAGACTACTTTTTGGGGTGAGATATCAACAAGCAACTTATTTATCACTAGTACCATTAACTTCAGGAGTTATTATGACTTGTTCTGTTGAGTTTAGTTCTCATTTTATGGGGATCATTTATGCATTACTTGCTGCTTTGATATTTGTATCTCAAAATATGTTTTCAAAGAAGCTTTTGACTGCATCTAGTAATATCGGTAGTAACAATACTAGTGGGAATAGTGATTTGTCTGATATCCCCAAGTTAGATAAACTTAATGTTCTTTGTTATTGCTCTTCTCTGGCTTTTATTTTTACTTTTCCATTATGGTTTTTTAGTGAAGGCATAGGTCTGATTGGTGATTATGTTAGTTCATCGGGTGAATTCTTTGGAGCTACTAGTGAATCATCTAATCTTTTATTAGCCTTTTTAGCGGATGGTATTGTTCATTTCCTTCAGAATATTTTAGCCTTCCAGGTTCTTGGTATGGTTAGTCCTGTGACTTATTCTGTTGCAAGTTTAATCAAGCGAATAGTAGTAATTACTGTTGCAATATTTTGGTTTGGGCAAGATGTATCTGCTACCCAGGGATGGGGTATTCTATTAACGTTCCTTGGATTATATCTTTATGATAGAGTTGGAGGTGATAAAAGTAAGCATTATGAAACGAAAGAAGCAGGTGTTCTTCCAAAGTAGAGAACAGCTATGAAAAAAACAAACAAAAAGAATAACCCCCACAAAATGGCTTTCATAAATCATCAGGTATTTATTTCTCATAGACACATGCACAAAAAATAAGCATATAATTTAAGATTTCATCTAGCGTCTGCTGGTTTCCTCAAAAAGATCCTGCCTCTCTTGCCTCCGGCGGCTAGGGCTTTGCTCCAGACCCCATGTCCCGCTTAGCTAGAAGTTAAGTAGTTGTAGTATGGGCAACGAAAGTAGCAATTATTTGCCATAATGAAGTACACATTATTTATTAATTTTATACCTATTTATCTTTATTGTCTTCTTTTCATTTTAGTTTCTGATTTAATGGCCTTTACCAACTGGCCGTTCACCGGTCAATTTAGCTACAGCTTCTTTAGCCATATCGCCTAAACCAACCATACAAACAGTCTGCCAAACGCCTAAACCAATACGAGGAGTAACACCTCTATAAAGACCCTTCAAACCATTTTGTGAGTAAATGTATTTAATGGTACTAAAAGTTGTAAGCTTCTTAGGACGATTTGGATCTACAGTCTTAGACTGCATTTCAATTCGACAAACTTCAATAGGCTGATTCCAAGTTGATAAACCACCACCAATTGCTGAAGCGAGAATCTTTTCATATGCATTCAATTTATCATGTTGATCAGTTTTTCCAGTGAGTTTGCGAATAGAATCTTCAGCTAATCTTGATAAACCGAACCTAGAACCCCAATTAGTACATTGACGAATAGCAATAGCATTAACACCTTTATTAATACCTCTAATTCCCTCTTTACGATAAATATCAGCAAACACTTGGAAAGTACTCGGGACTTTAACACCGGGAGTAACATTTTTCGTTCTAGTTATTTCAACAGTCTTCATACATGTACAAAATCCAACAGCTAAATAAGCCTGAGCAACCCCACCAGCCATACCACCTAAGATACCAGCACCGAAATTACCTAAATCAAGTGAACGTTTAGCATGATATTCAATCTCAGTTGATACAAATAAAAGAACTGCACCTTTTGTTGAAGCTTCGATCCAAGCCCAAGGAATAAGACCTTGATAAAAACCGAAAAATCCTCCTCTACTAACAACTCGTCTTATAGCATTAGGGAAACTATCGCCTCTATTTGCAGCCATAGTAGTTTTAACAACTTCTAGAGGTTGACCTAATGTAGTTACTTCAAACATGTTAAGACCAGCTCCTAAAAGGATATTTGAGAAATTTACTGGCTTCTTTGTAAGTTCCGTGGATGCTGTAGGCACCTTAGGAATGATTACTTGAGTGGTTGACATTTCGAAGATAGCGAGATGGATGAATAAAATGTGATTGTCAAAGATCGATTACGAAACGAGTTGAGAAATACAAAAAAAATTCTAAAGAACGCCGTTAAAACAATAAAATTCGATAACAAACTGGACCACAAGACTGAATAACAAACTGAAAACCTCAGACAGGAAACGAACCACTTCTGGTGAAAATCTATAAAAAACACTGAATCTATGAACAAGATTTACCTCATAAAAAAAACACTGTCAACACCAATTCTTTTTACAAAACAAACAAAACAAAAAAACCAATCAAATATAGATATCTATATATATATCTATCTATCTATTAGTTTAAAGCTGCAATTTGTCTTAGGCCTTGATGGGGGTTGATAAGTCAGCGGTATAGACTATACTCCGAGTCTATCCCACGATAAATGCAGGTTTTCTGTAAGGAAATTACGGACGATGATTCGCTTTCCTGCGAAAAAGCAACCGGGTAATACCTAGATTGCGCGAGCCGGCGCGCAGTTATAGTGGGGTTGGTAGGTTATTTGCAGTTGCGTCTTCAGCCTGCACTAACTTTTAAAGACGCGTTGAGCTTCTCAACAGATGGAGGACCCCCAATTTTGAACCCCACTTCTCCAAACTAGTGATAGCCCACTACCCAACCATACGGCTGTTCTATAACGGCCAACATTTGAGAAGGGGATGTTAACCCCCTGATTCGGAAAAACTTACAGATCCCTCCGGAGACGGTAGATCCATAAATTACTTAGAATCTTGAGAGATTTAGCTAAGAATATTCCGATCTGTTTGCCTCCAATCAAGAGTTCCTGATTGCTATGAGATTTTCCATAATTATTGATCATGGCGAGAGCTAGAGGTCTTGGATACGCCGCCCTAGCGGCTGAAGACAGATCGTTGTAGGATGAGAGGCAGGAAGGTTGACGGTAAATTAATTCCATTCTAACTTGCATGCACAACAACATGCACATCGCAGTCAAGGCGATTGAGACATAAATAGAAATAGAAGATCATCTACACTGTTGCCAAGATGATAACAAAAATGTTGAGTTGTTATTTATGCATACTCTGTGTGTGTTATATGTTAGTATGTACGTACCTGTTATAGAATGTACACTACAAACGTTAAGTTATCTGTTACCTGTCATAATTGAATGATTCATGATTAACTACATTCGTAGTCCGCTACAGGAGATGACAGGTTTCAAAATAGTCTTAGAATGGATAAACTTCCGTCTAGGGTAGTCCTTGGTTTTTAGCCTTAATCGTAAATTGGAAATTTAAGCAGATATTTACAGTCCTTTAATCAAATTCTTTGATTGTTACGAATAGTCAACAAAACATCTTTCTCCAACGTTTTTTTGATTAGTTCCTCAATCACTAATTATCCCTCAATTAAACATTGTTTTTGCTTATCAAACCTGGCAAAACCACTGATATTAATCACAGGTTAGGGTGAAATTGATTTTATGGTCCAACTTTCCAAGTCTGCCTGGTAATCCACGATAGGTGCAACTTCAACTAGTAAGTATCCGACCGTCGCAAGGCGGAACTGTCTAACAACGGGAGCTGTCTAGCAACTCAAGAGTGAACAACAAGCAATACAGGCACAGAATGCGTTCAATAATTTATGCGCGCGCGGCTATTGCACATCACGTGATAAACCCCTTCTCATTATAGAACTATACCCAAACCCATATTTGATATGAACTAATTTCGAGGGGTCGTCGGCCTTGACCTAGGAACCACAAGGCCATCGTCATTATCAACTCTTGGTATATGTCAAGCTCGCTCGGGTTCTTCTCTTTTTCTTGAACAATCACGACGATATAGATCACCCTCATAACAACTGCTGGTTTATTTCAATGGCTACCTGTTTTACAAACTGTGTGACAAGCTTCTTCAGAGAAGTTGCTGATATCGGTCAACAGCATCCAGTTGTAGCTGCTGTTGTAGGTAGTTTATCGGCAATCGGAATTTTTAAACTTACTACTGTCTTTTTAAGTTATTTCACTATGATTGCCGATTTGTTTATTCTTCCTCGACCTAGTTTGACCAAATATGGTGGTGATACTTCTAAGGCTTGGGCCATTGTAACAGGGGCTACTGCTGGTATTGGTGAAGAATTTTCTCATCAGTTAGCTGCTAAGGGGTTTAATGTTGCTCTTGTTTCAAGGACAACTGCAAAATTGGAACATCTTAAAGAAACTCTAGAATCAAAATATGAGGGTATTGCTGTTAAATGTTATACACTTGATGCATCTAATACTGCACCTTCAACTTATATTGGATTTCAGAAATTTGTACAAGATGAATTGGATAATGTAACAGTTTTAATCAATAATGTTGGTCAAAGTCATGAAATGCCGGTCCCATTTGTTGAGACTACTGATAAAGAATTAAGGGATATTATTTATATTAATAATATTTCCACTTTAAAAATTACTCAAGCTGTGATACCGAAAATTATTGCTTCAACTGGTAAAAATAAAATCTTCAAAAGAGGTCTTATTCTTACCATGGGATCATTTGCTGGCCTTACTCCAACCCCACTTTTAGCTACTTATTCTGGTTCAAAGGCCTTTTTACAAGCTTGGAGTAATGCATTGGCTAGTGAATTAAGTCCTCAAAATATCGATGTTCAATTCATTCTCTCATATTTGGTCACTTCTAATATGTCCAAGGTTCGTAGAACTTCTGCCTTGATTCCTAATCCTAAAAATTTTGTTAAATCTGTTTTCCAATCTTTAGGTCGAAGATCTGGTGCTCAAGAACGCTTTGCTACGTCCACCCCTTATTGGTCTCATGCCTTATACCATTGGTTTATTGAAAATGTTCCTGGTGTTTGGAGTAAGCTGGTTATTGGTATCAATTATTCTATGCACCTCGATATCAGAAAGAGAGCCATTCGTAAGGCCGAAAGATTAGCTAAAGAGAAATAAAAATGTACATATGTGTGTTCGCTATATAATATAATTGACCAGTGATATTCTTATATGTAACTTTGTAGCTTTGATAGCTTGTCTAGATGACCAGATAGTTGTTGCAGTTGTTTTCAAGTGTAACAAGCGCCTGAACTATGGGGTCATAGCTCTCCTCTGTTACAATCTCGGGAAACAGCACGATTCCCCAGGCCCCTAGCCTGCTTCTTTCACTTAGCATCTTATCTGATTCACCTTCCGCAACTTTTCGGTTGCTTGCCTGCGTTCTCCATCGAATAGGGCTCAGGCAGATGAAGTCAACCCTAGCGAAGCGAGCTGAGGGTCTGAGGCAATGCCCTATCCGCCGGATGCACACTGTATCACATTTCACATAAGCAGCTCTTTTTTAACCTATCTAGTATTCCTTCCTCGAACTGTTGGATTCATCTATTCTGTTCTTCTCAGTGCTCGATCGACAATGTTCGGGCTGTTCCTGCGCCTAGGTGCACATTGGATAATGACAGTACAATTTCAACGAGAGATGTGATAGAGCCCCCCACAAGCTCCAGGTGATTTACATAGATCGCACTTTCATTTCCATCGTCAGTATCGATCAAATGCCGGCTCGGAAACAGATAGGCACCTATTGTGTTCACGGACCGTTGATTATCTATTATTGCAACTCCACTCCGGTCGTTAAAGTGGCAGATCTCAAGCTCTCGGTACCCTTTATAGATATAGACTCTTCCTCCGCCGGCCGCTACCTAGAGCGTGTTTCTGACTCGTTCGTGCTCATGACTCAACTCAGCTATGTCTCATGCCCTAACTCTAGCTGAATTCTGGAAACAGGCTAGAGTAGGAAGTAACCGATTTTCCGAGGCGAGCAACGGACTGGTAACATTAAAAACTACAAGATCTGAACTGAGTCCCCCCTTTTCACGGTGGTGATATGATGATCGGCATTTTTCGGCGTTGTATATTATCTGTTAACTTATCTGCAGAAATCTGTTTCAGACATACAGGCAGAGTTCCTGAATCATGTACCTGCCTCAGTTCTATACAATGACGAAACCTGCACCTTCACGTTCTCTACTAAGGAAAGCGAAGTAAGTCACTCCTTCCATATCTTTTGAAACTAAGTAATCGAAATCAGACTTTTCACTAGATTTCCTCTGGAGATAGTTTTTCGGAAATCACACAAGCAGTAGCATACTGATATCTTGCCGTAGTTGACTAGTAATAAAAAACTCAGGTTGATCACTCTGTGTACAACTATCACAGAAATCTTATTTCGGGAGGGGTACAGATCTATAATCGACTTTCAGTCTTTATAATTATTAACATCAACACCGTCGATTTCTTATCTAGATCATGAACAGTTACGAATATTATTCGATAATCAGTCAAGATAGGTAGTCGAAAGCAAATTTGCTTCGATTCGGTTTTTTCAGCCTCGGATGAAGTCTTACCCAAATAGTATAGTCGTCCTTCTCTAAAGAAGTAGACGTTACATCCGTTCACTAGCTGGAAAGGTCATGGGCCACAAACTAGTACTTTTTCAGTTGACTGTGAACTTAAATTGAGATGATCTAGCATCAACTAATCTGTATTCGATTTGCCCGCTAGCCTTCTGTTAGCCAGACACACAATGTTGCTCGGGGCTAAAGACGGTCTATGTGGTCTGTGAGTGCGCCTCTGGCAACTAGGACGTTGCCCCCAGCCATCACTACACTATCGGAATTAACACTTAAGCCGATACTCTCTTAACAGGCTTCGAGCTGTGTGGGGTTCCTGACAGTCGCCGAAGGTGAACGCGTTGATGCGCAGTACACACAGCACAATGCCAGATCAGCAGCGGCTGCATTGCAGTTTGTGTGCAGTATGTCGCAGATCATAAGGGTACGCGGGCCCATTCCTGATTATCCAAAAACGGAAATTCAGAGAGAATTTAGAGCTAATACTTCAGAACCAAATGGGGAAGATTCAGAAAAAAAACAGGGGTAAAATCCTAAACAGGAAACGGGTTGAAATGGCGGATTATCTAGGAACGGTTAAGGTTAAAAAACTTACAGATTGAAAACCTTAACCTAATTTGAATTCGGACCTACCACCAACCCGCCTCAACTCTGTTGCCGAACAAAAGGCAACTGATACAGGGGGAGAGTTGGCCGTGGTTTGAAATGGAAGGTGGGGAAAAATATCTGGACAAAATTTATTTCGATGGCATCATACGGGTAGATGGACGAGACTTCGAAACAAAGAAATGTCTCCTTCAAGAGGATCATTCAAAAAAACCGGAAAAAGCTACTACTATCTTCAGAAGTTGATCACTGTTTTTCTATGGCAACACGTTCTAGCCAGACCCCGCGCCTCGCTTCGCATGAATGTCCAGAGAGGGAAGGGAATGGTCTCTCGACAAGCTAACATCCACAGAAGCAGGAATGGACATAACGTGTTCTGTCGGAGACCGAGAAGTTGGAACCGTCAGCATCTGGTGGTTACTCGGTAGATGGTTTCATTATGAAGGAGAAATATTCAAAACTGGAAGAAAAGTACGAAGCTAAGTTCGGATGTTAACTTCGAGGCTAACTATCTGTGGCTGGGGAGGCTTTGGCGGAAGATCTGCGCGAAGTAAAACTATAAAAAGCTGACAGAGAAGGAGTCATGAAGTCTAGAACGATAACTTGTCTGAACATACAAGCTACATAACGGTTCTTGTTATTTGTATGTTTAGAATCAGAGAGTCGAAAGAATTTTTCTGTTGCCGGAAGTTTGCGGCGGGGTCACTAGATGTCTTACACAGAGTGCGGGGTATCCATCCGGGGATCCCAATCAGAATAGTAAGTAAGATCGCGGCTAAGACTTGACTCACAAGTATAACGTTGACGGCCAGAAGAACTAGCTAATCCCTAGTAGCTGTTTGCATACGTCTGATTCTCATATCTCCGAACATACGAATATCTTTCAGCTATTATAGACCTTGACTTAGTGGATGTTATAATCTTTGGCGTTAACTACCCTCTACTCTACACTGCAGTCAGTCGGTTTAGTAACGGTTTAGCGTGAGAAAGCTAGTAAGTGCGTGCGTCTACACATGAAGAAGCCTAAACACTCTCGAGAGATCTATGACCCTCAACGCCTGATCAACAGACAATCCATACTTAATAGATAAGGGTAGCGGGAACAATTTTTTGCCGAAATGGTTCCTTAACTATTTCGAACATTTATCATGGCTAGTGGTGGCCATCTTAACCTCATTGAGAGATATAAGGTGGTATCCATGGGGTTGATTGGAGAATAATACTTTATATAAAAATTTTCATGTAACTTTAGAACAATACAACTTGGGAATATAATATTTCCAGCCACCGTGGTGGCCGATCATGGTTTGGTTTCTCAGTCCTGTAGACGTTTTCATATTTGAAGTCAGGAAAATTAGGAATCACCCCTGCCCCTGAATGCGGTAAGTGATGGGAAATTCTGAATATGCGTTCCTAATCAGCGGAAAAATTGATTCACCATAAGGAAAAGCGTTAAATTATGTACATGCTGTGCTGTATCCAGGAGATAGGAGAATCTGCAGGTTAACTTTGAACAACTAGCTTTTAAACTCTGAAGATGTCTTAGATGTCTAACCAAATCCAGTTAGGAACATGATCCCGCAATTGAATACGACAACTAGTCGACGGCTGGCGGCATAAGTTATCGATGGTTAAAAACTTTTTTAAATCTTAGCTTAAAACTTAGCGCGTTAATTTTAAAACTGGAAAATTATTACGACATGTTTACTGCATCAAGATATTTCCCGACCAGCCATCCAATTAACTTGAAACTGAAAATTTCAGGAACGTCAAAACTCTCACCTTAATCTGGCCTCGAGACCTTACAAGTCCTCATCTACCTCAAGCGGCTGGGTATCAAATCCCGTAGCTCGCTTCATTCGAGGTTAGCGTTGACAATAGGGGATAGTTATGGTACTACTGTACTGTGCTACCGCTACACGTTCATGTGTGATAAAAATGTTCGATAAAATGCCTACTTATAATGTACATATATTTCCACGATTCCACACATACATGTATAACAAAGTTATACCATGATAACGTGTGCGCTGCGCGCGAGATAAAGTACCTGTATTTCTCGATCGATTTGAATGTTCAGAAGTTCAGATTAAGATTTTGTTCAAGCCCAGTTTTATGCTTATATTATCAGCTTCTTCTTTCTGAGTCTGCACCCTGAACTCACAGTTAAACTTGTTGTAAACCCTAAACTTTATTTTCCTAATATGGTCTGTTACATGTCCAGCGATCTACATCCCAAATTAAGTAATAGAATTGCTATTTTGGGCCAAGTAATGTTATAGTCTCGGATTTGCTTTTTGTTACTCCTCTCAGCCTCTATCGAGGGGTACATGATACAACTGGTCACTACTAACTACACCGAACAAATATATATATATAATTAACTCGTTTGAACTCTAGTTTAAAATCCCTTTTTTGAAAATTTAGAATCTTCATTTTTCTTGTTGAAATTCTCCATATCAGCAGGTCTGGCGATTTTAGATTTATTATACGCACTGGTTATCAAACCCCTGTTCAATATGTAAGTAAACATCGATCCCAATCCTCGTGTCGGTGCGTACGCTCGAGAGACTCGCGTGACGAGCTCTGGGGCAGCTGGCTAGAATATCGGAGAGCTGTCGTGATGAGATAGGTAATATTATTACACGTAATATTGTACTAACGAACGTACTGATAGTAATAATCATCGTATTGTAAGATTGGATATTTTATATTTACGAATAAGGGCTTATGCTAGTTTCAAGTTGTGCATTTGGGCTACATCATAATTTGGGAACAAGCTGATACATATTTGCATGAGACTTACTTATTATCATCATTAGATCACTACTGTCATCTTGTTATTAATACAATACTGGCTGGATAATTGAATTACTTTATTTCATCATTTCCTAATTATTATCAAATCACAACTGATAAAATTTGTTACTCTATCACCACAATTTTGTCTATAAATTGCCTATTTTGATAAGATCTATATATATCCGTTAAACGTTACCATACGTACGTTATATTAATTCTGCACGGCTGTATGCAGCAAAAAATAAGTACTGCAGATAAAACTCTCAAAACCGACCGCGAGCGCGACTTTGAACGCCTTAGGAACCACCAAAAAACCCCAACCGACTGCGCGCACCACGTACGGAGAAAGACCTGTCTGAGCCAAGTAGGGAGAGAGAAACAAGAGAGTTATTAAAAGAACTTATTCTTATAACGCCTCTAAAGAAGTTTGACGCCGAGATTGACCTTTACCATTGTCTAAAAAAAAAAGTCTCTTTGAACTTGACTTTATATTGTTTTTATCAACTTAATCTTTCTTCGCATTTTTTTTTCTCTCTTCTACTTTTTCTTTGTTGGTTAATAAAAATCGTTTGAGGGGTATACCTAGATACATTTTTTTTTTTTGAAGAGTGTTTATTAGAAACACTTTTTGTCCATTCCTTTTTTGTTTATTCTCGGTATCTTCGGTTAGTAAAGCATTTTTACTATCGATATCTGGTAGTATTATATTTCTGTTTGTTTCTGTTTGCTTCAGTAAATTTTGTTTCTTTTGAGGATTTTTGTCTAGTATTTTTATTGGAGATTTTTTCAGCATCTATCTATTAGGAGATAAATATTTTGGTTGGCTTAGGATAGATAGCTTTTTATTCATTGCTCATCACTTGGGATTTTGTTGTTTCTCTCTTTAAACTTCAGTATTGGCTCTTCGCGTATTAATGTCCATGGTATCTACTGTCATGCCCACATCGGCAAATTTTTCTTTTCCCCCTCCTCCTTCTGGTTCGGTAGTATCAGTATCTACTACGTCTTCTCCATCTAGAACGAGAATATCAAGAGTTTATACTCCACCTCTAGTATTGTCTCCACCGTCATCGAAATTCATTGAGGCTGGTCCTATTGAATCTATGACTGTTAGTCTACCTGCTGCATCTACAACTACAACTACTACTGATACTGATACTAATACTGATAATAATAACATTCAAAAAAGGACTTCTAGACCAGCATTTCACGCTCATAGACGATCGGCTGCTGTTTCTCATGATTTTGGAACAACTTCACCAATCGGTAGAAATTCTCCGCCAGAAAGAAATAGCCCTCCCCCATCGTCACATCCCTACGGTTCTAAATCTAATTTCACATCTTCTTCTATTTCTCTTCCACAACAGAACTCTTTTGGTTTGTTTTCTGAATCAACTGGTTCATTACTTTTAGATCAAGAACAAAAAGCTGAGACAAATGACACTACTGAGACAGCCGATGCTGCGAAATCAAAGAAAAAATTGCCAAAAGTAACATTTGCTATTGAATCAGAGCAAGGAATAATTTCAGATAGTACTGCTTCTGAGATTAGTAGAGCAACAACTAGTCCTAATACTATTACTTCGACACCACCAATAGTAACTGCCGCGGCACCGTCTAAAGGCGTTTCTAAATCGAGGTCCCGAAGAAACCGTCATAAAAAAGTTAAATCATGGGCTGGAAATTTAATTCGATTCGGTTCATCAAAAAAAGATCATAATAATGAAGAATTGAATCAATCTCATCTATCGTCCTCTCCTATGGAAATCGATAATGATGATGAACCCGCCGTTTTATTAACACCATCTGAACTTCTTTTACATTCATCTTCCTATATTCCAACTTCACTCTTAAATGAAGATGTTATTATTATTACCCCTTCAAGTCCTGAACCAAAAATTGATTTGGATGCTGCTTTAGGTCCCTTTCGTACTCCATCAGAATTAACTGATGCTGATTCCGAATTCGGTAGTCATCAATATTTTCATCGTAGGTCTGAATCTGCTCCTGAAATAACTCTTGGCCCTGCTTTTCGCGGCATCAAAAGAAAAATGGGACCTGTCGTAGAGGAGGAACCAGAAGAAGGAGATGCTTCAACAACGAACGTTGATATAGTTGTTAGTGGAAGTGGGGGTTCTTCTGATTATTACGAGGAAATTGAGAAGTCAACTACCGCTATATCAAATGTTTCTATTTCTCCATCTCGTCAAAAAATTGGTGACATAATCGCCCCATCTGCTATTCATTCTATAGTTAGAGCATCACCTCCTAGACATTATACTTCTAGAGGTTACATATCTTCTACTCCACCTCTTTTAGGAACTAAAGCTTCTCCTATATTGGGTAGATCTGCTTCACCTCTTTTTGGTAGAGCTAAATCACCAGCTTTAGATATTTCTAGAACTAGATCTCCGGAAAGTAGTATGTCACCTAATTTAGGAAATTTGGCAGCAAAATCTCCAGATTTCAACAGTGTCTTTAGTAATAGTACAACAACAGTAAACTCATTGGAAGAAGTAAAAGGTGGAGAAAGAGAAGGAACCAAAGGCGAGTTTTCATTATCCTTATTGTCGTCTTCATCTTCATCATCTTCTGCATCTGCAGTTGCGTCAGATTCTTCATCTGATAACCCTGGGGCTATTATTATGGAGAGGTCTGAAATTGAAAACGTGCCTACTGTGGAAGGTATTGATGGCTTAGATTTAGGTGAGCCTGGTCCCGAAATTCGTTCTTCCGTTGATGTTCAGCAACAACAACAACAATCTGCGTTTTCAAATCATTCTCGAATTACTCCTGCTCTTCAACGTTCGAATTCTCCTTTAATTATTCAACAAGGTCGTTCTAATAATCGTATTAGCGCTCTTATAGGTGCTAGTAATGGTAAACGAACATCTGTGGAGACTGGATCTATTGATAGTTCTGTTCTATCTTCATCAACAACCAAACGAAACACTGCTAGTCGAGTGTGGGGTTGGTTTAGAGGTAAAAAACAACAGCATCAAAATTAAACGATTACTATATTGATAGCTTTGATGATCTAGATGACTTTTTATTATTATTATTCCCCTGTACATTAGTAGACTTTACCCGTTCTATAGATAAAACGACTCCCATACATGAACATACGTAGCTATGTATTTATATTTATTGATTATTTATTTAAACCTTTTAGACATCTCTCCGATACTTGCCTCATTCGCGCTATGCAGTTCTGCTCCGGAGGCAGAGGTGTAACCCCTAGCTTGGTTCGTGCAAGACGGCCGGACGCAGAGGTCGCAAGCAGAGCAGACTGGTGAGAGGAGCAAAGCGGCATGGCGTCGATGATGGCGATCTTTTACGATGCCAATTAACGCATCCGCAAGTCAGCATAACTTTTGTCCAATGCCCATAGCTAAAATAGTTAAAATAATTGACATATTCGTCTTCGTACATACATCAAACTAGTCATTTTTCGGAATGGTAATAGGCCGAGGTCAAAATGTTGAGGACGTCAGAAATCCTTATCTCCTGCTTCTCTCAATCTGCTTCCCTGCTTAAGATAGGATTCTTAAATAGGCACGTTGCCGCAGCCGCCGCGCGGCAATAGATTTCAACATTCTAAAGCCTCCTCTGGCTTGGCTTGACGGATGGATATCAGAAGCCAGCGCGCGACATTTTGACCTTGGCGTGGAATTATTTATTTCGGTTTTTAGATATTGCTTAGTTGGGTTGTTTGTTGTTGTTTGTTTGTTTGATTGTTGATTATTGATTATTTGCTCTATTGTTTTCTTTATTATCATATCTGATTAATTTGATTTTTGAATTTTTGGTTACTCTTATCTGGCTTTTGGAGTTACATTTTTTGATCTCTGACACCTTGATTTCCTGAGACAGATTACATCCTGGACATTTTCAGCTTCTATTGTACAATTCATCTTCATTGAACATTTTTGGGCTCTGAACATTTTTGGGCTTTGCTATTTTCTTCTATATAACATTTGCGTCTCCTTGTATTCTTACAGTCTCATCCTTCAATGAGTAGAGAAATACATTTGGTTGTTCTAGTCCATGGATTATGGGGAACAATTCATCATTTTGATTATATTGCTGGAGAATTGGCTTCTAAAAAAGGTGCTTCTATTCATGATAGCCCAGACCACCCATTAAGTCTTCCTTCATCATCATCATCCCATATAGTAGTTTATAGAACCCATTCGAATGAAGGATATTTCACTTATGACGGTGTTGATGTATGTGGCGTTAGAGTAGCTAACGAATTACAGCAAGAATTAGAAGCCCTTGATTCAATTGATCCTGATAATTGGAAAGTCGCTAAAATCTCAATAGTCGGATATTCACTTGGAGGACTGATCTCAAGGTATGCCATTGGACTTTTATATAGGCGAGGAATCTTTGATACTGTAAAACCTGTCACATTTACTACCTTTTGTACTCCTCATGTTGGAGTAGTTGTATTAGGAAATAGATTCACTGCTCGAGCTTTTA
Source organism: Sugiyamaella paludigena (assembly GCA_030579875.1). Lineage (NCBI taxonomy): Eukaryota > Fungi > Ascomycota > Dipodascomycetes > Dipodascales > Trichomonascaceae > Sugiyamaella > Sugiyamaella paludigena. Next base: position 136,996 of record JAKTRU010000003.1, on the reverse strand, counting down.
ATTTCGTAGGTCAATATGCGATGTCATCGACTTCGAAGCAATTATTCCTAGCTGATACTTTCCAATTCACTAAAATGCCACTTTTGCAATATATGTCGGATCATGAATCACCATTTTATATTGGATTATCACTATTTCGGTTTCATACGTTGTACGCCAATATTATTAATGATCATCGTTGTGAATACTATACATCAGCAATTGATTCAAAAGACCCATTTACTGGTCATGTGAGTTCATTAATTGGCCCGTATGTTGAAGGTTATGGACCAACAGTTATAGATCTGAGCAATAATGATGAGACTGAGTCATCATCATATTCATGTCTTCAATTTAAAGATAAGAATGGTGTTGAGAATGTCGCACTAAATGGATTACCATCAAAGCAATCAAAAAAATATTCTTCTATAGGATATGAGATTATATCTAAAGTTCAAAACTGGGGTTTACGTGTATTTCAATATACGTTTTTAGCGATCAAGGTATTAATTATTGTACCAGTTTGGTTCATTGCATTCTTAACTAATGCAGCATATCAGTCTGTAGTTTCTTCGTCTCGTCAGCGACCTTTCAGAAAATCAGGAGAGCATATTTCTTTATTATTTGATCAAGATTCCGCTACTGCTGAAGCGTATGAGCCGGGACGAACAATGGACGATATTCTAGAAGACAGAGCTGAAAATGTGGTTGAAACAATGTATCAGACATTCAGTAAGCCAGAGGAGGCATTATTGATAAACAAGAACAAGAGACATTTGTTGCTTTCTAATGATGGCGGTAGTAATAGTAGTAGCACTAATAACAGTAACAGCAGCAGCACCACTAATCTCCTGACTAAAGCTAAAACCACCAATTCGAAACGATCACATGGATCAGGTGAATTGGCCTTACTAGATGTTCATCAGTCTATTGTGAGAAATCTTAATGAACTCAAATGGAATAAGTTTCCTGTTCATATTACCCTGGCTAAACATACACATGCTGCTGTTATAGTAAGATTTCCATCTGATAAGTTTGTTGAAGGTAAAACGATAATTGATCACTGGATTCAGACTAGTGAATGGGTAATGTAGTTAAATTTCGGACTTTTGTAATAATTTGTTTTTCTTTTTTGGAGGTAGAGTTTGATGTAGATTTTTTTTGGGAATGAACACGATTTTTTAGTATATAACAATGAAGTAATATTAATGTTGTTTCATTTCCGGCGCCAATTAAATGCATGCTAAGGTGGGTTGATTGAAACTGATTACATTTTTGTATGTTAACATTGAATTAGTGATGAAATAATTCAGGGGTTAACGGAACTAACAGTTCGAATCTTGCGAGATGGCACTGTGCCCATGCGCTTAGGATATGATCAGCAGCTTGAGCGAATTCTCGACTAGTAGCTTTCGCTGAAGTGGAATTTCAAAATAGCTCCATATTTACCTGAGTGTGGCATCATCGCAACTCGAACGTAGCGATCGCCCTGCTGCTCCAAGAGCTTATCATTTGATAAGGTCAAGGGTATATTGATGAGTCAGCCATTTGGAAATATTACCTAATCAGATGGTGAAAATATATGAGTCAAAAGATTGTTAGCTTCTGCACTACTGCTACTATCTATCTTCTCGATATATATATATATTCAACAACCATGAGAACAGCTACTGTTATTAGAAATACGAATGAAACTAAGATCCAAATAGCTCTGTCACTTGATGGGGGTAATGTAGCTCTTGAAAAATCGCTCTTCGCTACTAGTAATGAGAGTGAAAAGGAACAACATGCGACTCAAGCTACTAGTTCTCAGATAATAAACGTTCAGTCTGGTATTGGATTTCTCGATCATATGCTTCATGCCTTAGCTAAACATTCAGGTTGGAGTTTAATACTTGAATGTATTGGAGATTTACATATTGATGACCATCATACTGCTGAAGATTGCTCGATCGCGTTAGGATTAGCATTCAAAGACGCTCTCGGACCTGTTCGTGGAGTGAAACGATTTGGCAATGGATTTGCCCCTCTGGATGAGGCTTTATCAAGGGCGGTAGTCGATTTATCTAATCGACCGTATGCCGTGATCGATTTAGGACTTAAGCGAGAGAAAATTGGAGATTTAAGCTGTGAGATGATTCCCCATGTCCTTGAAAGCTTTGCTCAAGGAGCTGGAATAACCATCCACGTAGATTGTTTAAGAGGAACAAATGATCATCATAGGTCAGAAAGTGCTTTTAAAGCTTTGGCTGTAGCTATAAAGGAGGCTATTTCCTACACAGGGAGTAATGATGTTCCTAGTACGAAAGGTGTACTTCGATGATAGATGTAGATACAATATAGAAGCCTAGCCTGACCATATGAAGTACTTTTTTAAATTACTAGTGTTTTCGCATCCGCTCTAATCGATTTTCTTCTTCTCTCTTTTGTGCTGGACCTGTTTTCTTGTCTTGAGAGTTTGCTATAACGGTCAGGGTTTGATATATATTAAATCGAATAGAGTCCTTTATGAGCATGAACCTGTCTCCATCATTAGTGGAACAAATATTCTCTGACGTTCTCGGATAATAATTTTTACCTATTTTTCTAAATACCAATTACCACTATGAATTTTAGTTAAATTTTTCAGTTTTCAAAGATTATAAATAAATTTAGATATTTTTTCAGCCGATAAAAATCCTCCGAGCTTAGGTAATCAGACATTTATTAGCATATTTGACCACGCCCATTACATATAACTGCAGAAGATTCGCGAATATAAACATATGCTTATAAATTATATTCACGTTGATCTCTCTTCCTCCTCCACACATCACTCTCCTCCCCCTTTCATTCCTCATACTCCTACCCCTTAATGATCTGGATTATATCCTTGTTTTTTATCTCTAGAATATAATATATTTATATCTATGTTGTTATGACAGGTTTTAGTTAAATTTCACTTTTTTTGGTTTTAGTTTGGATTGAATCTGATTCTTTTTTTATATTTATTTTGTAATAATTTGTTCGTCGACGCTGCTGGCCGCCGCCGACTGACTGATTAAACCCTTTCATCATGAACCGAGTTGTAACTTCCCTCTATCGTAGGGATGAAGCCATCGGTAGAGGCAACTTTGGAGTTGTTTATAAAGGGGTTAACTTAGAAACTAGACAGGTTGTGGCTATTAAAGTTTTAAACTTAGATACTGTTGAAGACGAAGTACTTGATGTTCAACATGAAATTACGATGTTATCAAGATTATCCCAGTCTGATGCAGCAAATATCACTAAATATTACGGATCATATCTACATGGCACACGATTATGGATTATAATGGACTTGTGTGCTGGTGGATCAGTAAGAACATTGTTAAAGGCAGGAAGAATCGAAGAGAAATATACTGCTGTTGTTGTTCGTGAATTGCTTCAAGCGTTAACATATATTCACAAAGAAGGTATTATTCATAGAGATATTAAAGCTGCTAATGTTCTAATTACTAAAGAAGGAAAAGTACGATTATGTGATTTTGGTGTAGCTGCGCAGGTCACATCTACTAAATTAAAACGTTCCACTATAGTTGGTACTCCTTATTGGATGGCTCCTGAAGTTATTACTGAAGGAGCAATGTATAATTCCAAAGCAGACATTTGGTCATTAGGGATTACTATATATGAGATTGCAACAGGAAATCCTCCATATTCTGATCAGGAGGCATTTAGAGCAATTATGCTGATTCCACGTCAAAAGCCTGCTAGATTAGAAGGTTCAATGTATTCATCTTCTTTAAAGGAATTTGTAGCTCAATGTTTGGATGAACACCCTCAAGCTCGTCCTTCAGCTGAAGAGCTTACAAAATTAAAGTTTGTTAAATCGTCTAGAAGTACGCCAACGTCAATTTTAAGAGATCTTGTTGCTCGATATATGAATTGGAGAGAGCGTCATTCCAACGTTCGAGATTCAATAGCAATATTAAATAGTAAGCCCATTCCGGAGAATGGTGAAGATGACTTTGTACTTGGAGGGACTTCTGATGATGAAGATTATACTAGTGATGATACGGTATGGGATTTTGATATTGATCCCTCTACAACCAGTATAAAAATGGCTGATGTTGATAATAGTACAATTACCACGATGATTGATCCTAATTTGGTGAATTATGCATTAATGAATCCTTATTCGTCAAATCATAATAATAATCATGAGCTTACTTCTCCTCCATCTATGACCACAATGTATGGAAGTCATACTCCATCTCCAGTATCTTTAGATTATCCCCATCATATGCAGCAACAGCAACAATACGATACAGTTGGATTGGGTCTTTCTGATATAACGAGTAATAACGTTAATAATACCAGTATGCCTTCTTACCCAGGGTCGCGGCTTCAATCACGCGAATCGACTATTAGGCCGGGTGGACTTGGCGTTGTTGGTGGCGTTACTTTTCCGCCTACTATGGATGCACCCCAATCTCTTATGGAACTTTTTGAAGATGCTTCTGTTTCAAATACTCCGCGTCTAATGGATTCAGGTCTTGAACCACATGCTGTAGGGGGATTATTTGCAGGTCCTCCTTCGTTGGCATCACCTCAGCCAACAACCCCCACAATAGAAATAGAAATCCCTACTTTTGAAGCTATTACTGCCTCTGCCAATGCATTTGCAGCGAACAGTAATAACAATACAACGATGACCGCCACAACGACCATGGCGTCATTAACGTCTATGACTTCTATTGCACCTGCTCCAACCGTTGCTGCGGCACTGTCGAGGAATGTACCTCCGCCATTGCCAATAATCCCCCCACCTCCACATGGGATCATCAATAATCCTGCGTCCGCGTCATCCTCCTCCTCAATGGCATCGTCATCACCGCTTGCTGCTCCTCCATCGCTTGGTCATCATAATCACCATCCTCACATGTCACCAATTCCTTCACCCATATCTTCATCATCGTTATCCCCAGTTGTATCCTCTTCTTCTGTATCGATAGCAAGTTCATCAGTAGGAGGGGTACCTGGCTCTCACGTTATGCCAAATCATCGAAGATCTCCTTCTCCGAAAAGAATGACTGCTAAATTAGCGATTCCGCCATCTCCGCCAAAAGAGGTATCCTCCCCCCCGCCGCCTTCCGGTCCAGCGTCTGCTTCTGTGACTATGAAACGGATTGGTTCTTTACATACACGGCCAAAATTAAAAGCTATCAATAACAATAATATGGATCAGAATAGTAGTGATACTCAATTACCGCTGCAGACGTCGCCGCAGTCATCACAGCTTGGCCAGCCAAATTTGGCTTCTCCTATGACATCAGCTGCAACTGCAGGATCACCCCAACAGCAGCATCAACTACAGCAACTACAGCAACTACAGCAACAACAGATAGGAAGAGCGGCTGGTGTAACTTCATCAGTTAAAACACAACCTTCTCCAGGGTTACTACGACAACAACCTTCTCAGTCGCTTCGCGGCCGAGAGAGAGATGGTAACAATCTGCGGATTGCGATGCCTCCTCCACCAATCCAATTCACCTCTTTTGGTCAGCAACAACCACAGCAACCTCATCAATTACATAACCAGCAACAACAACAATCTCAATCTCCACCAATTGGATTATCATTGGGGTATTCCTCAGTGACTTCCTCAATCTCTACTACACGTGACGGGGATTCCACCTTGGAAGATATTGTTCTACCTAGTTATGATGGAAATGTTTTCCCTACTGTTCCCAAGCTCAATATGTCAGTTTTGCTCGACTCAACTCCAAAGCATGAAGTGGCCATACAACTTGACGAGCTTCTTAATGTGTTTACTATTGGACTGGATCGGTTGAGTGCTAGTTTAGAGGCACACAATCGGTAGTATTTAGAAGGGGCATATCATTCTGTAGTATAATGCAATATCAAATAATATCCAGTCACCAAATCTCAGCTTTATCAAGCGAAGTGAGCGAAGTTCGATTGCCTACTGAATCATGGGCTGAGCCCTAGATCATCGGTCTGTCAGACCAGCTGCTACAAGAAGGTCCTTGGCGCTCGGCCGGAACTCCTAGCTCTGCACTCGAGAAGTCCAGAAGAGACAGTAATCAGATCCCTCATGCATAATGAGAGCTAATGATACAAGGCTGCATCCCAGCCGCCGGAGGCAGAATGGGGAGAATTGAACAATATTGATAAGTCGAACCATCAGAATTGGATCTTTGACAGAAACGAATTTATGTTCCATTTCTAAATCTTAAGAACTATTCACATTAAAATAAGACCTAAAAGATGCTACTTATTTGGGTTTAACAACCAAGTTGTCAAGATCCTGTCTTTCCTTAGCAGCTGCTTCGGCTTCGAGAATATATGGTAACAAATAGCTTGTATCCTAAAATAAGTTAGTTAAACTAAACGAACAAAAAGTTCTGTATCATCTAATAATACATACGTTTTCAGCGGTCAATTGCTCGTGCTTAGGCAAAAGTTTATGCGAGAGAGAAAGTTGGAAAGCAGTTGCAATACGGTAAACACGTTCATAGGATTCCTTTGGCGGTAACCTGCTAAGAGCAGTTTGCATGACATCGTTTTCCTCAATGAATAAATCTTCAGTTTTAAGACCCATCTTTCTGTATCCAGCAAAGTCAGTGTAGACACGGGACGCAGGAACAAAGATACTCTTAAGCAATGGCTTGCTAAAGATATATTTAGAAATATTCTCAAGCTGGGTGAATGTTGCCATCTTTTAAACCAGTAGATAATTTAACAAAATAAAAAGAACAAAACCCTGCTTACTATAAGCAAACTAAACTGGTGATAGTAAGTGAGTGTGGTTTGATGTTTGAACTTTTCATACAAGCTGTTATATGTGTAGAAGTGAAGTAACTTATAGGTCTAAATGGCTTCTATGGCTTCTGAAGACTTCTGATTGGTCGAATGGCTCGTTAGCTAACAAATCTTTAGACAGGGCTGAATAAATGATACAAATTGATCTGTTGACAACAATTTACTACAAGTGATAAAAATTGATTTTTCGATGTCTTGATAACTAAGATAAATTGATTTTTGGACGGTTTGCGGACATCTGCAGTGGATATGCCAGAATTTCTGTACCTGCCGCGGTTATCCGGTTATCCATATAGGGCCATACAGACTGATACAGTAGCACTTGTTTAGTCCTGTTACAATCTTCAGACATTAGCCTCAATTCTGTATCTTGCACCCTCGGAGTAATGTGGCTTGTTAGTACAGCGTAGGTAAGTAAGGTTATCGCTTGACAATGAGCGGCTGATTTATACCCTGCCCTTACTTCCATATTATGCATGAAAAAAATTAGGGGTAATTTTTTGATCGATCTCTTTCAATACAAATGATCCTCATCAATATTGAAGTTTGTATCTCGAATTCATAAATAGATTTGTTTATTTATAAGTCTATCTAATGAGAAACAGCTTGTTTCGATCGGCATGGTCGACCGCTTCTAAGGTTTCCTCTTCTTCTCGTGGTAACAAGTTCTCTGTCCGGTCTACTTCTTACTCTGGTATTCCAAAATCTCCTCCTCTTGGTTCATCTTCATTGGGTGGAAGAGACTTACCTGGATCAGGAAGAGCTTTTGATAATAATTTTGTAGCTCCACAGGTTCGTAAAAAATCATGGGAAGGTCAGGATAAGGATACTTATTTCAGAGAGAAGTTTGCTCATGTACATGCTCGGCAGAGGCAAGAACGAGAATTAAGGAAATCCAAAAGTCCATATAAACAATCACGTTCATTTACAAAAAATAAGTTAAATAGGTATGAACAAGCTGAAAGACTCGGAATTCCTGCCAAAAAGGAATTGAACATCTTGTTAGATAAGAAAAACATAAGGAATACTAAGAGAAAGGATGCCTCTTACGAAGAAGATGATAATGGTGTTGGCAATATCAAGAAGAATTTTGCAAGGTCTTTTGCTAATAGCATGGAAGTTGACCCTCGTAGAGAGTTTATTTATGGGACAGGACCAGTGATAGCAGCTCTTCAAGCTAAGAAGCGTGAAATAATAGCTCTACATACACGTGAGAGACAACAAGATATGAATGAGGTTATCAAAAATCTATGCAAGACACTTAAGATTCAAACGGAGCACAAAGTGCCTGAAGCTCATCTGAATATTATGACAAACAATGGTGTTCATAACAAATATGTTTTAGAAGTTAGACCGTTAGGACCTAGACAATTGGTTAGTTTGGGAGATATACGAGATTCACTGGAAGAATCTTTAGAGTCTGATAGATTGATGGAAATTGAGTCAGGATTATTGACAGAGAAAAATGATTCATCGGTAGGAGCTGACATAGCTGAGAATGTTGACATAAATAAGGATGCCTCAACGGATGTGGTTGTACCATCAACCGGTAGTGGCGCAGATGACATAAAAACCACTGATGAAAATGTGGCTGCACTTGATGAAACTATTAACATATCTGAAGTTGAAAATGGTAAAATTGTTTCAACTAGGTTCAAAATCCAGAGTAATAACAATCATAGGAAAAATCCTTTGGTACTTTATATCGATGAAGTTACTGATTCTCATAATTTTGGAGCCATTCTCCGGTCTGCTTATTATTTAGGTGTTGATTTTGTTGCATATTCAGAGAAAAATAGTGCCAAATTGTCGCCGGTTGTTGATAAGACTTCCGCTGGGGCTATGGAACATCTTCAAATTTTTAATGTTCCACAGCCATTGAAGTTTTTTGAGAAAACTAAAAGTAACGGTTGGAACATCATTGCTACAAGCGTTGAAGAAACTTCTAAAGTATCAGATATTAGAAGAATAGAGCCAAGTGGTTTGAAAGAACTAATCAAAGTTGGTCCATGTATGTTAGTGGTAGGTTCGGAAGGTGAAGGCTTGAGAACTGCTTTACTTCAAAGATCTAGCCACGTCGTAACTTGGAATGGATTTCAAGATAAGGAAAAATTGGACTCCTTAAATGTGAGCGTAGCTACTGGTTTGTTACTATCGAGATTTTATGATGACACTGCCTTTGATATGAAATGATTTTTATTATTGGATTCGTAATGTAAATATATATGTATATAACCTAGAATAATTTATTAATTTAACTCGTGCTTTCCCAGCGGGCTAACTGCTTGGGCATAGCTAGGGATAACGCTAGACCAGCTTCCGAGCACATAGCGTGCTAACGTATCGAACGCAAGCAGCCGATAAGAAAACATATAACGAGGGAGAATTGGGCCTACCCCGAGGTAAAGTAAGACGTTTAATATCTCGTATAACCAATGTTATCTTCCATTTCATTTCCTTCAATTTCTTCCGACGGGTATCCTACAGTTTTTAGAATTTGTTCTGGACCAACTTGACGAAAATATAACATGTCATCGTTTGTTTTGGCCAAAAACATACCTATACATCCAAGTGAATTTACACTTCTACCCTGGATCTTTTCTTGTCGTCTCGGAACGGCCATTATCCACTTCTCAGTGAATAGAAGATTATATGAGATACGACCAGCATCATGCTTGCCAAGTGTGGTAACAACTCTTGCCATTAGAGTTGAGTATCGAAGTGCGAGTTCTTCGCCAGAGGAAAGATCATCAGGAGTAGGAACAATAAAATGAGCAAAACCATATCTCGCCCTCAAAGGGGCATCCCCACTTTTATAACCCCCAGTTTCTTTATTGTATTCGTTGATTTGACCTTTATTTAAACTATCAATAACTTTATCAGGGAATGGAGTGAACTGATCATCTGGCAATTGCAAAAATTGAATATGTTTATGAGCAACAGACGCACCAGAATTTAATCCAGAGTTAAAAAATCCAACATGTCTTTTACCAGATTGAGCATTGGCGGTAATCAGCACATCAAATGCAACTTTAAGATCCTCTTCACTAAGTGGGGTTGTTTGACGCTCAAACTCTTTGGTTACCACTAAGAAATGATCCCTCTGCACAGCATATTTATTTAGTACAATTCTGTATTTACCATTGATATCTTCTCCATTATTAGTAGTAGCAGAATCACCACCAAAGCTCGATATAACCAATAAACTAGCTTCTGGTGGTAACCAGGGACTTTTGGGATGAATATTAGGATGAGTTTCAATTTCTGGTTCAGCAGTTTTTGCTGACAGAGGAATTGAAGGACGTTTAGATAAAGCCGGAGCTAGAGTGAATCGAACATCTAATCCGTTTTCAGAATGCCTGCTTACAGTTGATTCTGAATATGTAAGAGAACCATCTTTGACAGCATCATTAAATTTGAGATCCAATTGTTTATAGAAATCTGCCGGCAGGTAGGAAGATCGCGATGATGATAATGAAGACATCGCAGCAGACCTCGTAAATATGGTCCCTCGTGATCGATAGTGTCTTCGATCTGACAGAATTGATGAGCAATTACCAGCTCTCCAATGGAATAAACTTGAACTTTTAATAAATCGATTTAAAAGTCGTCGGTCGATTCTAGACATATATGGATCAATAATCTAAAAAGTTGGAACAAGATCCTAAATTAAGGAACAAGATCATAAGCCACCCGCTCGGGGTAAAGGGTATGGAGATCTCCAAAAATAAATGCTGATATTATGCTTATAAGGGAATTCACACTAATTAATTTACAGGTTATGAGATGCTATATGCTTGTAAACAACTGAAAATCGTCCATGGGTAATGATTTTCTTGATATACATAATATACTTCCTAATTTGGATTGATTACTTAAACTGGAGTGAGTTATTAGTTATTGTGTTTTTATCGCTTTATATGATTCTTATTTGTATGCGCCATTGTTCTTCCAGAGATGTAGGACCATTTGATATTATCCTTCACAGATACGCGAAAGCGGCGGGGTCGGCAGAGGCAGGTCTTCACAGGGAAGTGTGAATGCTTCATAACCTTCTTATGCATATGACAGGTCGGGGTCACTCTCCCGTAGGCACGTTGAAGCTGATGGGTGTCACATGAAGGTGAAAAACGCTAGGCTACGGAAATAAGACATGCAGTCAAGAGCATAATATACAGTAGCGACGTAGATGGAGTTAATCCGCGGACTTCCAGCCACTCAATGACTAAAAGTTAGTTAGCTTATTTTAGTGATTATATTCCTTCATATTTAGATATCATGGACCGATAACCGATTCATTTCTATCACAGTAGAAGATATTCGGGATATATCCTTAGCTATCACAACAGTTCCAGGGATATTATAACTACACTGTGAAACTATGGAAACATACAGCCTTACTACACCGACCCTTCTCCGTCTTTTCACCCGGATCGCTCTTCTCCCCACGCTCCTTCCACCCGAGATTTCTATAGTTTTTGTCTCACTCCAATACATAAATTCAATTTTGGGTGCTCCGACCAGAGCGAGAGAACGGACTGTTCGGAGTGGAAGTACAGCACATGATAGATGAAGCTTATTAATAAATCTTGTTGAGCATGATTTGTTCATTTGGTGCTACATAGACTTCCGAGGTTGAGGTTGGGGCCGAAATCTGGAGAGGGTTGGGGTAAACCTGACAAGTCATAGGGGGGATTTTTCAATACGAAGCTAGATATGAGTCTGGGCATCGACATAGACTTTAACGAGAAATAATTAGTGCAGGGAATCTATCTATAGGCTAGTAATCAATCTGTATATTATATATAAACGAGGAGATTTGAGCTTATTCTTGTTGGAATCAATCAATATAGAATCGAGGAGATCCAGGAGATCCAATCTATATATAATCGAAGATTCAAATCGTTTTATTGTTTTTTCAACTTGGTAATCTAATTGAAAATCAATTTTGTTGTAAGGAAAAGTTGAATTGGATAGAAAAGCGTTTGGATTGTTAATGGCTCAGGCTTTTGAATCTGTTGATATTTTTTCTCTTTCCCATTTTTCATTCGTTTTCCAATTTCCAAACGATTCATTCTAAGAGAGATATATAATTCTGTGTTCGCTTTTGGTTATAACTGAGGAATTTTATTAATTTAATCTTGTTAAGGTTGAACCGATCTGATTGGGAATTTGGACCTCGAGATTTTTATTTGATTGATTAGACCGCAACTTTCTGGCTCTTTATTTTTGTCGATTGTGATTTATTATTTCGCACTGTAATTTTTTTCCCATCATGTCAAGATCATCTTCTACATCCCCTATTCAAAGAAGAATATCTGCTGGTGTGGAAATTGCTGGTATAGCTCAGTATGACTTGAAAATATTAAAACCCGGTGATATTGTTATAAATGTCGAAGGTGCATTTATAGTCGATGAAGATCAAGTGGATGGAAGACTGACTCCTCCAGATACTAGAGATATAGCCTTTCCTCATCATACTGGCCATGTTTCACATATAGCCGTTGATATTGGTGGATCATTGGCTAAAGTTGTATATTTCACTCATAACAAACATGGCAAAGGAGGTCGATTAAATTTTACAAACTTTGAAAGTGCCAAAATTAATGATTGTATTGAATTTATCCAATCGTTAATTAAACGAGATGGTCAGATGTCATCATTGCCTCCTCCTTCTTCTTCTTCTTCCTCTTCATCTTCATCTTCATCTTCCTCTTCTTCAGAAAATCCAAAAGATTCCTCTTCTTCTGATAAGAATAATAAGGTGAATAATCATCGTATTAACCATATCATCAGGCATCATATTGTTGCAACTGGCGGCGGTTCTTATAAATTTTATGACCTTTTGAAAGAACGCTTAGGAGTTAAAGTGTCAATATCACGTGAAGATGAAATGGAATGTTTAATATCAGGATTGGACTTTTTTATAACTAAGATCCCCGAAGAAGTTTTCTGTTATTCTGAACAGAACCCAATGAGTTTTCCGTCTAGACCACATAATAAGTATCCGTGCTTATTAGTGAATATTGGCTCAGGTGTTAGTATGATTAAAGTACTTGGCCCGCAAAATTTTGTCAGAGTCGGTGGTAGTTCTCTTGGTGGTGGTACTTTATGGGGTTTATTATCTCTACTTACAGATGCTGATTCATATGATGAAATGCTTGAAATGGCTGCTGCTGGTGATAATACTAATGTCGATATGCTTGTAGGCGATATTTATGGTACTGATTATTCAAGAATTGGTTTAAAGGCTACTACCATCGCCAGTAGTTTTGGTAAGGTATTTAAGAAGGCTACTGCTGCTGTTGAAACAATAACAGCAGTAGAAGATACTACGGAAATTCCATCACGTCAGCGCCGACATTCTATTGATCATGCAAGCCGACAACGTTTCTTCCGTGAACAGGATATCAGTCGAAGTTTGTTGTATGCTATTAGTAATAATATTGGCCAGATTGCATATTTACAAGCCCAGAATCATCAACTAGAGCATATCTATTTTGGAGGATCTTACATCCGAGGTCATCCTCAAACAATGCATACTCTGTCGTATGCTATCAATTTCTGGTCGAAGGGTGAGAAGAAGGCATATTTCTTAAGACACGAGGGCTATTTAGGGGCTGTCGGTGCCTTTATGCAGAAAAAGCCTGCCGATTGGATAGACGTCCGGCTCGATGAAGATAACGGCAACAAACAATAGCAGCGAACTTGTATAGAAAATAATTAATAATAGTTAAATCGCATTTATAATACCAAGTACATCTTTAATAGCTCCTATATGTTGGGGAACGTAGACGTTCCTGATGGGGGCTACCCGCCGTTTTCCCTCGCCCGACCAATGCCTCACTTATCTCGAGATCAAGATTTTGTTGAAACTCGATATTGAACGGAGCTACTTACCACGGGGTGGCCTCGGTATATTAATCTTCGGCAATTCGATCGAATAAATTCTACACTATGTTAAGCTTGGGCGAAGAGTAGCAACGGACCTAGTGAGATAGGGTCCCATCCTTCCGGAGGTAAGCGAGCGAGTTAAATGTGAACTCTGCAACAGAGGGAAAGGCAGAGTACAACACGACTTAACTCCGAGTTAAGCGAACAATGAGATCTAGGACAGGAAAGATCACATTTTGTCTGTACAAATGATAAATTAATTAATACTTCTCTTTATCCGCTTAACAAATAATTCAGCTTGTGTGGAAAGTGGAGCTTGAGATACATGATGAAGAGCTTCTTGAACCGTCGAGGATTCAACACCATTCACGGTAGTTGATTTTAAGAGTTCACCAGTAACCTCATTTAGAACTAGATTGAATTGAACTTCAGGAGAAGAAACTAAAGAGAAACGAATTCCTACATTGGGAATAGGAAGAGTGGATTCAGATGAGCCATCATTATCAACAGTCACATTAAAATTCGTCATATCAGAAATTTCTAGTAAACAAGTGACCATGTTTCGATAGAAATTCGCGGTTATTTCTATATCTCTATGACCAGTTTTAAGTTCTTCATTTCGAATCTTTACAACCTTTTCTGTACTTGTTTTAACCAAATCTCTTTGAGTTCTCAATTTTTCAATGTCTTTTTCCAATTGAGATTGAAGAGCTAATGCCTCATCTATAGATTGAGTAGTATGAGAAACCTCGTTTTCTATGCTGTTCAATTGATCTCTGTAATTTTCTTCCAAATGATTTAATTCATCTATTGAAACAAGTGCATTTAATTCCGGGTCCTCATGTTCGGGTAATGAATGCAATTGTTGGTATTGTGCCTCTAGAACTTGTAATTCAGCTTCCATTTCAAGGATTTCACCCTGTAAACTAAGGGTTCTTTGTTGCAGGTCACCGATAGAATTATAATCATCATAAATCTCTTTTGCTTGATTATCCAATTGAGTCAATAGCTGTTTAGACAAAGCTTTTTCTTCCTTCAATCTTTGTTTTTTTAATTTTGTTTTCTCCTCCACATCTTTCATATCCCATTGTTCTACAAAAAATGGAGGATCATTAATAATAGCTCTTAAGAATCGTTCCTTGGTTTCTTGTTCAAGGTAAGTTAATTTTCGAGTATCAAATATTTCTTCATATCGTTGGATATCACGATCAAATTGTCGAGGGTTAGTATGTAATTTATGTTTAGATTTTGAAGATGTTTGAACTCGTTTGATATAATCATTTTTGAGTAGAAAGATGTTAAGGTCAGTTTCCTGAAGTGGCTTAAGGACAGACATGAGTAGTGACTGAGAGTAGAATAGTGCCAAACTACCCTAAGTGTTTATTGATTGTGTCAATTGGGATAGTATAGTTTATAGATGACAATTGACGTTTAGCTAGACGAGACAAGGTGATAACTGTGAGGCCTGGGTCGAAGAAAAGAAGATTTTGAAATTTGAAATAAGAGAGACCAGAAAATTAAGTTCAAAGTCAGCTAGAAATAATAAATAATAAATAAAACGAATTGAATGAGGGAAAAGAATACGAGAGATAGAAGTCGAAATTTGAATGAGAAGTAGTAATAAGAATAAAAAGAAGAACTCAGAGAAGATTGAAATTTAGTAAGTCCTTACCCCCTAGTCAAATATGTATGCTCACTTCAAGCACTCTGAAGCATATTTTTGATATCCTTCTTACTCAATTCTTCCTTCCGTGTATACCTCATGCTGCATCTCACCCCTGCTCAAGCTCCTACCTGACTCATAGTGGCCCTCACTCATGCCTGCTCCTTCTCGAGCTCCACTTTCCGTCTTTCCTCCTGGCTCCACACCCCTAGGCTGTCCTCCTGTTATTCTCTCCTATCAAGTGTCTCATTTGGTATGTTTACATTCCTGCATGATTTAACGCATTAAAACGAACGCAGTAAACACACAATAAATAGTACCCAGAGTACTTAAAATGACCACTATAAATAACGCGTCAAACTCCCAAAAGGGGTCGAGACTGTTAAAAATAGATAAGCCGCATGCAGGGGGATTGATATGGTTACCACTACGTCAAATTATAGCTGTTCATACTACTAACTGCAGTGTACTGTAGTTAAGTCGAAGATATATCTGAAGAATTCGAACTGATAGCTCCTAATTTAGCTAGTGCTGCAAAAGTCGAGTTTTCTTTCTTTCGTATCGTATTATCTGAGGTTTATCTTTACCTGGAATTGATCTCTTATGAAGATCGTACTGTGACTCATTCTCTTAACTCAAGTGAAGAGTACCTGGACGGAGCCGCAGGAGATAGACCACGAATCCCGTCCTGCCCCTGTAACTAGTGGGCACACGGTAAGAACGTAGAACGCGTAGGGGAGACAAATACCACATCATAATCCCTTAGTTCTTCCCTATTGACTGCCTCGGCAATCTCGGCCCTGCCCTCAGTTCCCTAAACTAAGGCATTCGGGTAGCACCTCAACTAACTTTAAGTAAAGCAACTAATAATCTTGATTACGGTGATAGAGACAAACCAGGGACCGAGCTTTGACCATTTGAAGTACGACAAAAGTTTGAATAACAGCCGCAGGGGGTGGTGGGGTCAAACAAGGTCAAACAGGGACGGAGTCACGGAGTCTTTGGACAGCATTTCATCTACCTGGGGCACAAACAAGAACCCAGTCCACAAGTGAGATACAGAGAACGTCATTCGCTTATTGCATTGTTCCAACATCTTGGTGTCTGCATATCTTTTTTAGTCTATCAATCTTCAGATATCATGTCAGTCATAATTAGATGTGGGGCATATATATCCCTCTATCCGCAGTTTTTAAATTCAGGGGAGATCTCCGCACAGAGCACAAGGAGATATATGTTTTTAGCCGCCATAACTGTATGAGATGGATCCGCGGTCCGGCGAGCGCTTAAGCAGGAATTATTTGCCGAAGAAAAAAATATTGACCAAGTTGTCCTCGTCTTTTATTTTCATTTTGATATCTCATCATCATATATACTGTGTTATGATGGCTGATAAACAGCCTAGACTATATCATGCCCGAGATTGGTCTGATTCTTTGGATACATCTATCCGAGTACTTAATGATAAAGATGGAAAGGATAAAACATTGAAACTAGTTCAATATACTGGGAAACTAGTTTTATGGTTTGGAAAACATAAATCAATTCAGTCAACTTTCGATTATTATCAAGTGGGAAAACCAATATCCCCTTTGGTTTCTCAATTATCGAGTTTTCGAAAAGTTATTCGATTGGGAAATTGGCTTTCAACTGGTAGAAGCATTTCTAAAACTGGATATACCAAGGCTGATTTTATAGACTACGTGGATTTATATACGGAAATATTTGATGATCTTTATCTTTTAGTGAAAATAGGAGTTATATTTAATCGAGACCCTAAATATAGTAAGCGGTGGGAATCATTGTTTGATCGTGAAGCTAGTAGAGGATGGTTTTTGGCAATTTGTCTGAATTTATATTCCGAATATAAGAAACGATTAAGATTATTATTATTATTAGCCCGAAAACAAGATCCTGATAGTTTGAATGAGAAGTTACAGAAGAGCCAGAATTTCCAAGCTGAATTGGATCAGCATCGAGAGGCATTATGGATGTCAACTATAAATTCTACCAAATTACTATGTGATTTTGTATTTTGTACGGTAGATGTTTTTGATCTCGAGGTTGATTCCTCGATTCAAATAATATCTGGTTTAGCGTCTGGCATTCTAGGATATTACAAACTGTATAAAAAAAAGATCATTGTCTAATTGTATATATTACACTGTTCCTCGTTTGCCCATGCTGGCTTGGAGGGATTCAGTCTTATTCGTAAATCATGACCCCTCGAGCACAGCAAGAAGTAGGGTCTGGGCGAAGCCAAGCGGCCGGACTGTCTTATTTATTAGATGGCATATTCTTGTTCTATCAACAAACTATATAGAAGAATGCATTTTGTATGTTGACCTCAAACCCATGTGTGCCCAGCTCTCGGGAGGCTAGACACTACAGAAATCTAGACAGGAACCGGGATCTATCAAGCATTGCAAGAGTTAGAGGTCGGGGTCGATGGTGCCTCTCATTTATCCAACAACTCCATTATTTCTTAGATCGTTGACGGAATCCTGGCCATATCCAATGCTATAGAGAATCTCATTCGTATGTTGACCTAAAGTAGGAGGTGGTAATCGTACAGTTGGTTGGGTTTCTGAAAACTTGACTGGTGAGTTCACCAGTTTCAAAGATCCAATTGTAGGATGATCGACTTCTATAACCATATTACGAGCTTTAGAATGTTCATGATTAAGAGCAGATTGAACATCATTTACTGCAGCATATGGAAAGGGCTTTCCCTCAAATAATTCTAACCATTCATGAGTGGTCTTTTGTTTGGTTATCTCAGTGATGGCTGTTACAAGAATTTCTCTATTTTTAACTCTTAATGCATTGGTAAGGAATCTAGGATCAGCTTTCCATTCAGGTTTACTAAGAGCATCACAAACATGTCTAAAAAGATTATCATTACCACCACCAATCATAATACTACCACCATGAGCGGTATCAAACGCTTGATACGGACAAATACTTGGATGAGCAGTACCCTGACGTCCTTCATCCGGTTTGCCAGAAATCAAAACACTACTGGCAATATTAGCTAAGGTGGCTAATTGACAATCGGAAAGACTAATATCAAGGTGTTGACCCCTACCACCGCTAGACGCAGATGATCGATGGATTAAAGATGCCATAATAGAGTTAGCAGCATATAATCCAGTGGTCAAATCAGTTACGGCTACTCCAACTTTTACCGGTGGACCATCAGGGGTACCAGTTATATGCATCAAACCAAATTCCGCTTCAACCATTACATCGTAACCTGGTCTTAGTCTGTAAGGACCCGTCTGACCATAACCTGTAATACTAGCATAGATGAGTTTTGGATTAATTTGAGATAACTGATCATATGACAATTCATACTTAGATAAAGTTCCGGGAACAAAATTCTCCACAAATATATCAGCAGTTTTTATAAGTTCATGGAGTATTTTTTTTCCATCTTCAGATTGAAAGTTTAAACCAATAGATTTTTTGTTGCGGTTAACTCCTAGAAAATATGCTGATTCATTAGGAGCAGCGAATGGTGGACCCCAAGCTCGAGTATCATCTCCTCGAGTAGGATGTTCAATTTTAATAACCTCTGCTCCAAGATCTCCTAGGATTTGGGTACAGTACGGGCCGGCTAAAACCCTTGTTAGATCAACAATTTTGATCCCTTCTAAAGGAAGTGATTTTTTCAATGTCGATAAAGAAGAGGTGAGCCTTGCACTGATGTAGGTGGTAAATTTATAACCAGAGTATCCTACTCTATGAAAAGTTCTATTATTAAGCGATTGTGAAATGAATTTAGTGGATATCATTTTCTATTCTCTATTGATCATTATTTCTATCTAAACAGATCATCATCATCGTTCGTCAGGCCAATCTTGTTCTTTTAAGTATCAAATCAGGAGACTCGGGTCCGAGACCCTGAAAAATACGCGGCTATACTGTTTGTTTTGTGTGGGGTCCATGAGTTAGTAGCCGCGCTTAAGACTTTGATAGCGGAACGAGCCGCAAATGAAAAGCACTTTCTTTCCGCCCGCATTAGCAGTCCCGCCGTTAGGTCTCCGATAGGGCGGTTAAATAGCGTTTTACAAGCTTGACCTGGAGTGACATACAGACACCGTAGATGGACAGTATGGGGAACGAACAACGGAGCTATGAGCTCTGGAGCTTGCTTTGCCCGCCGGAGGCAGACATACTAGAGACCCCGATAGAATGGAGCAGAGATATCAATTGGGTCGAGTGATAAACTCGATTTAGCTCAAGATGGAATAGATGTTATTGAGCAGTATATCCATATATCTTAATTAATCTTCTTAAGCATTGGCAATTCCCAATTCCTCAAGGAAAGCAGCGTTGTTAGGCTCACGACCTAAGAAGTCAGTCACTAAAGAGAGATTATCTCTTGATCCACCAAAGCGAAGAACTTTATCACGATATTCGAGACCAACAGTTTGATCTAAGGGATCCTTTTTAAACTTCGTATAATACATATCAGTAGCAAACACTTCACTCCATAGATATCCATAGTATCCAGCATCGTAACCAGACATAATATGAAAAAATGAAGAATAACCATGAGTGAATTCTCCACCATTGTCAAATCCTTGTATTTCTTCTTTAAGATTATTCCATGTTTTAGCAACATCAATTTCGCCATCTTCTGAAGTGTATAATGTCATATCATATATACCATAAACTAGTTGACGCAGAGTAGAATTTGCACCATTAACGTGTTTGGTACGAATAAGTGAATCAATAAGCTCATCATCCAGTTTTTTGGATGGATCAGTATAATGACCCGATAAGTCCTTAAGTTGATCTCTATTCCAAATCCAAAACTCTAGCATTTGAGAAGGCGCCTCGACAAAGTCCTGATCAACACCAGTTCCAGTAAATCTAGCATATTTAGATTTACCAATTAAATCATGTAACCCATGACCTAATTCATGGAAAAATGTAACTAATTCAGAGTGCTTCATTAAAGAAGGTTTTGAAGCAGTTGGTTTAGTAAAATTACATACAAGTGCGGTGTGTGTGTAATGTTCTTCTTCACCAACATAATAGCTTTTCCTTAAACCGAAATTACCAGCGTGAGCAAATTTACCATCACGAGGATGCAAATCTAGATAAAGATATCCTAAGAATTTGCCGGTATCTTTCCTCCATACAGAATAAATCTTGACATCTTC
Organism: Sugiyamaella paludigena; assembly: GCA_030579875.1. Classification (NCBI taxonomy): domain Eukaryota; kingdom Fungi; phylum Ascomycota; class Dipodascomycetes; order Dipodascales; family Trichomonascaceae; genus Sugiyamaella; species Sugiyamaella paludigena. The sequence continues at coordinate 116,479 of JAKTRU010000003.1, read as the reverse complement.
ATGCCAAGTAGTAGAAACATCAACTTCAGTGGAAACAAATTCCAAATCAAACAATTTCGAAAAGATTTTTAGCATCCGACTAATACTTTGTTCTAGAGGGAAATATTCAGCGATTTTCTGGTCATCTACTTGATATTTCCTTTCTACAATAAGATTATTATAGTAAGAATGATCCCAACTATAAAATTTGTTAGAATCAAGTTCTTCAGTTGATTCTAAACCTAATTCTTTTCGATGTTCAGATTTCAACGCAATCAACTCAGCAAGCTCTTCCCGACCCTTCTTAATAGATTTCTGCTTAAGATCTTCAAGAAAATTTTGGACCCTTTCAGGAGTTTTGGCCATTTTCACTTCCAAAGCATATTCGGCATGGTTCTTATACCCAAATAATTTAGCAATTTGTGCACGCAATCTAGTAACTTCCTGAACTATATCATTGTTTTCAAGAACGCGATTTTCATATCCAATATAAGCCTTCTTTCGAGTGGCGTCATTCTTGACATGTTTCATTACTGGATTATAATGAGGATATTTAAAGGTCACTTTATAATAGTCTTTACCATCCTTAGTTTCCTTATCTAATTCATCAAATACACTTTCAGGCAATCCATCAAGTTCTTCTCTGGTGAACAATAGAAATCCAGTTTCTTCACCCAATTGCTTTCCAAATTTAATAACCAAGCTTGATACTTTAGTACGAAGTTCAAGGACTTTATCACGAGTCTCTTTATCTAAAGCAAGACCATTTCGACGGAACTTCTCTTCCAATTTCTCAAGAAATCGAATTGAATCAGGCTCAAGATCTTTACTGATCTCCGGCAAAGAATCATAGACTTTCTTAATAGACTTATAAACATCTTCTCTTGTTCCAGCTTCAAGTTCATACTTGTCTAGTGTTTCGGCAGCTTCATTACTAGCATCTCTCAACTCCTTATCAGTAGATACATGAGAATAAAATGCTAAAGCAATAAGTTCATTAATGAATTTATTTTCATGAAGAGCATACTTTAGAATAGTATTTTCAAAAGTTGGATTTTCTTCCTGAGCGATTTCGTCATCAATCTTACGACTTTGATCGATAAGTGCCTGTGTCCTATCTTGGATATCCTTAACAGTGGTAGTCCAATTTAAAGGAGCAACGGGAGGAGTTGACAACGTAGTAGACATTGCTCGGGACGACAAAATACTTAGTCTGGATAAGTTCTGAGGCAAAGGTTTGTAACTATAATAATAAGATGAACTGGTAGAAATTTTAGATATCCCACTAGATTGAATTGGAAATGATGTTCTTAATATTCCTGTATATCTAAGAAGAGTATTATTACTATTACCACCTTTAAGTTGACGACAAATAGATCTCATCAGCAAAGTCTTATATATATAGATCTATCACACCCAATTTGCCACTCTCCCGATCATTCCAAATTTGATGCCGCTTTCTGACATCGAGTTCTTGATGCCGTTGTGCAATTTTTGATGCCGTTCAATAGTTCGAGGTTAATCTCGAGCTGATAAAGCGCGTGTTTGAATTTCACGTGATTCTAATAAACCGCGGAGTTATTGCGGGGAATACACGTTTTAAGGTTATAAAACGTCCTAAACTTTGTTTTATGGTTATATCTTTCTTATCTTAGTAAGTTAGACTAAAGCGGGTTAAGCATTTACTCGGCGCGGCCCGACAATGGTGACATACGACTGGCTCCAGTCAAGTCTACCCTGTCTTATCTCCCGTGGGTGGAGCCTTGAGTTGCCACCGTGGATGTCATAGTTGACTCACTCTGCTTTCGGGATTCTACCGTACAATTATTAATGTATTCGTCATCAAATCAATGCATACTTCAGACTTTGCAGCTCGCTATTTTGGGTCAAAAATCAACGGGGAGAATTGAATTGATTAAATATGGATACGTGATTGATTCAACTGTTGTAGGCATTTTTTGTGTTAGGTTTGGTCTGGGGTGCCGGCACACCAGAACCCCTCAGAGTGATCATAATTGATCATAATCAAGGCATTAAGCTCTATAGAGCACAGCGACGATCAGGGTCTTTAAGGCTCTTCCCAGCCGTCGGAGGCAAGATGTAATTTGGCCATGTCATGTCGGGACCACGGTTTCTTACTACTGTACTTAAAATGGTTTGCCGCACCGTCCCTGTTCTCTTCGCCGCGAGTGAGTTCGACCACACATCTGTACGATTATATAATCGTACAACCACAATCAATCAAGAATGAAAATAAATTTATCTATCCATAATATCTTTTAACTTTGTTGCTAAATCAACTTATACCGAAATTCGATTATTTACCTTTGATTAAGTAATGTATTCCTGAGAATCCCTCTTATCCTTCAGGAACAAGTCCTAAGTCCTATAAACGAAGTTTGTTTGAAATAAATTCTTATAAAGGACTCTTTTTGTTTAGATGAAAGAACAAATCACCTTGTCACACAAGTCCTGGTAAGTAACCGGGATGAATCAACCCAAATTGTTGAACATTTCAAAGAATTGCCTTGCCAGAAACTACTGTCCACTGGAATTATCGCCATCGTTTTGTTGGAAGTCTGGGCTAGTTGTCAAGTTATCTCTCGAGTGCGCACGGCTGGTCAGACTGGAATCCGGGATTAAGCTGGTGGTGCCACTCTAAGCATAGTCAAGTTACCCGATATTACAATATTTCAGTATTGAATTTTTTGATTATAGCATAATATTCTCAATACTAAGAATATTTAAGATATACAAATTTGCAGGCTCGCAGAGTTCGATATTACAATATTTCACTCATGAATCTTCTATTATAATATGTAGAGTCCCCAATCTCAAAATATTCTCTGGCCAATCATACATTCGCTGTCAATGATGAATGCTTCACCCGTTCATTTTGACGTCTTCATTCTATTGGTATTGTTTGACAGCCGACTAGAATACAGTGAAGTCAAATATTTATCATATACATAACTCACTTCAGCATGTCATCAGAAGCCAAGAATATTGAATCACCTGTGGTGAAACGATCTGATCATCTGCTCAATGACAAGGTAAGCAAATAAGTTATTATTTATGGCGCTTCACCCTTCCCGGTGATTTTTAATCCATACTCATTGTACAACTATTGAGGTGCTCTTAATGTCAGTCGTAATGGGTATCATTTGTCTCCAATTGCAGGATCCCGACCCTCTGTTGCAGCTTTTTTGGTTGCTTCTTCGGCCAGGCTCAGCTAAGTCGTTTCACGAAGGGAAAGAGCAGAGCTTAAGCTAGCAGAGGCAACACGGGGGTGACCTATGATTATCTACCCTTGCGCAGGAAGCTAGCATCCAGGGTCTGGGCGAAGCCCCAGCCGCCGGAGGTAGACTATGTACCTCGAGGGTAGTGGAAGAGAGGCGGGTCCCAAGGATTTGGCATGAGGGTCATAGTTCAACTTCACTACGGCCAGACTCTGAAACTAGTGAAACGGGCTGGTGCAGTATGCGTTAACCTAGCTTAATGATCTAACATGTAGTGGGATGTTGTGATTTCCAACACATTAATTAAGACCGGACTTGGATTTGGATTCGGTGTTGTAGCTTCTGTTCTGTTATTCCGACGAAGAGCTTTCCCTGTTTGGCTTGGCATTGGATTTGGTGCTGGTCGCGGATATGCAGAGGGTGATGCCATTTTCAGAGAGACTAGAGCTGGTGTCCGAACGGTCAAAGCCTAATTCAATCATAAACACTCAAAAAAAAATTTTGGAGGCAAAATGCATATATTATTATTGTATAATGAGCATAAATAGAAACCTGAACACGTTGCTCGACGTCTTCCGTCTCTTTCTCGTTTCCACACGTTATTCTTCTGGAGTCTGGGGCATAGCTCGATTCGCCCGAGATTCCGTCACCGATAGGACAAGTCCTGTTCGAAGAACAACGAAGATCTTCATGCGAGAGATTCCCATGGGGCAGAGCTCCAGAAAATCGAAGCACGGCCCTTTAGATAATACTTTCAAATTAAATTTTACTTTATAAGCATATATATATTCTTTTAAATTTTTTTGTATGATCCAGTTTTCTTCTTAAAACTTAGATAGCAACAGAAGAATGGAATTTCTCACCAGCATAAATGGCCTTGTCACCAAGACTCTCCTCAATACGAAGAATCTCGTTCAACTTAGCCAAACGTTCCGAACGGGCGGGAGCACCAGTCTTAATTTGACCAGATCGAATACCGACAGATAAATCAGCAATGAAGGTATCTTCAGTCTCACCAGATCGATGAGAAACCATCACACCCCAGTCAGCAGCATAAGAATCCTTGGCAGCTTGAATTGATTCGGTGAGAGTACCAATTTGATTGACCTTCAACAAAAGAGCATCAGCAGACTTAGTTTCAATAGCCTTCTTAATGAAAACAGGGTTGGTAACAGTCAAATCATCACCAACAACTTGGACTTTACCAGCGACACGAGGATAGAATTTTTGCCAAGCTTCCCAATCATCTTCAGCAAAAGGATCTTCGAGGGAAACAATAGGGTAAGTTTCAATCAATTCGACGTATAAATCAGCAAGCTGTTCACCAGTTAACCACTTGGATTCATCAGAATCGGGATTCTTGAAATCCAAATCATATTTACCATTCTTATAAAATTCAGAAGAAGCGGCATCAATAGCAATCTGAATTTTACCGGTATAACCAGTTTGTTCAATAGCATCAACGATTAAATCAAGAGCTTCCTTAGGAGTATGAATATCAGGAGCAACACCACCCTCATCACCAACATTACCAGCTGAAGTACCATACTTCTTCTTGGTCAATGATTTAAGTTTCTGATAAACTTCAGAACCAGCTCTAAGTGCTTCAGAGAAACTAGGGAATTTAGTAGGAACAATCATGAACTCTTGAATTGCTAAAGCACCACCGGCATGAGAACCACCATTCAAGACATTTTGGAAAGGGACTGGTAAGACATAAGGAGCAGAAGTGTTGGCAATTTCAGCGATGTGCTGATAAAGAGGAACTCCTTTCTCAGCAGCACCGGCACGGCCAGCAGCCAAAGAAACACCCAATAAGGCATTAGCACCGAGTTTAGATTTATTATCAGTACCATCAAGTTCCAAGATGAACTTATCAAAAGCTGACTGATCCTTAACATCCAAATTGGCTTTAATAACAGCGGGTCCGATAACGTTGTTAACGTTGGAAACAGCAGTCAAAACACCTTTTCCACCCCACTTTGACTTGTCATTATCGCGTAATTCAAGGGCCTCACTGACACCAGTTGAAGCACCAGAGGGGACAATAGCACGGAAAGTACCCTTCTCAGTGGTTAATTCGACCTCAACAGTGGGATTACCTTTTAAAAAGTTAGTGAACCATAAAAGCACCCCTTCTAAAACTCAGCGAGAGCAGAGTTCTGGCCCCAGCTATCGGAGCTAGAGAAGACCCAGGATTAGGTAGTAGCGCGTGAAGTATGGAGAATTGAAGAACGGCATCCATGGGAATTATTGACACGAAAAGGATTCAGGAAAGTGGTATCGGGGAGAGGGAAGGAAGACATAATAGAAAAGGCTTCTATTGAGGAGAGTCTCAGAAATATGTTTTGATCAAATTCCGATCCTCGGGGTGGTGATAATAAAAGAGCGAGCGAGTGAAATAATTCAGAGAGTATTACTAGAATTGACTTGCTGAACATCATTCAAGCTCATTGTCGATTCTCAAAGTGTTCGTGATATTTGAAATATACCAGAAATGAACAAGGAAATCTATCAATAGATTCTAAACAAATCTACCAAATCTAGGTCTTATCCGACTGAATTAAATACCAGCGGCTGCTACTGAAATCTCAATTCCACTCAGAAATCAATTGACTGGAAACTCAACTCTTGATTCAATTCCGATCAATCTTTTATCTTAACTCCATCCAATTATTAAATCAATTTAATTGAACTCTCTACAGCTCTCTACAGCCCTCTATTTAACTCAATTGAACTCTGCAATCAATTGTGAACCTTGAAACTCAATCAACTGTATTTATTAAATTGAGCAGACTCCAATTAAAACTAGCATTTCAAACCAATTCAATCCATTCCATACCTATCCTCTAAAATCTACTATCAACATCCTCTTTTTTACACTTACCACGTGAGTCATAAACATATCTGGAATGAACCTTAGTAATAGCCATTGTGTTTGTTCTTAATTTCTTTAAGTTCAATTAGATTCAAAATTAAAAAAAATCTGATTGTTATAAAAAGAGAAACAGAAAAGAAAGGAAGAAATGAGGGAAGAAAAAAACGTTCCACACTCAATGGGAAAATACTACTCTATTTATATATGCAATACCAACAAATACAACAACCACCAACAGAACGCACATGTAAGTAACAAGCGTTATGACTGAGTACTAAATATTGCTGCTTAAACTAGAAACAGAGAACAAAAAATTCTTCCAGCCGTGCTGCACGAATGCTAGTGAATACAGCCTATTCGTACAGAATTGTACAGTTACTGCTGTACGCAGTGGGCTGCACAGGAAGGTAACAGTTACAGCAGGCAGACTTTTCATGTACGGCTGACTCCAGCTACTCCTCCCGACGCCCATACCTAGACTAGCCTATTTAAGATCCGGCGTCAATTTGGTTGGCAATTACGACCTAACATGCAATACCAACGTCATCAGAATCACCTGTATCTTGTCTCGGCAGCTGAGGCTGACCGCATAGCTTTTAATCTTAGGAAGATAGCCTGACAGTCTGATATCCAGATATATATATGCCGATAGCCAGATAACCTGATTATTGAAATGCAACTACAACTATACTGGTATATGTATATATATGTCAAAATTAACTGAGAACTGATACTCAATAGTTTCGTGGGGCCGGGAGAAGCGAGCTGCAGTAGAGCCCCAGTCGCCGGAGGAGCATAAAAAGCTAGAATATCAAACTGTTAAGAGCATAACTTACAGATATCGTTAATGAAATGTATTGAAAAGACTTTTGTTTGATACTGTACTGAACATACTCATCTGATATTCAAACAATAACAGCAAACAAACATTAGCCACACCCCTCTCTTCTTTGCGAGACTCCGCGAAGAGGACCTGCATGCACCAGATCTTGACATTCACATGTGTCGACGTTCGAGCTGCAGATGGCTGTCCGTTATTGGCAGTGGGCCGGCCCCCCAAGTAACTTTTAACCTACAAAGGTGAAGGTGATGCATACAAACGTTAAGGTATTTAGTACCACGTATACGTCTGACTATGTCTTTTGTTGTGGGCTAAATCGAGTGACGATCAACCTTAAAAAGTTCACGAACCAGTTAATCATATTATTCATATAATATTACTCAATAGCGTACTTCTTGGATGAAAATTAATTTTCATCATCTGATGTGCGTGGTTAATTTGAAAACAGAATTGTCGATGGTCACATGCACCGCAGAGGTAACAACCATCTAAGAGTCACTCTCAAATAAAGCGTCTCAGCAATCTTCATGTTTTATATGCTAGCAATGTCTGGCGGGGGAAGGCATACCTCGAGGTTAAGATCATGATTTCATGGTAAATTGAACCATTAGTCGCTCTCCCTGACCCTCTCTCCTTTCTATCAAGATTTTTTTTACACAAATTTAATTAAATCAATATATGTACTTAGTACCCACATGGTCATATGGCTATAAAGTATATACATTACAGCAGTGATCTGTTGACTCAAAACTCTAACGGTGCATATTTGACGCCTGCAGCCAAACGTTATACGTGTTATACTGTGACTATGCAAATACCACACACAGTACAGTATTCCCAATGAGTTTATCCGTGATCTTCTAAGTAATAGCTACTATGAGGTTAACCGGCGTTTTGTTTTCTTTTTTGTTGAGTTACTTTCGGAAAAATTACATAAAACTGTACGTACTGTAATGTTTACAGTACGCAGTCACACATCACAGTGCTGTACAGTGTACTCAACAGATAACGCTCTCTGTGGGTACCAATCAAGAATAATAACGATGGATATCAAGTTAAATTACAGTTGTACACTAGATAGTAACTCTGCTCCAGGCAGTGCGCTAACGCTCGTGGTGATACCTATTCGTTACTGTCAATTCGATTCTTAATAGAAATTGCAAGAGTAATGGTTAACAAATAATGCACGGTACCACGTGTTCACCTTTCGATGTTGGAACTAAGTGAATACTGTATAAACTTTATCAGCAGTGCATGAATCGTTATTGTCTTTGGTGAGTAGTGAATTATATTCTGGTTCGTCATCTTGAATACTTGGAGGACTTTTCGAAGTACATTCGTTTCAAATTGAAACTTGCAGTAACTCTTAGGTGTAAGATTGGGTTTCATTCAATTTAATTATACGTCTCAGATTCAAGTCTCTTCGATCAGCTGTCGTTCGCCGTACTACAACTATTGATGCTGCTGGTGAGCACTCGGTCTAATTGGGCTCTGCCTTGGACTCCAGTCTCTTGCTTCTCTAGAGTTTGCTTGATTTGCTGCCATTCTAATATTATTTCTGCGACAACGACGGAAACACAGCCACAATACAACGGTGTACATTATAAACTCTTTCTTAAGTCGAGTTCAGCTTGGATATTGTATTTTATTTTAACCTTAATATGGAGCAAATACAGTTCCTACTCTCATTTCAGATCCCTTTTTATGGCTATAACAAACATGTACCTGCATGCGGCTCAGTTTCTCCGCCGATCACCAACTTTTATAGGCTCCAGGACCTCTGGTCCAGAACTACTCCCAATTTTTCCGAGTCTAGAGACAATCTAGGCAATTGTATCTCCTCCGGACAAGGTAATGAATAAGCTCGCTGCATGTCTGCTTCGGATTGTCCTCCTGCCCTAGTGCCTAGATGAGACAGACCTTAACAAAGATCCCAAGTGAATAAAAAAAATATTAGGAGAATCGGAAGATCTCAGAAATAGTACCATCACTCGGAGGCGAAAGCTAAGAGAGGACAACTAAGGCCCCTGCTATCAAACGCTAGACCCATCCCAGAACGTATGGCCTGGTAACTATAGGCAGAGTGAGGTAATTATGCCGCAGTCATATAATGGGTCAATTCGAGCAGACTGTAGCATCTGCGGGGGATCTACCCAGGCGTGATCGATGATTATCCATCCGGACTAAGCAATGGACTCGTCTGTCTCAACCCCGAGTGAAGAGAGAGAATTTTTATAGTAGTAAAATATTAATTATTCATTAACGATAGTTGAAATTGTCAATACAGATAAAATGTAAAATATATATATTCGTTTACAATTCGGGTCTAGATCATAGAGGACCATCAACATTAGATTCTTTTCCATCAGCGAAATAATTCTCGATTTCCTGAACTGATATTATATCATCTGAAAATAGCATCATAGTTTTCTCCTCGCTTTCATTGCATTTAATCGAAGTATCTAAAGATGCTGAAGAGCTTGAATTAATAATGGCATCATTATTGAAGCCACCAGGCTGCTGAACATTGTACGGCCCGGGTTTAAAAAATACTGAATAGTCAGGCATAATCAATCCGGATGTAGAAAAACTTCTATGTATACTGTTGTTGGGAATTTCATTGGATATTGGCGTCATTGGTCTTAACTTTTGACTATTATTACCAGAAGAATATTGAAGAGAAGGTTCGAACATTAGCTCAGTTGCAGATCTGATGACCCCACTACCTCCGCCACCATCTCTATAAAATGGCGGCCTCTTAGTAGTATTAACTTCGTCGATTTTATGCTCCGGTCGACGTCGCTGGAGTAATCTACTATTGGGCAATTGATGAAACCTTTCAAACCAAGGTGAGGAACTATTCGACGATTGATTATTTGTCATAACACCTGGGGTGGAATAGGGCGAAGTATCTGGAGATAGTAGTGAAGAAGACTGAGGTGTCATTACAGCAGCTTCATCTGTATAATCTTTGTCAAAAGAGGATAGCGGGAACAAATCAACCTGAGGTGACATTTGTAACATCCTTGATTCTGTACTTAAATAATACTCGGTGCCCCCTTTTGATAATCCGAATAAATTTTCTTGAAATCCTGGTTGTAACAACTGAGGTGATAAAGGAAAGATATTATTGTCATTATAAGGCGTTGCTTTTGAATTATTCAAAATTTGTTGGCATAATTGCGATGAGGACGACGATGATCTAGAAGAGGAAGAAGATGATGATTGAGTCCCATTGTTAAATACAGAAACAATAGGACTACATCTAATAGGGGTAGTAGGTAAAAATGGTTGTTGAAGAATTTTTTGTGGATCGGTTTCATGATTTTTAACAGGCACCTTCGTTGCATCCAGAGAAGCTCTTGCTTTGGCTCTTCTATTCTGAAACCAAATCTGTACGTTGCGACTTGGGAGTCCTGTTTGTATTGCGAGTTCTTCTCTTCCCTCTTTATTTGGTTTGGGATTAATTTGGAATGAAGCTTCCAATAAATTAGCTTGTTCTGTAGTTGTTCTTTTTCTACTTTGACGAAAAGATTTTGATCCATTAGGTCTCTTTTTTCCTTGTTTTAATCGAACAGGTGGTGGTCCAATTAGTGGAGGAGGGCGAGGTGTATGAGCTTCTAAGTAAGTCACCCTTCTGAGAGATGAGGTAGAAGTAAAAGGTGTAGTAGGAGGAGGCGGTGGTGGCGGTGGTGGTGGTGGCGGAGACGGTGTAGATGGCCGTGATGGTGCTTGTGATTGTGGCATAGGTATGTCGTTAATCATTTGGCTTCCTTCTTCCATAAGATTTTCATTGGCATCATCCATAAATTCAAAATCGTCAGGGTTTAGAATTTGTTCGACAATTGAATTCCAATGAATTTGTTTCTTGTCAGTCATGGTTAAAAGAAATTCAAATTATACTAAGTACGAAAGGCAATACCTATGTGTCAAGATTATGTCAAGATACAAAAATTCTATCAAAATAGAAAAATACCGAAAAGAACTCCAAATATGAAAATAAGTTTGAGATATTTGACCATAAATGATCCTTATTATATGATTCTTCAAGATTCGATGAGAATCTATGAGATCTTATTATGGGATGTTATATATTGAGTGGTTCATAGAAACCGCCTCAACTTCCAATCGATTTTTGGTTTATTTTTATTGATTCAAATAATTTTTTTCCTTGCCACGGGCTCGTACCTCAGCTATTTCATCCTAAGTTCTGGAACACATTTATAAATGAATTAAGGTTTAGATCTTCAGGAACATTCACTAAACTAGAAACCTTATAAAAGTCTAACACTATTGGTATCCAGATTCATAACATAGGAATAAAAAAGAAAATGGTCAAAGTACCGAAGCAGTGCCCAGGATTAAAGGTGGGATTGTAGTGAAAGGGAGATACTAAAAATGCTTCTCTCGATTAGACTAGAAGGAATATTAAACAGTTGAAATGAGAAATAGAGAAATTCTCTTCCTTTTCGGACATCATTTTGAAGTAATGGGTCCAGAGAAGCTTCAACATAAGCTTTGACTTTTGTCTCAACTCAACGCTGACCGACCCATCTTAGTTTCACCATCATGCCACATTAAAATGCAATATCGAAATCGCTATTTTGGACATAACTTAAGCTCAAGCGGGGTGTTACATTATCTAGAGAAAGGAAAATGTAATTAATATCAAATCAAATGACTATCAAGTTGAAAATCTTATGAATCCAATGCTGTGTTGATACTGGCAATTTTTTTTAAAATATGATTTTGAGACATTACGCATGAGGAAAATCAAGTTATAAATGTTACATTCAATTATGAGATTTTGAAAGAGTAGAACGGAAATTACATTGTGATTTTTTTGAAATGTCTAGAACACGATAGAGCCAAATACTGAAATTTGCAGGAATAAATGAAACTATGACATAATAATAGAGACATATGTTTGTATACTGCAAAGTCATTTGTTCCGAAGGTGGCATGTTCTGGGTGTGGTCAAAGCAGACGGGCCTAGGTGAGAGATAATTGGTCCAAACTATGAGGACATCTCTCGGATGGATATGTGCGGGGTATAAACCTGACTTAGAGAATGAAGAGGCAGAAGAGGTAATTTACGATATTACTCTAATGAACACATAATCATAAATAGGAATCAAGATATCAGCTATACCTGGCGGTCTCTAAACGTCGCTGGCTGGTTCTCGTTACTCAAGGCATCAGCTGTCCTTGGTCGATAGTACTTCTTCTAGTTCCTTCGCTATGCACGGGTTTTCTGAGATGTGATTTCTTTGCATATTACTCAATTGAAGAGTTATTTTTGGCCAGGTCCGTGGTAGACTTCATATTAACCTTGAGATGAGGCTACAATTGACAATTACCGGAATGTGTCCGATATCACCCATCATTTGAAAGTATTTTGAATCATAGATAGAAGTGTAATATCCCATGATCATAATAATAGTATAAAACATTGATCAGGGAGGAGAGACTTAAGAGCACAATAAATGCGAATAGCCAATTATCTAAGCCACAGGAAACTTAGACGTTACCAAAGCATAGTCTCAAATATCACCTCAAAGGAAATTAACTATGTATATTGAGTATATTAACAAGAAATCGACCATAATTCGCTTTCACTAAGAATAGGTAATTCCGATTCAAATTTAAAAAAAATAAATAAATAAATAAAAAAACTTACAAGAACAAACGACGGGACCCTTCCTTGGAGTCTAGTGCTACCTAGCGACAGACATTCCCGAACTGGATGGTCAACTTTTCGAAATCCGGCCATCGGCAAGCATTTCAGCCACAATGCATGCAGATATCAAAGATCACACTTGATCCGGTGGCTGGGCGTAGTCTCAGGCCCACCCGCTCGAGCTACTACCCCTAGTACGCAACAAAGAATGAGGATCTATGCCATCAAAGGTAGATAGATAGATAGCTGACAAGGAATTGTTTCCAGATTCTGGAGCGACGCGAGCATTCCCCCAGTTCTACGCCCCAGCTGCCAGAGGCAGAAGAGGTGTAAGGAATCGAGCAACCGCTACAGTCATTCTATCGTCCAGAGCGTCGCTAGGGGTCTGCCGACAGCAGTTATGTCTCCTTAGAAAAACGAAGGTCGGGAGATCGGAGATCGGAGTGGTCTGAGTTTTAAAACATTTTTCAAAATAAAGCCTCACACGCCGCTCTACCTCACGCGGCTTTATGCGCGGCTTTGACCTTATCGATAAGTGAAAAATCTAAGGGAAGGGACGGGATGGAAGATCCTGCACAAAAAAAAAATTACGCTCCATCTCTCTTCAGTCTCTTCATGCTATTCTCGAATCTCAAAGCTCATGAAATTTCATTAGAAAAAGGAGGAGTTTTTCTTTGAATTTTCTTTGAATTTTCTTTGAGAAAAGAAACAAAATATTCGAACGCTTAAGAGAAGCGATCGTGGTCTTTGTTTGTGAGGAAGTTTTAGAGGTAGCGGTAGTATATCCAAGTGGATAGAGTATATCCGAGTAGAGGAAGGGATTTATAAATATATATCTAGTTGTTGGTATATATAATACCTGGTGCGGGAGCCTTTGCCATATCGAATAATGAAATCTATGTGGAAATATAACGGGGCATTACGCCAGGGCTCAAAACTTCGGTCAGAATGTTTGATTAGGAGTCAAACAGTCTACTCATCAGCTGAATCTGCATCATTGTCCAATCATCAAAATCAGTCAAGAACCATGCCACCACCACCACCTCCTCCTCCAGCATCAGCATCCACAATAGATTTCTTACAAAAACATACGGACTCTTCGTCGTCTCGTCACTCATCAAGGGTTCCTATTTCTGATTCCCATATTCTTACAAATTGGAGAAAAAAGAGAATATCAAATGAATCAACCACCTCTGAGACCAGTTCCGGAAATGTAAAATTCGAGGGTCAAACATCTTGGTCTTCTCCTAATGATCTGATCTCTAGAAATTCGTTTGCAAAAAATCATGTACATCTATGGACATTATTAGAAGCTTGTATAGAATCTAATAATATGACACGAGCTGAGTCGGTCTTAGTTGGATTGAGTGAAATTGCCAGTCGTACTGATATTACATTGGCTGCTAATAATTACCTTAACAGACTAGTTCAACTGAACCCAGGGGATTCCAGCGTTGGTCAGCTATGGGTTCGAAAAATTAGAAAAAGAATCCCAAATTTTGAACCAAATACTGTTACTGATGCTATTATACTCAAGAGTATATACTCATCGGGTAATACTGATCAGATCCGTGAGTTTGTTATATCACGTAGAGGAACTTTAACTGAAATCCTCAGTCATGTTGAAGTACTTGGATTAGCTGCATTAAAGGACATTGTAAAAGTAAGTAAGACTGCCACGATCCACAATTCCTAGAGAGATCTCAGTTTCTGATATGGGCCAGAGATCCAGAGTCTCTCGGTCGTACCGATAGCTGGAGATACAGATGTAGAATTCATGGATAGTGATAGCTTTCGGCTTCTCTACTTGTTGTACTAACTAGATGATAGACTTGTGAAATTTCATTGGACAATGTCAATTCAAAGTTTCGAGATATCATTGCCATGTCTTTGGATATTACACCAGGTGGAAATGTTAAGAAAGAGGAAATGAGCGACAAATTTTCTATGACATCATCAACTAATACAAACTCATCATCCGCTCCTGTCACTCATAATGAAATTGATCTGTCTGAATTGATTCCCTCTCTCGAGAAAAAAGGTGTAGATTACTTAAATCCTACTGATACATTGGGCCTCAAGACTATTCGACATACGCTGACTGGTCTTCTGGAAGGTTCTCCAGAAGACTTATCTCCATTGCTACAGGACAAAAAAATTGAATCGAAAAATTTTGTTGATTTTGTGGAGCTATCCGATATGGTAGCTGATGATAAGAAGGCGGAATTCGATGAGATGTTAGAAAGATATAATGAGATTCGACAACAGAGTGTTGAGTCCCGTGGTTTTGAAGGAGCAAGAGAGAAATGGCGGCAACTCTTTGAAAAACGAGTCGCCATTCAGAATAGTGCTAAAGCCGGTAGTCAGAATCAGCAAACTGTTACATACAAGGCTCTTGATACACTCTTATGGGAATGGAACAAGGACATGCTTCCACTAATTAAGGCTGAATTTTCCCGAATAGAGAAAATCCTTAATTACTCCAAGGTGAGCCAAATCCCTTTGGATATTAGAAAGGAGGACAAGACATCGTCTAGTGTGAGTTTTGCAGACAGGTTTGAATATGGTCCATATTTAACTCTTGTCAAACCAGAAAACCTTGCACCAGTTACTATGCTTGAACTTCTTAAGCTCAATTCTACTGGTGGTGTCCAGGAAGGTATGCGAACTGCAAGAGCTGTACTGGCGGTAGGAAAGACTGTTGAGATGGAGTACAGAATGCAGGTAGCAAAAAAGCGTGAAAAGGAAGCTTTAAAGGGTTTTACCGGTGGTAATAATCGCGGTCAGTATGGTAGTGATTTATCATCATTATCATCGTCATCCAGCCACCTTGCTGCCTCTGTGAAGTCGGCTGTTAAGTATAGTAATCTTAGTACTATGCAGACGTCTTGGCCGTTGCAGATCCGAGCCAAAATTGGATCTTTGCTAATTTCCCTACTATTACAAGTGGCTAAAGTAACCGTTTATGGTACTGATCCTGTAACTGGCGAAAAAGTTATTGGTAAAGCACCAGCATTTTATCATAGCTATCAATATCAAAATGGTAGTCGAGTAGGTATATTGAAAGTCCATAGATCTGTCGCAAAACATCTTTCTGGAGAAGCCATGACGGCTGCTATTCAACCTCAATTATTACCCATGTTGGTTAAACCTCAGCCTTGGACAGCATGGAATAGAGGAGGCTACCTTTACAGTTCAACCAAAATTATGAGGTCTCGTGACTCACCAGAGCAAGTTGCTTACTTGAAGGCTGCTTCGGATAGAGGCACTTTAGATAAAGTATACGAGGGTCTGAATGTTCTTGGAGAAACCTCCTGGACAGTTAACAAGGAAATTTTTGAAATCATTTTGAAAGTTTGGAATACTGGCGAGGAATTTTTGGAAATTCCAAAGCAGGTTGATATTCAGCCAGAATTACCTCTGGCTCCTCCTCGAGATGCTG
Organism: Sugiyamaella paludigena; assembly: GCA_030579875.1. Taxonomy (NCBI): domain Eukaryota; kingdom Fungi; phylum Ascomycota; class Dipodascomycetes; order Dipodascales; family Trichomonascaceae; genus Sugiyamaella; species Sugiyamaella paludigena. Next base: position 100,420 of record JAKTRU010000003.1, on the reverse strand, counting down.
ATCCTACTGTTCGTAGGGATTGGCTCAGAAAATGTCGTCATCTATCTAATGAAAATCAAGCCCTATACTCCCAACGATGTGATACAAACTATAAACTAGAGATTGCGCGAGCATTTTTAGGAGAACGATTTTATTTACCTCATAATCTGGACTTCCGCGGTCGTGCATACCCATTATCACCCCACTTGAATCATTTAGGTAATGATCTTTCACGAGGTCTTCTGAAATTTTGGGAAGCTCGTGAATTAGGAGAACATGGACTTGAATGGCTTAAGATTCATTGTGCCAATGTGTATGGCCATAGTAAGTTTAGCTTTGAAGATCGCAGGCAGTTCATTGACGATAACTTGGAAAATGTTCTTGATTCGGCAAACAACCCTATGAATGGTAATAAATGGTGGCAGGCTGCTGAAAGTCCTTGGCAGACTCTAGCAACCTGTATCGAGATTAGAAATGCTTTAAAATTGGAGGACCCTGCCAAATATAAGTCACGCCTACCGGTACACATGGATGGTAGTTGTAATGGGTTACAACATTATGCGGCTTTAGGTGGAGATGTGGAAGGTGCTGCTGAGGTTAACCTGGTACCCAGTTCTAAGCCGCAGGATGTTTATTCAAGAGTATTAGAGATTGTTCGAGTTCGTGTTGAAGAAGATGCTAAAAAGGGTCTTAAAGAAGCTCAAGTGGCGGTTGATAAACTATCTAGAAAACTTATCAAGCAGACTGTAATGACTCATGTGTATGGTGTCACCTTTATAGGAGCCCGTCAACAAATTTCCAATCGACTTTCTGATGCCGGACTTGAAGCTGATCAAATCTATAACACTGCTGGATATTTGGCCAAGACTGTGTTGGGTGCTGTTAGATCATTATTTGAAGGTGCTCATTTGATACAAGATTGGTTAGGTGATAATGCAACTAGAATATCACGATCGGTTCGGTTGGATATGGGTGTTGATTCATCGTCAGCTAGTCGCAGCAATAAGAACGGTAGTCGGCCCGAGTTTATGTCATCAGTTATTTGGACTACTCCTTTAGGTCTTCCAATTGTTCAGCCATATCGCCAAGACACAAAGAAGCAGGTGATTACTTCATTACAAAGTGTATTTATTTCTGACCCTTATGCTCTACGTGGGGTCAACGCTCGAAAACAACGAACAGCGTTCCCCCCAAATTTCATTCATTCATTGGATGCGACTCATATGCTTATGTCGGCAGTTAGTTGTGGTAAAGCAGGCATTGCATTTGCAGCTGTTCATGATTCTTATTGGACCCATGCTGGAGATATAGATAGAATGAACTCGATTCTACGGGATTGTTTCATAGACTTGCATGAAGTGGATTTGGTTGATAAGCTTCGAATTGAGTTTGAACAGCGTTATACTGGTTTATTACAGTATGCTGAAATCCCAAGGGATTGTAGCTTGGCCAAGCAAATAATGGATATTCAGAGTAAATATTCTCTAAGAAAATTTGGTAGCGCGACGCGGAAGCTGACGATAGCTGATCAGATTGAAATGGAGAATGAAAGAATAGAGGCCCTGGAAAGAGGGGAAGAAGGTATCGAGACACCAGTCAGCATTATCGAATCTTTATCTGAGTCTGAGTTAGACATATTATTTAATAAAGCAGCTAAAAAGGTTAAGAGGAAAAGAAAATCTAAAACAATTTCTTACCGATCAACAGAGCATGCTGGTTCTGGAGCAGATAAGTTTGAATATCTTGAAAAACGGCTAGAAGACTACGGAGGAATTAGTGCGGAATCGCGAGAAGATTTTATTAAACAGAGTGGTTCAGGAAAGCATGACGTTGATGGTCCATCATCATCGTCGTTGTCTGCTGATGATGTATCAGACGAGAATGAGAGTTTAGACACCCTAGCAGAGGTATCAGCTAATTCAGCATTAATGGGAATTCTCATCCCATTAAGGATTACCAGGGTTCCAGCTAAAGGTGATTTTGATGTGAGACAACTGCGCGAAAGCAAGTATTTCTTTTCATAAAATTTATTTTCGGCGTCCCTGCCCGTTCACGGTCGAGTGAAAGGTGATTGGGAATTCATGATTTACGTATGCATTTTTCGCTATATATATATATAACCAGAAAGGTTACTTTACTTTGTACATAGTAAAAGAAAAAGTTCATTAATTATCATAATATTATATATTTATGGGTATATAACATAAGTTATCCGCGTCAACGTGGAAGAACTAGAAAGAGAACATGCTACGTGGTAGAGCCTGCAACTCAGCAAATTTGTTTTCTACGCTATTTTCCCCTGTGCTTCTAATGCTTGAATAAAAGGTAATAAAGGAACCATTTCATTTCTGTCGAGAAGTTCAAATGTTTTACCAAAGGAAATAAAATGTGCGAAAAATGAGTTCCAATGAGCTTCTAAAGATAGATGAACAATTTTATCGAAATGATTATGATATATATGAGCAAATATCCGGAACATTTGTCGATATATATTCTTCAGGACACCAGTGAAATGTGGTGGAAACGGAACTCCTTGTTTAGTTGGGAAAAGTGTTTGATCATCGAACTTATTGGATATCCATGTGAGGACATAATCAATGTATGTATTTGCTGGCAATCTCACAGCTTTTTTATTGGCATCTATCCATAGATAATCAGTTCCAGGACCAGCATTCATTGTTGGGCATGTTTGAGGAGTAACAAATTCAGATATCACCCCATAAAATTGATTCAAGTAAGTGAAGAATTCAAAAATATTTAATGCCAACCATTCATTTAAATCAACATATTTCGGTAACATAACAATTGTTTGAAAGCTTCCTTTAACAAGAGCAGTTCTTACATAAGGTTGACATAAGAACAAAGGCTTTTGAGCAACTGCACCCCCATTACTATTATTGTTACTGTTATTCGTATTCAATCCAGATGAACTCGTCTTGTATGATAATGAAGTAGTACTTGAATGATGATCACCACCGATTATATTATGAGAAGACGATGCCAAAGAGGTTGAAGAAGCTGATCCTGCTGCTGCCACCGGGCCTGCCGGAGATATTCCTGTTGTAGCAGGTTTAGCTTTTTTAGAAGAACGGCCAAATCCTCTACTATAGTGGTTAGCAATGTTTCCATTAAAACTCTCTCCTTTCCTTACACGCTGTCTGTTTCCGACAGTTAACTCCTCCTCCCAACTCCCATGACTGATGGTCATTTCAAGCTTAGATTACAGCGAGAGCCAGGGATCGCAGGCGTGGACCAGACAGTATTATTACGAGGGAATCCCCCGTTCTAACAGTGCCAGATGCTCATTTCGATCATATCAATTTCAATAGAACAGCCCCCGAAAAGAACCCACCTAAATGTATTAAAGAATGACATTATAGAACTCTTCTAACTAATAATCAAATCAGGTATAATCGTTCAATAATGATAGAATCAAATGATATTTTATATGAAAAATCAAAGAACGGAGAGAGTAAGAAAGAGAGGGAGAGATACACAGACGATGATAATATAGCGTTAAAAAAAGGGGGTGAAGGTAGGGTAAGTATATATACGCGTATACTCGATATAATAATAAAATGACAAACACCGGATCGATATAATAATATTCGATATACAGTACCTGGATTGGAATGTCAGGGATCGATCGATATGAGCCAAGTAACGTGCATCCGTAACTATTGAACTAACTTCTAATTTTTGACCTTGAGACCAGTCAATATCGTCAAGTTATGTGCCAACTTACTGGGGTCCAGTTCGGGCACTGGCCCTGACCTGTATCTACCTCAGGTAGGATGAGGCACCATGCCTCTAGTTCTGGATAGGGGCTATTCTCACTGTGTAATCCCACTTGATCTAGATCTACTGTAATCCTCGATCAGTGATAAGAATTAAGGCAGACCCCGGTGTCTGAACTACGGTCCTTTTCGAACCTACACTTGATATTAGAAGACCTTTATTAAAATAACACACCTAGATGCCTGTATATATATATACTAGTGGTTGTCAGAGTTGCAAGCCTGGCCGGGCTGGCCAAAAGGATTAGCCCATTATGGAAAGAACTTATTCGTGCATAAGCCATATTGTACGTTAATTTTCACAATGGATGTCACGTGCATTTCAACGTGCTGCGCGCGCTACCGTACTTGTACTATCAGTAGAAGGCAGATCTGAACTCCAGCAGCGACAGATATGAAAGCATTCATGACGGGAATTAAGACCTATGATGTATTACCCCCTGCCGATGTGCCGATGGACTCTAGCTGTATTCGAAAATATGTGTTTCAGTGCTGTCTGAGACAAGGGAAGGAGAAATATCGCCAGCGCCAGACCACAGATGGGGAAACGTACGCTCGAGAATCTGATTTTTGTCTTAGATAAACGAGGGCAGAATTCTTGAGCGTGAGATTAAGCTAGTGGTTCAAATAACGCCTCAGCCGCCTGAAGCAATTCCTCCGAGTGGCAGATGATAGACCGGGATTGATTTGACCTTTCAGAATGTATGACTAGGGTCAACGCCAGTATTAATATCGTATAATCCAAAGAGGCGTATTAGAGTTTAAGGAATTTATACCCTCTGCATCGTCCTGGATAGGTACTTAGGCAGGAATGGTTGAAGATATTATTAGCCGGCATTGACAGTTACTTTAGCCGATCTCTAATGTTTCCCGTTGTAATATTCAAGCGATCCTTGTTGAGGTCTATACCGCGGAGCGACAGACTCATCAAAGATCGATGAGTTTTAGTGTTGACCGCGGAGTTAGCAACGCTAGTTAGAATAAGAGGAAAAACAAAAATAGCCGTTACTTATCCGCTTTGGTCATGATGCTCCGGAATCATTCTATCCGTGAGCGGGTTGGGGAATGGGCAGTGAAAAATGTAACCTTTGCCTAAGATGGGCTGGTGTGGATAACAAGAATAGGTTACTACTATATTGCTAGCTGGCTATTTTCACATGACTTAGAACCTTCTGGTCGCGGACGGAGTTTTCGCCTTTTAGAGTCTAGTGGCTGAAGTAAAAAGGCTAGTTTAATGATTAGCCGGTCAGCTAATCGGCCATGGCAGTCAGTTGGCCTTGCTAGTCATCTAGTCAGCTAATTGCTGTTTAGTTAGTCAGTTGGCCCACTAGTCACCTAGTCAGCTAACACGTTAGTCAGGCTAGTAAACTAGTAAGCTAGTCGAGTGCTCTGCTAGTCTACTTAGCTAGCTAGTCTATCCCGTCAGTTAGTCAGCTTGTCATTAGTCTCATACATGTAGTAGGTTCTTTAGTGAAACATTTACAACCGCCTTCAAGCATCTCTACTAGGGATGACGCGTAAAGATTCTCCACAGCTATAACACGTTACTTATATTATTGTTACCAACGAACGATCTCGCCAAGCACCTTCTATTGTTTTCTATACAAGCCATCTGGAAAAGTCGAGAATAATCTGGAAAGATTGGTTTCCTGTAGATTTGCCTGTCAACGAAGATAGAGAATTGAAGCTTAAACCCTTTGTCTCCCCAGCCATTCCTAATATTACACATTTTAGTTTAAAATCTGTAATTTGACTTACGTCTGACTTTATCTGGCCTGCTCGATCTCAAACCAGGGGAAGTTATAGGGGTTCATATATGGCTAATCTCATATCAGTATCAGGATCTTAAGATGTCAGGGATTATACTAGGTACTTTTTCTTTCCCCCTGGTCACAACAATCCTGCGAATAAAGTGCATATGCAGTTTCCATGTAACATGTGGCCCGTGCGTGCATCTGCAACGCATGATGTGTAACTTTACCTGCACTTTACAGTTAAACCATATTATGTACATGTATAATAATAATATTTTTTGTCCTTCATCCACAGTATCCACATCTAATCTAATCCGGCATGGTAGATAATAGATCGATCGATCTCGCCGATGTAAAACGCTCCCCCCTCCCCCTCGTTACCTGCATTATGGTTAGTTCCCCTCCCCCTGGTCTGCCCCTCACAGTCCTATTTGAATTGGGTTCCCCTTAATATTCGGACAGCTGCTGGAACCACTCTGAGAGTGTTTGGGGTTAAATCCCCAACAATGCAGACAACCTGGTTTTGAGGATCGGGTCAATGATCTGTTCTTCTCTTACGCTGTGTGACTTCTGCGCAGCCCAGAGCTCTAATTCTCGTCACGCTCGAGAAGGCAAGAGTACCGACAATTCTGGAGCTCTACGTCAGACGAGGACGGCCCCGGAGACAAACCAGGACTAAATACAGGTACTTTCGTGTAAATGAAGTATAATAGTTAGAATGCAATTTATTTCGTATAATGCAAAAAATCCCTAGATATATATACACATATATGTATGCTTAAATTATAAATAATCATAATAATAATAATAATGTACTACTAAAGTAGTAATAAAAAACATAACAAAACAGAACTAATCGTCCTCAAAAAGAAAACATAACAATGAGACTTAACAAGTCGAAGGTTGTCTCATTCTACCAGATGATATAGAATTTGCTCCAACAGCCTCAGAATCAGAACTAGAGGCTTGAGTCATTTCAAGATCATCGTCCTCATCACCATCCTCACTATCATTTGATGAAGCTCTTGCTAAAAGAAGAGCAGATGCAGCAGATGCGGAAACTTCCTCTTCACTCATAGTAATATAAGCAGAATAATATTTACCAAAAACTCCCCAATGGAACTTTACCAAAACCAAAATTCTATCAGCTAAAGAAACAGTTTCCTTTGATACAGGACCCTCCGGAATTGGATTATTAACAAGACCACTAGCTAAAACAGTATTATCAAGACCACCAATAGCAGTAATACCAATAGAAATGGCATTATATAAATTATTAATAGTCTTTGATTCTAAAAGTTTATAAACTTCAGAACGAGGTTGTAAATGTTTTGACAACCAACCAGAACATAAATCAACTAAGCGTTGAGAAGGAATATTACTAGGTTTCTTGGTTACTGCTTCTTCGATTCTTTTAGCAAATTCAAGAGATAAAGTATGGGTATTCTTTGTCCATTTAGCATTACCAGAAGAATCACTAATAATAGCAAGAATATCATTTTTAACTTTTGTTATTGCTTCAGGTGAGAGGACTTGAGACGCTAATTGACGAGCTTCATGACTATTAAGACCAGCCTTTGAAATCTCTGAAGTCATAATCTGTTGATAAAGAGTGATTGCCAAATGTAAACAAACAACTTTACGAACCTCAGCACGGAAGCCAGCCAATCTATAAAGATCAAAACCAAAAGTCGAAGGAAATTCACTAACCATATCATCAGATGCACATGAAAGTAATTTTAATAAACCAAATATAAATACCGATCTATTAATATCAGTTGTAGCATTGTTATTATTAGTAGCTTGAAACTTAACTGAACATTGTTTATACCAAACTAATGCATTTGTGAAATCAATTTTCCCTTTGGAAGTAATCTGATTATAATATTCCTGTTCAAATTCAATAGCAGAGTCAACTAACATTGGTCTCAAAGTTCTAATTTGATGATTAGCAACATCTAATTTCATAGCTTCTAAAATAGCAAATACCATTCTAAGACCTTCAACAAGTCTTTTAGGAGACTTTGTTGAAATACCTAATTCAATTCTAGAAACCATCTGATCAACCCAAGAATCGCGCATAGGAGCACAATGAGCTTTGAAAACTGATGATAACCATTTTGCTAAACCAAGGAAATCTAACGCACTATGACGAACTTGTTGGATTAACAAATCAGGATCTAACACTGAATCAACATAAGCTCTATTCGTTACTGGTAACAGAGATAATAAAATTTCTCTCAAGGTATTAAATAGAAGAACTAATTTTGGAGAATTTGAACTATTACCCGAGACCAAGTTTTGACAATCAATAACAATACTATCCCAGTATTTCTCAGCTAATAACTTCTTTCGCTTCCCTCTTTCGCCATCTAAATTAGGTCTAAACTGAAGTTGAGGATCAAATACAATATCATGACGTAATTGAGGATTCTTAAAAATCTCTTGAAGATCGATTTCTCTTAATGACATAGCATTTACAGGCGGAGGTTGAACCCAAGAACTTGATGACGATGTCGGTGACGACTGAACAGGTAATAATGTACTATCAGTTGAGGTGGTCATGGCACTAGTCATAATGGTATTGGTAGAAGTAGGTAAATTATCAACATTTGATGCTAATATAATCTGGTTGGAACTAGAATTAGTATTTCTCTTCTTATTCCTTCTAGAAGATGTTTTTACTGGTAATGATGTATCTCTTCGTTTATGAACTTTACTTTCAAAAAACATCAGATTAGGTAATGACCTAGATCTTCCTCTATGTTGAGGAAATCGTTTAGCTGATGATGCTGGTGACGTTAACATTTGTGATAATTGAGGACGTTTTTCACTTGAAGAAATAGGTGGTGATGGTGATGGTGATAATGAAGATTCAGAATGTGATAATGATTGTGAGGTTAATGATGGTGATTGTGACGATAATGATTCCGGTGATATTGATGACGACGATGATGCTGGTGGCGACGAATTTGTGCAAGATACTACTGCACTAAGTCCTTGTTGCTCTGATTGTTGTGGAAGAACCCAGGACGCTGGAGTAGGAGTTGATGTTGATTGTTGTTGTTGTGGAGGTGCCGGTGCTGAGGCATCCAGAGGGTCAGCGTCACAAGAATAAAAAGCTGGCATGATTAACTATTATATAATACAAAGAAGAAGAAAATTAAAAGATCGAACGATGTCGATGATGTTGATGTTGATGTTGGTATTAATAATCGGTTGTGAAGATATTATTATTCTTATTCTCTTTCTATTTATTTATTCCTTTATCTAATCTCTTCCAAAACTAAAATTTTAAAAATTAGGAAGATAAAAATGGTTCCTGAAATATTTTGATAGAAATATGACTGACCATATATATATATATACAGAATGAGGCTGTACACTATCTAGAACTTTTCTGACAGAATGGGGCTGTATTATATATAAAAAAAGACTGTTCGTCTTTTTTTTTAATACTGAGTTACTTTTTCTTGCAGGACTATTCATTTTAAATCCTCCTATTTCTTTTCCCCCCATTTGGGGGTTTTACACTAAATTTTTTTTGGCGCTTAATAATATTTACTTTTTTATTCTTTTTTTTTCTATTATTGTTATGTACTATAATTTGTTTGGTAGTCATAATTTATACACTATAAGTTTTTCTTTTTTTGTATATGATTTCTTTTTGCTATGCTTCCGCGGCAGAAAAGAATCAAACCAAGAAGTAATGCCCCCCGCTAAAGGAATCATATAGCAAATAAAATGTTTCTTTTTTTCTTTTTGTGATCAATTTTCTTTTTTGTAAACCCTAATGTTTTTTTGTTACATTATGAAAAGGCGTTGCCGTTGAAGAGTGCATGAAATCCCATTCTAGCGGGTTCATAAGTTTACGTAAGCTTAAAGACCGATAACGGTCCTCTCTTGGCTGCTGCTTGGCTCAGAGGCCCTTGGTCGCCTGTTGTCCGGTTAGCCCCTCATCATCTATCTCCGTCGGCTAGGACGGTGCTCTTTTCACACCTATCCAGCGAACCAAGAGCTAGGTAGCAAGAGGTAGAATTCCCAATTGCCAGAGGCAGAAGATAGGGCGCAAGAGGCGCGTAGATTGAGTCAATGAGTCAGTGAGTCAGTGCCGTACCATCAATGTGGATTCTCTAATCAAAGCTGGTCGGGATTTACTTATCTTAGAATCATAATATCTCTTCTCGGAAGTTGGCTGAAATGGTAAGGACGGATTTGGTGGGGGGAGGAGTGGAAGGAGATATGAATACGGAAGCGGAGACGGAGACGGAGATAGAACAACGAGCTACCTGAGATGGTTTGGTCAAAGATTGATTTGGAGATTATAATGCAATAGGTAGTATTCAGTGATGAGTGAACATGGTCATTGGTCTATATGGTATATTGGTAATTAGTTTCATTCACTAGCGGTTATTATCCATGTTATTTCTAATGTTATTTCTAATCGTAGTCAGCAATAAATCAATCCTGTTAATACACTACTTCGGATACCAACTGGAGAAATCTCGGCCTATATCCGAGTCTAACTACTTCCGCTAGTTCGTGTTCAATTATATATTGTGAGTTTTATCCTGGGCATTTGAAAGCCGCTCAGAGCCGCACAAAACCGGTTCTTGCAACCAATTCGGTCTATGAAAGGTGATTCCGAAAAGAAAACTCACTAGAGACAATTGAGAATCTATGCTCGTGGAGCGAGAACGCTGAACTCGGAGACAGTTGTAAATTCAGTCACTTCGTCGTATGATCGTATTCATACAATCATTGTATCTCCGGCGGCTGGGGCATGGCCCCAAACCTTCAGCTCTCGCTTCGCTCGAGAGGTTCGAACGGACCCGGAAGCATCGATCTGGAAGATTTCGATAGTAACGAGAATCGGAGCCAAATAAAGAAGGTGACAGACCTAAGACTTCTTAGCTATTTTTTCTCTTATTACATAGGATGGTCTGGAGTGATGTTCCCCGGCTCTACGAGACACCGGCAAGGCCTAGTCGACGGAGGTAGTAATGGGTCGGCTAATAGCAAACTAATATCCGACGGGACTTAACGGCGCTAACGTAGTACACGGACCGATCATTCTATTAACGGATAATTTTACAGTCTTCCGTTGGAGCGAACCATAGACATAGTAAGCAGAAAGTGGATCTCTATAGGACCGGCCAATTATAGATTTGTTATTATTGAGGTATTATTGTAGTTTATGATATGACAGTTGTAACAGTCGACAATATATAACTAATTTCTGCTATTGCTTAATCGTGAATTCGATGTTCTCATCGCATATTCTCATCGCCGTTTATTCCGAACATTTGTTGAACGCTTAGGTAATCTAACACTACTGCAGAAGACAAGGCCTAGCATTATCACGACATTAATCTAGCTTTAGCTCATTATCACCCGACTGCCTGTTAGCAGACAGAGGCCCAGAAAACCGATGAGGCCTAAGAGGCAAGAGGCAGTGCTCTATTAGCCACAGATAATCCCAAGAGCCAGTGGCGGCAGCCTAGTGCCTTGCCAGCGTCAGCTAGTGTCTTCCGTTCCGATTTCCGGTATCTGGTGAGCTATGGTATCTCTGACACTCACTTCGCTGACCCTGCAGCGGGCAGGTCGGCGTCGGCAGTAGATGTATCGGGTAGCTCCTCTCCTGTTACCAAAGCAGCTGTTCATCTCTATTGCAGCAGCAGTCTAAATAGATCGCAGCCTCTAGTAGCCACTAGAACCAACCGCGGCAGTCATCGGCACCAGTCAGCCAATATTTTCGTTGTAAGCTTATATTTTTTTTGCCGCATGAACTAGTTATAGATAGGCCAGATAATGTAATATTAACTGCCTATAAATAATCATGTTACATGTATTCCAATAATTATATTTTTGATACGGAAACAAAATAATAAACTTGTCATATTGAGACTCGACCTTTTTGGCCTAGTCCAATGTTGTAATAAATTAGATATCAGAAGCTAGCATTTAATCCTTGATTGTAGTATCTAATATAACTATTAATGTTACTTTTTCTGTTATTAGTTGACTGATCTTAAATTGTTCGTTCTGCTTGGCTTGTAGGCTTAAGTCATGCTTGTCCCCTACCCTCCGGATATATTCCTTATTTGGCCATATGGCAATTAATTTAACACCCCCTTTCCTCGCACTAGCCATGACGCCGCCTCTGGTTGGGATCAGGACAGGCGTCTATGGGCATCATTAAGTACACGATCTAACGCCCACAATCTAGTCAGTCAGGCATTATCAAACTAAAACACCAACCTTGTTTCAGTTAGTACATGGAATGGATAATAAAGAAAACAAAACCACCTGTTCCTTCATACCTTATCGATCATAAGCAAAACAATCAAAACAGAATCTTACCTGCCTGCATCGCGCACTCCTTGCATCTTCCCCCCTTACCCCCCCTTTCTGCCTCCGGCGGGTGGGATGTTGTCCCAACCCCTCGTTCTGACCGTGCTCTGGGCAGCCCTCCAGCATAGTGAGATCGACAGGCCTGGGGCTTACACCCCACCCGCCAGAGGCTGGTAAGGAAGATGGGTCCACTCTTCCCCTCTATCTCCCAACAAAAATATCTGCCAATCATTTTTGCTTTAACCCCTTATTATTCCCCGATGCGTAAATCACATGAAGCATGCAAGAGCGGGTCAGCTCGCATCTTCAACTGTTAACCCTTGCTTAAAGATTATCCAAGTTTAAACTAAGGGTTTAGATCTTGGACTATCAATATGTACGGTGCTGTACAATCAAGTCGCTAATCACTCTAGAACTGCTACATTACTTCAGTCAATCCTTCATGTCTGTTTTGTGTATATCCTTTTTATTGTTACAAAACCTTCAGGCACTAAACAAACAAACGCTATACCTGATCTAGCTTATTCTCTTCGCAAGGAGAGACGCTTCATATTGGTTATAAGCGCCGATTGAGACTCTGAGAGTTTACGCGCTATATTAGCCCTCTTGGTTTTACATCACGTTGAACTTGATCTTCATCTAGCTTATTCTTTTCACGAAGAAAGAACCTTCCATGTATGATAACCACTTGAGAATGTCGCGCTATATTAACCCTTCCCTCTATTTCCCACTAGCCGTCGATCTTGTATAGCATAGACCGTGACCCACATGATTTTGCACGAACTAAGTTGTACTACTACAAGATCCACTAAAAAGTTAACTGTTAGAATCACCTTATTGAGATATAGATAACAGTACTAGCAAACCCAATATCTGAGCTAGTCCTGGGGTCATCCTTACCGGGTGGAGGGATTCACATTTCTTTGTACTGACTTGACACTAATTCCCTCTGGGAGCTTCACCTTAGTTTGATCAGTTCTTTCTTTGTGAAGTAAATTCCGGAGCCGATCGTAGGAAGAGTAAAGCCTCTGGGGCTGAGAGCTGCTGTCTCGGAGGACCCATTGGCCGCTTGGCTCAGCATTCTGTCAACGTTGATGCATTTTTAAACTAACAGCAGTGTGGTCTCAGTTGCAGCTGAAAGATCTAGCGTAGATAATCTTTGATCTGCTTGATCTCCTTCAATCGGGATCGATTGTACTCATGCCGCCTTGGTTGGCGCCGATCTAGCGCAGGTCTGTCAGTTGTGAAAAAACGCTAAAAGTTAATTCTATTAGCTTAATCAGTTGTACGCTAACATCAAGATAATAGAAACCCCCATGACCAATAACGATTGAGAGAAATTAGTTCAAAATCATCTGTCATCTGTCCGGTGCAACGGACTAGCCACAGCTCAGCAGACCTAAACCCAAGACCTTAATAATAGAACTAATATTAGACTAAAATTCTTGGGAGATCTTCCACCATACTAATTCGAAATGAGAACATATCATTTTCTACCAAGCATCGCTGGCTCTCATCCCTTGGCAGTCTGACACTATCGAAGGCAGCCTACCGGAGATAGAGAAATGTCAGTGTAATCGGTAGTTGGATCTCCGTGGCCCCGACCCTAGACCGATCCGTCTCTATATCTAAACTTTCGTCCTTAACCCAAAACAAATCGATCCTCAGGGATATTCGTATTATTCATAATGAGATAGTTATCACAATAACGGTTAAAAAAAGCAGTTGACTACCACTTCCATGTCTTTGGGTCACTAGAATCGAAGTTTCTCAATTATTCTCAATTAGGAAAAATTCTTGTTCGAATCGAGATAAAAACTGGAAATTGATTTACCTAATCTAAGGTAAAAGCCGTATGCACGCCGCGGGGGCGGGACAATAGAAGCCGCATGCAATGGATCGAACTTTGCCCGACCCCCTCCGACCAGATCCTAGGCCGTTTGTGCGGGCTATTGGAGCAAACAATGGAATCAGCTAACAGAATAAAGCCTTAAGCTATCAAACTGGATGACATCCTAAAGATGTGCTTAGCCAAATCCTAATCTCGTACATTTTTTGCGGAGTATATGAAGCTGAGTATAGGGATTTCGCCCCCCCTCCGGAGACGTCCCGGCCGACAGAAGACTCCTCACGGAAGCGGCTTCTCGCGGATGCTGCCCCGGATATACCCACATTACACTAAACTAATAATAATTGCTCTAACTGTAAATTCACCTTATTAATTGGCTAGGATATGAATCGCGTAACGCGTAGAAGCAATTAGTTCTAATGTGGACGGCTATGACGCAACGATCATCTTTGTGAATTGAACTATGCTTAGAATATATTAGTTTGTTTTAAAAGATCAAAATTTCCTTAGCGACATAGAAGAAGGATCTTTAGATGGTAACTCCGTCTGTGTGGCAGTATGTGCCCACTATTTTCACTTCTCAAACCCCCCACAGCTGCTCCAGAAGGACAACATCTTCGCCGGAGAAATATCCCGATTACACCCATCTACTATTTAAAGACCCAGCCTAATAAATCGAAATCTCCTTTCTGCGGCAATGCCGCCGATCTTCATGGCTTGCTTCACTCGAGGCTGGTTAAATGGCTACAGATTTTCGAGTTTAGAGAGTATAAGGAAGCTGAGGACTGGTCCTAGTCGCCGGAGCCGGATAAACCTTCGCTATCAAACTGTCAAATTTATGATTGGTAATGTTATTCTTGATCGTATGTAGGTTTCTGAAACATCTCGTACGGGTTTAAAGTTTGGTCTTAAACTTCTTAGTTGAAACGAAGCAGCAGAAGATCAACGGGTGCGACATTTATATCGCTCAGGGGCGGGAAAGAGCTAAAAGTGTAATAAAGCTAGAGTTGCGGATATGTTTTATGGTCCACTAAATAAAAAGTTTATGAGCTTGGTACTACTGATATTAAGGTTAACTGTGAAAACTTTCCTTAGAGACTTTCTTACGCTACCCCCGCCTTCCCCACGTCGTTTTCCCCCCTCTCCCCTTTTTGGTACTAAGATAAAGTGGTCCTTACAGAACTGGTATCCACCGCCTTTAAAGTTGGACGGTACTTGTTGTTCAGAAACGCTCAAATTGGAAATAACTGTCTCTTGAGTATGGCTGGTAACTGCTTGGCTGGACGGTTGTGCCTTGTGCGTTAGTGGGTGGGGGACTACGGTTTCAACTGTTGGCTGATTATGTGTACTAGTCCGTTTGGTTAGAATGAATCGTTGGTTGCTTGGCTTGACTAACTTAACGAGATTAGGAAATGGTATGGTATGACCGGTCGTCCGAAGTGCTTCCAGGAACGGGGGTTCACCTTGGCGACCACTACAAATGTCTACCCCTGGCGGCGCTGTCACTGCCCTTTCTATAAGGTCTCCAGCGAAGTGAAAACTGGGAGTCCAGTCTACCTCCAGCTGCCAGAGGTGACTCTGTGCCAAGGCGGAGACAGATTACATAAACCTAGGAACCGGAAGCAATCAGCAATGCTCTGTTTCCAGCCATCCGGGACAAGCTGGGATTGGTTTCAAAAATAATTGATCCGCTCGACTAAGGAATGTTAAGCGTTGGAAGAAAGCACGGGAGGTATAGTCATTCTGCTACGGAACCGGTTGAAACGGATCGCAATAGTTCTGTGATGCTTGGCTGATAATGGCAGTGGAAGAGCTTTTTGGCTTTGACATATTATGACCACCGGGTAAAGTAATTTGTGATGAATCAGCTTCTTGGTAGCTTCTTTCTGTTTTGCCATCTTAGAATATACGGATTTAGGTACGAATTGGTTAAAGTCCTTTAAGTCGAAGCACTATCAGTGCATATAACATAACCGGTTCTAAGAAAGATAAAAACTTTAAATTGCATATTATGTACGCGTAACCGTTAACTGTTCAAAAGGTCTAGACTTTTCGATTTTACAGTTACTTCCCCTCTATTTAGGCCTCTTTTGTTTTTCTTCGTTTTTTTTGTTTTTGGTTAACACGCTTAATTAAATTGAAATTTCGATACCCCCCTTACCCCTCTTTATTTGTTGTACCCCTCCTCCATATTGACCACCACTTTCGCCGGAACGCTTGAACCGCTCGCTCTCCCATCATCATACCTGTTTTGACTGAGAGCGTTACGGTTAAGAGTAAGCGCTTTTCCCAAGTTTCGTTTCCTTGTTAGATAATTCGTATTGGAGATGACCGAATTTTATTGTATTGCCGATTATCCGATACTTTTCGATCCGGTTACCAGTTGTTAGTTCTTGGCCAGTTCATCTATCGCTATCTCCGACTAAATGTTTAGCAGGCTGGGCGGGAATTGGCTCTCTCTCTCTTGGCTTAGATTGTATACTTTATTTCATCTTGATTATTTTTGAGAAACTCAGCTAACCACATTGTTGTATATTGTTCAATAATGTCTACAGATGTTCTTAATACCTACCTACATTGACGGCATCATACCGTGCGTTAAAAGTTCACCCATTATAGGGTCAAAATTATGCGGCAAAATCGAAGAGAAACCCTGACCCTGTCTTGTTCTTACCTTTCGGGGGAGTTTCCGGCTTGTTTCTGCTCTAGCCTTGTTGAGAGGTTATAAAGCTTATTTCCTGTTCTCTACCTATAACAAATGATGTACCAGCCGGGGACTCCGTCCGCGCGGGCTCTCGTGGTCCGGTTGTTTTCCTTTCTTACCTCCATGACTATTATAATTTTTATATGTTAGCAACTTATGAAACTTATAAGTTACTCTAGGTTTAGCAGCTAACGCTTAAGTTGGCTGGTTTTAACTGCCTGTGCAGATGGTCCTGTAAGAATTAACTAAAGAGCCGTAATTTGTCTGTACCTTGATCCGAGATCATTATGATTATCATTGTTGTCTATGTAAGCTATAAGCGCCAGCGACTTGTATGTATGTTTAACCTCGTTTATTCATGTTTCATGTATAAAAATGCTATTGTTTTAACGAGTTTAAGATTCACTTGCAGAGTGCATTGCATCAACATATGATTATTTTGAAGAATTCAAAACGAAACTATATAGATCTTCATTGCATGTATGCATATGGATTACCCTTAAAAGACAATTCTTTGAAAAAACCGTTGCGAGATCTGCATAATAAATTTCCTCGAGCTTTTATCGATTCCTTATATGTATAACGGTTCCAACATTTAAGAAGTTCAATAAGGAATATTGATAGTTCTTTTTTTTCATTTCCAAATCGTTTCAACTCCGATATCGGTATCGGTAATAAAGAACTCCTCCTCTTTCTTATATCCCTCATTAAAGAATTTGGATGAAATTAGTATAGTACCGGCTTAAAGGAATGCGATCTACCAATAATTTGTTCAATCCGTTGCTTTTTCCCTCCTCGAGCTTTTTCTTCTCAAGCCTCCCCCCTTCCCTTAACTCTCCGAATCCGGAAGTCTATTTATGATGTATGGTACATGGTTGGTTTATCAGATATACACACGGCGTATCTAACCAAGATAGTAACAGGCGGACGAGGGCAAACCTACCGCAATTACAACCAGAAGCAACTGTTATAGTACCTAGCTTTCAAAGATCTCTTTAATTCCTTCCTGATATCATCAGCTATTTCTGGTAATTGTCCAACGGACTGGAAAATATTGCTTGCCATTAAGAAAACGGCACTGCATCCTCATATATGTATCCATAGTAAACTGGAGAACTATAGCCTTTTAATGGGCACAGTCTAAGGAGGGATTTATTTACCATCGTTCCAACAACATTCACCGAAACAAGGTCTCACCTTGATGAAAAGGGGAAAGGGAGAAAAGAATGATAGAACATTCGCTGAAACATTTGTCGAAATAGTTGTCGCGTATTCCTTGTCTGAGGCGTGCGTCGGACCCCCATTCTTCAACATGTTTGAAATTCGGCATTAATTGCCGCGGGCCTCAGGCACGTCAGGACCCTGATACCCCATGACGCATAGTGTTCTTCCAACCTCTAAATATACAGTAAAGACAAAGCTTGGTGAAGGGGCCCGCCAGCTGCCGGATACAGAAAGTACCGCAGATTCCATTTTCTTGCTGCGATCACAATATGTCGTTAGACTTCTGAGGGCATAGCCCTTTTTGTTATAGATTCGTAATGCCCGTCAAACGCACTTCAAGAACGAATCGGAGAACCAAAGGCCCCGATGCAACCAGAGAACGCGGTGTGAGACTACCCTGACTTCTGTGCAAAACTCCATAGCTCTCACCACGCCCAGGGATCTCTCTAAGCGGTAGTGAGAGAGCCCGAGGGCAGTATTCAGAGGGGATTGGGACCGCGTCCAGCCACCGGAAGCAACAGCCTCTTCCCAATCACCGTAAGCCATAAGGGAAACTGGTTAACCTTCTTTTTGTCCTTGGCCGCCTTGTTTTTTGTTCAGATACCGGGTCTTCGCTCTGCTCAATATTTGTTGAATCTGGAAGCTGGAATCCGCTCGAGTCATTTTATGACAACCTCAACTTTACCAAGAAGCCGAGGTCTGGGAGGTCCAATTTGTTTGTCCTTCAATCATATTGCTGATATGTAGAATCCAATTTGTTTGTCCTATTAATCCTATTGGCTACGCAATATTCAGGGAATTGTGGGTATAATCTCTCGGAAGGCAGGACCCACGCCCCATTCCAGCCCAGAATCCTAGAATAGTATTTGTTACAGGTAGTAGTAATACTGTCCAAGGAAAGCGCCGCTGACAGATGAAAGGCTAGAGACTTAATCGTTCTGACGTACCAAGTACTTGATCTCGTATCCGTCGCGGCTCTAATCCCATTTTCTCGCTTTATCAACTTCATCAAGGATGGTTGACCTTTCTGTTAGCTTGATTACAATATACTATTGAACAGATTGGGTCTGATGCCTAAATCGTGCCTATTAGCGTCTCTTACAATCCGTATTAGAAAAGCAAAAGAGCTTTGTCTGCCTTCGACAGGTATCACCATCTCTCTCGCCCTCGCCCAGAATCTTTGGATGCGCTTGATTGTTTTTACTCAAGACTCCATTCGCTCGAGGACTTTGGATTTCTTAATTGCCAGACCGCCGATACTGCTACCGTCAATGATGCAGCTGCATTGCAGCCAAGGCCATCACTAACGTCACTACCAATGGTACTGCAATAGTACTCCATCAATGCTAATTAACATTGATGTATGCTTGCGGCATCAAGACCCGCGGCCGCGGTTGTAAAGCATACTCCGACAATCCAGAGTGCCAGAATCTAGAACCGTAATGATCACACGTTGATTCGACATTATGCATGGGAAAGTGGATCTAGATTTCGGAGCGTATGTATAGCTCATAATAGCTATGGAGTCTGGGATTATCCTCCGATGAGGGACGGACAATATCATATTTCCGACCCTGTCAATCACAAAGAACAACCGAAAGAACAGCCGCTGCAGGCAAACGTGCAGAGAAATACATGACCGATGCCGTCAAATGTACTGTGACCCATAGGAAACTACTGAAGCTGCTACTGTATGGGTAATATTACTGTCCTGATCAAATTGTATAACAGATCTGAGTGGTTTATGATTCGCCGTAAAACGCATAAATATGCTATAGTTAAAGCTAATTATCAGATGATGTATTGCAGGAACTCAGGCAATTCTATACCTCTATAGTTATAAGTGGAAGATGTTCTTATGTGCGTTGATAATAGAACAAAGAGCAGGAGATCTTTCTGGGGAAAAAATAAAGCAAACCCGGAGGGATGATCCTCAGCATTGTTAGAGAGGTATACAAGGTCTTCGTTATTGCTGGATGCTCCTAGCTGTCCTCGGTTTCGAGGACAGGTGGACTTTATAATAACAATAAGACACAATACCAACTACGGACGACTCCAATTCCATATGAATCACATTTCGGAAAATTGTTTTTCCTTGGAAACAATGGAAAGAAGCGCATCGTTTCGGATCAGTCGCAATTAACCAGAGACTTTAGAGCATGCTAGGAAGGGGGCCTGAGCGTCGGTGGGGCAGGAGGTCTATTTCTCAGGGGGGATATCGGATTTCCGATGTTTGTTTTTGTCTCGGAACAGATTAGTCATAGATTACCAATCGATATCGACACGTAGCTGCGGCTGAATATAAACAAGAAACTGCGACAGTGGTTATCTACAGAGAACTAAGAATAGTGTCTGGATCTGATTTGACTGGCGAGACTAATTGTCGGGTATACCGACGGATTATAGTTACAGAGTCTAGCCGCGGAGCTTTAATACTGAGTATAGAGCCGTCTGGACAGTATCTCTCTTGTACAAAAGATCTCGACGATCTTTCTGATCCGTCGTCATAATGATGGTCCAATCTCAGCTGAACTTATATCTTTGTCAAATAGAATGATGTTATTAGTATAAGAGTACTATTAAGTGATAGATGTGAGGACAATACTATTGCATCAACTGCTAAAAGAAGAGATAATAGAATACATTTCCGGCTAATTTATAGACAACTGTCCAAGAGATAAAGAACAGGACAAAAATGGCATCGGCCACCGCTCGAGGACTAAGTTATAGATAGCTCTTGTCTCCACTGTAGTACCTAATTCAGATTAGGAAACAAAACCTAAACCCTAATCGCACGAAATCAGGGTCCAGACTCGGCATTCCGGTCTGCGCTAAGTTCCATGCAACGAAACTTACGCCGGCAGGAGAGTAGCTCTTGCTTTTGCCGCGAATTCACAGCAGAATTCTTTTTGCCTCGAGCCTGCGACGGGAGTCTAACTCTGAGTCTGTCGTGCAGCCGATTGCTGTCTTCCCACTGCACATGTGGCATGGGTATACCCGGCCGTGCTGGAGGACTGGAATTTGGCGTGATAAGAATGGTAAACCGCGTTAGTGCCACAGAGGAACCGGCAATTCTTGAGCTAGTGGGTGTTTGGGGCATTGCTTGGCTCTGTCGGAGTAAAAGCCGCACAATGCCTTGTCTATGCGTGAAACTGAAGATGGCAGAGGATTTGACGATGATTTTGATTTAAGCTACATTTTGTTAGTTACTTATCGGGTTAAGTAACAAAAAATGTAGCTACTAATAGATCTAACGGATGTCATCTAAATATGCTTTTAACGGAAACGGTTTTCTTCAACGCAGAAACAGGCCCAGAGAAGTAATACACTTGTGATTTTTTGTAACCAACGCCCTCTGAAGAAAGGATTGATAAGTGGATTGGAGCATGGAATATATCTATTCTTGACTTATATTGACTTATTTTTGGATATATTCTTTACAAGACACTTGTTGTACTTCCGACGTCCACATCCCTGGTTGATAATCTGTTGAGTTATTTGTCCGTCTCGCCCCCTTAATTGCATCCGAGACTGATGCATAACGATGCATAGCCCCAGACCCTGAGAGGCAGCGGCAGTTCCGTAATTTCCTCTGGCTATTCGCCACATATTTCTAGCACTTTCATCGTTTAACAAATGAATTCCATCTGATCAATTTATATTATAATAATACAAGTACGTGATAATTCGCCTACCTTCTTTTCCAAGATCTCCCTCTCCCCTTTCACCCCTCCCTTGTAATTGGCGATAACTAATGGCCTCCTACCGGAGTCAACCAGGGGAAAAACACTTGTTAGATATTCTATTAAAGGACTATGACGTACTTTATAAATAATATTTTATGTGATGTGATTCCTAAAAGAGATTCAAATTCCTTAACCTCGTTTTGCCTGAAATAGTCGGAGGTGCGAGATGAGCGCGAACAAAGTTATCAATCAACTAACAAAGTTAGTTCTGTTCTATTAAGCCTACATGAGCCACACACACAAACAAGTGACGGACGGACGTTTCGGAGGCTAACGGGGTTAAAACGTTAATATTTTTTTTTCTCACTACTCCTGCCCTCTCCTGTCCAGCCCAGCCCTGCCTTGTAGCTAACTTCGTACTTTTTTCTTGTCCTTCGTCAACTTCGGTAAACTCTGTTTCTTTTTTGTACCTTTTTTAAGGAATTTTTTTTCTTGTTCTTGTTTCTTGTTCTTTTAATCGTTGGATGGACTATTATTATATCCGACTATTATTATAATCGAATTTATTAAGAGTATTGTGTATTATTTTCATTCCATCGCCATCTGTTTTGCATTCGTCGGTTGACCGATATATATATAATATCAGGCGATATAATAAACGTTACGGTTTAAAGGAAATACCATTATCAACTTGATTCATTATACAGATCGTTATCAAGTTGGTTTGTAAAAGTTCAAGTTAGTTCATAAAGATTTATCTTATTGATTCATAAGTTGGTTGATTCATAAATATAGATTTGGAGGAACATACCCCTAGCCATAATTTCATAACAACGAAGGCGACTGGATAGAAGGACTCTTTATTTTGGGTGTAAATAAGTGTTGACTATATTGTGATAGTGTAGATTCATCACATACCGCCTTCGCCCCCCTAATTTTTTCTCTACGAAGTTTTATTTTCTTAATCTGGTTGATTTCTCTATAGATCTTGATTGAATTTAATATCTTCTTAATCTGATTATTAAATCAGGTTCTATACTCTCTTGATTTTAATATCAAGTTTTATAATTCGCCTGTGTCTCTTCATTCGTTTTGGTCAATGTCAAAGACTTTTAAAACTCTCCAGGCTTGGTTCTTGGCCGATGCTCCACCTGGTAATAATTTACCTAGATTAGAAACTTCATGGGATCCAAGATTGTCTTTTCAGAAATTTCGAAATCATAAATGGAAAAGAGGCGATATCCAATATCTTCCGATGGCAGTTCTTTTATTATTTTCTTTTATAGTAATTGAAGACCCTCCAATTCTTTTCAGAATCTCTATAGCTATGTTATTATTTTTAGCTATTGTTATTCCTATTACTTCACAATTTTGGTTACCATTTATGCCTATTGGTACTTGGTTAATTCTCTTTTATTCCGCTAGATTTATTCCTCCCGAATGGAGACCATCGATTTGTGTTAGAGTTTTGCCTGCTTTAGAAACTATTTTATATGGTGGGAATCTCAGCGAAGTTTTATCTTCTTCCACTAATGCCATACTTGATGTTTTAGCTTGGCTTCCTTATGGCTTAATTCATTTTGGTGCTCCATTTGTTGTTTCACTAATTTGTTTTTTGTTTGGTCCTCCTTCATTTTTGCCAGTATGGGCTTTTGCTTTTGGTTGGATGAATGGTGTTGGAGTATTGATTCAAATCTTATTTCCTACTGCTCCTCCGTGGTACCAAATTGATCATGGTTTAGATCCTGCAAATTATTCCATGCATGGTTCTCCTGGTGGTTTAGCTAGAATTGATCAGTTATTAGGTCTAAATCTTTACAGTGGTACTTTTGGCGCTTCTCCTGTAGTATTTGGTGCTTTCCCATCATTACATTCTGGTTGTGCCACAATGGAAGTTTTATTTTTATCTCATTTATTTCCAAGGTTAACTCCTTTATTTTTCGCTTATGAAGTATGGATTTGGTGGTCAACCATGTATTTAACTCATCATTATTTTATTGATCTTATTGGTGGTGCTGCTTTATCATTTACAGTATTTTATGCTTGTAAAATGACTTGTCTACCTAGGATTCAAACCGACAAAATAGCTAGATGGTCTTACGATTATGTTGAAACTGGAATTGCGAGATTACCAATAAAATTAAGAAAATCTATTGATGATGGTGAATTTATTGAATTACCTCCTTTAGATACAATTCGTGCTGCTGCTGTTGATACTTATGATTTGCCAGTGGTATCATCTCCTATTCCACATAGGCCGACTTCCAGTAATGGTAGTATAAATTTTAATTATGCCGGTGATAACGGTAATATCAAAGAGAGTCAGGGAAATGGTAGTGGTCGTCCAGTTCCTGAACATTTTCGCAATCACCATCATAAAACAAGTAGTTATCACTTTTTTGAGGCTGGTGATTTAAGAGCTACATCTGCTTCATCTCCCGTGTCTTCGATAAGGTTTGATTATGGTGACATTCCTACTGCTGTTAATTCTTCTGGTCCAAGTAGTGCCAGCATAAGTACTAGTGGCAGTAGTACTATAGTTCATAATGGCAGATCAGCTACACCATCACCAAAAAATGAAGACCATATTTTATCTAATTTTTTTTCTGCAAGATCTCTTTCCCCGATTCATAGAGATTAAACAATTAACGGGTGATATCAACGACGACAAACAATAACAAACGACCCTTTTTAATAAATGCATTTTTACAACTTCTGTTGCACAGGGAAAGAAAGATCAACAGTTTGGAATTCTCTGTTATTCATGGGTTGTATTATATATATATACCACTACCACACCATCCAGTAATATCGCATGTACTAACTTCTACATATGGTGTCACATTTCGCATATCAATTTTGTTTTTTGAATTGATTTTAATAGTATTCTTAATGTCTAATATATATCATTGTACCAAATTATCCTGACTCGCCTTATAAGGTCATAGCCTGTCTCTGACGGCACTACACCCCATAGTAACCTTCACTGCGTTTAATCGCTTCGCTGGAAATGTATTCTTAATATCTAGTCCATACTATGATTATACCAACTAACTACGAATGATTTTGCAATATCCGCTTGTATGCTGAAACCTGGAAGGCAAAACTTTACGCTTCAAACAAGCGAACCGCCACCAAGGTGACAATGATTCAGACCTCATATCCTCGATGAAACGGAGGTCCTTTTAGCTTACTTTAATCAATAGATTTCCCGGCTATGGTGCTGAGAGCTCAATGAAGATGCATGTATATGTTGCGACCTTTAGTTACGGCAATTGGCACGATATCCCAGATCTGGTTCTTCACTTCGATCAATTGGACTGACTTCTGCTTGTTCTGGTCAGTCCCTATCCGGCGAAAGATCTCCGGCTAGTGAATTATTCTAACCACATCGTCATCTCCTCCTTGAAACACAGCGTCGACGTCAATCGCCATGTAGCCGAACACTTAATATACAGGAGATGCAATAGAGAATTCGGTGGAGAGTAGAAGTGTCATATTAATCATGCTTTCAAGGATTCGTATCTGCAACTACTCTATCAATGGCCTGTTCAAGATCCGGGTATGCTTCTTTTATCTGCGAAGCTAGAATATCTCTGAAATCCTGTCTGTTAACAAAAACTCATTCAAGGCTATTAAGAACCTTCAGTGGTCAGGGCGAATCTGAACAACCGAGGGTCTGAAAAGTGACTCTACAGCAGCTCAAGAGCCACCGGCTGCCGGAGCCTAGTACATACCCTCATAGCAATCATTTTTCCATTGACATACTGGTTCTGTTTGGCCAAGAGTTCAACAAACTCTCGAGTATATACATCAGGGTTTCGACCATTTTCAATATATCTATAAATTAAGTCAGTAAGAGTTGTAGCCCGATTCTTATCAGCAATTCTAGAGCATAACCGGAATTAGAGTGGGAAGGAGACAATATCACCAGTCTGCTTTTGAATGGAAGATATACTTACTCAATTACATCCAATGGTATTCGATGAGGAAGTTCATATGATGAAGCATTCAATTCATCCATCTGTTTAACAAGGAAATTCATCTGTTCAACTAATCCATCTTTTGCTTCTGGAGTAGCTTGGAAGTCATGGACCATAATCCCCAGTTCAATTTGAGTCTGGATGATTTTCTGGAGTTGATTTCTCACCGAAGCGAGAGAATCACTTCCATTTGTAGTCATAGAGAAAGACAACTATACTTGAACAGAGACTAAAGGAAAGTTGAAACCAGATCACAGCGGAGCAGAGGTGGTGAAGTTGAAGAAGCAGAGGAGTTAAAAAAGCCACACAAACCGCTTCATAAGACAGATCCAGAATCTTACCGCCGCATAAGCCGCATTATCTACTTTTAACTGCTATGGTTAAGAACGTTATAGATCTTACAAAACGGAGTGAAAAATATATATACGTTGAGCGTAGTTAGTATCTCAGCAATTAGTGTCTAATTGACTTAGTATGTGACGGACTTTAAAATTCTAACTGAAATGGTAGTTTAGGTTTTGACGTAAACATATGTACTGATGTGGATATGGGATCCTTCATATCGTACTCAGTTCACTGGGACCGCAGTACAACAATTGAAGACAGACCATCCATCCACTAGTGAATCTCCAGAGCTTGGATTGGGATCCGGAACAGCAATCCAGCCTGAACCGTGCGTACGCTTTTATTTACGTACGGCAAGTTATACCTCAGACAAAATATATAGGCTGTTAAATTAGATAGATCAGATTAGATTGATAACAGGTTAAAGTTTTATTACATGTAGTTAGTTTTGTTTCAGTGTATATACTCGCTAAACTGTGTTGCGCATTCTGCATCTGTTAGTTCGCCTGTTCCTCTCTTCTTCAAGGTCCTCCTTAGCCGCCTCCCCCTTGTTCCCCCCAAACCCCCCAACCCTGTCCCCCCATTCCCATGCCGTCAATACCAATCCCTTTCTCACAATCTTAGAACGTACCAGTCCCGAATTGGCTCAAGATAAGATAGAAATGAAATAAACTGGAGAAAAAAATGCTTAACCTGTTATAACTAGGCTACAAGGCTCATGAGGCTCATGCGGCTCTGAAAAATTAATTTTTTGGTTTTGTTTTGCGGCTCGGGCGGCACTCGGATTGTAGATCAAACACACACACATACGTCGGCTTTCGAAGGCAAAAATATCTTTTCTGATCTTCCATTGCTGTAATCACAATCATCGTTTCCTCCGTTGCCTCCGGTTGCTTGTACGGTCCCAATGAATTTGATCCGAGATATAGCGAGTGATACCTCTAGCAAATTTGGTACGGTATTAATAAACACTAAACCCCAGAGCGAGATCATAATCCGTAGAATCTGGGAGCATGGTCCTTGGCGCGGCGATATATAGGAGTGTGGCTTGTGCGGCTTAATTGGCTTTCTACGTACACTGTACAGTGTCCTCTACTGAGCAAATTACAGGGGTCTTGTGGCTTGTTCACTAGGCGCTGTGGTGCAGAGATGGGACTTAGAACTTTGATGATACGTTTATTTAAACAAACAGCTGCAATTGATACTCATAGACAAGTGTTAATCTCTTTATTGACTTGGACGGAGGCATGGACGAGCTCTGGCAATTTTTGGGATAGTTTGTGTACCTTCAACATTACTGTACATGGACGCTTAAACGCGCTAAAACAGGGTTTCGCTATCTAATCAAGCGCCAAAATTTCGTTATCTACTGAAATTTTCACCGTGTAGAGAAGCTGTTAGCCTAATGCATGCAGACCGAAATTTAGAAGGGGGTCACAAGTCAACTTCATCAATTAACTATCTTTCATCCCACCCACTATCATCATCAACTTTTTTTTTAATCGAGGAAGAATCTTTTTTGAAAAACCTTGAAAATTTCATAAAACTTCATTGAGAGATTTATTTTATGTTGTTATTATTTTGAATTCAAGAAATATTATTTTAAAAGAAAAATCAGATATTGGAAAGACTCTTTTTTAGAAATCAGATATTGGAAAGACTTATTTTTTAGAAGCGAGGTCTCTTTTAAGTCCCTAAGTTCCTCCTCTTTCGCATCTTCGCTTCTTTCGCTATTCTTTTTGCTTTCCTTGCATTTATTGAAATTCCGGTAAGTGTATTTTTTGACATAGTCGTGGTCCTTGCTTATTATTGGTCGCAAACAAATCATTTTGTGGATGACTGACTGAGATATACACTTTGGTACTCTCAATATATTTACGACTTTACAGTTCGTAATCAGGCCCGTTTTCTCCCTAGATTCGTTTATTTCCCGGTTCGGTTTCCGTAATTTGGGGTGTTGAAAGTATCACAAGTCGATGCATGTACCCCCACTCAGAGATCAACTGATTCGAAATATTAATATAAGATATATATCGTGAGGATCTCGAGCTTCGAGCTTAAGGGGTAGCCTCACAACTGCTGGAATGAATGTTTTTTTCTGATACTAACTTTTCCTTAAAGCTCCTACCTTTCATGATAATTGTATACCCATGGCAGAGGAGGACGCGGTTATAGAGGTCAATACCCGCCGAGTGGTATGGCATCAAAGGCCCCTCCTTTACCTCTCAGATGACAATATTAATGCCATGTCTGGTGCTATTGCGGGTGTAACTGCCGGTATTGCCGTATGTCCCTTAGATGTTGCAAAAACAAGATTGCAGGCTCAGGGTGGTTTTTCTGCAATTATGCGTACCAAAGATCCAACTTTAAGAGCGTTAACAAAATATTCCGGTTTAATAGGTACTCTCAGTACAATCTTTAAAGATGAAGGTGTTCGTGGTCTTTATAGAGGATTGACTCCAATAATTATTGGTTATATTCCAACTTGGACTATTTATTTCATGTTATATGAGAAAACTAAAAGAAACGTTTCTCCTTATTTACATGATTATCCTACTTTAATCCATATATGTTCAGCCGTTACTGGTGGAGCGTCTTCTACTTTAGTAACAAATCCAATATGGGTAGTTAAAACTAGATTGATGTCTCAAAATCAATCTAGTTCATGGCATTATAAATCTACGTGGGATGCCGTTTCGACAATGTATAAATCTGAAGGATTATCGGTATTTTATTCAGGTTTAGGTCCTGCTTTACTTGGTCTTTGTCATGTTGCTATCCAATTCCCTCTTTATGAAAGGTTTAAAAAGATATTCACTACTCACCAGAATCCAATCACAGCATTAACATCATCAAATTATTCTTCTTCTAGCATTCCCACGTCCTCTTCTACAGCCAGTATGATTGAGGATGCCAGAACAGTCTTAAATGACAGCATGGGTATATTACTGTCTTCTTCATTATCCAAAGTAATTGCTTCTACTTTGACATACCCTCATGAAGTTATTCGCACTAGAAATCAAATTCAAAATTATAAGGCTGGTGGTGTCCCTGAACGTAATATCAAATATCATGGTATCGTTCACACTGCCAAAACAATATTTGCCGAGGAAGGATGGAGAGCATTTTATGCTGGCTTAGGAACAAATATGTTTCGAGCTGTTCCATCCAGCGCTGTGACTTTATTAACTTATGAAATCGTCTCTGGATACCTGCGAAGGTCGAGAGATCATCCGCATACACTTGTAGACTGATGACGTAACAAAGCGAACGAAAATATAACGTAATAACGACTTGCATTTTTCTAAATATAAATACAAATTATCTTCTTTTCCCCCTTCTCAGTCAACCCAATTTAACTTTGGCAGCTCGGCCGTAGCCAGACCCATGGATCGTTTGCCCCGAAGTTCTATTCGTTGCGCCTCGTTCTACTTTAAGAGACTAGGACATGATCCCTGTTCACTGGAGGTTAACTAACGATCTATACGAAGCTAAAAAGTAATTTAAATTAAAAAGAAAATGATTACAGCACCTCCTATTCACACGTAGTCTCCCACCGTATTACTGATGAAGGCTCTACTAGGTTTGAATATGATTGATCGGACGGGAAATCTTATTTTACTAGTGATATGGCCGTAACCGGAAGTAAAATCTTTCGCCTTACCATAAGCTACCAACCAGACCAGATCAAGTGATGTGTATTCATTAAAAGGAGGATCGAAGGAAAGAGAGACGATTACAATAACTTAAGGCGAAACTGCCATAAGAGAATACAATAACAACTGCCCCCAGCCTAGAGTGTGCTAGGTAACAGTGAACTAAAGAACTATTTATTAGAAGGGTTTTCATATTAGAAATACTGTTTTCCCTTCGAGGGCAAGCTATTGTGTTATAGGGTATTATATGAGGATTTATATTTGTATGTTATAATGTAATAGACTTTGAAGATCAAAAAAAAAATGATGTGTCCTATCATCTGCCGCCGACTCAGAGACCTCAGCAGGTAACTGGAGTTAGTCTTGTCGTTGTGCTTCCGGACCGTGGCGCTCGGAACTCGACATCTGTCCCGAGATCTGCCCTGAGATGCAAGTGTCAAAGCTAGAGTGGATCTACGACAGGAGCGTTTACATTATAATAATCAGAATTCAAGCAGTATATATTTATTTAACTTAATAAAAATCGCACAAAATAAGATGACTTCGATAGTTTAAGTCTATACTGATCCAAAGTACCAGGGCCACAAGAAGCACTACCCAAACCATACACTGCAAAATCTACTCTGAAGTTATTCCGCTTCATTTTTGAATCAAGTTCATAAGGATGACCAGCTTTCTCAAGTTGAAAAGGATTCCAAGGCTGGACACTGAAATTTATCAAATCAGAATCCACCGACGATAAAGCAATAGCCGAAAACGAAGAAGTAGAGTGCTTCTTACTTGGCCAGAGGATACTTAAACCAGAAGCTTTCTCCTCAATACTGGATGAAGATGACGATGCCAGCTCTACCCAACGAACATCCGATCGATTACCATTATCTTGAGGAACTTCGTATTTTTCAAAAAGTTCGTCTCGATCTGCTTCATGAACACCGAGTTTACCCAGTCTGGAGTCAGGATATGTTTCAACATCTAATCCTGCCCATCTTACTTTATCCAAGGAATCATCAAGGACGAAATCCAAACCAATACGAGGAACTGTAGGAGGATAGGGACCCTTGGGGTTCAAGTCAACTTTTGTCTCAATTTCGATGGAAGTCATGTCCTTCCCATGATAAATGAGATAGGAGACGGTTGCCTCGATACCCCATTGGACAACAGCTGGAGCAATCCAACTATTAACAGTGACTCTGACAGCACTACCACGCTCTGTTGTGGTTGATTTTTCAACTTTTACAGAATCAATAGATTCATGCAAGTGTTGAACATGGTATCTTTTCCACTCATACGCAGCATCACCTAAGTCGTTGTCAGTAGGAGCTCTCCAGAATCCAAGAGTTGGACCGTCGATAACCTGACGTTTACCATTGACAGATATTCCTGTCAGCTTGCCGGTAGATTTAGTCACGGTGATTCGAGAGATATCAGATGTGATAATAAATGAAGACGTAGTTTCCTGTAAAGTAAAAGAAGAAGAAGATCCGCTGATATCAAGCAATGAAGTAGTAGTAGTAACCACATCAGACAATAAGCCTGTACCAACTACTTTATACTGTCCAAAGCCAATCTCATGGTCGACTTCAGCCCATAATTGTTGCCGTGCAAGGCGCAGTGAGGCAGTGATAATGACCTCATTACTCTGAGAATAGGAATTCTTCGTATCCAGAATTATATTAAAATTTCCTGTTTCACCTGGAAGAATAGAATCATCGATTAGTAGTTTTTCCTCATGGACAATAGTCAATGGACCTGGATTAGTTGGAACTAATTCAGCTTTAATTTGAATATAAAAATCCTTACCACTCAATAATAAATAGTCATGTAAGTTCTTCAAAGTAATAATAAAATCTTTCGAAGAAGTTTCTGAAAAGGTGATCTTCACAGGCTGAATTACATACTTGTACTGGTACAAGCCAGGAGTGGGTAAATGTTCCGAGTTGCAAATACCATCCATTACAAAAGTTGAATCATGAACTGGTTCATCAAAATCCCCACCATAAGCATAAAAAAAGTCGTCGCCAGAAGAAGGATTTTTAACACCAGGAACCGGTTTACGCAGCCCATGGTTCGCCCATTCCCAGATAAATCCACCTTGAAGTCGAGGATATTTATAAAATAACTCTTGATAATCTTTCAGACCTCCAGGACCGTTTCCCATTGCATGACCATACTCACAGAGAATGAAAGGTTTGCCCTCTTTTTGACCCTCCTCTTCCACATACCAATGCGGAGAGTACATACGACTATAAACATCCACTACGTGAGCCTGATTGTCAGCATTATCGGCTTCATAGTGGACAGGATGAGGAAAGTTGGCCTTGAGCCAATTATACATTTCAACATGGTTGGCACCAAAAAAAGCTTCATTCCCTAGTGACCACAGAATAACTGCCGGATGGTTTTTATCACGGTGAGCAAGTTGTTGGGCTCTATCTAAATAAGCTTCCTTCCATAAAGGATTGTCAGAGGTAAAATCCTTAGAATCACGATAGAAATTTGGGCTTGTTCGCGGCAACTGTCCGTTACCTGGATCAATTGGCTTCAAATTAGGATCAGGAAGTGCCCCCGAACTACCAAAACCATGACACTCTAAATCCGCTTCGGCGATTACATAAAATCCCAAAATATCGGCCCAATTCAATAAAGATGGATGCGATGGATAGTGAGAACATCTAATTGCATTAATATTATGCTTTTTCATAAGAAGCAGATCGTGCTTAACATCTTCTTCAGTGATAGCCCTTCCACGGAGAGGATTATCGTCGTGACGATTCATACCGCGGAATAAGACCGCAACTCCATTGACTAGTATCTGACCATTTTTGACTTCAGTGGTACGAACACCAAGATGGGTTGCAATCGAGTGTAGAACACGGCCAGATCCAGTGCTATCGACTCCATTAGTTAACAACATAGTAATTTCAACCTTATAAAGGTATGGTGTTTCAGCAGTCCACAGATTGGGTTTTTCAATATTCAGACGAAATGGTACACTAGTACTGCCAGCGGCTGTAGAAGAACCCGAAGATATAACTGGTTCTTCATGCGATGCGACGGTGACACCATTATCATCAGTGACTTTAACTTTAACAACAGTTTGATTTGCACTGAAAACGGATGTGGTTAAAGTAAGAGTAGCAGTATCGCCAATATCAGTTGTATCGAAACGAAAATCTTCAATATGGCCCTGACTATCATAACTAATAATATTAACATCTCTAAAGATGCCAGACAACCACCATTGATCCTGATCTTCAATATAGGATCCATCAGACCATTGAACTACCACAACGACAAGCCGATTCTCTCCTCCTTTTTGTTGGGTTAATTTAGTGACATCAAATTCCGATGGATTACGGCTTCCCTGAGCATAACCAACAAATGACCCATTAAGAAATACATAATAAGCACTATCCACACCATCAAATCGTAGTCGGTATTGTCTGTTTCCAGAATCATATGGTTTGTCTATTTTAAAGTTGAGTTTATATACCCCAGTAGGGTTTTGCGAGGGCACGTAAGGTGGATTAACAGGAAAAGGATAGTCGATATTAGTATATTGAGGGCTATCAAATCCTTGTAATTGCCAATGACTCGGGACTGGGATAGTTGCCCAGGAAGGTGAATCACTAATATCATCTGAATGAATCAAATCAACAGTTTCCAACGCAGATAACAAACTATCATGAAATTTGAAATCCCATACTCCATTTAATGATTGTGAACTTTCTGGTATATAGTAACTTCTCGGAGGAAGCTTATTAACTTGAAAGACCTGAGGGTCCTCAATGTAGGTCTGTAACAATTGAGAAGAAGCCATTCTTACGAGACAGGGAACAAGTAAGTATCAAAGAGATGGCCAGAGAACAAGCGAGTGGATTATTCTAAAGATGAGAAGAAGGAGAGAAGAGGAGCTGTTCCGAGGGCTCTTTCTATATTTATTTATTTGACGGCGGGGGATTGTGGGGGGTTAGACGAACCCTAATATCAAATGTAAGTGCCCCTGCATAATTTATTTGGGGGCCTGACTTGTGGGGTGCGAGCGGGGACATGTGCGATGAATGTCTGGCTAGAGACATAGAGGCCAGCTTCAGTTTCTGAGCACGGAAGATAGGGCCAGCTTCAGTTTCTGACCTAGCCAAGCTCGGGTGAAACGAGCGTGAACACCAACGCTGATTACGATAATACATATACATATATATACAGATATAATCAATTGTTTCATTTTGATAAACGATAGTAAACTGCTGTAATATTTTCTCCACATACAATCATCTGGTCTACTTTAGCTTTTCTGGTTTTGCCGTTTTCATTTTTGAATTCAATACTACGACCATTGGCCAATTGAAGACCAATTTGGGAATTGGTCTTAGTATAGTTATTATCAAAATCTGGGATAGATTTCGGATGTGCAGTTATATTTCTCTTCCCATTTCCAAGCTGAGAGTATTCATTAGAACCCCATATTAATACATCATGGCCACCAGATTGACCCTGTTGATCATTATCAAGGATTACAGATGTATGAGTAGGGGAAACTGACCATGTACTAATATTAATCGGAATATTTTTATCAAGTTTTTCGGAATATTCAGTGAGATCACTGAAATATTTAATTTTTAGAGGACTGCTCTGAGAGTTAGCAAATGATCCAGTCCCCAATTGACCAGCAATACCATTACCCATAGAAAATGTTTCCGTGGCGGCTCCAGATATCGTTTCTGGCTTGTCAAGATCTTTAACAGTAAAATAAGATATAGATCCCCCAGCAGCAATTCCAGTAACTTTTTTATTGATTCCATCTCCAAGAATTAATTGAGTAGGAACAGCAACATTTGCAGTTCGATAGGAATACGAAATACCAAGTTGACCATAAAGATTATCGCCAAATCCAAAAACCTTTCCATCTTTCGTAAGCACCAATGAATGGTAAGCACCGGTGGCAATCTGACCGATAGAGTAATCCTCTAGAAGTTTAATTTGATGCAATTTCCCCGGTACTGG
Organism: Sugiyamaella paludigena; assembly: GCA_030579875.1. Taxonomy (NCBI): domain Eukaryota; kingdom Fungi; phylum Ascomycota; class Dipodascomycetes; order Dipodascales; family Trichomonascaceae; genus Sugiyamaella; species Sugiyamaella paludigena. The sequence continues at coordinate 66,085 of JAKTRU010000003.1, read as the reverse complement.
AGCGTCATCGAACTGAGACATTGAAGCAATGCCGTATTGACCCTTTGAAGTTGGTGGTCGCTGATATCCAGTAGAACCCGAAAATACCCTCCCTTTAGAGCTAAGAGCAAGAATATGGTCATTTCCTACCTCAATATCCTTGATATATTCTCTGAATGATAGTTGAGGTGATTGTATTTTGCTTATAATAGGTGACTCGGACTCATTATTCGATCTCCACAAACAACTTAAAAGAGCACACCAATGAGTATTTTTCTGGTGTTGATGCTGAGAAGTATAGTCGCCAATATTTTGTGCAGTCTTCCAAGAATAAATTATACCAGAGTTAGATAAAGCATAAACGCTATTTCCTGCAGATATTCGTATTTTGACAATATTCTTTCCACGAAGAATATTTTGTGGCTTGTCAACTGTTCCACTAGCCTCATCAGCGGCACTATTCCATTGAACAACATCACCATTTTCAAGAATTGCTACACCAATCTTTTCAGACAATGCCAAATCTCTTAAGATTTTACCGTCGAAGAAGGTTAATCTAGTTGGAGTTTTGACTACACCACTAGATAATAGTTCATCATTGGAAATAACATTCCATTTATTTGATCCCCAAGCAAACACACCGGGTCTTTGATGAAAGTCGGTTCCCACAGCAAATTTTTCCGATCTGAGTGATTTCAGATCCGACCCAGTTGAAATTGCTCCGACCGTTGAATTACTACTAGTATCAGAAAGGGTCTTGCCATGGCTTTTTGTTAATGCTGTGAAAGTTGTAGTAGCGACTACGGCTGCTAATGATACTTGTCTGAACATATTCCACGGATAATAATATCAGTACAATTGGTCCATATATACCGGAAACTGGACATTAAGTCCCCTGATAAAAAAAATAGTTGTAAGATGAAAAATCAAATGAGAGGTGAAGAAGGATTTGGATACGGGATGATCCATGTAACTGCGGCTGATATTTAAATACGCGGCTCATATAAAGCTGTGAATAAGCCGTAGATAATATTATACATGGAGAGTAAACCGATCCATATTACAATGCCCCAGACTGTCTCTGGCCGGTGAAGATAGATGCTAGACAGAAGTAGACTGTCCCATTCACATAATTTTGAGTTGTCGACACTGGTTTCACACCGAATGAACATCCACATCCACATGAACAGAAAATCAATCAATCACTCTGAGGAGGGTGAAATGTCCTCAGAATATCTCAGACGGTTAGGCTGCCGCCCAGATTCCATTTCTCTCGCTTTGCTCGATATCTCTCCCCCGTCTAGCTGCTAGTGATACTGATGTTCGAGCATAGTGAACCACGGAGCAAAGCCCAATCATCGGTTTGAACGAGGAGAGGTTTCCTTCGAACGGACCGGCGCCGGCCCGACTAGGAGTAACCACGTGACTTAAATGAGCCGCGCAGTTGTACCACTGAAATTGTTGGATCACGAACATTAAAGCGCGCGGTTATACTGGAGGTACTTTTCTTCTTGGATATGACAAGAAGGAGCTGATAGATCTTTAATATATAATAATGCTTGGATCAACAGGAGCTTTCAGAATTTTTTCATATTCTAATACTGCTGGTCTGCTTACAACGAGGAAATCAATACCAGTAGTTTGTAATAATGTAAGACAATTATCTAATGGCAATTTACGACTCAAACTTGGTCAATATCATTTTGATACCCGTAAATTTGCGCTGCAACTTGAACGACAAGGATTTACTCAGACACAATCGGAAGCAGTACTGAAAGCTTTAGCTTCTGTTCTCGATGATAGTGTTGAACATTTATCTGGGAGTTTAGTTTCTAAGGAAGAATTCTCTCGAAGAGTATATCAACAAAAAGTAGATTTCACAAAACTGAAATCTGAATTACAAACTTTGGATAAAACTGAAGTCACAAGAGTAACTAATGAACATGAAAGATTGACAACAGATCTAGAGAAATTAAGGCAGAAGTTTAAGGAACAAATTGCCAAGTCCCGCGCAAATGTGAGATTAGATTTAAATTTGGAGAAAGGAAGAATCAGAGAAGAATCGGCCATTCATGAATTAAAGATCAAGGAGACAGATACGCGGATTGACCAAGAATTGGCGAATTTCAAGACTCAGATCGAAGGGACAAAAGTGCAGGTCATGCAATGGTTAATTGGTGTTTGCACTGGTATATTTGCCGTTGTTCTGGCTTATATACGTCTTCTAGCATAAACTGGAAGGAGTCAGCGTTGCACTACTGTATGTTTCACTATGGCTCCTCCATTCACACGCTGACTTATTAAGTCGCCTTTGCATTATATTCTTTTTATTTATTTAAATTTCGAAGATGTTAGTATTTTAAAACTATCTGTATCATTATAGAACTCAGCATCATTCTTCTACTCAGATCCTGAGTCGTGCGTTGGCAATAGACTCCAATGCTCGATTCGCTCGAGGTTAATTGGAAAACATAAGAGTCGATTGTACTTTACGAATTTCTCATTCAGCGTATTTATAGGAGTATGCTGCAAACCTGGATCGAATGAAAACAAGTACTGGCAAGATCTGTTAAGTCTCGAGCGTAGGCCCAAATCATTGATTCTATTATTCTTATTATTGGTTATATATATATATATATGGTTGATGGAATCTAGAAAAACAATTCTTTCAAAAGACGAACAGTATCATCAGGATTTTTCACTGAATGACCTATGGTACGCTTATCTTCATAAATCTCATAGTCATTACCACCTTTATAAGTCTTATCACCGAAGAAATGAATTTCCTTGAAATTTTCATTTTCCAAGTGTTTTAAACAGAAAGTTTTATCCCAACCAGTTGGGAAAACATCAAAAGAGATCTGACCACCAATTGAATAAGTCAAGCCAAAATCAGGAAATTCAGCTTTTAAAGCATCGACAAAAGTGGATCTAATATTATGATGCTTATCATAAAGTTCAAATTCATTACGTTCAGCAATAGAAGCATTACGACCAATTGGAGAAATGTTAATCATACCATTACGGAATTCAATAAAAGTACCACGACGTTTAGGTAAATCGATTTCAGATAAATAACGTAAAACGAATTTAGCAAGCTTATTATATTTGTCTTCACCAAGCCAACCAATGAAGTTCTGACTAGCCAATTCTTGACCTAATTTATAGGCAGTAAGTCCATTTTCCGAAAATGCATAATCAAATTGATCAAGAACATCATCACCTAATTGTTCCTTCTGTTTAACTAAATCACTACCACCAACAAATCCAATTACAAATCGTTTGCGTAATTCTTCGAGAATTTGTTTAACTTCGGGAGTTACATCTTGACGAGCAAGGGTTAAAGTACCATCAACATCGAAAAGGAGAATAGTATCCCTAGCAGGACGTTCACTAAATGGAATCACTGTAGGAGTAGTCGACATGATGAAAAACAGACAACAAAAAGGCAATCACAAAATCAATAATATTTCTTATAGAAATATCTCTATCTTGCAAAATTTATTAACAGCTTGTCAAAAAGATGGAAGGTAAAACGTCAGAGGTCAAGTCACTAGCACGCGCGTCGGCCGCGTGGCATCTCGAGGATATTTCATTATACGGTTAGGGTTAGAGATCTGGGTGAAAAATGTCCTTTACAAGAATGTTGATGAACCGCTGGAGCTACTAACGTATTGATTCTGTTTTGGTGTATGAGTGAAGTTTGCCTCCCGAGAACTGGGGTGTGACCCAACCCCCTAGCTCTTACTTTGAGCGAGAAACGGGGGTACTCAGTTAGGCAAATGCCTGAGGCAGTTAGACGTGGTAGCAGTCGAGTACAGCTGTAAATAGAGATCAGACCGTCTTCGACCGAGGAATAGTTATAATAATAGACTAGTAGAAATAATAACTTATAATATCATTATTAATTATAAATCGTATTGAAACACATAGTATGCTGGCAGTTGAGGTTCAGAGGTTGTTATAAACAAATTACTGTGGCCACATCATACCTTTATTAGCATAGTAGTATAACCCTGTACTAATGACTCCGGAGCGCTGGCTTCACTTTGTGAACCTAGGTTGCCCTCTGCTCGCCAGCCATCTGCTTGCAAGAGCACTCTTAACTCCCATGATGCAGAGTCAGAGATCATTAGGAACGAACGGGAAGACGAAACATATGCACTTCGACAGAAATATTCATGGGGGAAACTACCAGTTCTAATTAATAAAATAAAAAACTATATAGTAATAATCATACATGAACTCAAAAAACATTTTTTTGGTGCTTCGTGAGATGATGTACATTGGTTGTTATATATAACGAACTAAAGTAGCGATGATATTCGTCATTTAAGCAGAGATAGGATTGTACTCAGGGAAATCAATTAAAGATTGTTCAAGAGGACCCTTCTTAGTCATAAATTTAACATAAGCACCATCTTCTCTAATTTCACCAGCTTGACGACGTTTAGCGTATTCAGGACGATCCAAATTAGTGAAACCCCATTTCTTTGAAATAATAATCTTTTGTTGACCAGGGAACTTATAACGAGAACGTCTAAGAGCCTCAATGACAACATCCTTATTAGAATCCTTGGTACGAACAGAAATAATGATTTGACCAATATTAACACGAGCAGCAAGACCTTGAGGTTTACCCCAAGCACCTCTCATACCTTGTTGTAATCTATCGGCACCAGCACAAGACAACATCTTATTGATACGGAGAACATGGAAAGGATGAACACGGATTCTCATATGGAAAGATTCACGACCAGAAACCTTGGTGATATATTTGTTTGCACAGATACGAGCAGCTTCAAGGGCTTCAGAAGAAAGCTGTTCAAGTTCATTAGAAACTAAATGAACACAGAGAGGGAATTCATCAACATTAGCTCTCTTACGACCAAGATCATAGATACGGATCTTAGCATCAGGGACACCACGATTGTATCTAGATTTGGGGAAGGGCTTGTTTTTACAATATCTGTAACATCTAGCGGGACGACGAGCCATTTTTCTTATTATTGTTAGTAATGATTAACACGATTGAAAATATGAAGTTCAAATGATGAGATGAAATGAGAAATTAGAGAAACAAAAAAATGCAGCTGAAAATGAACTAGAACCGTTCAAAAAGTTGTAATACCAAGATAATAATTTGCAAATATAAACATGTATCAAACCTCCCTTATATATATTCTTGACTCTGTCTATTGATTTGTAATATCCACCATCACATTCATTATTTCGGCTTTAAACTACCCTCACCACCTTCATTTCATTTGAACGTCCATTACTTCCTTCATTTCTCCCCTCATTTCTCATTCATAACCTCTATCATCTAACCTATATTTCCACACAAACTTACACTTTCTTTTCCTTTCAACTTATCGAACTGAAGTATATAAAATGCCTTGAGAAGAAGTGAGTAAGATATTAAAAGACTAAGTCCATATCCTTCAGCCTCTTCCCTTTCAAATTCTAATGTTTGATTTCAAATCATAACCAAAAAAGTTACCTATTTAGGTTATAATGTGACTGTATTTGAGAAATCACATGACTTGTATACAAGTCTGCATACTGCATACAATGCAACTTTTCCATGCACGGTATTGACTGTTTATTACGTAATACATAAAAAATTGATCGATCGATCGATTCTGAGTTCCAACCACATGACTAGAGTGGTGAGCGCGCGCCCGGAACGAATGGCCGGTTCGGGTCCGTGAAGAGAGAGCCGGTATTCTCGCTCTCGACCCACGATAGCTTTCTATAGCTAGCTAGTTAGCGATATATATTATATATATATATGATAAGATAAGAACACGTGACGTCGAATTAATTTATATTGATATATATATATATATATATTTTAATCAGTTAATCTCACTATATATCGATCATGATCTTAACATACTGTACTACACACAATTACCCAAGGTTCAAAACGTAGTACATAGGTATAGCGTCCAAGCTCAGCTCATTCTTTCGCTAACGCTACGGGACTGGTGTGAATATCTCAGTTGATCGACTGATCCATGTTCTTCTTTGTCTTCCCAGTCAATTTGGTTAATGGCAAAAAGAAAGAGCTACAACACTTTCTGTTCACACGTGGTCTCCCACCGTATTACTGGTGAAAGCTCTACTTGGTTTGAATATGATTGATCGGACGGGAAATCTTATTTTCCAAGTGAAATGGTCGTAACTGAAAATTCATCATGCGAAGGGCATTTGAGATTCGTGATTGATGATCTTTTCGCGTCACCCCAAACACCGTTGCTTGCTTCATTCCGGTCCGGTCAGAGCTATTACTATATTTTCTCGAGCGAAGCGAGAGCTTGGGGGTCTGGAGGCTACGCCCCCAGCCGCCGGAGGCAGATATGACGAGGTCGCAGCATGTGCGGCAGAGAATTAAAAGCCCCATAAGCCTCATGAGGCGCATTTTGGTCTGGTTATTGACTGATCTGGCCAACCTAAAATTTCGGGACATTTCACTCTTTCTTACTCTATAAACTTCTAGTTTTTATAGTTTGATATATCATGAATGTTGAAGTGAATCCTAATGAAGACACGGAATGGAATGATATCCTTCGTGCTCATGGTGTAATCCCTGAGAAGCCTCCATCACCCTCAGCTCAATTAGAAGAGGCCTTGGAAGAAGCTTTGGAACATGCCCATGATAATAGATTAGAACGTAAAACATTGGATGAATTGGATGAAATTGATGAAGAAGGTTTAGAAGACGAAGCATTTGTAGAGATGTACCGTCAGAAACGGATTGCTGAAATTAAACAAATGGCTAGTAAACAAAAATTTGGATCATTAGTTATGATTTCTAAACCTGAATATACCGAAGAAATAACTGAAGCCTCCAAGAATGATACTTTTGTATTAGTTCATATCGCTTATGTTGGAATCGCACAGTCTAAATTATTGACAGGGTTGTTTCAGAGAATAGCAGGAAAGTTCCCTGAGATCAAATTTGTACAAATTGATGCTCGTCAAATAAATGAGAAATATCCCTCTGATAATTGTCCCACCATTTTAGTCTATAAAAACACAGACGTAATTAAACAATATGTGACATTAAATACGTTAGGAGGGGATTCAACCAATCTCAAGGATATAAGGCAATTACTAGTAACGATAGGTGCTGTTTCGGAAACAGATCGTCGTCTTGAAGCTGGAAATAATTATGATGATGATGATTATTATACGAGGCATAAAAATGATAATAGTGACGATGATTATGACGATTGAAAACGTATTTAATATAATAAGAAATAGTAAATTTTTTTATTAGCGACTAGCACGTTTCTCCTTATTTTCTAGGTTTATGGTTACCGGAAGCAAGGACCGGTTGGTTGTGCTTCTGCGAACCATATCCCATTTCCTCGGTTCAATCAAAAACCCTTAGCTATACCATGTACCCCGATTTCTCGGGTCTTAATTGACAATAGTTCATAGCTCTCGTCCCAACGCCCTCGAGAAGAACCGGAAGTCAATAGAAGCACAAATCAGTACCTGCGATCGAAACCACAGAATTGAGCCCTGAGTACAGAGATGATCTGTTCCTCTGCTCTAGTAATCATTATCTAGATCCATATGGTCCAATTCCAGTGTTTCTATCCATTTAGAAAAACTAGCTTCTTTATTTATATTTACAATCCATTTACGCATAAACACGTTCTTACCCTCCGAAAACAGAAACTTGTCAAACGAAAGAGGCTCTTTGCTTGAAAGTAGCTGGTCTGGAGAATAAACAGTCTTACTAATAGAATCAGAATAATAGGTGAAAGAGCGATCGGTATTAGCAGGGGATAAGTTGAGTAGTTTCATTAGCGATGGTGATGGTTCAATATTGATTATGGCTATAATAGATGCTGATGAAGGAAGAGAAATATCCAACGATCTTTTTATTGAATCTAACCCTTGTTTGATTTCATTTGTAGTCAATGAAGTTTTTGCTTCAATTTCAAGATATGTATGATAGGTTTCCAAATGATTCAAGAGAGGCTCTAAAGTTTTGTAATCCCATTGTTCACATAAAGGACATTTAAAATTATCAGATACAACGGGTCCATTACAGAAATAATATAAACAAATTCCAATGCTTCCATCGTTATTCGTGGTCTGGTAGTCTGTTCTTTCTTTACGACTCCTGTTTACATTTTTATCAACTCTTAATAGAAGCTCAGTGCTGAGAAGGATGTTTTCTGGAAAACCTTCCACTGCAAACTGGAGTGTCTGCATTATTTCACTCATTATTGGAGCAATTCTAAAACCATCTATATTAAGCACGTATTCGTGTCCTTTAGTAGTGTTCAAACTTTTAGAATTGAATAGATATCGCATCCATTTATCAACATTGGAATCACTGCTTATTTTCAGCCTAAAACATGCATGGTAGATGTTTTCCTCAACATCTCCAAGGGGAAACCGGATCTGACGTTTATCAAATGATAACATGAATCTGGAACTCTTTGTGTTAAAGTCGATACGACATTTTGCTTTGCTGCGACCCAGGTTACCTTGATTGTTATCAATATCCACTTCGAAAGACGCATGAGTCGAATGAGAATAATTCTTACGATTAGATAATAATAGATGGGATGAAGATAGTGAAAAGTTGGCTGGTTGAGCCACGATTCCGCTGACAGAACTAGCATCGCTACTACTGCTACTTCTGCTACTACTGGCAGATGTACCGTTACTAGAATTAAAACTGCTAGCATCACTATCACTCCTGATGCACCTATCATTACTGATATTAGAGAGGGTGGCAGTGGTATCAATATTATTCATATCACGATGATATCCCTGATTCCTTGGCCTTTTCTTTGTTCTCAATGATTTTTGTAAAGCTCGTTCAAGGTAAGGACGTTCGTTCAAATAACTCAGCAAATGGTAAAATTCCCATAACAATGATAACTGTTCCAAAGGTTCCATGGATGTATTCATAGATGATATTAGCTTCTCCAGCGGTTCCAAGATTATCGTTACACGAGTAGATGATGAAAGCTTTTTTAACTCTTCCATTTTGCTGGTTGGAGGTAGGTTATCTTCTTCTTCATGTTGTGTCATAGTAATTGTAAACGCGGTGTGTATATTCTCCCCCTACAGTACACTGTTCGAATAAATATTAGTAGATCATAAAGAAACAATCCAGGTGCTACACTGTTGTTAGATCCTGGTGTCTGTCGGACGTCGTACGTAAACAAACGCGACACGGGATCCGGAGATCTTGTCGGTACATGTACTGCACGGGAAAGACTGTATTACATAATATATCTCGATAAGCTTACTAAGTCAGAATCACAACCAAAATTTTTAGCTGGTATATATTGTTGTATACCTCTGGCTCTAACTTTGTCTCCAGCTTATGAGTCGAAGTCCAGAGTCCAGACCTCATTTACTCGTTTGGAATGATTATGAAGTTTTCTCCTCTAGCAGGCCGAACAAACTGAGGGCAAACGCTAAGCATAACTTGATTCAGGGGTCATTCTGCGAGAAAAATATGAAAAGCCACAGACTTCCGGAGCAGAGAAAACATCACGACCCAGACTTCCAGCGCAGAGGAAACATCACGACCTAGGCCACACTGAATATATATATTAACTCATACAGGAGTCATAGATTTCACTTCAAATGAATTCAACCAGTGCTTAAATTGTTAGCCGAAACCAAGTCCCCTGGGTGGGGGGCCCTTGACTCCGTCACAGCCGTGTAATGATCTTCATATTCTGATACCTAAAAGAAAAACATTTCAGCCGGTATTCCTGCTGAAAAAGAGGTCTTTTCATGTTGAAGATTTTTCATATCTGCCATTCAGTATAAAGAAAGGTCTTTCATTTTTTATTATTCAGCCTAGTTATTTATTCACTTCCTCTATAATGGGACGATATTCAGTTAAAAGATATAAAACTAAGAGATATACTCGAGATTTGGATCAAATTCTTCATGATGATCTAAGTAGTGAAAGAAATATCCAGAATCTTGAGACCCAACCATATGATGAAACTAAACCTGGATTAGGTCAGTTTTATTGTATCCCTTGTGCGAAATATTTTGAGACCGAGCATGCTAAATCGCATCATTTGCGTGGCAAAGTTCACAAACGGCGACTCAAGGTTCTGAAAGAAGGTCCTTATACAAAAGAAGAAGCTGATTCAGCAGCTGGTGCCGATGTTGCTAAATATATGAATAAAATCGAGCAACAAAAATCAATAAAAAATGAGACAATAGTATCGCAAATCCTGACTCGACCAGCTCCACAATCACAACCTTTAGATGAAAAGATAGAAATTGACGAGGATGAATCGGTTTCTGGGAATACTACTGTTATAGCAACGGAGGAAGATGTATTAGTAGCTGAAGAATTATAATCCATTCTACAAGGAACTCATAATAATTGCATACTTCATCTCTTCTAGGCTATTACCCTATAATACCATCTGATTCCGGCGGCTGCGACTCTGTCACAAAGCCTAGGCAATCGTATCGGTTATATCTTGCAACTCGTATGCATGCCCTTTAAGGCAAACTGAGTAGTGTGAGTAGGAATTCTACAGACTTTAAATTATATTTATTCAAATACAATATTCACTGCGAGTTCAGTGATAATTTACAAGTTTGATGGTTTACTATACAAAACTTTGAGTATCAGTAGCTCTCTATCAGTGAGCTTGATTAATATACAGAAGTAACTATACCTCAAAAACAATAATATGATTGCCAAAAGAAATTAGTTTCTCCCTCTCTATCATGCCAGTGTTTTGGGATTAGTGGAAATTTCATCCTTACTATTAGTACTACTATCAGAAATACAGAGGGAACCCAAGCGTAGAGAGAGAACGGATCCAGTCGCCTGAAGTTATGTTACACTTCACCAAAATCCACATGACCGGTAGACTCAGCATGCTTTGTCGCTCCCCTCTCACCTTTGACCACAACTCCACATATTTTACAAGTCAGTTCAAACCCAGCAGTATCGGTATAGTAATGCATATTCTTAAGCTCCTTGCCAAGAACATTCAAAGATTCCAGAACTGAAGCGCCTAAATCATCGTTTGAGAAAACAGTTGTGTCAAAATCAGATATTCCTTGATCTTCTTTTAGTGGAGTAAGAGCTACAGCATCATAATGGATGCCACTGTATACAACAATAATAAATCGGTCTTTACCAGGATTGAAATGATCGATTCTTGAAGTGGAAACATCTAATGAACAAATAGTAACATCAAAATGCTTGGATAGAATATCTAATTCAATAGCTCCACCCCAACTATTTTCTCGTAGTATCCATTTTATATATTGATCAGCTGGCTTACCTAAAATAGCATCGTTATAATCAAAAGGATTCTGCCTTATAGCGTCAGCCACAACATTTCTCAATTCAAACATTGTATCTAAACTATGCATAAAAGCATATCCAACAGCTCTAAACATACAAGAATTATCATCTTCCATTACACGTAAACGTATGTAACTTTCGCCACAAGGGATGACCAATCTATCACGATCGACATTAGAATATGACGATGATGATGAGGATGAGGATGATGAATTGCCTAATCCTTGTTTGCTCCTGGTACCAGTGGCGGTTGGTTTTTGTGTTCTTGTTGCTTCCCTGGTTTGGCTAGAGGAACTCGAAGAAGTAGCAGCTCCAACATGCCTTGTAGTTGTGGCACTTCCTGTGATTTGCTGACTTGGTAAATTCCCAGCCTTGGTTGCGAATGACGACGATTTGCTACCGTCCTGAACAGATTTGATCTCATTCACGTGGATTCGTAACTGCTCACCATTCTTGATACCAACTGCAGATAATAATAAAGAGCGGGATTCATCAGTTTGGAATTCAATAGGTTTAGGGGGGTATCCAGCTAGGATTTGAGTCAGAGAGTATTTCTCATTCAGACAATCCACTAAATCTTGAACAGTCAGTTCTGAATCTGGTCTAGTGGTTAACGAGATAATCTCGGAAGAACTAGGAAGTTGAAGTTTGAGTTTCATATTAAAGCACCCAATAAATGGGGTAGAAGCACAGGATATATAGCAAATATCACAAATCACCTATTACTACAATATAACTTTTCCGTAAAAAAACCTTTATAAAATACAAATATTCCTGATGATATAATGCATGTAGTCTAGTCGATAAAACGCAATCAATCTTCCTGAATTAACCATCTAATACAAAGTACCTTGATCCAGTATAATCTACTCCCCTTGACCGATATTAAGCTCCCCTTGACCAATATTAAGTTCCTTAATCCAATATATTCCCCCTTTGATCAAAAGCTTCAATGTATTCTCCTATTCCAATACACAATTATATCTAGAAGGTTCCTTTGTTAACAAATATATATTTGTAAGGCAGAGATGACATGTCGTTTCGTTCAAAATGCGACAAGAAAGATAAGCGGAGAATGCGCAGGAGACATACAAATCATATTCTTATAAATAACCAAAAAGCGGCAACTCATCAGCGAGAACATGTAATATGATAAGACAAAGCCGCATTTAATATTTCTATATCAGCCACAGTTAAAACCGGACATACCCGTGTTAAAAATATTCGTATATACACCACTTCATAAATGGGAAGGTTTGTAGTAGCCAGCCATTTCACTAGCGTTATTACCTCAAGAGTGGTAGAATGTATTCGTATATCCGCCAGTTTTGATAGCAACCACCATTTATATACACCTTAGTGGCGCTCCCCATATAGCAATATATGATGATCATTTTCCCCAGAAGATTCACTAGATAATATTCGGAATACCCCGTAATGTGGAATATACCATGACTGATTCCCGTTCTAATGGCACACCGTACAGTCCATACTTCCCTATCACATTCCTAATCTCTCGTTCTCTCGTTCTCTCTCGTTCTACACTTTCAGCTTTCCGTTCTTACTCTTTGAATATCTCAATATGATTGATTATAAATAAGATCATTTTTGAAAAACGAATCATTACTTAGTACCACTGTTCTATACTCTGATATAATTATACGTTTTGTTAACTGTTGAGTGGTGCCACATAATGTATAGACCACGGACAATTGCCGAACTTGTGAACGAAGCTAATAATTATGAGTTCCACCCAACTGTCTCCTTCAGAAGTTGGATCCATGTTGCTCGCAGTATTCTACGGGAAGCTGATGCTTATCGAAACGAGCCTGGTTATGCGGCGGATTCATATCTGTTTTACTCCCGATTTGCCGAGTAAGTTATCTATGTCCTCGAATGTCTGGAGTCTGAGTCTGGGGTTGGCCCTCACTTTTCAGATGAAGTTTTGCCCCAGATTCCCGTCGGTTTCTTTTAGATTCCCGTCGGTTTATTTGCCTGTTGTTATTATTATTGTTACTAACAGTGATTTTTAGTTTGGTAATGTCAACTCTACCGGAACATCCAGATATTGATAAGAATGGAAATCGGCGGAAATTGAATTTAATAGTAAATGCTGAAGTTCCTCGTGTTCTGGATCATATGGAAACCTTGAAAAGTATTATTCAACAAGAACTCGCAGCGTATGAGGCACAGGAACGTGCCAGAAAGAAAAAAATAGAAAAGGCAAAAGCTCAAGCCCACGAAACACAAGCCAGAATTTTAAGAGAAAGAGAAGCAATAAATAGAAATATTGGTTCTTCTACGAATAATTCAAAGAGACTTGGTGATTCCAGTGGATCTGGAGTTAATTCTTCTTCCCGTGAAGACGATTCTTATATGGAAACTTTATCTGCTTTACATCGACTGAAAGCTCAACAAAATGAAACATTGAATGAGAGTCATGCTAACCGAAGGCTACAAGGAGGTTCCCAACCCATAGTATCATATCCTGATATACCTCAACGTAGGATACCTCTAGATTATTATGATCAGGGAAATCGTAATATTCCAGGGGCTTTTCCAGGAACAGATACCTTTCCTCCACGAGTACCTCCAAAAATTGATGATTTCTACAATAATTCTCCGTTATCCTCGGTGGTTGTATCTACTCCTCCACCTGAAGTACCAGCGGTGGTACCTTCTTCCATTGAACATAAGAATAAATATTCTACTGAAGGAGGATTACGTTTACGAACAACATTTTTACCCGTGGGTATTCGAGAAAAATTCCTACAAATTGCTAAAGATAACACTCGCCGAAACCTTGAAACATGTGGAATTCTTTGCGGTAAACTTAATCGTAATGCATTTTTTATTAATTATTTGGTTATACCTCCACAAGAATCGACATCTGATACATGTTCAACAACTAATGAAGAAGTTTTATTTGAATTTATCGATAAGAATGAATTATTCATTCTGGGTTGGATTCATACCCATCCTACCCAGAGTTGTTTTCTTTCATCGATTGACCTTCATACTCAAAACTCCTACCAAATAATGCTACCAGAGGCTGTGGCTATCGTATGTGCTCCACAGCATGATCCATCCTATGGCATTTTCCGACTCACCGATCCTCCGGGAGTGGATATTATTAAGAAATGCCTTAAAGCTTCTACATTCCATCCTCATAGTGAAGCCGACCTTTATAAGACTGCATTTGACCCTGGTCATATTATCATAAGAGAGAATATCCCATTTCAGACAAAGGATTTGAGATAGGAGTTGAAATTTCATTCAATATCTCCAACTTCTAGACTCTCCTCGTTTTGTTTTCATTTTTTTTTCTGTATTTTTCTTGGATCCTATATACATAGAACTCTTTAACATCCCACTTTCATTATGTTATTATCTTTACCTGCTGCCTCTGGCAGCTTTAGCATAGCCTCTCGGTATACCCGAGAGTTTGAGTCACGAATTGCTTCATAGTACTTGTATCGCCATTGTCGAGAGACTAATCTGGAGCTCATTATGGCTGCGACTTTTAGCATGATTATCCCAGGTTAGTTGGGGACCCAGCCGCCGGAGGCCAGTGCAGGGAGTAAGTGAGAAGGGTATTCTCTTTATCTATTTATCATTTCTACAATATTTTTTACAGCATTACTAATAAATACCGATGCTCTTCTCTGTCACAATCATATACGCTCTATAGATTGTCTACCCAACCGAGAGCAGACAATTCTTTACGAATTGAGGGCTCGGTAGATATTTTCTGTATTTGAGTATCTTCTAACTTATCACCATTCGTTTGTCTTTGTTTAAGGTCTTGTATGGCACGAAGTTTTTTCAAAAGAGAACGTATCTTCTTGTCCTCTGGATTAGATCCAGTAGGGGCATCAGGAGGCGCAGGTGAAGATTCTTTTACCGATCCATTGACAGGAGTCGAGTCAGCAGGAGGAGAATCAACCCTTTCTTTAAATTCTCTAGGTTTTTTAGAGTCTCGTTTCTTTTTGTTCTTTGCAGCAGATTTGGATACTGGAACAAGAGAAGAAGATACAGAAGAAGCACCTGGAACAGACGGAGATGCACCTGGAACAGGAGAACCACCATCACGAGCCAAAGCTCTTTGAAAAAGAGGAGTAGGCGCCGAAATAGCACCACTGGTTCTGGCATGAGGAGGACGATATGCACCAGTTTGTTTAGGCTCACCACTAGCAGCACCACCCTTGGAGTTGGCTACTACATTGGCCGCTGACTCATGAGCTTCAGGAGCAGGGGATAACGACGATCGTAACGGAAATAAAGAAGCCTCTTGTGGTCTCCATGATACCGCGAAAAGTTCATCATGATCCACTGCATAAATGAGTTTACCAGAGAAATGCCAGATTCTAATGCCATTATCTACTCGAAGTCGAGGAGAAGTAGTCGCTGTCAATATAAACCTTCCATCAGGACTCCATTCACAGGCAGAAGTGTTTGATGCTTCAATAGTGGCTACTTTATTGAATTGTTTTTGACGATCATAAATATCTATTGTACCTTGTAAATTACCGAATCCAGCAACCAAAATAAATCTGGCATGAGGTGAAAACATCAAGGTATTTCTGGGAGCTACCGGTAATGAATGAACAACGTTTCCTCTAGCGTCAAAGATGGTAGTTTTCGCTGGCATATAGCCATAAACTACACCAAATTCTCTTGAATTTGGTGACCAAGCAAAATCATGAATTGTTCCTTCTTTGTCTAATTGAATTCTTGAGTCATATGATCCAGCAATCCCCAAAAGATAAAGATTAGTTTCGCCATAATATGACTTTCCAGATTGATCTACATCAGTAGAAGCAAGGACTAATAAAGCAGTTCCCAATTTATTCCATTTCATTGTAACTTTATCAGCCTTGAAAAAGGTTTTTTGACTAACTGGTTGGCTGAAATTAGGGATATTATAAACTCTTACACTAGCAGGTTTTCCAGATTTCTCTGGGATAAACACAGCTACTGAATAATTTTGACCAGGACTTAAAGAAAATTCTGAGATTCCCTCCACGGCCAATTTTGACCAAGGAGTATGCATATTCTTAGATTCATAGAAATGTATCAAATTGCTACTGACTAATCTCGCGCAATATTTCTCATCATAACTATATTGTAATGACCATCCTCCTTGGTTCTTTTGAAGGAATGATTCCAAATGTTCACCTGTAGCCGAATCCCATACTTTCAGATTCGGATGGAAATTTCCACTGGTCTCATCCTTCTTAGGTCGTTCCCAAGTCAATACAAAATTGCCTTTAGGTGAGAAACCAACATCAATGGCATCTTGAACTGGTAGTTCACTGACGATATTGCCATTATCGGGATCTATGATTCTCACACATGATGGGATTGCATATGCTAATCTAGCACCATCTCGAGAATATACAGCTGTTCTAACAGTAGTTCCCACAGGCCTTAAGAAAAGTTAGCGAGTGACGATATGAATATCTCGATCTGAGGAATTTATAGCAGCACTTCTACTAATTTCTGTCAGTACTTACGGCTCGAATCCAGGGATACTGGTAAATTCAGGAGAACCACTGGTCAACGCCAGGCTCTTAGGTAACCTGCCTGAGAAGATTGTTAGTTAAAATCAATAAATAGGGGCATCGATCTAGCTATAGATCCTCATAATCCACGTGTCGCCCAAGCCACACCGCCGTCAGATCGAACAAGAAGATTCCCAAATAAATAAAAAACTTACTGAAATATTGAGTTGCAACTGACATTTTAATATTGTCCACTTCCAAGTTGCTAGGAAATCAATTCCAAAAAGGCTATATATATATACAATCACTGTTCGAAGAAACAGACAGATAGATAGACAGAGATCAACTAAACCCGATGAATTTAAGAGTGAAAAAAAATGGCTGACACTCTGCGTGCTGTATACGTAGGGGTAAGAAGATGGGAGAAGAAAGTGTATGCGTTAAGAGTCAGGGTAAATGCCGCTTCTTATGAGGCTTATGCGGCGTTGAATATTTATAAGGCTCTTTACTGGTGTTTCTTTGGCTGGCTGGCACAAATCTGACTGTTCAATTATTTTATTTGATATCAATACTATTTTGAATACGATTGCTTGATTATATCGAGGTGAGGATTTTCATATTCTAGATGGTTTTATATTGGTCCTTGTTTCGTAACTGATAAAAGGCTTTTATTAGATCTGTTAAAATGTCACATTGATTGACTTGCATACGAGCCTTTCTATAACCGTCTAGTTTTGCTGTTGATCTGCATGCAGCCCTAAGTGAGATCAGGGGTATATATGCCAGATACGCGATTCATGGAATCAACTGCTTCTGTCAAGGTGAGTTACGGAGCCCCTTTGGCAGCTGGGCGAAGTCCCAGACCCGTTCCTCACTCGGAGTCTGCTCATTGCCTTTCTCTCCAGTACAGCGTGCCATAGCGGATCTAGGGCTACGCCCCCAGCCGCCGGAGTCAAAATGGTGGTAGTCATTTATTCTATCACATTCGTAGTATATAACTAATGATGATATACGAAGCTGATGGTTTACCTTCGGCTTCTTTTATATGCAATTTCAAAAATGATTTACTCATGTAGCACATTCGCTAACAATGTAGAATAATAGATATGCATTTGAACGTAGAACATTCGCAGTGCTCACTTTAGTCACCATGGCATCATCAAAATGGAACCACTAGATATGTTAGTTTCTTAAATTCCAACAAGTTAAGGTGGCGGGGTGAGATAACTTACACTCCCGAACCGACTTTTCATCATACAGGTATAATGTCCGGTATTTATGCTTCCCTGATGACATACTACTCCAAATAGTTCGTATGATAATTTCGAGCTGTTCTTAGATTTATTTGAACTAGTACTACTGGTATATTTGAGCATATCCAGAAACAATGGAAATTCCACTCGGGTTTCGATCTTGGCCGACATTTTCGAATGTTCAAATCGCTGTGTGTTAGTCTTGTTACGTCTTTAACATCAAGAGAATCGATCTGTGTTTAAAACTTACTTTAAGTTGAATCGACAGAACCGTGGGTAAGCGTTTCACAAATAATTGCTTATCTACGATTCGACGGGTATCACATTGGCTACAATAATAAGTAGTATCAAGCTTTTCAGAGCTTGTGAATCGATCAAGGCAATCAGTAAGGGTGATTATCTTTTTGGATTTTTTGGGAAGAGACTTTATCTCAAGAGAAAGATCCATCATTGGATCCACAGTGGCAGTAATATTGCCACAAGTTGTACATTTAATTCGGCTCTCAAGTTGTCCATAAAAGGTGCGATGACTAACACAGTCACAATGGTCGTCATGGCCATTTCCATTGGAGAGCTCGTTGTGGCTATTGCCGCCATCGATTAGATTTTTTTCTTCTCGTTTGATATCAACATTATCAATGCCGTTGATATTCGAATTTAAGGTTGTGGCAGAATTCCTGGATTCAGCAACTCTTTTAAAAACTTTACCTTGAAAATGTGATTTATGAAATTCATCAAGGATGAACTGAAGGAATTCATGGGCATCTTGTTCAGAAGCGCCAGCTAAAGATTTTTTAATATTAAACGATGCAGCAAGAATTGAAGTCATACCAAAACCTTGAACACTATTACTGGCGAAAAAATCCGAGAAAACTTTATCCACACAACATGAGAGGCAATTCGGTTGTTCACATTCATCACTATCATGGCCTCCAGCAAGAAAAAAATTCCTAACTAATGGATTATGGATTAAAGACTGTAGAATGACTGACATAAAACATGTAGCTCCCATATTATAAAAACCTTTAAGACCAGTAGTAGCCTGAAAACTGGGCAGAATGCTATCTCTGGAACTGAAATTTCTAGAACTACTAGAACTTCCGTTTGTAGTATTACTATCAACAATCACAACAGATGGAGTCTTAGCAAAGACTTGCTGAATTTTTCTTATTCTAACTTCTTCAAATTTATCATCGTAAATATAATCTTCACAACCATAACAATATAGGAATCCATCCCGTGTAGAGAGATCAACACCAAGCCTATGTCCCGTTTTATATGAATGAGGGTCGCGAACATGTTTCTGGCAACCTATATATGAGCATTCCAGGCAGATGAATAAAGCATTGAGGCATCCACAAGTTCCACATTTGGGACGAAATATAACAGATGAAGAAGAAGGCGATGATGACGGAGAAGATGATGATGATGATGATGATGACACTGGTTCACTTTTTCGGGGCTTTTTACGAGGGGGGCCTTGTTTCAGCGTAGATGATGAAGAAGATTCTGAATGGGATGCTTCTCTACTATTACTGCGTTTATTCCATTTATTACCTGCTAATGCCACTCTTACAGCAAGTTCATAAGATCGGAGAAATTCATCCCTTTTAATACTAAGAATCTCCCGAGTATGCTGACATCCAGATTGACCCGGTGATGATGCCAATCCATTTGATTGTGGGGGTAATAAATTATTTGTCAAAGACTTAACTATTCCGTTTTTTGTCATTAGAATATATATCTATTGGTCACCACGACCTTTGTTAATATTGATCTAATACCTTCTGATCAGGCCTAAATATGCACGAATAATCTTATAGCTAACAAACAACAGAGATAATCCTTCCAAAATAAAATAAAAATAATACAAATCTTCCTCGCTGTTGGTTGGCTTTTTAATAGTTCCAGTCCTGATATGCCTGAACTAGAAGTTCGTGTTACTGTACTTACTATGCGTCTATGAGCCTCTCTCTCTATTTGATCTCGGAAACTATCCAAATAAACAACAACTTTAATTAGAAACTTCACCTATTCTAAATAAATAATTTTTGTTTCACTTTTATCCTAGAATCACTGATTTCTCTTGTCTTTTGAACTAACTCCACTTAGTCTTTCTATCTATCTCTTCCTGAGCTGGCCCTGAATGAATTAAATGGAGATGATGATGATATCAACCAACTCATAGAAACCCGTTGATCGGGGTAAAGATCTGAAATTTACATGATGCGGCTCACCACCATCCGCGGCTCATCACCAGCCGCACTGTCTTCTCGCATTTTATCTCCGGCGGCGGCTGGGGGCATGGCCCAGAGCACCTCCGGCTCGAGAAACTGCAGAAACTGCTTTGCCCGGAGCGAAGTGAGCAACAAATCTAGGACAGCGCGCCAGTAACGGGAGGAGGCAAAATGGAGAGGGACAGGAAAGCTAAAATAGTACATGTATATGTTTAACTATATAAACCACCAATGCTACCGAGAATACATATAGAGAATAGTAATGTTATAAAAATAAGTATCAAATAAAGTATAGAGATAAAAATAATAATAATAATAAGTGAGAGTAGATAATACCAATTAATGGTACACTTCCTTTAATTTCTTTTAGTACACATAGACCCACGTGAAAACAATTTCAAGCAAATTATTATGCTTCCTCTAAACATATTGACTTTTAAAAATTGTAATCGGATCCACTAGACATATTTTATATATTACCCCTTTTATGGCAAAGTCGAGTAATTTGCTAGAGTAGGAGTAATAGTGATGGCAGACGCAAGGCCACCAGGACCAGTATCGTTGTTATTTTGACCAGTAGGTTGAATCAAACCATTTGCAAATGAAGGCAAATCCTTTGTAATTGATTCCAAATTGATTCGCTTTCCAGCTACAGCAGGAGCAATGATCAAAACCAAAAATAAAAGGAATAATCCAAAGTATAAAGTAGCATACTTTCGAACCATACGCTTACGGAGTTTATTTTGTTTCAACGAGAAAATTGGTGGTCTAATTTGTTTAGAAGGTCTCAACCAGAATAACATCGTCGAATGGAATTTATCAACCATAGGAAGGAACAGAACCGGGCATTGAACAAACAGTAAGAAATGTCCCAGTAAAAAGTCTCCACCAAACATCATTTGCTCAACAAGTTTACAAACAAATTCTCTTGATGGCTGAGTGAAAGCCATCCAACCAAGACCGGCAGAGTACCATTTACCAGACCACCAAGCTCTATTGGCCTGATCGTGTTTGAATTCACGAGTCAAAACAAGTGATACAAGCAATTTCAAAAAGAATCTTTGAATAGCCAATGCTGCAACCATACCAAGTAATGCTGACTTAAACTCAAAGCCTTGCAAGAACCACATGACTTCAAAAAATATAACCTGAATGATAACTGAAATACCATGAGCTACACCAGCCATAACAGTTGAAGTCTTCTTACAACATACTGAAAGAATAGGTCCCATACAACAAGACATGAAAAACAAAACCAACAAAGCACCAGCATTAATTACAATAGGTCCAAAAGTAATGATGGCCAATCGAAGAACAGAGTTGACAGCTGGAACATTATGAACACCATTTTGAGAATTGATGAAAGTGTAAGGAACAAAAGCTGCTGCTGCCACGAAAAGTGGAATAACAAATTCAGTGAAAATTAAATTACCAAATCCAGCACGAGCAACATCTCCCGCGGCTTTTTCTGAAGGATCACCAAGGACTTTCCTCTTGAAACCAGTAATACGAGTTCTGCTGAGACGGACATATCCAATCCATGAATTACGATGCCATTTAGAATTACCTCTTGATAACCAACGAATAAAATCACGATAATCAATAAAGAAATCAGTCCAGGCAAATTGATGAGGATTGAATACAAATGGAGAGATAATAAGAGCAGTCAAAGTAATCCAGAACCATAATAGTGCTGGCTGCCACATAGCCAAAGTACCAAATAATAACATCATCATTGCTCTAGCACCTAAATAAATTGAATCACCAGCAAATCGGGAATAAAGAACACTAAATGGTATACGAGCAGTAGCTACACCACGACCAGTAGCAATATATCTAGCACCTCCAAAGGCCAAATCACTTAAAAGAGCATTAGCATAAATCTGACACACAAAAACTTCGAAAAATGGTGATAACGAGGCAAAATGTTTTGTAAATCTCGTAGCCGCTCTCCAGAGTCCCTTTTCGCACAGTTCTTGAACAACCAATGGAACAAAAGATATAAAGAACACAATGAAAATAGACAAAATACATCTCTGCATCCATCCCATAACTGGTTGAAGCATATAACATCCAATAGGCTTTTGTAGATCAGTAATAGGAGTATTCTTATTATACAAGCAAACAATGGACTCATGAACAAGAGCACCGATGTTCAACATAACAAGCATAAACAATTGCACACTAACAACAATGAACAAGTTATTAACATGGAAACCAGGATGAGCATAGAAGAAAGACAAAAATCGATCAAGTGGCAACTGGGTACCAAGATAATAATATTCACGAGATAAAATCTGTTCACCCATACCAGTACCAATCTTCGTTGTGAAGTTCAAGATTGAGCCAAAACCCAAGTCACGTCCTTTACCACATTGATAATATTCACAATGTTTAATTCTACCACCACGAAGGAGAGCATTCATACCAGCGTAAATATCTTCGTTCAAATGCAAACCCTTCTGAGCCTTCGAAACACCACCACGGGTTGTCATAAAAATACCATTCAGGAAATCAGGATGACCATAATGTAATTTACCACCAACTTGAGCCAAAGTACGAGCAAACAAAGTACCGAATGTTTGTTCCTTACCAGCAGCTACATCACCCAAGACACCGTAATTCTCAGAGAAAATATATTCACGAGCACCCAAAATAGCCACTGGATATTGCCCTTCAACAGAGGGCAATCCGGGGGTATAAGGATTAATAGGCTCCACATTCAATTCTTCAAATTCGGCCAACACAGATCTAATCTTTAAACATTCCTCAAGATAATTATCTTGATTGGCATCGACAAGCTGAATATATTCACCACGATAGAAGATAATAGCATGATTTTGATTATCAGATTTACCATCACCAAGAATTGGATTACCAGATAATTGAATTCTAAACTTGGGTCGACGACGTCCATTTTCCATGATTTCACAATGTCCATCAATCAATGAAGAATACAATCGAGGTTCTTCACCTTCATTAAGTGGAGGTTCTTCGTCGAGATAGGCAATTTGTAGATCTGGATAAGCACGTAACAAGAACTCAGTATTTTCCATTTCTTCAGGTCGGAATTTAGTTAATCTTTGCATGGAAACAACAAACTTAAATTTACGGCGAGCCATTCTTTCTAATTCACGTTCCAATTTCTCAGAATTACCGCCAAACATTTGAACTACTTCAGGATTTTCAACACGATATAACAATTTAATAGCTCGTGAGTAATTCATAAAACCAGAAACAGTACGATAAAGAGTTTGGGAACGTAAAGATGCCCAGATACGAGTTCGAAGAGTATATTCAGGAGCAGCAGATTTGAAACCAATACAATAAAAGGGCAGATCATCAATCTTACTCTTAACAGTTTCTTTATCATTGTCTTCTTTATCGAAATTTTCACTTGATTCACTATATGAGGTTTCTTCCGCAAGAATCTTAGTATCCTTAACAAAACAATCCCATTCAACAGGGTGAAGCTGTTTCAGATATTCCAACAGAGTAACTCGAGTATATTGATCATCCTCACGAATGATTTCTCTGAGTGACAAAAGGATTTTCTCAGAATAGTGGGGTACTAAAACGGTAAAAGTTGGCATGTTGTCAACAGGTAACGGTTCAGGAATAGGAGTGGAAAGGGATTGAGCAAAGAATGAAATACGTCTTTCAGCCTCTGAATTCTTAGGGAAAAACTCTGAATCCAATTGATTATCATCTTGACTTACGAAGAAAGTAGGAGCACGTAAAGTACGTTTTCCTTCAACTTCAGATGGAACCTGGTGATATAACAATTTCTGAACATGATCGATTGCCAACAAATGTTCACGATACATTGAAATAACAATAGCATTCCAAATCTGTGAGATCAAAACTTTAGGTTTGTATTTAATTTCCATATCAGTAGTGGCCAAAATCTTTGAGTAAATACGTTTGGGTAAACGAGAAAAGATATTTCTCCAAGGAGTCCAAATAGAAATACCCAAATAAAACGATCGAGCCACAGAGAAAACACAATTAGTGATAATATACCATAAATAAGTATCAAGGAAAAAAAGAATTAAGTCAGTAAGATACATCAACCCTAGTGTAATATGAGCCTGTTGTCTACAGAGAACGTTACCGAAATATACCTCACCGACACATCTAGACATTGTCATAATAGACAAATCTCGAATAGGATCACGAATAGATAAAGTCAAGAAGAAGTAAGATTCCGAAAACTTGGCACTAAAAACAGTAACCCATAAACCATACGACGTCCACATATCATTACCAGTAAGCTTGGGGAAAGAAGCGGTAAAAGTTTGAGAAGCAACATATCTTCTCGTCTTTTTGTTCAAATAACTACCAAATAGACCACCTAAAGGCATAATAGCGAAAAATAAGAAAGTAGCAAGAGCGATGAAAAATTGTACAATACTAACAATATGAGCTGATCTCGATTTACGACCAATTCCCACATATCCCAGAACATAAACAGCAGGAAGCAAATTAATGATAAAAATCAAAATCAAAAACATCAATCTTCTAGTTAAATGTTGAGCGCCAGCCCAATTTCTTGGAACAAAAGCCCATTCGGACAAAGTGGCAATAATTTGAATCAAACAGGCAACAACACCACCAAGACCAACAGCAGACCAACGTGCCTGAGCAAGAGGAGGATTATTTAACAATTGGGAATAATCTTTTGTATATAAAGTAGGAGAATTGAAGGCAGTATAGAACCAAAACATTGTAATATGAATGATCCAAATACGATTGAAATTAACAGCTAAATGGAACCATGAACGAGTTTCTTTATAAGTCTTGAAGAATACTTTTTTCCAATCAACATCAGCAAGCTTCTGGAATCTATCAGCAGGAGGAATATCAACTAATCGAGCACCATCTTCAAATACAATACGCTCAATTCCTTCTGGATACCAAAAAAGCTGATTAATATCATCGTAACCAATAACTTTATTATGATCACGTTCACGCTTAACATATTTACCATCTAAAATTTCATAACCTTGATCACGAATATAACGATAAAGAGGTGTAATAATACGGTTAAGATAATCACCTTCAGGTGCGGGTTCACGTCTATTCTGACATTCGGGACTCAGAAAGTAATCATCAGCACATTTATAAATAAAACATAAACATTCAGGAAGAAATCGGACCTGATTAGCTTCTCCCCAACATAACAAATATAAAGCGATTTGACGAGTTCTTTCATGTTGAGACATTTGATTCATTTTATTTTTCCAACGATATTCAGCAGCTTCAAGAGAATTATCACCTTCTAATTCTTCGAGAGTTTTCTGAGGATCGGCATTAGGATCTCTAGCAGCTTTAGACTTCTTACGAGCTTTGCGAACTCTTCTACTGGTTTTACCTAATTTCATATTTCGGAAACCAATTTCATCATCCAAATCAAATTGAGCAGCAAAATACCATTTCTTATAATTAGCACCATCACCACCAATATAATCAGAATGTAATGACAATAACGCTTGATTGGGGGTCATACGACTCGCCCGCGAGTCCAATAATGTCAACAAATGATCATACATGTTACGCATTGAATCACGTTGGAACCCAAATTTATTGGTCAAATCAATAAAGATATCTTCAATTTCTTCTTTACTAAGAGGGACTTGATTTTCGGCAGTCCATGCAGGATATGGTTCACGGGAACGTTGGCCAGCAGGAAGAGCATTATTGTTATAATCAAGACCATAGATCGGAGTAGAAGCTCCTGATGATCGATTACCATTAAAGGACATTTGAGAAGAAACGGCTCTTTGTTGATAAGGATTAGGAGTTCCACCGGGTGGGCCATATCCACCGGGCCCACCAGGTCCATAACCACCATATCCATCATCCTGATAATCTTGTGGATAATAACCACCACGAGGATCACCAGCAGCGCCCATTTCAGCACCACGAGGTACATCGGATCTCATAGTAAAGTCACTGAAAGTTTCTGAACCTTCATCAGAATCATGACGTTTACCCTTCATATTTCCACCTTCAACATGTTGATAACCATTATTAGGACCCATTGAAGAGGAATAGGGGTTTACAGGACCTGCAGCATAAGCATCTTCTGGATATCCATCATCGATATATTGTTCATGGGGATTATATTGACCACCATTAGCACCATGTTCATCATAGTAATTACCTTGATCATCATCATAATATTGTTGATGAGGTACGTCACCCGGATGCCCACCATATCCATCATCATAACCAGCACCAGCATAGGCACCTTCTTCACCATGCAATGGAGGTGCACCTTGATCGTATTCATCAGGATAATACGATTCATGGCCACCCTCCATGCCACTATAATTATGTGACATCTATAAGGTGTTAGTTTATAGTATAGCAGCCAGCCGCAGTAGGGCCTAATCCATCGATTAACAACTTACAACGAATGGAAATCCAGATATCAAATATTTCTAAATAACAAAAAGTCGATGATATATATATAACAGAAACGAATGAAGAAAAAAATTGATGCAAATTAAGATTTAAAATAAGTCATATAAATTCGCCTGTTGTTAGTAAAAGAAGGAAAAAAAAGGTCTTATCAAAACAAGTGACGTTACTACTTACTTTAAGTAAGATATAAACTTGGAAACAAGTAAAAAATCAAATCAATTCAAGCTGTGATAATAATTGACAAAGCAATCTGTAGCTAAAGTTAGTAACAAATAAGATGACGACATGACAAACAATAGATATCATGAACCGAGACGCTTCGGTCGAGAAAAAGATTTAATCTCGAGAAGCGAGCAATATCAAACACCACTCAACTGGCTCAATGGACAAATATACTAACCTTCAAAAAATTCACAACAACGCGTTAGATGAAGCGAAAGTGAAGAATAAAATAAAAAAGAAAGACTTTAACAAGAGAACCCAAAAATTACCAACAAAAGACACAACTATTTAAAAATAGATATAGATAGATATATGTATATATTTAATACCCTCTCTCCTTTTGAGCAGTCCGGGTACAATTATATTATATTATCAATATATAGTGATGGATAATTTTTTGGTTGTTGTGAATTGTGTAAGAAAGAAGAAAGAACTCGAAATAGTTAAAGAAAGAAGAAGCAAGAAAAAAAGAAAGAGACAGAAGATGCGAGACGAAGTTAAAAAAAGATATTGAGTGATTGAGCGATTGAGTGCGTGAGCGAGTGCGTGAGCGAGTGAGAGAACAGGAGGCAAGGCAAGAAGTAGAAGCAAGCAGGAAGCAAGAAGCAGGCAAGAAGCAGGCAGGAAACAAGGTTACAGTGAGATTGAGACAGAGAGAGCCAAAAAAAATTCAGAAGGCGAGACACACACTCACACCTCCCACACAGAGTTAAAGCAGGTACTAAACTTTAGTTCGTTTTTTATTTAACTACAATAAATACACTGCAGGCCAGGCACCAACTAACAAGTCAATCAAACCAGACGCCAGGCAAGTAAATCAATCAATCGACTTTGGTCGATCAAGTCAGGCAAGAAACACAGCAGATGCAGCAGCAGCAAGCAGGAGGTACATGTATCAGGTACTGTACAATGTACAGGATAACAGCAAGAAGATTAGTACTGCAGTTATCTAAGTCACTATTACTTACTCATACGACAACAAGAATTAACTGCTGACCAACCAAATCAACCGATTAACCAAACAAATAAACAAAAAAGTCCCACTTTAAGATAGAATCTTTAGTCTGGTTTAAAGTTCAAAAACAGTAACTATATCACCCACCACCACTTGCAGGAGAAATACATACCGACGTACAGTACAAACTAACACACACACAAAGAGACACACATTCATAAACCTAACAGAGAGAGACATACGGTAGCTAACACAACACAAAAAAGAAGAAAAGAAGAATCCTACATGTTAATGCGATGCGAGGAAAACTTCCGACAAATACAAAAAGAAATGCGCATGTCAATTGCTTTGTATTTAATGGTTACTAATAGTTTATCGGTTAACCGTTCACCGGTATAATTATGAATGATCGGATCATTACAGTCAACCGCTCAAGATTCATCGAGAACCCATTCATGTCAATCACCACAGACCTTATCTACCGTCAACCGCCCAGCACCGACTACAAATAACTCCTTTGGTCTACTACTAACATTTTGTTAATTATAATAATACTGTTAGTCCTTCCCATTACTCGTCAGTTCCTCCGGGTCTTAATGTAACCTCCTTTAAGTCATGCCCTGTGTTTCTATTTCTGTAACTTTACATTAACCCAACCCTCTATTTACCTATTCTTGTATTTTTCCCTTTCTTGCTGCATGAAATTAACCTTTTGTTAACATTTCCGTATTTAAATAGGGCAAGGAGAATAACCTATGGAACAGGCGTAAGAGAATATAATGCAACTAAAAATAAATTTCATGCATATTTAACGTACGTTCGTTTTTTCTTGATCATGCAAAAGGAAAAATTCAAACTAATGGACCGGCCCCCGTTATATCTCCCGCTGGCCGGAGCATAGCCCCAGTCACAATAAACATTTGATCCCCGTTGTAATCCCCTAGCTCCTGCTTCGGAAGAGAGCCACAAATACGACTTTAAAGGTCTCCGTTAGTTCTGCAATTGTTACTCTAGATAACAAATATTATTATCTCCGGAGACTGTTACTGTCCTTCTCTCGAGCGAGGCAAGAGCTAGGAGGTCTCGGGGCTACCGAGCCCCCGGAGACAGTCGCCGACTTGGTCCCGTTTACATTAGTCCCGGCACCCGTTGTTCTCGCTTAAGCTTCTTGTGTCTCTCCCTCTCTGTCCATTCCAATTCCCTTGAAATTTTTTTTCACTCTTCAGGGCGGCGCGAACGCGCACCTTATAAAAAGCAATTTGGCTATGATGAATGTTTCCAAAAATAACGACGCAACTTAACACGCGGAAAACCTAACGCCTGAATCTGTAATTTGACATAAATAGAAGAGATCGTCGAGAATCGACACATAATAAATTGCCTAAACCACGCGCCTACCAGCATATCAGTAGTAATCTTACTACAGTACAAGGGGTACAGTAAGGGGGAAACTTCGCGTCAAGAAAGTTGTTGTCAATTCTTGTGAAATGAAGGCGCCTGTGCTTCTATGGGAACAGAACACTGTAATATCTCCGACAGCCGAGATTTTGTCGTTTAACTTCGCTTCGGACTTATAGCGGATTAATTCATTCTTCGGGACATGGAACACATCGCTGTTTCCGTTATAAAGGCACGTAGGAACAACTGGCTCAGGAGCTCAGTTTCAGGACTGGTGACTGATACGTGTATCAAAAATGAATGCTTATATAACTCGCTGAAATTGTGTCTCAAACAAGCAGATTCTTAGATTGCCAAGTTAACTTATGCATATCTGAGGTACAGAAGAATTTTTTGATGGGTCCAATTCGCTTATATTGACGGAATAAGCTCTTTAATGGCAAAGGTGGATCTAGTGACATTATCAACTAGCTAGATGTAGATTGGGATGGATCCCGTTTTAATGTTTTTAATGCTAAGTATTGCTTTGCGTTATCCCTGAAACCTCAAGAGATCTTAACATGATATCCAGGTCTTATCTTATCATGGTTGGAGCTCCTGATCATCTTGGCGATGAACAGCCATTGTATATACCTTCCCATCCCTATGCGAAGACTGTGACGGACCGTGAGTCCCAGGTGTCGGAGGAAGGTCCCTCATACTACCTTCGGCGGTTGAGTTTGTGAGACGGTGTAATCTTGAGCTCCTCCAGCAAAGGTAAAGCACGATCTGGTCAAATATCTCAGGGTTAGGTCATGTATCTTATCAGATAGACAGATAAGCCTGGACCAATATGAAGCTCTTTGTTTACCGCTAAGTTAAGTTACCGATATACTAAAGATCTCTCGTCTTTGTTGATGACAGATATAGAGACTAATCATTTCCGGCTTGGTTGATTTCAATCAACTAGTTTAAATATAGAATCAATCTAGCTAACGAATTATCCGGGCATTTCCTGTTTTGACAATGATGCTTATTTATGAATGCTAGTTATTTGCCGTATAAGTTACAGGAGACAAATGATAACATTAGAGACATTTGGATTCTAGAAGGGGATCAGAACGTCAAGTTCATGAATTCATATCTAGCATCTGGTAGACTCTGTAAATATTCAGACCAGACAAAGAGGTCAACAAAGACAATCAAATTATAGACTAGACCTGTTTATCAAACAGTTCTGTAGTTGTTTTGGGGCGGGCCTTAGGACACCACATAATCTTGCGATACCTGGGGCCATAGTTAGTCTGATTTCACTGTCACAGAGCTACTTGACTGCATCTCCTACATGCATCTGCACATAGATCACGGATATGTAGTACAAGACCGAGTTAAGAGCCATGAGGAGAAAGGAATGTTGCTACTAATAATTACAAACCAGATAGCAGGATCATCGGGTTTCGTATAACAGGCGGCCATCACGATGGAAAAGTGGGGGAGAGGCCCCACGAACAATTCGGGAAAAGTTTAGATTTACTCTTATCAGTGACCTGACATAGATCGGACACTACCCCAGACCATTGTTTCGTACTCGAATACTCTACTGGGTAATCTCATATATCTAGCTATCTTTTCTCAGACCTCGTTCTACACTTCACTCTTGTTCTACCCATCTGATTCGAGAGCCAGGAGATCTCACAGCCACCGGGCTTAACGCAGAGTCAGAGAGAAGCCCTACTCCCTGTTTTCAACACGGTATTGCTCATGTATTTCATTTGTTCACCATTAACGGCCCTGCATGGTAATCCCACAACAGAGGCCAATGGATGTCCATTGCTACTTCGCTAACATCAGTAGTACGCAATCTTGCATGGAATGCTGCTGCCGCCCAAACTATCCCATCTGTAGAGTCATTAACCAACCCCTGATAAACTATGATGTCATTAACTGTTAGCTGTACTCTGCTAGTAATCCATAGCATCAACTGCACATCTGGCTCTGACGGTGGTCGCTAACTTTCTCCAGTTAGATTCGCATTCAAATAGTTCTCGCCAGGGGTCTGCCCCGGAGCCAGAGCCAGACGTGGGATCAGGGAGTAATGCTCACACAAACAGGAGCGTTTCACATACATACAATTGGTAATTTGCTGATCTCTGACCCAAGATGAGATCCAGGAGACATGCATAGATGTATTTAGCAGCGGACCCCACAGATCGGTTGTTCCGGCCAAACCTTTTATTACGATCGGGTCCTTTCAGTGGCAGAGGGCAGTTTTTTTCCTGGGTAGTTTATATTAATCAAGTCCATTGTTAATTTATACGAATTTAATATTACTTTTCTCAGAATATTATTTTTTGTTGCTTTGATCCTAACTGAATTATTAAGTCACTCATTGAATTAATTAGATGTGCAAGGTAACGTATGCAATATAATTTTGTTGACGTTACAGTTCTGCGTCGGAGCTGCATTGACCTTGATACGGAAGGACCCCAAAGAAAAACACATGGAGCCGAATCTACCGACATAAAGGCGCGTTTGCAGGAGTAGGGAGGGGGAAAAGCGTGTGAAGCGAGAGTGGACACCTCCGGAGGTCTGCGCCCCAGCTGCCATGGCTTAGTCTTGTTTCGATGTTAAAAAAAGGTGTCTTATCTACCCGAACCCTTTTGACCTATTATTAGATCGGGGCTTTGTATCTGAAAATTTATCTTGTATTAATTGTTCCCCCTTAAAGAATTGACGTTAGCAGGTTAGCCTAAAACAGGCTCTAATATGTCGATAAACATAGATCTCTGATGAATATGGAAATTAACCCTTAGCTAGTTACCTGGTTTAGATTTATGCATTGAAAAGGTAGTCAGATCCGGATTGTCAAATCTCCCAATTGTCCTAATTTAGTTACCCCTTAACCTTAAAACAGGAGGCAGGAGGAGTAAGTAGGAGTAGCAGTAGGAAGGAGGAGATGAAAAGGGGGAAATTAAACAGACTTTAGAGGGGATACCAGCAGTCTCTAGCTACCTACCTACCTTCAGGGACGAAGCCCCTTGAGAGTAACGGCAATACCCTCCTCCTCCCTTCCTAGAAAGCCCAAGCTGATGCGACAGGATCCTTTCCATAAGGGCTTACAGGTAAACAAACGTGTTTAATTTTGTCAGCCAGTACAGTTACTACCTCTAGCCTGTTTCGCGCATATCAACATTCACTCACTCAATTCACCCTAGGAGGAAGGAAGGCTTAATCAAGGCTTCGGTTGGCTAGCTATAGTAATCAATAGAGCAGACCACTACTACTATCCTCAGGTAACATTAACGCATATTTAAGCCACACGCGGACACACACACGCACACACCGAACCGAGCTAATAATAATACACGATAAAAAAAGCATCAGCCCCCAAAACAAATCTTCGTCCTCTTCTTCTTCCTTCTCTTCTTATCGAAGAGACATTTTCATAATAATAATTCAAACAGTTCAAAATCGTTTACTGTTGAATTTTTTTTGGTCTTCGTTTTAAAATTTTTTTGTCAATTCTTTTTTTCCATTCTTCTCCTTCGTTTAGTACAATTTTTGTGTGTTATTTTGACCAAAAACAGGGGATAAAGAGTATTGCAATATCCATCCACCCTTGAAATCCCTTCTCTCTTCGTTCTATTTTCCTCGGGGTTTATTAGAACGAGATTAAAATAACTTTGTCTTCATCTTCGCCTTCACTTTTTCATTATGAAATTCTCTTCTTCATTCACTTCTGCTACTTTGTTAGCAATGACTGCTCTATCGACTTATTCGGTATCAGCTCAATCATCATCTAGTCCTCCACCTATTGTAATTGATGGAAATCATTTCTTCTATTCAAATAATGGTTCGGAATTTTATGTTCGTGGTATCGCTTATCAATCAGATTCTGCTAATGCAACTGCTGGCCAAACGTTTTCTGATCCTTTAGCTGATCCTGCCAGTTGTAAAAGAGATTTGCCTTATCTTTTAGCTTTACAAACAAATGTTATACGTGTTTATGCCGTCAATACTACTTTAGATCATACTGAATGTATGGAATTGTTTGCTGATGCTGGTATTTATGTTGTGTCTGATTTATCAGAACCCGGTCTTTCTATTAACAGGGACGACCCTCAATGGACTGTTCAACTTTATGATAGATACACTTCAGTTGTTGATGCTTTCCAAAATTATACCAATGTTCTTGGTTTCTTTGCTGGTAACGAGGTTACTAATAACAACACCAATACTGATGCTTCACCTTTCGTCAAGGCTGCAATCCGTGATGTGAAATCTTATATTAAAGCCCAGGGTTACCGTCCCATTCCAGTTGGTTATTCTAGTAATGATGATGCTGATACTCGTTTGCCAATGGCTGAATACTTTACATGTGGCAGTGAAAATGATCGTGCTGATTTCTATGGTATTAATATGTATGAATGGTGCGGTAATGCCAATTATATTGATTCTGGTTATCAAGCTCGTACTGAAGAATTTTCCGGCCTTAATGTTCCTCTTTTCTTCTCTGAATATGGATGTAATGCAGTCCAGCCAAGAAAATTCCTTGAAGTTGCTTCTATTTATTCTAGTAATATGACTGGTGTTTGGTCTGGTGCTATTGTTTATATGTATTTCCAAGAAACTAATGATTATGGTTTGGTAACTATTGAATCAAATGGTGATGTTTCAACTTTAGTAGATTTTAGTTATTTATCCGCAGAAATAGCAAGCGTCACTCCTACAATTGCTAATACTGCTTCATTTTCTGCTAACACTACTGTAGTTGCTTGTCCTGCTTCTACTGGTCAAGATTGGAAAGCAAATGCTAGTAAGTTACCTCCAACTCCTAATGAAGCTGTTTGTCAATGTGCTTCTAATGCTGCTACTTGTGTTGTTGATTCATCAGTTGATTCAACTGATTACGGTGACCTTTTCAGTTATCTTTGTGGTCAAGTCAGCTGTGATGGTATTAGTGGTAATGGAACTAGTGGCCAATATGGTGCCTTTTCATTCTGTGATGCTGAAACTCAACTTAACTTTATTTTGAATCTTTATTTTAATTCACAAAATCAAGATTCATCTGCATGTGATTTCAACGGTTCTGCTTCTATTAACAAATCTGCTGCTACTGCTAGTACATGTGCACAGGTTTTGTCACAGGCTGGTTCTGTTGGTACTGGTTCTGTTACTGCTTCAATCACTGGTAGTTCTGGTGCAAAAGCTAGTGGATCTTCTGGAAGTAGTGGAAGTAGTGGAAGTAGTAGCAGTAGTAGCACTACGAGTGCTTCTAAAAAGAGCGGTGCTTCTTCACTTAATGGTGGTCTTCAATTGGCTACTGGGGTATTTGCTGCTGTTGTTATTGCCATGGGTATTGTTATTTAAGTGGGAAAACGAACTTAAAATCTCTTTATCCCTCCCTTGTGAGCGAGTCATAATCATCAATCCTTCATATATACACGAATACATTGTCATATTACATTTTTTACAACCTTCTTTTTGTCTCTTCTTGTGATTATTATTATTATGAAAAAACACTTATATAAATAATATAAAATTTTGTTATTCCTTCTCATTGGGGTTCTTTACCTGACCACAATCTAGCTACTCCGGCAATCTTGTACCTTTGCTTTATCTCCGCATCGGTAACTGTATGGGTCTCTGTGTACCAGAAGAGTCAGGTGTTTATTGTGTTGTCAATTTGTCCGGAGCTATGAAACTATATGGAAACTGGGCAAGCTCCTGAAGTCAGCGAAATTTATGATAGATACGGACATGTATACAGAGCTCCGTGAAACACAAAGACTGTTTAACTATGATAACTGAGAGTAAATATTTCTCTTCATGCTAAATAAAATCGTTACGTCTATCATAAATATGCAAATCTAATATATATTTTTTAAGCCTTGGAAGAAATCATGAAAATCTCATTCAAGCTCTTTTCATCAGCAACTGAAGCCCTCTTCTGCGCTATCCATCGGGCCCGAGTGGCTTGTCTGCCTCTTAGAATCGGAGCAGGTGAAGGAGATGGCGATGGCTCTTTAGATTTCGTCTTCTCCTCTTTCCTATTGCTACTATCTTTGTCCGATGATTTCTTTGATGATTTCTTAGATGATTTTTCTTTCTTACTTTTGTCTTCAGATTTTGATTTTGATCTTGATTTGGAGTCCGATTTTGATTTTGATTTTATGTCAGATTCTTCCTTTCCAGACCTCGTACTTAATTTCGAATCAGACTTTTCCTTCTTTTCCTTTCTATCGGATCTGGACTTGGATTTTTCCTTGTTCTCTCTTTTCTCTTTCTTTTCCTTTTTACTCTTCTTATGAGGAACAGCCAGTTCTTCTTCCTCATCTGCTAAATTGTCGTCTTGCTCCAAATCCCGATGCTTCCTCTTGTCATGCTTTTTTAACTCTTCCACAGACCCTTCTAATACTCCTCCATAAATAAAAACCATCCCAAAACGAGAATTCCCCGTCACTAATCGTTGTCTTTGATTGTGAATCTGTGTATCAATATCATCTTGAGATTTGCCATTGAGTCGTCCAAGTAATCTTTGGAACATATCTAACCCAGTTGTAATTTCGCCATCTAATCCTCTGATTCCATCCTTTGTACCAGTTTTCTTCCCCAGACCAGTATTATCCATTTTCACAGCAACTTTGACATGACTTGTTATTGAATCTTTGCCGCTACTACCAGTTCCAAGTCCTTGGCCAGGGGCCCATCCAAATTTTTCAAGATGTTTATGACCAAACCGTGAAGTATCATTTGACCATGCAGTATTACGTGGGTCCAAGCCAATCTTGACTTTATTCTTAACTCCTGCAAGACCCATCTTTTCAACCAGAAATCAAGCGAGCACTGAAAGATAACAGAAATAAAGAAGAAGAAAGAGATAACAAAATGAAAAATGGGGTCTGATTCTTGCTGAAGAGGCAGGCAGTAACTTTTTGAGGAAAAAAAAAAAAAAAATAATTACTTATCTAAAACCTAACCCATTTATCCAGCCGCTCATGCAGGTGAGCGGATAAGAAACCGATCGCGGACCGACCCATATATCCTGTCACCCATCGGACCCAAACTTGTTCTATCGATATTCTCGATGACTATCCCTCATTACAGGGTACGAGCCAATTTTGACCAACTCTGGTCCAATCCGATATTACTGCCCCTGGTGGTTGATGTACTGCCGGACCTCTAAGGGAAGCTGGGGGCTGGTGCCCGAGGCAAACATAAGCCCGAGGTAGCGTAGTAAAAGCAGGTTTTATCTATCTAGTTTAATTTATTATTAATAAACAATTTAGTATATATATTACATCCTTATTCTGATTTCATTTCTTTTCCTGATTTTTTTTATTTGTTGATATACTATTATTGTACTACATTATTAAGTCTATCTATCCACTTTACTATTGAAAGCTCTTTTCAACAATCTGTTGATAATCTAAAGGCAGTTTTTGGAATAATTCAATGACTTTTGTCTGTGGAAGTTGCGTCAAAAGATGCTTGGTGGTTTGAATAACTCTTTCTAATGTCTTACCCTTGATAGATGCCAAAACAACTGCTTGAGCAACACTATCAAAAACTTTATCAATCTGATTTATTACTGACGAATGATTCTGTTCGATTAGATCACTTAGAAATAGATACGCATACGGCGCTGCTTCATCATCAGTAACAATGGGTAAAGTCTTGATCCATTCAACAATTGCTTGCTCTAAATTAGCAGCACTTAGAAGTTGACCATGCTTACGAAGAATCTTAGCAATAGCAGCAGATACATTTTCAGTAGCATTGATATTTTCCTCACTTCGAGCATCGGGAACATTTACTACCTGAAATAATGTTTCTAAGGTGCCAACAATAGGCTGGGTATAATTATCACCACCAACCTGAGCAGATACTCCGATTCCATAAGCAGCGGCTTGACGAATAGTTGGATCACTATCAACGACACCTGCAATTAACTTTTCAATAAAAACATCTTTGTATTTCCAAGAATCAGGACCAGTGAATTCAATAAGGTCATCAATAACACATAAAGCCCATTGACGGCATTCAGTATTACTACTATTGAGGAAAGTAGAAATAACCGGCAAAAGTTGCTCAAAAGCTGGATAGAAAGCTTGTCTAGAGGCTTTGAACACTGAATGAATTACCTTATTTATCTCACCAATCAAATCTTCATCAGCATCCTCAGCATCGCCTTCTTCAACACCTTCAGTATAACCATCATCTTCACCTTCACCTTCACCGCTACTGCGTGATTTAACTCGCTCTATATAATCCTTCAAACTAGTATTTACAGCATCAACCAAGTCCTGCATATCGGCAGGATTGAGTGCACCATTACCTATCATTTCTACAGATTGATTTATACTTGAATAAAATCCTGTTAAAGTTTCGACCATGGAATCAATCTTCAAGACTTCGAGCATCTTCTTAAGCATAGGAACCCATAGCTCTAAAACTGATGGATCTTGTTTTGATCTGACTTCGTCTCCACTATTAACCCGAGCAGATGCTTTCTGAGCACAAGTTAATAAATGTGGAACTGCTTGAGATGCAGCATATCGAACTCCATCATGATAAAAGAAATTCAAACTTGGAACTATAATTTCATCGACAATTTCTTTGATATAAGGAGCAAAATCAGCCTGTAATTCAGCGGCATATACAGTTATTAATTCGATAGCATTAGCTTTCTCTTCCAATAAACTTGTATGAATACCAATATATTTTCCCTGGATAGGAATGATTTCCCAGCCTTCTTGTTGTTCTAAGTTTTCAACCTCTTCTTCATCATCGAACAACTGAAGATCAGGTTTATGCTTTGCAGCAGCCAATAATGGTGGCATGACTCCTGGCAAGTACGGTAAGAAATCAGTCCCCAAAATTCGACATAACCTACCCCAGGCATGGACTAAATATGATTGACATGGATCATCATCATCTGTACAAGTTGCTTGAATACCAGCAAATATTGAAACCATTTCTTGACATTGAGGTGCAAATTTCTCCTTTCCAACCGCAAGTGCAATCAAAGTAGCACATTCAATTGATTTTGCTTTTAATAATCGATATTCTTTACCGGTATCAGTTTTCATGACATTAAATAATAAACCCATTAATGTATCATAATACTTGATAAACTTATCTTCAGCTGCATCAGCTATAATAGCAATAGTAGTAAGAACTTGTTCTTGAACATATCTTTTAGGACTTTGCAATAGAACCAATAATCCAGCTAATAGACTATCCAAATATGGATCGAGAATTTCTTTGGTAGCACATTCAGAAAAATTAACTAAAGCTGCGGCAGCATGGGCTTGAACTCGTGGGGTATGTGAACCTTGTAACATTGAAATCAAGGCAGGCAAAACTCGAGAAGCGAAATTATTCTGAATATAATCCGAGAAATCAGTTGACATTTGACCCAATGCATTACAAGTTGCCCATTGAACACGACAATGAGGATCGTTCAAACAAGGTATAACCATATCCAAGATTTTATCCAGTTCCACCATCATTACATCTCGACAACCTTCAGCTACATTAGAAATAGCCATAAGAGCAGCGTGTCTATCTCTCCATTGATCAGAACCAATCATATTAGGTAACCAATGAAATAATGGGGGAAGCATGATTTTACCACCCAATTTAAGAGCCAACCGATCTAAACTTTGTTTAGCAGCTGAATATGCCTCATCAGCATCTTCCGAGTTGACCACATCGTCCTCATTATTCCATTCAGCTGCATCATCATCATCTTCACCAACTTCAGTCATCATTGCCAAGCATTGTACTATCATTTGATCAGCATAGGTCGGCTCTTTTTTACACATATTTGGAGCTTCATCAGCAAAGGTTGTTGCTAATTCTAAAGCAGAAAGCCTGGCATTAAGTTCCATGTCTTTATCCTTAGCAACATCAACACAGAAATCCAACACAGTTTTGAAAACAGGTTTAAACATTTTAGGAGCCAATCCTGCCAATTCGATTAAAGATTCCAAAACAAGAGCCAATTCATCTCCTTTATATTCCGTTCTGAGCGGAGTCAAAACATTTAGTAAATCGGGTAATAAAGGATGTAAAGCTCTCCAAGTTGATTTAGATAAGCCTTGGAAAAAAGATGTAAAAGCAGTAACTGTAGAAATACGAACTTTTTCAGATTCATCAGCAAAACCAGAAGCAAAAACTGGAATAACCGAATCAATTAAACCTTCACCAATCAGATCAGGCACAGCAGCAAAAATTCTAAATGCTGATTCTCTTACTTGTGGATTTGTATTTTTACTAGCCTGAAACAAGGCACTAAGTAGTTCTGGCCAATTACCTGGGGAAAACATAGTCAGCAATGCCACTCCTTCACACAAGGACAATAGGAAGTCTCTGACTCCGGTTTGTCTCCGGCGGCTGGGATGCTATCCCAGACTTCCTTGCTCGATTCGTTGGGAATCGGTGGTGGCATGGCCCTGGAGACCGGCTCCTTCCATGGCGTCTCTCTCACAAGACTCGCAGACCATTATTTTACTTACCTGCTTTAAGGCCAGGTCGAGCAATCTCAGCAATTGCATCTGAGACTTTGTGGCGAACATCAGCTGGTTGTTCAGAAATAAATCCTTGAAGAAATACGCTTTTGATCTGGCTAAGAACAGGATCAGAAATAGTATCAATTATCCTCGAAATAACATCTCCTTCAGGAAGTCTTATACTAATTCTTCTAAATAAGACAGCAGCAAAAGATCGGAGCTTTGAAGAAAGGTTAGTGATACAAATAAATATCCAGCATTAGGCAACGAATCGGAGCAAGTCCCGAAAAGGACAAATCGTAAAATCGTGACCAAAAGCGAGAGGTACGGAGTCTGGGACAGACCTAGTGAACTCTATAACGGATATCATGATACTTACATTAGGTGGTTCACCAGCGACAGATTGTTCAGCAAGACCCAACAATAACATTTCCTGTCTTTCACGACCGCCAGCAATCCATTCTTCATTTAGACTTGTTTCGGCTTGAGCACGTAATTGATTATTAGCTGAAGCAAGACTAGAAAGAAGTTGATGAAGAGCAACAGTAACTTCTGGGGGTAAACTTGACATGATATTCGTTTTAATTTAGTTTGTTCAGAATAATTTGTTGGTATGGTTTTGATATAGATTATTCTATATCAGATAGGTTCTTTCCTGCACGTCAAGGGGGTGATAATAATAGAAACCAAGTCGACTATATCCAACAAAAGAGAAAAAACGAAGCAAAATAAATACAAGTACTAAAACTAAATACCAATTAAGAAAGAATAAAACGTGAATTTTATTCTCCTAGCTCCAATTTTTATATATAGATATTAATTCTTGTTATATCTATACAAGACGCGATTTATTTCCCAAACAGAAGTTCAAGTCGTCTTCTTCTTCGACTGTTTTCTTCTTCTCCAGCTGGTCGGTTCTCAAAAAATTTCAAATCCTTGGCTTTAACTCACTATCCACCAAGCTCGTAAACAACAAACAGCAACAACAACAACTACTCCGCACCTTCTTTTTGATGAAATAAGGAAGGAGCTGTAGAATGAAAAGAAAGAATAAAAATAATTCAAGTTTGTTTTGATTTATTCAAATATAAGAATTTGGAAAAAAAAAAAAAATTATATGATGATAAAGTAAAGATGTGCGTAGTCAGATATGCACCCAAACAAAAAAATTACCACGGCAGATAATATTAATTTGTGTGTAGCGAGCTAGCTACTTGCATGTGAGTGTGTATATAGCAGGATGTCAAATATATGTTAACTAAGTGCTAGTGTATAATTTATTACTGCTAATAGCTAGTAGCTATTATATAAAAATTAACAACTATCTAACTAACTACACCTTACTTAAAGTCTTGATGTATATATATATAACCACTCTCGGACTCGGCCTATATTTCATTTAGGCAGACATTCCTGAAAGAAAAATTGGCATAGACATGACATCAGCTTAACGTTTTAAGCAAGTGGACACTTAAGTTATTGGTCTATGACTAAGCGTTCATATAGATGATGACAGATTAAATTTCCCAATCGGTAGCTATTCCAGCTATTCCAATTTCATCGTTTGTGAATTGCCATCTGAATAACAATTTGTGTATGTTATATGGAGCGAAGTTTTCTATTGAGCCGCATAGAGGAAAAAATATTGACACGACGCCGGCCGAGTACCGGCGGTTGAGTATCTGCCTAATCTTTAGGTCTAGTTTTATTTGAGATTTAATCAATTCCTCAGAATCTCCGATAGGTGATGCCTTCTTCGGGTTTGGAAATGGCACAGTTTCTCAAGAGATATGGGGTCTGCGCTCGGCCCCTTCCTCCAGCTCTCGCTCACTCGCTCACTCTTAACTTGAAATGCTCGCTATCGGGATTTGATCTATGCAGGGGTCGGCCGAGCTCTGGTAAATCGGGACGACTGAGTATGTGCACATACACAGTACATAGATGTAGCTATACGTGTAGTAACCCCGGGATGTTAACTAACTACAGCCATTTCTTATTAGAATCCTTTAATAGGATATCTATCTGATTGCTGTTCGAGAAATCACTAATTCTCCACCTACAATACAATCAAAGGTTAGGGAATTTGGCCATTTAAAAGAATATTTCAGTTGAATTTCAATGGTTCAAAACATCATAGCACACTACTAGTTGTATATTTTACTCAATATGAACCATGACGGCTGCAAATCTTCTTAGAGAATTCGTTTTCTCTGAGACTCTGAACTTGGGTATGAATGTGAAGATGATTGATTTACTCTGGTAACTGTTGTTACCTCTCGATACAATTTCTGGACATGAACTAACGTTGATTCAGATTCTTTGGCAAAATCAGTTACTCTTTTAGGAACAATAAATGGTCAATCTGCTATTGCCACTATTGAGAAACTACCTTTTGATAATTCTCAATTTAATCTTGATGGTGAAAGTGATTTGAGTTTTCTAGACGAGATAAAAAATCTTGATCAAAATGATATTTATTCTTGGAATGTTGCAACATTGATCCAGAATATTAATGAAAACCCAGCAGCTAAGGTCAGTTTGATTTATCCTGCTACTGAAACTCATATCAATAAGCACAGAAAACAAGAACGACGAGTTGTAAGGGAAACCCCTGAAATGTATAGACAGATAGTGGTACCATATATTGAGTCAATGAAGGGTGATAGAATCAAATGGGTTGATAATATTTTATATCACGGGGCTGAAGCTGATAGAGTTGTCTTCAGAGATGATGACACAACTGATGGGTTTGTCTTATTACCAAACATGTAAGTTATAACCCTGATTACTTGGGATATATTTGCCTCGGTAATCCCAGACTCCGCTACTCGACTATGGCGAGAACTCGGAGGTATGGCGGATACACTCCCTGCCGCTGAGGAGAGTGATCATTTCGTTTACTAATTATCTAGGAAATGGGATCGGAAAACTATGGATGTTCTCTATTTGATGGCTATTGTAATGAGATCTGATCTTTCATCTATTCGAGATCTCAATAGCTCTCATTTGCCTTTCCTTAAAAACATTCGACACCATATTTTGGATGCTGTTGAAAACAAGTATAATGTCAAACCAAATCAGCTTAAGCTGTATTTCCATTGTAAGTCATTAAAGTCGACTCAGATCCTATTCCCTTCTAACTTTAGATCAACCGTCTTATTACCATATGCATATCCACGTTGCCCATGTATCTCTAGAGCAGTTTGATTTTGGACGCTCTGTGTTGCTCGATAATGTTATTGATCAATTGGAATCCCTTGGCTCCCAAGGATATTCCAAATCCACTTTAACATATTTTATTGGCATGGATCATGATTTGTGGAAAAATGGATTCAGCAAGTTAGAGTAGTACTGTATTTATATAGAAATTAATGAAATGATTATTCAGCTAATTCTGTGAAACACAGAGAGACCCCTCGAATCTAGGGTATGGGAATAATGATGCAGGGTCACTGCATCTATCTGCAGGGGAGAATGTTAAGTGATTGAACTCAACCTAATCTTAAGATCCGCAGCATATCATGAGATCACCAACATGGGTATTGTACGAAACCGGCAAGCGAATTTCGGTAGCAACTAAGATTCACTCAAAGCTAAAGATCATTTCTCACATATAAACGTTTAACATTTATTTACTATAAGAAGACATATATATAGTACAATATTTCTTATCTTAGACGTTATGTTGGCATGTGCTGGCATCGGTACCTCGCGCTTCACAGAATCTAACCAGTCATAAAAATATAGCAATCAATAGTTGGCACATGCCTGGTTTCTAACTTCATTATATCAATTCAAGA
Organism: Sugiyamaella paludigena; assembly: GCA_030579875.1. Taxonomy (NCBI): domain Eukaryota; kingdom Fungi; phylum Ascomycota; class Dipodascomycetes; order Dipodascales; family Trichomonascaceae; genus Sugiyamaella; species Sugiyamaella paludigena. Next base: position 22,474 of record JAKTRU010000003.1, on the reverse strand, counting down.
CGAAGCAAAAGAAAATTATTCGGAGTACATTTAATGCCTCTGGAGACACAGCCTGGGGCAATTGAAGATAACCAATAAATTTGAATTCGTATAAATCGATAATCAACTGTTGTTAGATATTGCAACTGTTTGATATAGTAGATATTGCCGAACCTATTCACAAACTATATTGTTAGAGACATTTCTATTTAGATTATTTTACTGCCCATCAGAGGCGGCATACATCATACACAGGTCCCCCATATGTTCCTCCTGCATGTAACGGTATACGTCTAATATATTTTTTGTCATGCAGCCGCGCCTTGATCTGCAGTCCAAACCAAAAAACGTGCCTGAACCGCCTGAACGAACTTCTTGGAGTTAACGAGAATTACTTCCTTGGAGTCTAAAAGATTAGTTTCATTTTTGTCTCGTAAATTTTTTCTTGGTCAAATAAAAAGTATTTAATTGAAGCGAAATATTAAGTTATTAAGTGAATCTGATCTTGTCTAATATTCGAATGCAATGAGATTTGCTGCGTAAGTATTCTTAATTTTATCACATTGCTAGAGAGCAATCATCAAGTAATTTATCACCAGTTTCTAACGTGGTCTTTTTAGTCATTTGAGCGATACTCTGGTATGTATAGATAGAGAATTAGAGCCTTATTAAGTCTCATCAAGTGATATCGATTAGATAGTCTGATACAGAGCATTGGAAACTTATCTATCTCCCGTGCTAATTGATCACATATCCAATTAGACTCTCAAAAGTGTTAAGTGTTAGGTCTCCTGGAAATTTTGGTAGTTTCTCCTAGAGCAAACTCAAAGCGTAGTACTGATTATAGAGACGGTTTGCTGACATTTTCTCTAGGTTCCAGAGTGGCGAGAACAATATTTCGACTATAAAGCAGGTAAAAAACGGCTTAAGAAACTTTCTCGCGATGGTCCTCCGAGTTCAAGAATATCTGCTTCTGGGACACCTGGTGGTTTGTTTCCATTCGAAAGAATTGGCAGTCCTGCTAGTGGTGGAAGTAGCGCAGGATTGGCTGGTGAAAATGGTGTGAGTGGTGGAACTCCATCTCCTCATCCACTCAATGCTACTCAATTCCTCCGTCAACAAAATAATAACGGAACTTCATCCCAGCCGTTAACAATTGGTAGGGATATTCCTACTCCTAAACCGAGTTCGGATGCTCAACAATATGCTCTAAACATTGCAAGAGGCCTTGGCGGCGTCGGCCGAAACAAAGATGGTATTGGAAAGTCAAAATTACCTGGTGCTGAAGTTGCTCAATTTAGTAGTTCTTTACCTTACCGATCACCAACAGAAGGGCTGCCTACACGATTTGCAGATATAAATTTCGGATCTCCTAATACTTCGAATACTAGTAGATTGAAGTTACCTCCTCCTGCAATTCAGGAAGCTAACCACGGTATCCAACCCACGCCTGATATATCTACTTCTCCAGATGCTGTTTCTCCTTTGCCCCTGGGAGGTACCGCTGCTTCAATCCCATATTCTGATGATGCAAGATCTGAGAATATTAGTAATAGTATTAGATATGACCATAGCGGAAACGGTAGTGGCGACGACAAATTAGTGAACGACAAGTCTCCTTTGCTAGATCACTCACTACAAAGTGGGATTAACAATACTAAGAGGGTCTCCTATACTGGGGGTGCTTTTGATGAAGGAAATACTGGGAGATCAACATCCAGTGTTAGGTCTTTGATTGGTCGACTTAATCAAACGCCTCTCCGAAGACGACTATCTTCCTTCCCTGGAGGGCACGGTGAAGAACTTCAGATGGATTTGCTTCTGGAATCTGCTCAACAGGATTTTATTGAATGGGTTGATAGTGAGGTTGACAAAATCGAGAAATTCTACTGCGAAAAGGAACATGAAGCTATAGAAAAATATCTCATTCTCCAGGACCAATTAGTCCAATACCAAAATCATAAGAATGATTTCAGAGAAGCAATATCTAAAGGTGAAGGCATTAACAAGGCTGCATTAACAACTCGAGAGGCAATATTTAGAGAATTTGATTTGCCAAGTCTTCCGGCCCGTCTGAGATGGAAACGAAAGTCCGAGGAAACAGAATACGGTAATGACAGTAATGGTAATGGCATTAGTCGTGACTTCTCTCAAAGACCTGAACAGCTTGTACCATACTCTGTCGCCCGAGGACAGCTGAAAGTTGCATTAAAAGAGTATTATCGCTCTTTGGAACTACTCAAAGATTACAAAACTCTGAATACAACCGCTGTTAGGAAGATGATGAAAAAGTTTGATAAAACTGCTCATTGCAATGCGTCACCTGCTTACTCCGAAAAGGTGAAGAAATATAACTTCACTAAGAGTGATGTTCTTGATAACTTGATTCCTCGCACAGAGGGACTATATGCATATTATTTCGAGTATGGTAACCATAAAAGAGCGGTTGAAAAGCTTCGTGCAAGCGATTTTCCTATTTTACATTATGGTGCTATGTTCAGGACTGGTATATTTTTAGGATTGGCATTACCGTTATTTATTGATGGTCTGGTATATGGACTGATACACATTGGTAATCCGCGATACGAAGATACAACTTATCTTTTCCAAATCTGGGGTGGTTTTTTTATAGTCAATCTAATCTTATGTCTGTTTATGATTAATCTATTCACATGGACAATATTTAAGATCAATTATCCCTTTATTTTCGAATTTGATCAGAGACATTTTTTGAGTTACAGGGAGTATGGCGAATTACCTGCCTTTATGCTGTTCCTTTTATCATTATTTGGTTGGCTTACATTTAGAGATTTTTGGCCCGAATCATTTCCTGGTAGATATTTCCCACCAATGTACCTTGGCATTGCTGTGTGTGTGTTGTTCTGTCCGTTGCCGATATTGCATCGAAGAGCACGTAAATGGTTAATTATCGCATTGTGGAGATTGTTGTTGTCGGGATTATACCCTGTAGAATTCCGTGATTTCTTTATGGGTGATATCTTCTGCAGTTTAAACTATTCTCTCTCTAATGTTTCTTTTTTCTTCTGTCTTTATGCCACTCACTGGCAGTTAGCGGGTTCGTCAGAGAGATGCACTTCGACTCACTCTCGTTTATTGGGTTTCTTGAATTGTTTACCAGGAATCTGGCGTCTGCTACAGTGCTTTAGACGTTATGGCGACACGGGCGATTGGTTCCCACACCTAGCGAATGCCGTCAAATATTCATGTCTGATACTATATAATATGTTTTTAAGTTTGGCACGAATCGATCATTCTTCGGTGCCTCTACATGCTTTATTTATTCTGTTTGCTGCGTCGAACGCCATATACAGTTCGGTTTGGGATATATTTATGGACTTTTCTTTGGGCCAACCAGGCTCCAAGCATAGATTCCTGCGTAATGAACTTGCATTTGGTTCTAAATGGCCGTATTATGCTGTAATGGTCATCGATCCGTTGTTGAGGTTCAACTGGATCTTATATGCTGTATTCTGGAATCAAATCGAACAATCGGCTAAGATTAGTTTTATTGTCGCCTTAATTGAGATAGTACGCCGGTTTATCTGGGTCTTTTTTCGCGTTGAAAATGAACATTGTTCTAATGTCATTCGTTTCAGGGCTTCAAGAGATTTAGCATTGCCGTATGCAGAAATAAGACGTTCCCCGGTAGCGGCTGTTAATGGTGATGAGAGTGGGATCGCTGAGGTGGAAGATTCTGAACCTGCTACTACCACTGGTGTGGATGTCGAAGCCCAACAGACTCGCTCACCTGTGCGTCGTCGCGTTTCTATTGAAGAGCCATCGGAGTCACCCTCTGGTATCCTATCTCGTCGGATGACAACATTTGCCGAAGTTGCCACTCCTGTGATTACCGCTGTAAGTATGGCCATGAAATCGGCCCATACGGCAGATTTTGAAAGAAGGCGTCCCGATCAGCAGGCAGCCCACGATGAGGAGGATGATGAAGATGACGAAGAAGATGATGAAAGTATTAATGAAGGTTCAACAGGGAATCGCCATCAACATTTGCAGTCAGGGCCAGCCTCTGGTCGGACGAATTCCAGCAAGGATTGATTAAATATTATTGTGTTATATGTATATATATATATATTTTTCCGGCCCCTATAATAAACGGGATTAGCAAATTAAATTCGGGATAAGGAAGAACCCCGCTTTGGAGAATTTCCGCTCTTGCCCTCGGAGGTCTCGATCTTAACGAGAGGCAGATCTGTGGGATGTATCTCTTCATCCCACTCCCCAGTCCAGCAGCCGCCGAATGCAAACGAGCTAACAGTACTTGACCGTAGCTGGGCGCAACTGATAACGTTCCTGTCCTCGATCCAGCCACCTTCTTCGCTCGACATTGAGCTTGAGTTGACAACATTCAAAAAAACTGCATTATTTTTAATTGCAAAATTTGCCCGATCTATCGCATGCCAGACATCAGTTTATTTTCTACTGAAAATATATATAGACACATATATGCTTTCAGCAAAGCGAATTATTCCTTAGTAATATAGTGTTGAAAAAAATCTCTCATATAAAACGCAGACTTCTTATAATATCGCTTCATATTATTGAAATTAACATATTGTAATCCAAATCGAGTGTCGACACCTTGTCTCCATTCTATATTATCATACATACTCCAGGCTATTATACCAGTCAGATTAACTTGGTCCTCATGTATAAGTTTCAATGCCTGATGAAGATAGTCATGGAAATAACTTACTCTGGCATCGTCGTATCTTGCTTGCTTAATTGACATTTCTGATTCTTTCCAAACACTAAATCCAAATTCAGGAATAATATAATCCTTCGGCTTAAAATACTTCCAAGACCAAACTATACCTTGTCTGAAAAAATTGGGGGTATGATATAGCCAACTAGAGACGCCTGGATCAGCTCTGTTTCCTATCACCCAATCTCCAGGAAGAGTGAATACTTCCTCTGAGCATTCTGGCCAAGATTCAGATGATCGATTGTTCATACAAACATCGTATCCTTCTTCTGGCGCTTGTACTGGGTGACCGGTATAACTATCCCAAGCATAAAAATCAGTCGAATTCAGAACTAGCTTCTTTTCATCATCTGTGAAATGAGGAAGTACGCCTAGTAAAGCGTTCCTCATAGATTCCGGGTAGTCACCATCAATGTATACCGGATTTCCAAACCAACCAGCCGAAAACTCCAACGATCTCTCCGAGGCCAAGATGTCCTCTGGACTGAGGGAATAAGCAGGAGTATAATCCCAAGAATTGGCAAAGGATATACGACCTTTACCATATTTGGGCTCAATTTCGGTTCTATAAATTTGAACTGCTCTAGCATGAGCGAGAAGTGCGTTATGCCCGCAGATGTATCTTCTTTTGGTACTGTTGTATCCAAATGTTGGGAAAACACTATCTGGAACTCCTTCTTCTGGCCAATTGCCATAATCATGACAAAACACCTGAGGTTCGTTTAATGTCAACCATATTTTTACCCCTCTCGGTGCTAATGCTTCGAAAACAGCACGAGAATAGGCACAGAAATCATCAACCACCTTTCTATTGAGCCATCCGCCATATGAACTTTGCAGAGCTTGCGGAAGATCCCAATGATATAAAGTAACCATCGGCTGAATTCCATTTTCTATCAGATAGTCAATTTCATCAATATAATGTTGTAGCCCAGCTTGATTGATAGTACCATTTCCAAAGGGGAAGATTCTAGACCATGAAATAGTTAAAGAGTAGTACGGAACTCCTAGTGCTTTCAGTCTTTGAGTATCCTGCTTATAAAGAAAATAATGATTATTTGCAATATCGAGGGTTCCATTATCTTTGATGAAACCAGGAACTTTATGAACGACTGCATCCCAGATAGACGGGCCCCTTCCGTCAACATTTACTGCTCCTTCAACCTGGCCAGCACTAGTACCCCATCCCCAAATGAAGTCCTTAGGCAAACGGTATTGACAATGGAACGGTTTCATATTAGGAGGAGGCGCTAATTCTTCTTTTGCAATGGCAGTAGGTTGTACGATTTTGGTTAGCGAAGCTGTTTCAATTTCCATTCCTTCCCAGAGTCTGGAAATCTCGAGCTGGTGATGATGATCATCATAAGAGTCTTCATAGGGAGGAAGAGTAGGAATAGGTGTTGGAGTTGGGGTTGAAGTAGCTCTTTCTATTATTGTTGTGAAGTTTTCGAAACTTTTCCTCAAGCTTTGCGAGCGACCTTCTCCTGTAAAGAAGAGAAGAATAATTAGAGTTTGCGATAGCGAGTCAATTAATAACATGATACATATATCAAGCTATAAATTAAAAAGTGTAAGTGTAAGAAGATCTACGAATTTCAGAAAAAGGATAATATAAATTAATTTATACTCTCTTCTGGAAATTTTCACGTCCAGACTATGGTATATATATCATGAGTCGAAACGTCGGCTGGACAGATAGTAATAGAGCTTATTGTTTTATTCATGAGATTTATCATAAATACAAGAGATGTCCCTTTCCCATCACTATTCAAAGAAGGCATGCATTTCCGCATATATCCGATATACATGTTCATGCCCATAAAGTTGATGATTTGCCGGAATTCGAATACAGAAAGTGAGAGAAGAGATTCCAGATATCTGATCTTCTCCATTCTCGGCCTCGAAGACAGTTAATTGACTGCATATGCAGGGGCTGACGAAGCCGCACTGTGCTGCAGCCGCATATTGATTTCATTACTTTTTTCAGTAACATTAATTATCTATTTTGATCTTATGAAGAACATTATACTTACCTACCTACCTACCTACATTACCTGCGTACTTTCTCCATAAAGTCAGATGTCAGGATACCCACCGATATCTGACAAGAATATTTCAAATGAAATATTATCATCACCATCAAAGCCTCCAAAATCTGAAAAAGTTACCTGCAGTAATGATTCAGTGGATAAGGAAGAACGGGAAAAAGATGATGATTATATGACCATGGCTTTGCCAGAAGAGAAGGATATCCCAAGCGAAGTAACTACAGAAAAAGATTTAGAGAGGGATGCTCGTGAAGAAGCTCTTGCGAAAGCAGAAGGCAGATCTGATCATGATAGAATACTACATAAGGCGTTAAGAACGTCTTTGATACATAAAGATCCTGAGAACAAAGGGTTGAAGATAATGAAAATGATGGGATTCAAAGCTGGAAGTCGATTGGGAGTAGCGGCGAAAGCAGCAGAAACAGCGCCTGCACTAGAACATACTGATGAACAAAACCAATCTGATAAGCAGTTATCGTCATCTAGTGTTATGCCAGTTAGTGATGCTGCTACAACAGAAAATGCTATTACTACTATGAATAGTAGTACTACTGAACCAATCTTTATAGTGCGTAAACTTGGCAGAGGAGGAATTGGATATGATAGTGCTAGACAGCAGGAATTAGCTAGGTCTATAGACGAGCAATTCAATAAACAAAATCAAGAAAAGACGGATTTCCAGGCTCGGGTCTCTCAGAATTATTCTGATAAAAAGCTCGAATCTCATATAAAGTCTGCTCAAAGGGTCTGTATAGATCTTGATGCTCGGGCAATGGCGGTCGATCCAGAAGAGATCTATGATTCGAATGATATAAAAAGCCTCAATATTCTCTACAGGGGGTTTATTTACGATAAACAGATGAACAAAAAGGTAAACGAATTACGTAGACAGGTGGATAATCCTGCTTACGAACCTAGCATACCAGAAATCTGGGAAAACGAAGCTGAACCGGAATCTGATAATGATTTAGAAGAGTTCAGATCTTTAGACAAGGCAGAACAGTTGTGCCGTATTCTGACATATCTTAGAAATACTCATTACTACTGTTTATGGTGTGGATGTCCATACGATAACGCAGATGATCTTCAAGAAAACTGTCCTGGCATGCTAGAAACAGACCATTGAAGATAGACAAGCTATCGACACCTGGCTGTGCACCCGTGGGAGTTTCTCCGTATCCTCCCCTCCCGCCAACCATTTACTCGTACCCAGAAACTTTATCGGTAATTGTAATTGTTACCGACTGATGCGGTCTGTGTGTGCTCCGCTGAACTTATCCGAAGGATCCAAGCCTACGGCGTAGTCAAATCAGCTCGAGCGTAGAGAGGGGGAAATTTGGGAAAGCAACTCTACCTCTACAGTTCACAATAGAAATATGAAATGTAATATTATTCAAAAGATATAGATATAGCTTTATAAACTCTATGAACGAAAAGAACAAGCTGATATTTTTGCCAACCTTTTAAGCTTGTTGTACCTTGGCATAATTTGGCGGCTTAAGTTTACGTCGCAGAGTCTTTCCAATCCAAGGCGGAATTAATGCCGTGGCAGTGATCAAAGCTGTTTTCCAATAAAATGAGATATCGGCAACATAGCTAAGATCAAAATAATCACCCAAAAGTGGGAATGATGCAATGTAGATAACGATAGTAATTATTTCAGAAAATACCATGACTTTATTCCATTTGATAATCTCCAATGCTACCATCATGAGTTCGTTGAAGAGTAAAGCAGTGAAACTCACGGCCACCATCCTTGGGAAAACTTCACTCTCAATACCCACAAATAATTGAGCCAAACCTTGGATCACACAGCCTTGATATAAGGAAACCAAGGCCCATACAAAGAAAGTACGATAAGACAAAGAGGTACCAGCGGTAAGCTCCTTATATAATTCCGGATATAACTTAGCCAAATCTTCATCAACATCCTTATCCAAAACGAGTGAGAAAACTGGTGCCATAGTATAAACGGTAGCATATCCAACCATCAGCCATCCTTGATATAATGCAAGAGGTTCAAAGGAAGAGGAAATTGAATAAACAGTTTGACATATACTGATAATAAGACCACGATGAATAACGAATTGAGCTAACTTGGCAGATCTTTTATATGAATTACGACCATGCCAGACCAGAAGTTTAGTTAAGTGGCAGAATTGAGTTATCGAGAAATCCGCCGCTAAAGAAGCTTGTTTACCTTCTTTACCAACAATACCTACTCCAATATCAGCAGCTTGAATCATACTCACATCATTGCCACCATCCCCAATGCAACATACACGTTTCTTAGTTGTTTGTTTGATCAATATGGCCACGTCAGCTTTCTGTTGAGGGGTGCATCGACAAGCAATAACAACGGGTAATCGAACAGTTATATCTACAAATTCGGCTTTATGATGCTTAAGAAATAATGCTAAAGATTCTCCATCAATTAATAAACAAGCATCAGGTTTCTGGCGTAAAAATTCTAAATGTTCATATGCTGTAGACATAACATTGCCACCACCGCCTATGGAATCAGGATTATGAGAAGAGCCTAACTTCGTAATAGTATGAATAAATTGGCCACGAGAAACCAACTTTGCAGAAACAGCTACACATCTAGCAGTTTCTACTTTATCACCAGTTAACATCCAAATCTTGATTCCAGCATTTCGGAGTAATTCTAAGGATGGTTTCATATCTTTCTGCAGTCGATCCTCTACACCAGTCAATCCTATTAATTCAAGATCATGTTCAAGGTATTCACCAATCACCTTGGCCATAGCAGATTCTCGATCATACATTGATAAAGATGCAGTATTATATTTTTCAACGAATTTTTCATAAAGTTGAGTAGTCAGCTTTTTACGACCCACTACTAATGTCCGTAATCCCTCACGAGCCATGTTTGCCGTCTCTTCTTCAAGCCAATCGTTATGTTGGACGATTTTGGACATTACTGTATCGGCTCCTTTTTGAAAGAACCACATTTCATTCTTGGCTTTATCAAGAACCACAATTCCCATTCGTTTATTCTCCGAACTGAAAGGGAATACATGAAGAATATCGTATTCATACGGGGTATGAGTAGCTTCATGTATGAGGGTCATGGATGTTCTGTCACGTCTGTAAAGTGATAATCCCATAGCAGATGTCCACTTCACTATGGCAATTTCATCAGGAGATGCAGCCTGGTACTCAATTGCACCACCACCTGGGTTACCATCTTCATATGAAGGAGTTACCGAATGACATATAGCTAGACATGTAACTATATCTCTAACTCTAGTTCCAATTTCCCTTCTACTACGTAGTCCACTTCCAGCAGCAGTAGGTCCATCTTTGACAAATTCAGCTACTTCATCCATTGCATCTCCCGCATATGATACAGTTCCCACATGAACTTTTTTCATTTCCATATCATTTTGGGTTAAAGTGCCAGTCTTATCAGTCAGCAGGTACTCTATTCGACCGAGGTCTTCAGGGATGGTACTAGTACGAACTATAGTTCCAGGAATGGTATTATCATGTTCAATTTGATAAGCATAAACAGATTTACCCATATCAAGATTAACTCGTAAACTCACAGGGATAATTGTAGAAAATAATATAAGAAATCTCATAATGTCAATATACCAATCGGGTCCAAATCCATGAATAATAACTAATCCGATACTTAAGGCAAATACACATACACAAAGAATTTTAGATAAATTATTAATTTCCAATTCTAAAAGTCCAACTTTAGTACCTGCAGTAGAAGTATTCATAGCTTGTCTAGTATCACGTCCAGTATAAATGACCATTCCTATAGCTGTGCCTGATGCTAAAACAGTATTGGCCCAAAGGGTATTATCAACTGATAAGCCTACACTACCAATACCAACACCACTTTCTATTTTTAATGTACCAACAAATGAGTGTATAGATTTCTCTGGTGGACCAGCAATTATAACAGCTTGTTCTAGAGCCTTTTCAACATCACTGTTTTCACTAGTTAATTTCTGTGTTATTGTACATGCAATTCTTAATTTCCAGTCAGTTTCACCATCAAGTTGATCAGTACGAATAAAAACTTCACCAGATTTCTCTGACGAAGATAGTAAAATCGTATCAGCAGGAATTCTTTGATCTTTATGAATACGAACCAAATCTCCAACTCTGAGATTCCGGCTTTGGGTTAAAGATTTTCTGTTACCCAATACTTCATATAATTCAGTATTAGCTTCATTATCTCTCCTACCGCGTTGAATATCATCCCAAGCCTCCTTGGCCATAGTTACTGTTAGAACAAATGCCAGGGGAACAATATAAGATGATAAGTAACCTATTCTTAATGCAGGTATAATCTGTGATAAGGCAACCAATAGAAAATATAAGTTGAAGAAGAACTTGAATTGTTCGAAAAGAATAACAGGAACAAACAATACAGGCGAATATTTTGCATTTGAAATAGCATTTGTTGGATATTTATAACTTTTATTATTCCTTGGAGTTAAGTTTGACACTGATCTTTGACTATCACCATTGCCTCCGCTACTACTACTACTACTAGCAATACCAATACCAAAGAATCTCCTTATGCTGAAACGTTTACCTTTTGATAAACCTAATAATCCATTACTATGATTCTCATTCTCTAGACTACCTTCTGTAACAATAATATCTTCATCATCATTATCATTATCATTATATTCACCGCCTATCAATGGCGCTGTATCTTCTTCTTCTGATCGCATTGTCTGCAAAGGAATAGCGTCTTCGGGCATCCGGATCGATCCAATAATCCTGGAAATAATCGCTATTGGATATCTTATAGGTGCATACCACCTTCTTACAACGACTACTCCTATATCAGAAGCTTTTACTGGAGGGAGTGAATAGTTCTTACTTGATTGTTGTGATACTTGTTCAATTCTCTTTGGCATGACACGACCAATGCCAAAACTTCATCATATATATATAAAGCACACAACAACAAAATACCTAATGAATCAAGTACTATCCAGATTTATAAACAAACAAAATATAGAACTGAATAGATAATATTTCCTCTTGAGAGATATATATATTCAATCCAAAAATGTCAAGCGTGCGTGTTCTGAACAGCTGTAAATAATCAACACTGGAGTTTTATGCAGCCGCAATAACGTTAGTTTATAACTTGGCACCTCTACGTACTGTTCTCACGAACCATGCGCTGTGAGGGCAAGGGCGTATTCAGGGGGGCATTGGACATTTCCATATCCTATCTCCAGCTGTTTCCAACCACATTCAACCATAGTGAAAGAAACGGAGTTTCGGTGGGGATCAGCCGAAAGGAGTAACATTATCATCTCTGTGTTTCTGTCCCCTATAACTAGGCCCAGTTATCTACGGATCTTGTGTTCTCTCCGCCTGGATACCCGTTGTGTCTGACGGTGGGGGGCCACGCAAGATAGATACTATACACCACCAATCTAAGTGGATTGCCTGTTCGCCAGACACTCGGCGGCGGCCTCCTCTAACTATCGGGAGCAGACCACCACAATAATAGGCAAGAAAGAAGAGATTCTACGACTGAATAATAGGCAAGAAAAAGGAAGATTCTGTGACTAATATAAGGATATTTTATATTCTTATATAGGTATGTTTAACATCTTCACGACTTCAAGATCATCATCAATATTCTGTCAATCTTCATCATCTCTACTGTCACTGAAGAAGCACAGCAAAACAAATAAAATGTCTTCATTACCATATTCTAAAGCGGCTACTCCTATATCACAGCCTTATGATGCTCAGTTCAAATCACCTTCAATTCCTGCTTTGAAACGCAGATTGTCTTTAGTTGCAGGACAGCAACAACAGCAACATCAGCCAACTCCACCACAACAACAACTGCAACAGATCAGTGGAAGTGGAAGTGTCAACAATATCATCGGTTTGGGCCCAACTCATCTCACTCATAGCCGTCCAACACAATTCTTACCATCAACGTCATCATCATCATTGCAGCAACAAACAAACAAAAAATTAAGGATAGAATCTGCTATCCCATTATTAGAATCCACGATTAGTGCACTTGTTGAAGGACTGGGCAAATTCACAGCTACTCCAAATCTAGCTCAGGATGTTATTGATGCCGATGCCGAATTATCATTAGCATTAGAAGAACTTATTGAACATCAAGAAGCTGGTAAAACTATCCAGAAATTAAAGAAAGTATCTAATGAATTAGATGGCCAATTGAATAGAGTATTAGTGAGTCTTTCCGAAAGTCGGCGTGATCTTCGATTAGGTGTTCAAGGAGGTGTCAGTCTGACAGAAAATGACGATGATGAGGGCGATGGTCCGGATGATAATAATAGTTTCAAGCATAATAAGATTATTTCAGCTGATGATTTGTTGAGTTATGCAACCAAAATAACAAAGTTCACTCATGCTCCTGCGGGATATAATCCCGATGTAGCAAATGAACATGCTAATTTCCCTTGGCCGACTGAAGATGGCCTTCGTAGGGGTTTGTTAGCCATGTCAGCTATTGAAGCTGAAAAGGAAGAGATGAGAATGAGATTAAATCATGAAGAAAAAGCAAAAAAAATAACTCAGACAGAAGAAGAAGCAACAAGAATACGAGGAGATGAAAAGTCAACTATCGATGGTAGCATAAATAATAACAATGATAACTCTAATATACCAGTCAAACTACAACGACGAAGAAGTTCAATAGTTTCATATGGTGATTTACCTGTTGTCGATCCATCAGGTCCCGCTGATCAGAATTCTGCTAATGCTGCCGTACTGGATCTAGATCTGTTTGATCCTGATGAAGAAGAAGATGAAGAAGATGATGAGTAACTTAACTGTTAGGGAATAATTTATTTTTGTTTGATAGACATATTTATGTGATATTTGATCTACTTGACTAAGCTTACAAACACATATCTGAATCATTTTAGTGAGATTGCGATTATGCTGTTATTCATTTAGAACATGTATTTATTGGCCTTATTTTTTTTTGTACAATTGTAATATGTTGGACATTGCGAATTAGATGGTTGATCTTGTAATACGAAAGACAATCAGCCAAAGAATGGTAAGCGTAACACCCCGAGATGACTCTAGGTCTTCGGCTTCTACGGCTTGTACGTCATTGCAATAAATCTCGTAGAGAAAGACTTAGGCGTCCGGGGTTTTGAGACTGATCCCTAGCTCCCGCTATTCTCGAGAGATTATTCCACTTCCTACGGCTTCTCTGCAACCATCCCAGAGATCACCCTGACGAGAACCAGGGGTACAGAGAAGCTTAAAACCGAGACTGACAATCGTTACGTAATGTATTTGTAATAATCACGTGCAAATACATAAAGTGGGGTGAAGAGGGTCTTCGGACTAATCCCCGGATTATATAAATGACCGGTGTATCTTCCTTTAGTTTTATAATTGACTTGTATTTTGTAATACAATTATTATTGTTATCACTATTTTTTCATTAGTTTAAAAATCACGTTTGAAATTCGAAAATATCCAATGTCTTCCCCTATTAAAGTAGTTATATTTGGTGCCCATGGTAAAGTGGGTTTATTGTTAACTTCCAAGTTGGCTAAACTTAAATCTGAATTCCATCCGATTGCTATATATCGTAACCCGGAACAGAAGACAACATTTGATCAATTGGGCATTCAATCGGAATTTCTTAGTCTTGCTGATGCGGATGTAGCTGCTATTAGTAAAGTTGTTACTGGAGCAGATGCGATTGTGTTCACAGCAGGTGCTGGAGGCAAGGGGCTCGATAAGACGTTTGCTATTGATCTCGACGGAGCTGCTAAGACATTTGAATCTGCTGTTAGTAGTAAAATTAATCGATATATTATGATTAGTGCTTATGGTGCCGATGACAGAGAGGTCTGGCACAATAGTTCTATTAGACCGTATTATACCGCCAAACACTATGCAGATCGACTCTTGAGAAATACTCCATTGCAATATACAATTCTTCAGCCGGCAGCTTTGCTCGACGGTGAAGGCACAGGTAAAATCACTCATCCTGATAAAGCAGTTGGACCCCATATCTCCAGTCAGCAAAAGGTTATTTATCGAGATGATGTTGCTAGCTTTGTTGTTGAAACATTACGTGACAAACAAGGAAAGAGTTTCCGACAAACTGTTCCTTTGATTAATGGAGATGTTCCTATTGAAGGGTTCTATTGAGATATAATCCCATAAGTATATATATATATCTATAAATTAAATGATATTGATCTTAATTTGGTTTGCGTAGCCCCTGACCAGTTGCACTCGCTACGCCTAAATACACTCTTGACTTGCAGTTGGTTCTTGAAAGACTGTAATGGGGTGTGTCGTCTCTCGCCTCACATCTATCAGGTATATATGAGGAGAAAGGGAGTCTAATCGTCAGATCCCTGCCCAGGTCGACTTGTCTACACTGACACCCGAAGCTCCGAGAGCATCATCATTAACTTAATCGCTGCATGCATGAATTATATGCATCGCATCACATTTCTAACATAATGGATTTTTCATATTAATTAAAGTTAGTTACATGTATTTAATTAAATATTGCAGAAATTCCCGCATTTGAATCGGTACTATACCAGCTATGATGGAGGGTATATGTATATCGTGGTCGTCATTATTTATGCCTGTTTTGTGGAAAAGAAGAAGAATATACAAAGCAGAACGATGGTAATATACTGATTGGCAATTTATCAATTACATGCAAGGTAATTCCTATAAGTCTGTCTGTTATAATAATAGAAATCGTCTCTCGGTTCATCATCTGAATCTGAATCTTCCGTTAGAAGAGAATCCAAGTCAGAATCATATAATTCATCATAGCCTATAAGATTGCTTCCGTTGTTGTCGGGAGCTGACATAAGTCCAAAAATTACAAGCGCCAAAATTAGAACTACCCCTAAAATCGAAGAGATAATAGCAAAATACCAACTTTTACTCAAGGTCCAATCTTGCGATTTGGGTGGAGAATCACTGAACTTATGGTATGTGTCTAAAATTACCTCCATTGTTATAATCGCTACCAATTGAAATGTGACCGATAAAACTAATAGCATACTGACCAATTTCCAAGTTGATCTGAAAGCAAATTTGGTAACGGATGCAAAAAATACTGGTAATAACAGAGACAATTCAACGGAAATTTGGACCACCATCGCTATCCACATTGAGAACGATGCAGATTGCCAGGTACTACAGAAACTTTCTCCCTCAATTCCACTACAATCTTTTGCAGTAGGAAATGGAGTACAAGGCTGTTCATAGAGACATTTTTCACTAAGTCCGTAATAAGAGTAATGTAGGTCGTTATTGATGTGACCTCTATACCAAGCAGGGTACCAGATGGACGCAATTGTCAAAGATGCTGCTAAGGTATGAGTTAGCAGAGCTATACGATATACTTTTCTGAGGTCCGTGGTCGATTGACAAGAGGACGATAACCCGTTTGAATACAAAATCATGGTTCCAAACGGCAGAAGCTAAACAAAAGATGAATGAGCTAACTAAACACAATTAAATAGCAGTATGCTATGCGATGCGATGCGATGATGACAATGCACGTCCAGAAAGGAAAAAAATTCAAAAAATTCACTCAAATCTGGCCCTGTTTCGAACCAGAGTTATTATGGTGAAGTTGTTATAATATTAGATCCTGTTCCTTGTTTCCTAATTCTTCTTCTCCTTATAATTGGCTTCCTATAATTGGCTTCTCTTCTTTACGTTTCGTCTTGTTGTTATCTTTCTTCTTATTGGTTCTTCTCCCCTCTCTTTACTTCCTAAACCCCTTGGCCTTTCTGATCTTAAATAAGCAATTTTTTCTGTCGCTTCTTCACCCCCCAGTTTCGCGGTTTATCGCCAGTACTGTTTCAATACTTCCACAATTGATCCCTCTTGTTCAGCGCTTCGTCTCCTCACACTTACACGCAATCGTGTGGGTATATATTGTTGAGCAACTATTCTGTTACAAGCCCGAAAGTGTAAAAAAGCTGAGTGTCGTTAACCGGTGTCCAGAGTCTATTCCTAAGCAGAGAGCTCTTCCAAAAAATTCAATTCCGGAGGAAAAATACAAATACAGCCTCCTTAATTTTCCTAAGATTCCTAAACTTGCTCAACTAACTCAAAGATTCTAAGCTTCTAGAACCAGAATTATTACAATCTAAGTTTAAAGAATATATCTTTCTCCTCTCCGTTTGAAACTTATACGATATACCTTCCGCTTCCGTTTCATTCCAATGCTTAGTTATAGTCAAACACAAAAAGGCAAAGGCATGTTCTCATTTTTGGCTGGAAATTTAGCTAATCGTCTTCTTATCTACTGTAAACCTCCCCTGACAGTAGGAGGAGGGCCCCATCATCATCCCCGCCGTGAAACATCATATAAGGAAACTAAACCTAACCCTGTTGCACGTAATAATTAAAAAGATTCTGCAAGGTTGCTGCAACAATCTACTACTTATGCAGCTCGGTAAGTTTGCTTGTTAAAAGAAACTATATACCTCATACAAACAGGAGGCACGAGGCGAAAGGGAGGCCGGTTTAAAGATTACACGAGGAACTATGAAATAAGTGGTGATAGTAGTCAGATAGATTGAAGTTTGGTAAATAATTTTGTAAATAATTTTGTAAATAATTTTGAAGACAATTGTTTGTTGACGATTGATAGATAAAAGGTAGTTGGGTTTGGTTAATTTGCTAATAGGGTATGTTGGAATCTATAGATCTGTACCTTACTAAATTTTAAGGTTGCTACTTGTCAGTGGCGTAATAAGGAAGTAGCTGATACTGCGTATCTTATATCTAAATAGATGATAGCTTAATAGCGATCAGTTATTAGCAATGATTAACGTTTGAAGAGGTCTTACTTTAATTTTTTATTTATGTTCTCCGCTCTTATGATAAGTTTTAATACGTACATAAATAGTACTTGATGATGTAACGTATATAGGTTCTCATGTGAATGACCATTCTTTAAAAATTGAACTCAGTTTCGATACTTTATCTAGTCCCTTGAGCACAACATCATTTATCTCGGCAATTATGGAAACTTGCATGTCAAACTTGTTTCTAATAATATGTCAGACAATAAATAGATAGATATCGTACTTATTACAGCTGTTTCTAGTACATACATCTAGCCTGTTGAGAGTTAGAAAGATGTACACTGTAAAGTTACTTCAAACTGATGGGAGTAGTACTATTTTGTTCGAAGAAATATGTCTTCTGCTAATTTCTTTTAATTTAAAGTAACAGCTCTAGCCCAAATATGGGCGTATTCCTAACCCTATTAATATCGAAAATTACCGGCCTCATATTTTGGTGTCCGGCAGCTGGGATACGATTCAGATCCTACGGTCAGTCTCACTCGAGGTTCAGGTTCAGATTTTGTTACCATATCCTTCTGGAATACTCTACTGTGAGGACAGGTGGATTTCTATTGTCTAGATTATATAGCCGAGTGTCTGTATATATCCGGTGATCTTCTGATTCTCTGTTCCCCAGGGGCTATTTCCGAAATGCCTCTGGTTCTTTGGTATAAATATCACCGAGGCAGCTGCCTTACTTCAATCCCCCTGATTCTACGGTATCAGTATCACAGGAGTAGTTGATAATCCTTTCCACCTATTCGTTAGAGTGTTAGATTCATCAGCAAGGTACTCTCGTTGATATCGATTCCTATATTTGGTGATCCATTCAATCCCTAGTTCACAGTTGGAAATCATATAGTCTGATGAATTGAAAGTGGCCTGGGGAGGACCCTGTGTTGCCTCCAGCTCTTCCAGACCCAACATAATCATATTTAAACACCTTCTTTGGTATCTCAAGCGACGAGAGCTGCAAATGCTTGGGCTGACTCTCAACCGCCAAGATGGGGTTTCACATGCCGGAGGCACAGTATATATTAGTTGGGAATCCCATATATCAGAACTTTAAGTTAAAAAATGGTGAGTCTGTTGTTGTATTACTACTATGTACAAATGCAGGGTCTGTGTAATCTATTAGTTTTTGTTTGGGGTCATCACTCACTGCTTGATCCTCGCTCTCTTTTCTTCATTCTTCCTAATGCTTTCCTATCTTATTTTAAAAAACAGACTTCTTAATAAGACACCAAACTCCAGCAGCAGTCGCAACTAATCCGGATGATAACGCCATCGCTCGTGGGCCTTTGGTAGCTTTAAATATACCACCAGAAATAGCACCAGCAGCTATTGAATTAATAGAATCATGTTCTCCTCTGAAATAACCAATCGAGCTATTAATCAAATTATATGTAAGAGCAATAACACCAGCAGAATTACCCAAAAATGGTCCTCTTCTTGTAACAGCATTCAAAACACCGTTTAATCTCAGACGAGCCGATTTAGAATCTGCAGTTTTACGAAGACCTTCTGCAAATCCATAAGCTCCACCAACACCTAATCCACTAAGATAAACTATACCTGTACCATAACATAAGTCATCCGTCCAATCTTTAATAGGAATAAGGCCTGTTGATGTAGCGACTGGAGCTTCATCTTCCAAAGTTAAATATTCCAAGTTTTGATTAAGTCCTGCTAGAGGATGCAATTTAGAAACATCCAAATTTGGGGATAAGAAAGAAGAAACATTCTGAACTTCTGAAGGATCGAATGCAAATGTTTGTTCGTTAACAGGAGCCTTTGTGTCTTCTTTCTTGCCACCAAATAACCAAGACATGATGAATTATAATGATAACTGATCAAAAGTAACAACCAAAAAAATTAAAAAAAACAAGCAACTACCCTAGTGCAGGCAGTGTAAAATTGATATAATAAGAACAACAAGAATAAAAAAGAACCGTCTACAAGAGATATGTAACAGCTGATTTTCCTCTCTTTACTATTCTCTAAGATTCTCACTCTCCGACTCTCGTGTCAGTCGGTATCTCTCGGCCCTGTCCAAGAAGGCTACTTGAGGTATGCAGTATCAAAATGATATTATATTATTAATTTAATGTTGTCTCTGATCAAAATAATCCCCAAGATATTAAATACACCCAAATCGTTCTTCTTCAGATCCCAAAAATCTCTCTTCCTTCAATATCTTGTTCAACTCTTCGTCTCTAAACTTTACAAAATCAAAGTCCGCAAGCATTTTTTCAATTTTGGATCTAACGGTATAAAATCTACGCAGGCGTAAAAAATAAATTTTAGTTATCATATTATGTAATTTATTACTCATCGAAATTATCTGCCACCGAAAGCGCTCCGAGCGGAGACTCTGGGGCTACCCCAGCCACAGGAAGCAAAATGGGGGAGGGTCGGAGGGGGATTACTTACTACACTTGGTAGACCTACTGACTTTATTCAGATATGATGAAGAAGGAGGACGATTCTCGACCGTAGCGAGAGTTTAAAGGTCCGGGGCTACTTCTCAGTGGTCATGGAATTTGCCACAAGATATTACCCTAATTCTCGTTACGAAGAGCGTGCAAAATTTATTCGTTTGATTCGTAAATCTAAACCTTTTCTCTGTCTATTTAACATCGAGATTTGGGTATTACAAAAAATAATCTATATCCATATAATGCTTATTTAAATTCTCATAAAACTGGCCAAAAAGCGGCCAAAATGCAGCATACCGCTTGTCGATGATGTCAATCGGATGATATGCAAATGATCCCGTTATATGAGATGCTTTAGATGATGTCCCTTGACGATATTACGGCTGGATGCATCAGTCTTTGCGCTTCTACTATTAATATCCATCGGCTCTACCACGCTTGCGCCAATAATCACTCACAGCATGTATTGTCCCGGTATTTGGATCACGATAAATACCATTCATAGCTGTGGCTGGTGAGATATAAATGGCCTGATGTCCACGGGATTCTAACCCTTGTAATAAACTTAATTTCGCTCCAATTTCCACCGAAGCCACTTCAGGAAGAAGTTGATGATGGATTCTAGGTAGTGCAATAGTAGAAAGTAAAGGTAGCTTATAGACATAGGTACGCACAATAGCCTGTAAAACACTAGTTAAGATACGAGAACCTCCAGCAGCACCAATAATCAGTTCAGGTATCCCTTCTTCAGTAGTAATAATAGTCGGGACAGTAGACGATAAAGGACGCTTATAAGGAGCCACATAATTATAAATGGATGGATGTAATCTATATTCATTATCAGTAAGCGGTAATGAAAAATCATCCATCTCACTATTGATAACAATATCAGTTTTGGGATCTATAATTAATGCCCCAAACTCAAGGTTAACAGTAGTAGTCATGGATACTGCCATTCCATTTTCATCAAGAATAGAGAAATGTGCGGTACCTTTAGGATCATTTGGTTCATAAGATGGATCATAATCTTTCCATGAAGGTAAGGTATGATTATCATAGATTTTAGATCGTACCTGGTCCGCCCATTCTTGTGACATAATCTCTACAGATTTAGGGTTGAAAATATCAGACGGGTCACCCAGTTCGGTTCTAGCGGCAGAAATCCATTTCATAACCTCTACAAGACGTTGAGTCTCAATGTCTCCCAAATCGTTATTATTAATATGATTAATATCATCAAGTGTCTTGTTGAAACCATTAAAGATATTAAGACCCAAAATTAAAGCCGGACCAGACGTAGGATTAGGACTAGTATAGACCTTCCTACCAAAAAATTCTGTTATTAAAGGTTCATGAATATTAACATAGTATTCACTGAAATCTTCTGCAGTCATTATACCTCCAGTCTGTTGGATTTTGGCGACTAATGAAGGAACTATGGGGCCAACTGGATCATAAAATATACTAGAACTACCATTTTTAGCAATCAGTTCGAGCGTATTAGCCAAAACAGGCCTTTGAACTATTTCGCCTTGGATTTTAGTTCGTAATCCGCTTATATTATCATTAGTTAATAAGAAAGACCAATCTTCTGGGCTGATTACCAGAACATCCTCTGCTCTTTTAGATGCAAGTTCCAAGGGTTCAGAAACCATGAACCCATTTCTATTCAATTCTATAACTGGCTCAATTAATTCACTCCAAGTTAATTTTCCACTGGAATATCGCAGAAATGCTTGTTCAAGGCCAGCTAACTCTCCTGGAATACCAGCAGCAAGTCCACCTACCCTGGCTAATAATGGATTGTTATCATACATATGCTTATGTGCTAATCCTGGAGCCATTTCACGGAAATCAAAAACTAGAGCAGATCCATTTGGATGCCTGACGGTCATGAACCCACCTCCGCCAAGTCCAGATGAAAAGCTATTAACAGATCCAATACAAAGGGCTGTAGTAATGGCAGCATCAACAGCAGAACCACCTTTACGAAGAATATCTGTTGCCATAGTAGAACAGATAGGTACATCGCAAGCTACTGCAGCTTGTTTAGCAGTTACCAAATGTTTTGGATCTGGATTTGGATCTGCTGCTCCCCCAGTAACATAAACGTGGTTGTTGTCTCCGATTATTCTACTGTGATAAAGAAGAAAATCTTGTTCATGATGAAGATAATTAGACGATCTCCAATTTGGCACTAGTTTTGATGATATGATTAAAATATAAGTAATAGACAACAAGCAAGCTATAGTAGGAATAACCATAGACTTCAGATATCTTGTTCTTGAACTTCCTCTTCGTCCTTCGCCTCCTCCACCTCCTCCACCACTTCCCCCCCCCCCCCCCCCTCCCCCCCCCCCCCCCCCCCCCCCTCCCCCCCCCCCCCCCCACCCCCCCCCCCCC